>OU342744.1:209975948-210586401 GCA_910589775.1 Avena eriantha | reverse complement strand
TCCTTGTTGTAATATGGCAACCGGCAGGAGCCTAATGGTTGTCTTTAATTCTGTTAAGACCTGCGTGTCTATTCATCTTGTAATAGCTTTATTCCAAGTAGTTGTAATAGTTGCTGGTGATGATGGACAACCATGAAGCGGTGCCACTGACCTTGACGCAATGCTGGTGATGATGGAGATCATGTTCGTGCTTTGGAGATGGAGATCAAAGGCGCAAGAAGAAAATGCCATATCATATCACACAAATTATGAATTGCCTGTGATGTTAATCCTTTATGCATCTTGTATTGCTTAGATCGCGACGGTAGCATTATAAGATGATCCCTCTCACTAAATATCAAGTAATAAAGTGTTCACCCTTAGTTGGCACCGTTGCTAAGACTCGTCGTTTCGAAGCATCTCGTGATGATCGGATGTGATAGATTCTACGTGTGCATACAACGGGTGCAAGCCAGATTTGCACATGCGGAAACTAAGATTGTCTTGACGAGCCTAGCATGTACAGACATGGTCTCGGAACACGGAATACCGAAAGGTAGAGCATGAGTCATATAATTGATATGATGAACATGAAGATTGTTCGCCGATGAAACTACATCTTCTCTCGTGAAGATCGGACTTGGTGTAGTGGACTTGGTTCGTGTAATAACTAAGACAATGTGAGGGATGTTGTTTTGAGTGGGAGTTCACCTAGTTAGTTTAATAATTAAATTTGAACTCAATTTGTCATAAACTTAGTCTAAACTACTTGCAAATTGTTGTAGATTATGGCGACCCCCTCCATCAATTTCAATGCGTTCCTAGAGAAATAAAAACTTAAGAACAATGGAAGCAACTTCACGGACTGGTTCCGTGGACTGAAGATCGTCCTCAGGGCTGGTCAGTTGACCTATGTGCTCGATGCACCGCTAGGTGACCCACCTGCAGATAATGCCACCAATGACGAAAATAATGTTTTCGCCACTCGGAAGAATCATTACTCCACAGTTCAGTGTGCCATCCTGTACGGTTTAGAAGCGGAGCTCCAACAGCGTTTTGAGCACCACGACCCGTTCGAGATCATTAAGGAGCTCAGGCTAATTTTTGAGACTCGCGCGGCCATGGAGAGCTATGAGGCCTCCGAGAAATTCTTTAACTATAAGATGGAAGAGGGAAGCTCCGTTAGCGAGCACGTGCTCACCATGTCTGGGTACGCTAAGAAGCTCCAAGAGTTGGGAATATCGATTCCTAATGAATTGAGGATTCATCGTCTCCTTCAATCACTGCCACCAAGTTACAAGAACTTTGTGATGAACTACAACATGCACTGCATGAACAAGATGTTGCCTGAACTATCGTCCATGCTGAAAACTACTGAAGTGGAGATCAAGAAGGAGCAACAAGTGTTGATGGTCAATAAGACCACCAATTACAAGAAACGGGGCAAGCCTAAGAACAAGGGCAACTTCAAGAAGGACGGCAAGAAAGCTACCGCACCTGCTAAGAAGCCCAAGGCTGGTCCTAATCCTGAAACTGAGTGCTTCTACTGCAAGGGTGCTGGTCACTGGAAGCGTAACTGCCCCAAGTACCTGGCAGATCTGAAGAACGGCAACATCAAGAAGAAAGGTATATTTGATATATGTGTTATAGATGTGTATCTTACTAGTAATCATAGTAGTGCCTGGTATTTGATACTGGTTTGGTTGCTCATATTTGTAACTCGAAACAGGATCTGCGGAATAAACGAAGATTGGCAAGAGATGAGGGTGACGATGCGCGTTGGAAATGGCTCCAAGGTTGATGTGATCGCTGTCGGCACGCTCCCTCTACATCTACCTTCGGGATTAGTTTTAAATTTAAATAATTGTTATTTGGTGCCTGCGTTAAGCATGAACATTATATCGCGAGACGGTTACTCTTTTAAGTCCGAGAATAAAGGTTGTTCGATTTATATGAGTAATATCTTTTATGGTAATGCACCTGAGATGAATGGTTTATTCTTACTAAATCTCGATAGTAGTGATACACATGTTCACAACATAGATGCTAAACGAATAAAATTGAATGATAATTCTACATACATGTGGCACTGTCGTCTTGGTCACATTGGAGTGAAGCGTATGAAGAAACTCCATTCAGATGGACTTCTTGAATCACTTGAAAGATGCGAAGCATGTCTAATGGGAAAAATGACTAAGACTCCATTCTCTGGTACAATGGAGCGAGATACAGACTTATTGGAAATAATACATACCGATGTGTGCGGTCCAATGAGTGTAGCATCGCGTGGTGGATATCGTTATGTTCTCACTTTCACGGATAACTTGAGTAGATATGGGTATGTCTACTTTATGAAACATAAGTCCGAAACTTTCGAGAAGTTTAAGGAATTTCAAAGTGAAGTGGAAAATCATCGTAACAAGAAGATTAAGTTTCTGCGTTTTGATCGCGGAGGTGAATATCTGAGTTATGAGTTTGGCATGCATTTAAAGAAATGTGGAATACTTTCACAGTTGACACCGCCGGGAACACCACAACGTAATGGTGTGTCCGAACGTCGTAATCGAACTCTCTTAGATATGGTTCGGTCTATGATGTCTCTTACAGATTTACCGTTATCATTTTGGGGCTATGCATTAGAGACAGCCGCATTCACTTTAAATAGGGCACCATCTAAATCCGTTGAAACGACACCGTACGAATTGTGGTTTGGTAAGAAACCTAAGTTATCGTTCCTTAAAGTTTGGGGTTGTGAGGCATATGTAAAGAAGTTACAACCTGATAAGCTAGAACCCAAAGCGGAGAAATGCGTCTTCATAGGATACCCTAAAGAAACAATTGGGTATACCTTCTATCATAGATCCGAAGGCAAAGTTTTCGTTGCAAAGAATGGATCCTTTCTTGAGAAGGAGTTTCTCTCGAAGGAGGTGACTGGAAGGAAAGTAGAACTCGATGAGGGTATTGAAACTTATCTCGGATTTGAGAGTAGCGCAGCACCAGAAGATGTTTTTGTGCCGCCTGCACCAATTGGAGAGGAAGCTAATGATGGTGATCACGAAACTTCGAACGAAGTTACTGCTGAACCTCGCAGGTCAACGAGGGTTCGTACCACTCCTGATTGGTATGACTCTGCCTTGAACGTCATGTTAGTGGATAACGCTGATGACCCTGCGACGTATGAAGAAGCTATGGTGAGCCCATATTCCGACAAATGGCTAGAAGCCATGAAATCCGAAATGGGATCCATGTACGAAAACCAAGTGTGGACTTTGTTGGACTTACCGGATGGCCGTAAGGCTGTCGAGAACAAATGGATTTTCAAGAGAAAAACAGATGCTGATGGTAATGTTACCGTCTATAAAGATCGACTTGTCGCGAAAGGATTCCGACAAATTCAAGGAGTTGACTATGATGAGACTTTCTCACCAGTAGCGAAGCTAAAGTCTATGAGGATTTTGTTAGCAATTGCTGCATATTTCGATTATGAGATTTGGCAGATGGATGTCAAAACGGCGTTCCTTAATGGTGACATTGAGGAAGAGTTGTATATGGTACAACCCAAGGGTTTTGTCGATCCTAAAGATGCTGACAAGGTATGCAAGCTTCAGCGCTCCATTTATGGACTGAAGCAAGCATCCCGGAGTTGGAATCAACGTTTTGATAAAGTAATCAAAAACTCTGGATTTATACAAACTTATGGAGAAGCTTGTATTTACAAGAAAGTGAGTGGGACCTCTGTAGCATTCCTAGTACTGTATGTAGATGACATATTGTTGATTGGGAATGATATAGAACTCCTTAATAGCGTCAAAACCTATTTGAATAATAGTTTGTCAATGAAGGATCTTGGCGAAGCGACATACATTCTAGGCATCAAGATTTATAGAGATAGATCAAGACGCCTAATAGCGCTTTCACAAAGTACATACTTGGACAAAGTTCTAAAGAAGTTTAGAATGGAAGATAGCAAGAAAGGGTTCGTGCCCATGTTGTTAGGTAAGACCTTGAGTAAAACTCAAAGTCCAGCTATGGCAGAAGATAGAGAGAAAATGAATAATATTCCCTATGCCTCGGCCATAGGTTCTATCATGTATGCCATGCTGCGTACAAGACCGGATATAGCACATGCTGTTAGTTTGACTAGCAGATATCAAAGTGATCCTGGAATGGGGCACTGGACAGCGGTCAAGAATATCCTGAAGTACCTAAATAGGACTAAGGATATGGTTCTTTCTTATGGAGGTGATGAACAACTTGTTGTAAATGTTTACACCGATGCTAGTTGGAACACCGATCCGGATGAATCAAAGTCACAGTCGGGATACGTATTTATTTTGAATGGTGCTGCAGTGAGCTGGAGGAGTGCAAAGAAAAACGTTGTGGCGAAATCTTCAACTGAATCGGAATACATAGCTGCTTCGGAGGCTGCACAAGAAGCCGTTTGGATGAAGGAATTCATTACTGAGCTCGGCGTGGTTCCCAGTGCGTTGGACCCGATGGCCATCTACTATGACAACACAGGTGCCATAGCTAATGCGCAGGAGCCAAGGTCACATAGCAAGCTGAAGCACGTCAAGCTACGTTTCCACGCTATACGCGAGTATGTCCGAGATGGTGACATAAAGATTTGCAAAGTACACACCGATCTGAATGTGGCAGATCCGTTGACTAAACCTCTCCCTAGGGCAAAGCATGACCAACACCAAAATGCCATGGGTGTTAGGTATATTACTATGTAATCTAGATTATTGACCCTAGTGCAAGTGGGAGACTGTTGGAGATATGCCCAAGAGGCAATAATAAAAGTGATTATTATTATATATTTGTGTTTATGATGAATGTTTACATCACATGCTATAATTGTATTATTAGGAAACACTAATACTTGTGTGTTTTGTAAACATAAGAGAGTCCCTAGTAAGCCTCTTGTTAAACTAGCTTGTTGATTAATTGATGATCATGGTTTCCTGATCATGGACATTAGGATGTGATTAATAACAAGGTTATATCATTAGGAGAATGATGTGATGGACACACACCCATAGTAAGCGTAGCATAAGATCAAGTCATTAAGTTCGTATTGCTGTAAGCTTTCAAATACATAGTAACCTATTCCTTCGACCATGAGGTTATGTTAATCACCATCACCGGATGGATACTTTGATGACATCAAACGCCACTTCGTAACTGGGTGGTTATAAAAGTGTCATTGGGTATTCTGAAAGTATGTGTTGAAGCGCATGAACCAAGATTAGGATTTGTCCATCCATATGACGGATAGATATGCTCTGGTCCCTCTCGGTGGAATGTCATCTAGTTAGCTTGCAAGCATGTGACTAGGTCACAAGGGATGACATATCACGGAACGAGTAAAGAGTACTTATCAGTAACAAGGTAGAACTAGGTATGGGGATACCGACGATCAAACCTCGGATAAGTATAGTATCGTGAGACAAAGGGAATTGGATCCATGTACGAAAACCAAGTGTGGACTTTTGCATGTGTGTTCTTCTTAGATACCACCTATGGATCCACTAGTGTCGTTGCATGTGTGTTCTTTTCACTAACAACAACCAGAGTCATTGCATGTGTGTTCTTTTCACTAACAACAACCAGAGTCATTGCATGTGTGTTCTTTTCACATACCACATATGGATCCACCAGTGTCATTGAAATGTGTGTTCTCTACAGAGACCACACATGGATCCACCAGTGTCATTGCATGTGTGTTCTTTTTAGTAACAATAACCAGAGTCATTTTGCATGTGTGTTCTTTTCACATACCACCTATGGATCCATCAGTGTCATTGCATGTGTGTTGTTTTTAGTAACAACAACCAGAGTCATTTAGCATGTGTGTTCTTTTCACATACCACCTATGGATCCACTAGTGTCATTGAAATGTGTGTTCTCTACAGAGACCGCACATGGATCCACCAGTGTAATTGCATGTGTGTTCTTTTTAGTAACAACAACCAGAGTCATTTTGCATGTGTGTTCTTTTCACATACCACCCATGGATCCACCAGTGTTATTGCATGTGTGTTCTTTTCACAATCCACCCATAGATCCACCAGTGTCATTGCATGTGTGTTCTTTTTAGTAACAACAAAAAGAGTCATTTTGCATGTGTCTTCTCTTCACATACCACCTATGGATCCACCAGTGTCATTGCATGTGTGTTCTTTTTAGTAACAACAACCAGAGTCATTTTGCATGTGTGTTCGTCTCACATACCACCTATGGATCCACCAGTGTCATTGCATGGGTGTTCTCTACAGAGTCCACACATGGATCCACCAGCGTCATTGCATGTGTGTTCTTTTTAGTAACAACAACCAGAGTCATTTTGCATGTGTGTTCTTTTCACATACCACCTATGGATCCACCAGTGTCATTGCATGTGTGTTCTTTTGACAATTCACCCATGGATCCACCAGTGCCATTCCATGTGTGTTCTTTTTAGTAACAACAACCAGAGTCATATTGCATGTGTGTTGTTTTCACATACCACCTATGGATCCACCAGTGTCATTGCATGTCTGTTCTTTTTAGTAACAACAACTAGAGTCATTTTGCATGTGTGTTCTTTTCACATACCACCTATGGATCCACCAGTGTCATTGAAATGTGTGTTCTCTACAGAGACCGCACATGGAGCCATTAGTGTCATTGCATGTGTGTTCTTTTTGGTAACAACAACCAGAGTCATTTTGTATGTGTATTCTTTTCACATACCACCTATGGATCCACTAGTCTCATTGGATGTGTGTTATTTTCACAATTCACCCATGGATCCACTAGTGTCATTGCATGTGTGTTCTTTTTAGTAACAACAACCAGAGTCATTTTTCATGTGTGTTCTCTTCACATACCACCCATGGATCCACCACTGTCATTGCATGTGTATTCTTTTTAGTAACAACAACCAGAGTCATTTTGCATGTGTGTTATTCTCACATACCACCTATGGATCCACCAGTGTCATTGCATGTGTGTTCTTTTCACTAACAACAACCAGAGTCATTGCATGTGTGTTCTTTTCACATCCCACATATGGATCCACCAGTGTCATTGAAATGTGTGCTCTCTTCAAAGACCACACATGGATCCACCAGTGTCATTGCATGTGTGTTCATTTCACTAACAACAACAAGAGTCATTGCATGTGTGTTCTTTTCACATACCACATATGTATCCACCAGTGTCATTGAAATGTGTGTTCTCTACAGAGACCATACATGGATCCACCATTGTCATTGCATGTGTGTTCTTTTCAGTAATAACAACCAGAGTCATTTTGTATGTGTGTTCTTTTCACATACCACCTATGGATCCACCAGAGTCATTTTGCATGTGTGTTCTCTTCACATACCACCTATGGATCCACCAGTGTCATTGCATGTGTGTTCTTTTTAGTAACAACAACCAGAGTCATTTTGCATGTGTGTTCTTATCACATACCACCTATGGATCCACTAGTGTCATTGGATGTGTGTTCTTTTCACTAACAGCAACTAGAGTGATTGCATGTGTGTTCTTTTCACATACCTCATATGGATCCACCAGTGTCATTGAAATGTGTGTTCTCTACAGAGACCACACATGGATCCACCAGTGTCATTGCATGTGTGTTCTTTTTAGTAACAACAACCAGAGTCATTTTGCATGTGTGTTCTTTTCACATACCACCTATGGATCCATCAGTGTCATTGCATGTGTGTTCTTTTTAGTAACAACAACTAGAGTCATTTTGCATGTGTGTTCTTTTCACATACCACCTATGGATCCACCAGTGTCATTGAAATGTGTGTTCTCTACAGAGACCGCACATGGATCCACTAGTGTCATTGCATGTGTGTTCTTTTTAGTAACAACAACCAGAGTCATTTTGCATGTGTGTTTTTTTCACATACCACCTATGGATCCACGAGTATCATTGCATGTGTGTTCTTTTCACAATCCACCCATGGATCCACCAGTGTCATTGCATGTGTGTTCTTTTTAGTAACAACAACCAGAGTCATTTTGCATGTGTGTTCTTTTCACATACCACCTATGGATCCACTATTGTCATTGCATGTGTGTTCTTCTCACAATCCACCCATGGAACTACTAGTGTCATTGCATGTGTGTTCTTTTCACTAACAACAACTGGAGTCATTGCATGCGTGTTCTTTTCACATACCACATATGGATCCACTAGTGTCATTGCATGTGTGTTCTTTTTACTAACAACAACCAGAGTCATTGGATGTGTGTTCTCTTTAGAGACCACACATGGATCCACCAGTGTCATTGAAATGTGTATTATTTTCAACTACCGCCGTTGGCCACAAACAATAGGGACACAGAACTAACCAGCAACCGCTCTGGGCTTCTAGAAGACACTATCCCCGATTGTTACGTGTCGTTGGATCGGGGTGCGTGGACGATAGTGATGTCCTTCGCGAGGGCGATCCGCGAGAAGTCTGTTCTACGAACTGATTGGCCGTGGCAACTATGTTGGGCCTACGTCATTGCCTTTATCCCCTTAACCTCGGGGCCGAAAATCAGATTGTGTTCCTTCATCGCCATGGAGAGGGAGAGGCCCAAACTCAGCTTGCACGAGGCTCAGATGTTCGCCCACTACGACATACTCGCGCTGCTGTTAGCGAGGCTTCCGGCCGGCTTTGAGCTCAGCTACGCCGGGGTTCCTGTCACGCCGCTCTTGCGCGACAACGCGTTGGCGAGGCAGATCGAGGAGCGCCACCGCCAGCTGTTGGAGCGGAAGAGGGCAATGGCGCGGAACTCGTGTACAAGCGCGTACTGGCGAAAGTTGTTCAAGAAGGAGCGGGCTCGTTGATTGCGTTGTGCGGAACCCACCGGCGGGAGATCCACCCGGATCTGCGCAACCCCGAAGGGAGGCAGCGCTTCTAGGCAATGCCTGGGCATACGACCTCCACCATTATCGATGCAGCACGCCGTGAAGAATCCATGAGGAGGAGGAACGCTGCCGGGAACGTCGGCATCGATTCCGACGCGGAGGAGGCTAGCGGCGACGCGGACAACGTCGTTAATGATGGAGACTGCGGGAGCGTCATAGTCGATTAGGGCCACTTAAGCATAAATTAAATGGGAAAATTTGCTGCAAGACACCGTTATTTTCTGTCATTTGCTGCAACACACCGTCCGATTGTGTCTTTGTCAGGTACCAATACAATTGAGCGGTGTGTTTTAGCAAATGCCAGAAAATAACGGTGTCTTGTAGCAAATTTTCCCAAATTAAATCTATGTACGGTATCTTAATGCACTCTTTGGATCTGGGTCACCTGAGTCATAATCGATTATCGTCATAATATATATATGTTGGCCATGTTTTAATTGTCTTTGTCTTTGAAACTAGTCGATCAAAACTCGTCCGATCCTGAAAATAAATTTTGCGCGTTCCTTGTCATATCTGATGGGACAATACGCTGACTCTGCTCCCAGCACTTGATGGCACAGCCGTAATTTGGAGTGCGCCTAAGGAGAAGGGATCGAGCGTGTTGTAATAGTGTACTACTCCTGTCCAGATATAACTGACTTAGTTTTTTTTAGATATTTAATAAATGTGTCTATACCCAAAACATGTCTAGATACATGTTTTAGGTTTCTCTATCTTTCAAACTAATCAAAAGTCGTCAAATTCTAAACAAACAAAGTCATTGCGTTCACACCTGATGGGACAGCCATAATTCTGGAGTGCGTCAGAGGAGATGGGAATGCAAGTTAGATGGGAACTAGTCGCTGCGTCCAAACACAGGTAAAGAATTAATGTAATAATATTTAAAAAATGTAATCTGGTCCACATGACCCCATCACAGACACGTTGCACGCGCTAGATATAAATAAAGACGACACAGCTAGTTTAGTTTCAATGATACAATTCAACATAGGACGTTACTGTGCCCGCATCTTTTTACTCCTCGTATTAGTCTGCTAGCCCACACTGCATTAAGCATCAGTTGATGAGGATAAAAAAATGATAAAATGGCAAATAAAACAATTTTTAAGCTTACCTTTCATCCGGAGAATCGTACCAAGATGAAATTGGCAGGGATTTATTATTTCTCCTGCAGTTAGCCGAAAGATCCTCAAGAACATCCTCAATCACCCCTACAACTTCTTCATATTCTAATACAATTCCATTATTTACCCTTTCCTCCCCGTTCCGCTTACCCTTTTGTTTCTTTTCACACCCTTTTCTCGCCGGCACCTTCACTTCTTCATAAATTGGCTGCTTACGTACATTTTCCTCCGAGTGCTCATCACCGTCTTCGCGCTGCTCTTCCGCCAGTTCTGGCTGAGAAGCCTCATTTTCTGCCACCGGAATGTGAACAGGGACAATAGCATGTGTAACTGGGTTTTTGCACAACCTCTTGATATGGCCAAATCCGCCACAACGTCCGCATTTCCTTTTCCTAGCACTAAGTCTTGGACCTTTATCGGTTGAGGCTACAATCCTTAGCTTTCTAGGCCTCCCAGGTGGCCTCCTAAGAACTGGTGGTTGAAGTTTGAACCCTGGATCGACAATCTCCCAATCATTTTCATCGGCCATAGGTGGTACGTTTTCTGCATAAGTTCCAGCAAACTTGTCCACGGAGAAATAGTTGTCGACATAGTTCTCTATTTCAGCTCCGTTACCTCTAAGCTTTAAGATGAAGTAAATTGCATGGTGACATGGCAGACCAGTAATCTGCCACTGCCTGCATGAACAAGTCTTGTTTCCAATATCTCAGTGTACCTCCGTTCACTTCCACGCTTGTATTCTGCATAAACCTCAGCGAATGTTCTGGAACTTCTGACCACCCTCATCTTTATCGTTCTCATTGCCCTGGTTCTTGCATTCAGTAACATAACCACCTTTGGAACTATTTTATGGCCTAAAAATTTTCTTGCACAGATTCTTTGCCTTAAATCTATCTTCACCATTATGCACTGTCTTATTGCATCCAACAAAATAACAATTCCAAGTGTCTTCATGCCCGAAATCTTATCATTGAAACTCTCTGCCAAATTATTGCATACAAAATCGACCTTGCTTAACTCACCAAACTTGCTTCTGGCCCATAGCTTGGTGTGATGTTCCTCAAGGTATTTTTCACCTTTTGAACTACATACATGTTCTGCAAGTAAGTAGCATGCGTGCTTGGGATGTATGTGTATGCTGATCGCCACAAGTCCTCTTCAAAGATCTTTCCTTCGAACTTCTTCGTGAAGTTAGTAGCGAGGTGCCGCATGCATTCCCTGTGCTCAACCCTAGGAAACACAGCATCAACAGCATTCTCAAGACCCTCGGATGCACCGGTGTGTATCACCAAGCCTTCAGGGTGACCAATTACTTCCCATAGTCTCTACATGAACCATGTCCACCTTTTATTTGATTCACCCTCAAGAACATCATAAGCTACAGGTAGAAGCCAATTATGCGCGTCCAAAGCACAAGCAGAAGCAACATGTCCCCTAAACTTCCCTGTTAAAGAAGTTGCGCCTATTACCAAGTATGGCCTGCAATCGTCTAGGAACCCCTTCCAGCATGCCTTCAGGCAGACAAAAGATCTCCTAAAGCATATCTTATCTGCCTGCTTATACCTGACCCCCCTCGAGACCTTTTGTCTCCCTTTCACAACCTCGTAATCGATGTCAACAACACTACCAGGTGATGTTTTCTCTACCTGAGCTTTGAAACTATACAACATATGAAAACTGTCATTCCACTTGCCTTGAATGAAGTCTAGAGCCATCTCCTTCCCATCAAAGACTCTGTGATAAGGAATCAGAACGTTAAACTTTTTGCTAATCTTTGCTCTGAGTTCAACTGGTCCAGTGTTATGATCCTGCCTCACCCAGTCAAGTACAGTAGCAGCAATCCACTTGGTAGTCACCGGTCTAATTTTACCACTTAAAGAAGTATTAGGGCAGTTGTGTTCCTTCGTGTTTACTTTGATCTGCATTCGATAAGAATCCAAATAATTCAGAGCTAGTTATCAGCAGAATAAATATGAGAAAGACTGAAACTAAATGTAGCTATTGCAACCTGAAATGGGTGTCCACCCCGCATTGGAGATGCATGTAATCTCCATTTACACACATTACTTTCCCTATAGTGCACCCTAAATCTCTTTTGGTCGCTCTTTTCAATGATAAATTCGAACCCAACTCTGATTGCATAGGTTGCAAATGCATATCTACAGTCCTCCACATTATCAGAGACAGTCCCCTCATCAATTGTAGGATTGTCCTTGTCAAAGTGTATCACTGACCTGTCCACGTCTTCGTCGTCGTATCTACATCCCATTTCCACATCTTCACATTCCTCTTCCTCATCAGTCCCATAGTAAGGCTCAAAGTTCGAATCAACCAAATATTCCCTACTCTCCATCCTATCAGGGTCAGCAGCCACATCTGGATATGCTTTCTCATCATCATCCACACCGCCACACGTTTCAGTGCCTTCATGCTCGCTTGACAAAGCATCATGCTCAAGGACAAGCTGTACAGACGTCCTGCGGTTACCAACCCATATCCTTGGCATCACCACGGGACCAGAAACGCTAATTGGGGTATGCAGATAAGGAATCACAGTTCTTTCAATGTGGACACATGGCACCTTCTCTGGGCTCCATACCTCCAAAGCTCTACACCCCGCTACCTCTCCCCCCGTTTCGTTGTCCTTTGTGCTCTCTAGACTTCAAGGAGATTCCGTGCTCTCCAGCCGCGGAGGACCCATATCCGTTCTCTCAAGCCTCGCAGGATCCATCTCCGAGCGAGATCCGGATCACCAACGTCGTTGGGCCCCTAACCTAACGGCCGACTCTCGGTTTTCATTTCCAGACACGCCTAGGCGGTGGGCGGCGGTAAGGAGACAAGGCAGGGAGGGGAGGGGACGTGAGGGGATGGCAGGGAGGGGAGGGCAGGAGGACGACGGCCCAAGGGGACGACGAGAGCGGTGCACGACTGAGCGGAGTGGCGGCGGCAGGAGCAGAGGAGAGGAGCAGAGCGGAGCTGGTTGCGACAAAGCATGGAAAATTGCACAATAATATGTTGGTGGGCTGCACCAGCCCTCGAACCTGGGATGCGCGCCGTCATAGGTGGAGGAGGCGGGCCCACCTGTCAGAAAACATGCCACCTGTCAGCACACTATGCACGGGGAGCACTTCACGGAATTTTTAGCAGGTCCCACATGTCAGTCTGTTTGATCAAAACTTGCATGCAATGCATGGCTGGTCCACGCGCTAGTTCCGGAAAAAAGCCCGTTGATCCAAACTTGAATTGGCAGTTCCGCTTCTTCTCCCCCGTCCCATCGTCTCCTCGCAGTGGCAGTTCCGCTTCGTCTCCCTCATCTGTTATCCTCTTCTTCTTCTCCTCGCAGTGGTAGTTCTTCTTTCTTCCTCGATCAAAACATTACCGCACGTAAGCCATGGCCAGTAGCCGGATGAAGAGGAACTAGGCCGATCTCCCGGCCGACCCACTTTGCAAGATCACCGACTATTTGCTGGAGAAAGAGGAGTACATCGACACCTATGTTGTTGGGAATATGCCCTAGAGGCAATCATGAATGATGATATTCCTATGTATTCATAAGGTTATGGTCCATGTTTGAACTGCTGATATGTATCATCGAATATGTGATTTGATTGTGGAACTACATATTCATGTTGTTCATACTAATTGTCCTTGGTCATTGAGGTTGTGCTGGACACACAACTTAGACCAATGTGAAAGTCGGCAGGGTTCCACTTGTCATGGGCATGGAGATGCTATTCTGACTTACACGGATTCGGCTAAAGAGTTTAGCGAGTCGGACTGACCCATATTGAGATGCAACGAACAAGTCGTCATTTGCATGTCTCAATCAATGTAATCCTTAGACCTGAGGTTATTGCACAATTCGAGTTGAGGATCTCCGACTTAGGTTCTGTCAAACGTTGTTCCATCATTGGGCAGTTATAAAGGCGGAGTTCGGGTCGACTGAGAATCAAGCTGCGTGATGTGAATAACCAAGACGGGATTTTGCCTCTCCATCCGGAGAGATATTCTCTTGGCCCTCTCGGAAGATATGATTCGGAAAGCATGGCCATGCGCGTCACGGTTCAGTGTTAACCGAGGCAGCCGACTAAGAGTTAGTCAGATGAATCACTTATCTCGGATCGAGAAAGAGAGTCGGACTATTTAAGGGATGACAATCATTTGCCTATAGTCCGACAAAGTATATCGTGAGGCAAAAGGGACTCAGACGAAAGTCGCATTGGAAGGTATGTCGTCATGACTTATTGGTACTTGGGAGTTGGCACGTTCTGCTAGGAGCCGCTACCAACTGATCGATCACGAGTGAGACTCGGAATCGTGTCCGGGTTACCATGAGCCTGTCGGTCACACACTTAAGAGTGGGAGCAAGTTTGGGTTAGACCCAAACAGGAAACCTATTTGGGTTGGACCCAAATAGAGACATGGACTTAGTCAGCAAGTGAGACTTGCAGTGGCTAATATAGGCCTTTTTAGTGAATGTGCCACAGGTGAGTGGAGCCCACTTTCACTCCCTATATAAGCTGGGGCGTAGGTGCTTAGAGCACAAGGTTAAGTCACTCCATGTGTTGGATACCCTAGCCCCAGTCCATCCTGTCGCCGCCGTACCGGACCTAGCAGTCCATCGCCGGCGCTCCTCCTCGTACGTGTGGATACCAGCGGAGGTGCTGTACGTTCAGCACTTCGACGATCGTGAAGAAAGTACGGATCGTGGATCGTGGAACCGGAACGGATCACGAGGACTGCACTGCATCAAGCGACGTGCTTCATCAATTCCGCAACTGCGCGTCTAGTGGTAATCCTCGTGGCCTTCTACCTGAGCTGGATCTTGGGATCACCGCGTAGGGAAAAAGTTTTGTTTATCTCTACGTGGCCCAACAGTGGTATCAGAGCGTTAGCTTCTGGTGTTTGGCTCGAGATCACGCATATGTGATATGCGGTTGGCGTTAGATTGGATCTAATTGCAGTTTTGGTGGTCGATCTATAAGATATATCGGTTTTGTACAAAGTTGATTGGATCAACTGTACTCGGGGGAATGGATGGTCTGGTTTTCGTGATCTAACTGCTAAGTTCATGGAACGACATACCCCTACCGGTCATTTTCCACCATCAGGCGCTGCCCCTTCGAGGGGCGCTGCCCCTTCTATCCCCGCCCGCTATCCGGCTAGCGGGACTGCCGGCTTCACCCTATCGTAGCGCCTTAGATGTCGTTCCGAGTTTCACAACGTCGGTAGATATCGTATCTATGCATAACTTGTTTTTGCAGGATGATGTTGTGAATGGTATGGCTTATGTGCATGTGATGTGTGTAATCCATACGTGATCTACGTATCACGGTTTTTTGTCAGCCAGCTGGAGCCTAGGTGATGTCATCTTATTGTATAATGGCCTACGTGTCGGATTCTCTGGGTAATTTGGATTACTAGCTAGTGTAGCTGTTTGGAGAATCCGGATGGCATGCAAGTCGGTGTACAAGTTGGCTACATGGTGTAAGATGGCACATGACAAGAGTTAACACGAGTCGGATTACAGGATTTATGGAGATGGAGATCGCCATGAAGAGATCCATACAATTTCACATTATAATTGCTTTATTTTGTGTTATTGTTATGTCTCTATTTTACCTCTATTAGATAGTTGGTAGAAAGTAATCCCTCAAAGAAGGTCTAGTCGGTTTCCCCGCCAAGTGCTGCACCATCACAAGTCGGACATTTTTGGTAGTGGGCTCATAAAATTGAGGTGCTATCAATTCTTTCCGACTAGGTGGGTTCGAGTCAGACTCTTACAGCGGAAGCACTTCGTAAACTAGACAGGTCTATCACAACGGTTGTGGGACTTGGGGAAAAGTTGGATGGGAGTCAGGGCATGTGATGCCACCCATCCAACATGAGTCGTATGAGATATGATTGACAAGGAGTTGTCTACCTAGATCACTTGACGGCTAGTGGTGATGCTAAAGCTCACTAGTCGACTTGCTTATTTAGGGTCCTGAATCACTAAGTAACCATCGGAGGGGTGTTGGTTCTAGTGGGAGCATAAATATTAAAGTGTTTAATATGCTTGCTCTTTATGGATACATGTCTTAAGTGTTTTGCATATTTTCTATTGTAGATCAATGGCACCTAGCAGTCTTCCTCAGATTTCCGGTTTTTCTTTGAGAACCATCTTAGAGAAAGATAAGCTAAATGGAACTAATTTCACCAACTGGTATCGTAATCTGAGAATTGTTCTCAAACAAGAAAGGGATCGTGTCCTAGACAACCCACTTACAGCTGAGCCGGATGAGAATGCTACTATCGCAGCCACCAATGCCTACCGTCGGATTTGTGATGAATCCACGGAGATTAGCTGTCTTATGCTTGCTCACATGGAACCGGACTTGCAGCAGAAATTCGAGAATGTTGAGGCCTACGATATGATCGAAAGCCTCAAAAGTATGTTCCAGGCTCAGGCAAAGACTGAGAGGTATCAAGTCTCTTAGGCTTTGTTGAGCTGCAAGCTGAAGGATGGCGATCCAATGAGTCCGCGTGTGATCAAGATGGTTGGTTACGTGTAGTCTCTGGAAAGGCTTGGCTACCCCATTAGCGAAGAGTTCTCTACGGACATAATTCTGAACTCTCTTCCTAGTGCGTATGACCAGTTCATATCAAACTACCACATGCATGGTATGGATAAGAAGCTCACTGAATTACATGGGATGCTCAAGCAGGCTGAGGCGGATCTCAAGAAAGGCGCCAGTCAAGTGTTGATGGTGCAAAACAAGGCTAAATTCAAGAAGAGTTCTTGGACTAAGAAGAAGAAGGCAAAGTCAGGAGGTAAGGCGGAGGACCCAGTCCAAAGCGCTTCCTCAGGGACTAAGCCATCTCCTACAGCCGGATCCACTTGCTTCTACTGCAAGTCGGATGGCCACTAGAAGAGGAATTGCAGCAAGTATCTGTCTGATAAAGCTAAGAGCGGAGGTGTGACTTTCGGCTCAGGTACGCTTGTTTGCAATGTTATAGACATTTATCTTGCTGATGCACCTAGTAGTTCTTGGGTATATGATACCGGATCAGTCATTCACATCTGCAACTCGTTGCAGGGACTGGTAAGAACTAGGAGTGTTGCAAGAGGCGAGGTTGACATTAGAGTCAGAAACAAAGCGAGAGTCGCTGCGTTGGAAGTCGGCACAATGCAACTTCATTTACCTTCTGGATTCATAATGGAGCTAAATAATTGTTATTATGTTCTAGTGCTTAGTTGAAACATCATTTCTGCCTCATGTTTGATGAGACAGGGCTATGAGTCGAATATTAAGAATAATGGTTGTTCTTTATATTTGAATGATATGTTTCATGGCTTTGCGCCCGTCCGGGACGGGTTATTTATTTTGAATCTTGATAGTGAATCTGTCTATAACATAAATGTGAAAATGTTAAAACCAAATAATTTGAATATGACTTACTTTTGGCATTGTCGGATTGGTCATATAAGTTGGAAATGCATGAAGAAGCTCCATGATGATGGACTACTAACTTTGTTCGACTTGGAGTCGTTCGAGACATGTGAATCCTGCCTTCTTGGCAAGATGACCAAGACACCTTTTGCAAAGAGTTGTGAAAGGGCGTCCGACTTATTGGGACTGGTACATAGTGATGTATGTGGCCCAATGAGCACGATAGCCAGAGGTGGTTATGAGTACTTCATTACCTTCACTGATGATTTGAGTAGGTATGGATATATCTACTTGATGGAACATAAGTCGGAAGCCTTTGAAAAGTTTAAGGAATTCCAGAATGAGGTACAAAATCAACTTGGCAAGAAAATAAAGTTTCTTCAGTCGGACCGAGGAGGCGAGTACATGAGCCATGAGTTTGATGACCATCTAAAGAGTTGTGGAATAGTTCCCCAACTCACTCCTCTAGGAACGCCGCAGAGAAACGGTGTGTCGGAAAGGTGGAATCGGACCTTGTTGGACATGGTACGATCAATGATGAGTCGGACAGATCTGCCTTTATCATTTTGGGGTTATTGTCTAGAAACTGCAGCGTTCACACTAAACAGAGTACCATCAAAGTCGGTAGAGAAGACACCGCATGAGATGTGGACTGGCAAGAAGCCGATTTTGTCTTTTCTTAAGATTTGGGGTTGTGAAGCTTTTGTCAAGCGACTTCAGTCGGACAAGCTTACAGCTAAGTCGGATAAGTGTATTTTCGTGGGGTATCCGAGGGAAACCTTGGGTTACTACTTGTACAACCGAGAAGAGGGCAAAGTGTTTGTCGCTCGAAATGGTGTCTTCCTTGAGAAAGAGTTTCTCAGTCAGGGAGTCAGTGGGAGTATGGTGCATCTCGAAGAAATTCGAGAGATGCCGGCTAGCAGTGAGTCAGCAAAAGCCTTAGAGGTTAAGCCGGACGTGGTACCTGAGCCGGAAATTGCACCGACACTGCGAAGATCGGCCAGATTGCGAAGTGTTCGTGATGTATTGCTGTTAGATAGTGATGAGCCGACAACTTATTCGAAAGCGATGGTGGGTTCTGATTCCGAGTCATGGCTTGGAGCCATGAGATCCGAATTAAAGTCCATGGATGAAAATCAAGTTTGGAACTTGGTTGATCTGCCAGACGGTGCAAGACCCGTTGAGTGCTAATGGGTCTTTAAGAAGAAAACTGATATGGATGGAAATGTTTCTATCTATAAAGCACGGCTTGTCATGAAGGGGTTCCTACAAGTTCAAGGAGTTGACTACGATGAGACTTTCTCTCCTGTAGCGATGCTTAAATCAGTTCGGATCATGTTAGCTATAGCAACCAATTTCGACTATGAGATATGGCAGATGGATGTCAAGACGGCTTTCCTTAATGGAAATTTAACCGAGGACGTGTATATGATACATCCCGAGGGTTTTGTCGATCCGGCTAATGCTGACAAGGTATGCAAACTTCGGAAATCCATTTATGGATTGAAGCAAGCATCTCGGAGTTGGAACATTCGCTTTGATGAGGTAGTAAAATCGTTTGGCTTCATCAAGAGCGATCATGATTCTGGTTTATACAAGAAGTTTAGTGGGAGCAAAGTAAACTTTCTGATCTTATATGTGGATTACATATTACTGATTGGAAATGATGTCCAGATGTTGCAAAAGACCAAGGAATCATTGGAAAAGAGTTTTTCGATGAAATACTTGGGTGAGGCGACTTTCATACTAGGAATCCGGATCTATAGAGATAGATCAAGGCGGCTCATTGGATTGAGTCAGAGTACATATTTGGACAAAGTGTTGAAGAAGTTCAACATGGAATCGTCTAAGAAGGGGTTCTTACCGATGTCCCATGGCGTAAAACTTAGCAAGACTCAGTGTCCTTCGACAACTGAGGAGCGAAGTCGGATGAGTGCGATTCCATATACTTTTGCAATCAGATCCATCATGTACGCTATGATTTGTACTAGGCCGGATGTTTCCTATGCTCTAAGTGTTGTGAGCAGGTACCAGGCTGACCCTGGAGAAATCCACTAGGCAGCTGCTAAAAATATCCTCAAGTACTTGAGAAGGACTAAGGATATGTTCCTGGTTTATGGAGGTGAGGATGAACTCAGTGTAAAGGGTTACACGGATGCGAGTTATCTCACTGGCTCGGATGATTCTCGTTCGCAATCCGGATATGTGTTTGTGATAAACGGAGGGGCTGTGAGCTGGAAAAGTTCCAAGCAAGAAACGATGTCTGCGTCTACGACAGAGGCTGAGTATATTGCTTCCTCGGAGGCGGCAAAAGAAGCTGTTTGGATGAGGAATTTCCTCATGGATCTTGGTGTGGTTCAGGGCTCGTCCAATCCGTTAGACGTGTATTGTGACAACAATGGTGCTATTGCACAAGCCAAGGAACCTAGACAACACCAGAAGAACAAACATATACTCATGCGGTACCACCTTATTCGCCAGTTCGTGGATCAAGGTCATATCAAGTTATGCAAGGTACACACGGATGCAAACATTGTAGATCCGTTGACAAGGCCACTTCCACAGCCGAAGCATGAGGCGCACCTGAGAGCAATGGGCATTAGATGCCTAGACATGTGATGTCGGAAGATTGAATCTAGTGCAAGTGGGAGACTGTTGGGAATATGCCCTAGAGGCAATCATGAATGATGATATTCTTGTGTATTCATAAGGTTATGGTCCATGTTTGAACTGCTGATATGTATCATCGAATATGTGATTTGATTGTGGAACTACATATTCATGTTGTTCATACTAATTGTCCTTGGTCATTGAGGTTGTGCCGGACACACAACTTAGACCAATGTGAAAGACGGCAGATGACTAGGTTCCACTTGTCATGGGCATGGAGATGCTATTCCGACTTACACGGATTCGGCTAAAGAGTTTAGCGAGTCGTACTGACCCATATTGAGATGCAACGAACAAGTCGTCATTTTCATGTCTCAATCAATGTAATCCTTAGACCTGAGGTTATTGCACAATCTGAGTTGAGGATCTCCAACTTAGGTTCTGTCAAACGTTGTTCCGTCATTGGGCAGTTATAAAGGCGGAGTTCAGGTCGACTGAGAATCAAGCTGCATGATGTGAATAACCAAGACGGGATTTTGCCCCTCCATCCGGAGAGATATTCTCTGGGCCCTCTCGGAAGATATGATTCGGACAGCATGGCCATGCGCGTCACGGTTAAGTGTTAACCGAGGCAGCCGACTAAGAGTTAGTCGGATGTATCACTTATCTCGGATCGAGAAAGAGGGTCGGACTATTTAAGGGATGACGATCATTCGCCTATAGTCCAACAAAGTATATCGTGAGGCAAAAGGGACTCAGACAAAAGTCGCATTGGAAGGTATGTCGTCATGACTTATTGGTACTTGGGAGTTGGCACGTTCTGCTAGGAGCTGCTACCAACTGATCGATCACGAGTGAGACTCGGAATCGTGTCCGGGTTACCATGATTTTGTCGGGTCACACACTTAAGAGCGGGAGCAAGTTTGGGTTACACCCAAACAGGAAACCTATTTGGGTTGGCCCCAAATAGAGACATGGACTTAGTCAGCAAGTGAGACTTGCAGTGGCTAATATAGGCCTTTTTAGTGAATGGGCCACAAGTGAGTGGAGCCCACTTTCACTCCCTATATAAGCTGGGGCGCAGGTGCTTAGAGCACAAGGTTAGGTCACTCCATGTGTTGGAAACCCTAGCCCCAGTCCGTCCTGTCGCCGCCGGAACGGATCAGCACTTAGAGCACAAGTGGAGGTGATGTACGTTCAGCACTTTGACGATCGTGAAGAAAGTACGGATCGTGGATCGTGGAACCGGAACGGATCACGAGGACTGCACTGCATCAAGCGACGTGCTTCATCAATTCCGCAACTGCGCGGTTAGTGGTAATCCTCATGGCCTTCTACCTGAGCTGGATCTTGGGATCACCGCGTAGGGAAAAGTTTTGTTTATCTCTACGTGGCCCAACATATGCTGCTTGTCGGGAAGTCTGCACCGATTGGCACCGCACTTTAAAGGTGCCCGAATTCCATCTCAACAACTGGATCATGATAGATAACACACTTCCAGACGTTGGCGACTTCACCTTCCTCAACCTTGCCACTGGTCGTTGCTTCAGGACAAATCTAATGGGCGTCCATCACAGGTTCACATTCACATCCGATATTTATTGGTATTTTCCATTGTAAACATCTTAGTGCTAACTGATGCCATCTTCTTCCAAAAGATTCTACTTCGTCGGTGTTTCTCGTGGCGTCATCGTGCTTGCTCAGAGGATGGAGCCGTACCAGATTCGGCTTCTGAACCCAATCACTCATAAGTCTAACACTGAGTGTCAAGCACACATACCATCTGATCTTCTGGAATCTGTCATCGTGACGAAGTCCCCGACGATGGTGTTCGTTTGCACTGATTATCTAGATCATATTGCATGGGCCGATGAGAGCACCCCAACGGGGCTAATCAATGAATCATTTGGAGAAGGATTGTATTCGCCACCTCCTGATACGCTTCTGGTCTGCATGACGGCATTCCGAGGGGAAGTATATGCATTACTTGAGAATGGAGACATCTTGTCGACCAACATCCAGTTAGAGCAGCGCGCGAGCACTGTCATGATGGCCAAAATAATTTCGGCCCCAGTCTTTGAACAGGTACGCGGAACCTACAATTTTTACCATGTGGAGTCAGATGGTGATCTGCTTCTTGTGTTGAACGGGGATTTCGCCAAAGGGCAACCGGTGTTGTACCGGGTGGACACGGAGAACCACTCTCTCGAGGCCGTCGGCGACATTGGAAGTCGTTCCCTCTTCGTTGGTTACAATCGGTCTATCTCCAATGACACCATGTTACACCCCACAGTCAAACCCGGTTGCATATACTACAGGAATTACATTAGACTGTACGATCATGAGGTTCAAGCCTGGGAAGAGGAACCAAAAATTCTAATGTATGGCTTAAGTCTGGAACATACACCGAGGCCTTACCCTCTCTACGAGAAACTGGCAGCACACTAAAGACGGAGAGAGTTCTCTGAACATGTGTTGCAGCACGTGGGAGCCACCGCCGATGAAATATATAGGGGAGAATGAATCATATATTCATCCCAGGTTATTTCCTAGCATTTTCAGGTCTATTTTTCGAAGTAGAAATTTGTACTGTATTTATATTATTTCGATGATCAGAATGTGTATTACCTTTTAGACAAAATTGTAATGTATTTAAATTTAGTACTTCTAGAATTCAAAGTATTTATTTTTAGTAGCTTCTTTCAAAATTCTCTGTGTTCGACACGGGCATCAGCTCAGCGCCGGAATACCTGTCTTGGTACATTGCCCGATGCGGTGGATAGCCACGACCGATCTTTTTAATACGTTCGCACTCTTATGCTGAGAAGGGAAATAAAGATTGAGTTGTTAATGCAACGAGTGTCGAATTATTACCCTCTAAGGAAATGGGAAATGGTTATTTTCACGCGTGCCCATAGTCCAAACCTACTGTCAGTCTTTCACTCCCCTTCTCCGACTAACCACAGTTCACCTTGGGCAGCTCCTCCATGCCGCACCAACTAGGGTAACATGGCCCCGCCTAAGCCGCTGCCGCCACCGCGACAGCCACCGAAACTGGGGTTTTAGCCCCTCTAAGGCAGGCAATGAAGCTCTACTTCAAGGCCGGTCTCCCATTGCCCTGCCAGGCGGATGATTTCCCTGAATGTGCCGAATCGGCCACGGCGGTGACTGCGCCGTCGTCGGCGCCAGATGCGGCAAGCAGGGCCAAGAGAGCGATGTGGAGAAATCGCGCGGCGGCATTACGGCATTCTCTAGGCAATGGGAACAAGGTATGTATCAAATCGTTCATGAGAGCATGCCACCGCCGAGGGTACACACCCTCGAACAGGGAAGCGCCAAGGTCTAGGAACTCTCACGTCCACGCTTTGGCGCGGACTATCTTACCTCCGTGGGGTAGGCTGGGAGCACGCCGTCTGCGGCAAAGACGCTCCATCCTACGCACCGTCAAAGGCCGTACCGTGGCGGCGACCAAGCGTCTACACTCAACATGCTGGATTGTTCGACAGCTGGAGCCGGCGGCGGGCATCAGCTCAGCCCCAGAATTCAGGTTCGAGTTCACACGGACCTATGATCCCGAGAAGGAGATGTCGAATTTTAGTTTCGAAGAAATCGTTGCGGCGGCGCGGATGGTCCAACTGAATCGGGACTGGCGCACGCAAATCACTCGTGCATGAACGATGCAGATTTCTTGTAGTTTGGCGGGAAGGCAATAGATCATTTTGGGTTAAATGATCAAAGAACTTATGTCCTCTCAAGGCAGTTGGCCAGCCAACTTTTCTGGCGAAGATCTGTAGTTTCTTCAGTGTAGAATAGTTAAGTTCAGACTGAAGAATGGCTTTTGTAGATGAAATGCTGACGAATTGTTCTATAAACTAGTAGGAAGTTTATCCCACTTTTGTGCAAGTATAAGACCCTTTTGTATGGAAGTACTACTGTTGTAAGCAAATACTATCAAGTACCTATTTCCTTCAATTACTAGTCGTGGTGCAATCCAGTTAACTGGCATCTTTTTATCCCAGACTACAGATTTCGCATTTGCTGTCTGTGTTGTAAACCATATTGTCCTTTGTCTTGTGTTGCCTGCAAAATGGTCCTGCAGTTCAACGTGTTACAAATGTAGCTACCTTGTACTCCCTCCGTTTCAAAATATAAGATGTTTTAGCTTTGTGAATGAAGTGTATCTAGTCCCCTTTTAGTATGTAGGTTCATCTAGGTTTAGAAAGCACCATCACTAAAAGATGTCTAGATATGCTCCATTCAAACTATATTTTCCTGGCATCCACAGAATTGACATTGCTCATTGCCAGACCACCACTTTTCATGAGGTTGTCCTTGGTTATTCACAAAAATTATAAAGCACGGTGTTCAACTACATCGATTCAAACTATTACACGCACACAAACTACATCAAATTCATTACCCACACATACTACATCGATTCAAACTATTACACACACATACTACTTCAAACTATTACACACACGTACTACACCGATTCAAACTATTACACATTTTTAGTCGATGATAACTTCCTGCTATGCTCTCCATACTACAGATTCATTAGCCACACATACCACGGCAATTCACTAGAGCTCTGTCTTCACTCGAGGGAAATCAGAACCACCAGCTCGTCCAAGCCCGGTCACCCCACCGAAACTGTGTGCCCCATCACGAAACGGTGGCGGTCCTGTGCCATCGATCCTTGCAGGCCAACACTACAGGCAACGAGGGTGCTTTCTGGCAGCCTCTTCGGGGCCCTGAATGCCATGTACCGAGTCCAGAACCTCCTCCAGGTGGATGATGACCAGGTGCTTCTAGCAAAGTTGTCGCCCTGCCCTGCTTGGAATCTGCACCTCGTACATCTTAGGAACGGCGTCAGGATCTTTCAGCCACGCCTTTACCTCGATGACCCATCTATCGCTCGGTGGCACGATTTCCACCAGCTCGCCGCCAAGGCTACTGACGACCTGCTTGAGGGCCTCCGGCTCCCAAGCATCCAATGGGAGGCCGTCAAAGCCGAGTTTGGAGAAGGAACGAAGCTGCCCCAAGCGATCGTCCCACCCACGGGCGCGATGCCAACGCATGAAGCTCATTTTCTCCCCGCAGCACTCGAAAGAATGGGAAGAATAAAGAACGCACTCGGTGTCTGAGCTGTGCTCGAACCAGATGAAAAAATCGAATGGCAGCGCGCATACCTCAATGTTGACCTCATTTCGTCTGATCCCAAAACGAGACCTGAAAGCCGACAGCAACTCGGCCGGCGACACGGTGGGACGGACGCCCAGCACGGTGGCCATGAGAGCGTAGTCGTCGAACTGCTGTGCCAGGGCTACCATGCATGGGGTGCGCGGCAGCACGCAACTTCTCGAGGCCGGTTGCCGGCCTGAATCGCCCGACGGGACGTGCTCCGCCGTGCGAGAAGGACTAGCCAGAGGCGAGATATTAGTCCGGGGACGCGAAGCTCTGATACGGCGGACGATGCAACAACGATGGCTACGAGCTTCGATTAGAGGCGTGGGAGGTTGACCGGACATGGCGGAGACGCAAATTAGAGCAAGTGCAAGCTCCGATCTGTGACGAGCAGTCGGAGCTGAGCAAATGTTATGGGGAGGGGAGCAGGGGAGAAGACCAGAGCAGAGCAAAGAAATACATCTCGTCCACTCAGGGATCTGGTCCACGTAGGGGTAAGCTAGTCCACGACCACAAAAGATAACGGGGAATACTGACATGGCGGGCCAAGAAGAGTTGACCTAACGGCGGTATTTGAGTTCAACCGTTTTTTGTCTGGTTCAAATGACCGTTTGGCCATTAGATTTGTATTCACCCCCATTTGGCCCTTCTGGACAATTGGCGAATCTACTATGGCCCGTCCGCGCGATTGATGGCAACTCGGGTACCGCGGTGCGCTCACCCACCAAGTTTGGTACCGCAAACGAACATTCCCCACATTCGGATCATCCTTCTTCATTTCCACAAGCACCGGATTAGAGAGCCAATTCGGATAGAGTACTTCCATGATAAACCCGACTACAAGGAGCCTAGCTATCTCATCCCCAATGACTTTTCTTCTGTCCTCAGCGAAACGTTGGAGAGGTTGCTTCACCGTCTTAGCACCGGGTCTCACATTCAAAGAGTGCTCGACCAACTCCCTCGGCACACCTTGCAGATCCTGCGTAGACCAAGCAAAGATATCCCGATTCTCACGGAGGAAGCTGACGAGCTTGCTTTCCTATTTGCTGCTTAACCCGGCACCTATGGTTACGGTGTGCTCTGGGAACTGATCATCGATTGGTACTTTCTTTGTATCCTTTGTTGCCTGGAACGATATGCTTCCATCCGGGTTGGTCAGTGTCGGCATATGTTGCTGCGCGGATTGAGCCAACGCCGCCACTTCCTGTATCCTCCTCTTTTCTCGAGCTATCACGAGTGACTCGACCAAGTTAGATCCGGAAGAAGCGCACTCGATCGAATGCCTGAAGTCCCCTGATACGGTTATCACTCCCTAGGTCTGGGCAGTTTCATCTTTAAGTAACTGATGTGAGTACTTTCCATGAACTTGTTCAGCGCGGGCCTGCCAAGCAACGCGTGATAGGCGCTCTCGAGATTCACCAATTCGAACTCCAAATTTTCAGTCAGGCAATTATCCCTTGTACCGAACAAGACATCAACCCCGACCTTGCCAATTGGCTCACATGAGATACCTGGCACAATAAAGGTGGTCCTTGTGGCTTGCAGCATATTCTCTGATATCTCCAACTTGTGCATGGTATCCTTGTACATGATGTTAATGCTACTGCCATTGTCAATCAGCACCTTAGAAAACCTCACATTAAGATTTGGCCCGATGAACGTCGGATCCAGGACCAGTGCGTAGGTCCCTGGACTAGGCATGAGCTTCGGGTGATCCTTGATACTCCACGTAATCTCCTGGTCTGACCAAGGTATATATCTCATCACTGCTGGCATTACCGCATTTTCCTCCATATGCCGGTGCTGCAAGCTTTTCCGGTCAGTTTCTTCCGTGGTAAACACACAATAGCTTTGATGATGCTCCCTGTATTCGTTACATCCCTCATTTGCGTGGTAACCTTGGTCCTGCTGCTGGTTATTGTTTACTTGATGCATAGTATCCCTCCTTTTCTGATTTTCATATCTCGGCGGAGGTGGAGGCAACATTAGTTGCTGTCCATTCCCCCTGTTAGTAATGGCTGCCGAGGCGCTTCATTCCGAGGTGCTTTGTTCCGAGGTGCCTGAGCATTCCCTGAAGTACCCTGTTCTAACTTACTCATCCATTCACACTGCCGGGTTGTATGATTCGCCGGGCTATTCGGACTTGGCGTATGAAACTTGCAAGGTTGATCTAGCATAGACTTGAACGTATACCTCGGTCGATCTTTTCGCTCCTGCCATTGCTTTTTCTGTTCCGGGGTCCAAGGCTTCTTCCCCTCACTCTTCTACTGCCAGTTCTGCCCTCCAGTTTTTTGGGGCTTGCTGGTGCCGGTACTGGGTTGATATTGGTCCACCGCTGCCACTTGCTGCGAGTTATACCTGTAGTCCGGACGCTCGTCCCTTCTCTTTCCTCGAAAATTGTTTCTCCTTGATGACCCAGAGCCATCTCCGTTGTAATACTCCTCGTTTGCCTCACTTGACATTAGCCGGGGTTGAGTTGGGTCTCCCAAAGAGTACGAATCCGCGATCCAGATCATCTCAGCCAAAGTGGTTCGCATATCTCGCTGCAGCCTTTGCCACAACATACTTCCATATCTACAGCCTTGGGCGAACTACACGATTGCTTGTGATTCAATTACCCCCTCGCATGAGTTGCGCACGTTGCACCACCGAGTCAGGAAATCTCGGTCTGGCTCATTCGGTCATTGCCGGCATAACGCCAGAGTTTGTGGTCTGTTGGGCCTCTTGTAAGTGCTTGAGAAATTTCAAACAAATAACTCCTCAAAGTCCAGCCGGCAGTTAGCACTTCCTGGTGGCAAGTTGTTTAGCCAAACTCTCGCCGGTCCCTCTAACATCTAAGGTACATTCCTCACTGCCCATCTCAAATTTCCAGCTGCAATCTTGACTGTTGTTTCGTAATGAATAAGCCAATCCTCTGGTCTGGTACTACCATTGTAGGTCCTTGTTCCTATGGCCAATTGAAAGTTCGACACTGGTGGCTCCCACATGATCCGTGGCCCAAGGCATGCTGGACCAGGAGGACCCTGTACCTAGATCAACTCCGACCTATAAATTCTGTCCAGTTTTAGCCTCGCATCATCTGGTTGCAAGTTTCAGCTTCCCAGCCTCGACCCAATTACATGGTGCTCCGGTCTGGGGTATCCGTCGTTAATCATCGCCAAATAACCATCATTGTATTTTTCCTGATCCGGACAAGCATTCTACTGTTGTGTTGCTTGACCTGCACTTCTCTCCTGCCGAGGTGCGCATTGCTGCTGCTACTGCCGAGGTACATTTTGTCCTGTTCCCGTCGGATCACGGTGTCCGGCATTACCGTTGGCAGTGTTCCTTTGACCAGCATTGCCATGGTCGCGGTTACCTTGGCCAGCTTCACCTCGGCTGGTACTGTGACGATCTTCATCCACTTGTACTGCTTTGCCTTTTCCAGCTCTTACCGGGTCGTAGGGGACCATCTGTTTGTCTCTTCTCCCGGAGTTTACCACTTCTTCCCTCCTGGGGTTATGACCTGGAGATGATGCGGCTCCGCTGGATTTTGCCAGGTTATTTCAAGCCGAATGAACCACGTGCGATGCTCCTGGCGGTGCCGGGTTTGCTTTGTTCATTTCTTCATTTTGCTGGCAAGCGACCCTCATCAAGTGGTTCACCCTCTCTTGTTGCCTTTTCCTGGGCTTCCCAGTTAGGCCTTCTAACTCGGATACAGCTGCGTTTGCCGCCCTGAGGTTCTTTGCTGGGGTACTGTACCTCTCCAGCCCTCCTGTTACTATCGTGGTTACCTGACCCGGCCTAGGCTCGTATTCCTTGTCAATCTCAGTAATCAGGTTTCTACCTCGGATTTTCACCCCGTCTATGCGGTTTGCCTTTGCATATTCCCTCAAAGTGATGTTCAAGGACTACTGTAACTCCGCTACTTTCTTTGCGCCAGCTAACATTTTCTACCTAGTTTCCTCCAACCCAGCTTGCGCCTGAGCCGGATCTACCACAGGAGCTATTGGCGTTGCTAGGCTATCTATTGCTTGCTGGAGTACATTCTCTGGCCTCTCTAGTGGAGGAAACCTAGATCTTGCCTGTTTTGACGTGACTTCTGGCTCTAGCACCGGGTCCTTGCTTGCTCCCGCGTCTGGCGTGGCCATCAGGACCTCAACGCTGCTAGCGGGGCGTGTGATACACACACCGCGAGCTGCACTGAGAGGTGGTTTGCCTCCCTCGACGACGTGCCACGGATGGACGCAGGACTCGTCCATGCCGACGTAGATCTTGTGCGCACCAAGCTTGATGAAGAGGCTGTTGCGCGGAGGAGGACGCCTGCCGAAGCTCTCTACGTTGTCGCAGACGTAGTCCAGTGCTCCAAAACGCTGAACCAGGCCGGAAACGACGCGCTCGCTGGTCTGGGAGATGCTTTCCGTCCGGTTTTTCACCCCTGCTAGCACCGGTTGCCCCACAGTGGGCACCAACTGTCGTGGTGGTGGCACGGCAGATGCCATGGATAGGCTAAAGATGGGGCCAATGAGTGCTAGGGGAATCCAGGGAGGGAAAAACGTGGTGATTCCACGCACAGATGTTGTTATATTTCCCCTACAATGGTGGATACAAGTTCTCCTCGAACTATTCATGAGAAGTAGACAATGTCTCTTACTCCCCACAACCTAGCTCTAGAGTTCTACCTTAGACAGAGAAAATGATCAATCCCCCGCTATGGAGGCCCCGGTGCTCCTTATATAGGGGAGCCCGGGTTACAAAGTTACGGCACACGTGGCAGCATATTCTCCGAATATTCCCCTTGGTTAAAGCTAGATGCTTCTTTATTCTCTTTAATGGTTTGTCCAGACTTTGGACGTAACCCATAGCGTAATCCTTGCCTTTAAGCGTCACCAGACACGGGCTACATCAGCCGACATTGCCCGTGTCATCTTGGTCGCCCCTGTCCCGCTGGTCCTTCCCTCTGCTTTGCTTCGCTCACGATACAGCTATAAAAAGCCACCTTTTGACCAGTGGGAGATTCCTTCCTTCTCTTGGAAGCCAAGTGGTAGTCCGGCTAGCATACGGCTAACCCGGATACGAGGATACCTACGTAATAGATAGACAAACATGGCCGGCATATATCTTATGCCGGCCGAGTTAAGGCTAGGGAGGTTCTCCACGGGCCGGGTTACTCCGTAGGTCGGCCTGCCTTGAGGTGACCCGGCCAGCACTTGCTTTGACCGTGTCGTACCTCAGCTAACTCGGCCTTTATACCCCGGCGTTACCCTACCCGGGGGTATCCCCCAATAGTACCCGGATGATGTGGGTAAAGTGTACAACCTCTGGAGAGTGTAAATCTTTTTGAATAGATGTGTCCATGGTCATGGACGGTTGGAAAGGCTGCTGCTTAGTAGTGTGATTTTCGTGTCTAAAAAGGTTTTGGAGAAAGAAAGAGTTTTATGAATAGGGTGGTCTGAGATGACCACGGAGAAAGGAGAGCTCGGTCAGTGGATGACCAGGAGAGGAAATTGGGTGCCCCTAAACTAGCTGTTTTCAACTTAAAATGTTTTAAATAAAGATATATAGATGCCATATCTACAAGAGAAACTGGTTTTAGAAAGGAACATCTTATGGAGCCCTCCAGCTACCACAGCCAAACTACATATCCTCTTATTATTGTTCTCTAAGGTGGTTTTGCGAGTACATTCAACGTACTCACTTGCATTGTCTCTGGCTATTTACTTGGTTAGAATTAGAGAAGGGAAGGCGAATAAGAAGGTGACATTGATGACTATGCGAGCTAGGATGTTCTCCCAGTCAGCTTCCTATAGGGTTAAGGAATGATTCGGGCTCTTCGATTGATGAAGTTCCGTGATTGGCATAGCCATAATGGCATCAATGTAAATCTGTTTTCTACATGTAGTGGATTTTGCAATGATAGTGTCGGTTATGTTCCATGGCTCACTGGTCATGGGAACGTGGAAATATGCATAACCGGGATTGTCGGACTACTAATCCGGGGGAACCACAAGCTTGCCTCTACTTTCTCACCGTACCAACGGTATGGGTGGCCATTTGTATAAGGGATAACTATTTTCGTGCCTCACTAAGCTGCATGCTACTTAGTTCTAACCAGTGCTCGAAACACTCCTCACTTGTGCCCTCTCTCCAACCTAGCCTTGCGAATACCCACAGTGTTTTCATCGAGTAAGGCCATTGCCCGTTACTTGGCTGACAACCTGACATGAGTGAGATCTTCAAATGATTACAAGTGTGACCATGAGAGAACATGGGTAGACCAGAAAATATGAAGTGGGACCAACAAATACCTGATAGTGGGACCTATTAATTGTTGAAAGTAGTACAATCTAATTGTTGATAATGGGACCGACTCCTCTCTGAGTGTTCACGTGCATATTTGTCTGCTCATGTACTTATGTTCCCATTTCATTTACTATCGGGTTGTCATTCAAACCAGATCAAGCCACTATCAACTAGATTTAGCACCTCTTCTCTGTCATCCCCGTAGGCAACGGCTTCACCATCCAGACCCGGAATCCGATATTTTCTTCAGGTAAGTAGATTCAGAGAATTTCATGTGATTTATGATTTTCATAGCTTAGCAAATCTCATATTTTCTTACTAATACCGCTAGATACTTGTACTAATTCTCGGGATGCATAATGAACTTCAAATGGACACCAAGCTGTTCGACGCCTAATGTTGGAAGCTATCACATACAATCTCATTGCGACGACACATGTCAAGTTCTCACATGTCAAGTGCTCCCATGATGGATGCCGGAGCCTCCTCCACTACCACAAACACGAAAGCACGTTCCCGGACGACCCCTGCCCCTGCATGGAGCCCGACTGTGTCTTCATCGGCCCACCAGCAATGCTCGTCGTCCACCTCATGTCGGACCACCTGATCCAAGTGCACAAGTTCCCATATGAAAATACCAAGTTGTTCCAAGAGCAGGTGTGGGTGTCAGGCTCGTCGTTTCATCGGCTCACTAGCTAGGGAAAAAACAGCGTCGCTTTGATCCTAACCATAGGCGCGCTCAGTAGAACCACCATCATGGCTTGGGTGTGCACCAGGTCAGCCTTGTGTGTTCGTCTGGTATACACTATGACTATGTGGGCGCATGTCCCTCCGCTATATGTTGGATCTAATAACATCACAAGGAAAGCCAAGGAGCAGAGCAACAAGTCGCCACACACCGTCCAGTGGGAGATGCCATCGCGGTTCCTGGTTGGTGCTGGGCCATCCAAATAGCTAAATTTCTACATTTGCATCATCAAGGATTATTAGATCTTAAATTTTAGAGCAATGTGGATGTAATGTTGTCGTTAAGTACTTCCTCCCATGATTATCAAATAAGGAAGAGTGACCCACCTACCTACTGGTCATTTTAAACATCAGTATTAATGTACTTTGTGTGAGAAGGCATTGGAGATTAAGTTTATGAAAATTTCTAACTTTTTCCCTTTATAAATCTCAAAAATCTTGCTTGTTATTCTATCGAACACTACGCGTATATTGATAAAAGACGCCCTGGACGCGAACTGGCACATGGTGCACTCTAGGACGTCAAATCACTAATCTCACAGCTCATGTGAAGATAATGCGTCCAATTTCGCACATAGGTGCATCTTGCCATGGCAAACAAAAGTGTCCATGGGACTTCCAAACTTTTTGTCACACAAAGTTGATTTTCCAATTTATTAGTGCTAAATAGGGTTTAGTTTGTGAAGAAGCTAAACAAAATACGTGGTGAAATAGCTCCACTATAATTTTTATAGTTTTACAAAATTAAAACATCTTATATTGGGAGAGTATAACACATGGGATGGGATGTCAAACTCCAAGATATCTTAATTTTCCTGAACTCTAACTATTTTTAAGGCTATTTCCGAAAATTAATTCAAATTTGAACTACAACAATGCTCCAATTCGGTCTTCATTATTCAAAAAAATCGTTTCAATATGTCCAAGGTGGGTATTATGAGTGTCCATAAAACAAATTTGAAACTACGACAATTTGTTATGAATTCACATGTGGCCAATTTTGAACAAAATCAATGAACATGTAGAATTATCAGAAAATGTAAATTCAACGTAAAGAGTCCTTTTATGTGACCAAGTTTTCAGAAAAAATACAAAACCCCAGTTATGAGAATTATTTGTCAAAAGATTTCTCAAAAATTGTTATCATGTATGATTTATCCCAACTTTCAAGCCAAAACACCAAGTGAATGGCCAAACCCAATGGTTCCTTGAAGATAATGTTCCCCAATTTTGCACATAGATCCATCTTCGCATGGCAAACAAAAGTGTCCATGGGAGTTTCAAACTTTTTGTCCCCAAAAGTTGATTTTCTATTTTATTTAGTTTGTAAAAAAGCTACACAAAGTACGCGGTGAAATAGCTCCACTATAATTTTTAAAAATACTATACCAATTTGTTGTCAAAGTACGGGATATCTTGATTTTTATCGAATTCTAACTACTTTTGCCTATTTAAACGAGTTACAGGCTATTTTCAAAAACTAATTTAAATTTAAACTACAAGTGTGCCATAGTTCGGTCCAGAATATTAGCAAAAATCAATTCAAGATTCCAAAGGTGGGTTCTATGCAATATAGACAATTTTTTTAAATATCGACCAATTTTTGTGAATTCACATGCCGCCAATTTTGACCTTACTTAAATAAAAGCCAAGAAATTTTAGAATTATAAAAAATGTAAATGTGCGAAGATTACTTTTATATGACCTAGTTTTCACAAAAAAACAAAATATGATATTTTGTAGGTAAAAGAGTCTTCTCAAAAGTTCGTATCATGCATGACTTATGTTGAATTTCAAGCAAAATCAACTCTCCAAGTCGTATGTTGACTTTCAAGCCAAATCAACTCTCCAAGACATATGTTGACCTCCTTCCCACAAAACTAGGACTCGCCGCATTGAAATCTCCCTCCTCTCTCTTGCCGTTGTCTCCCTGTCATCACGTTTTAGTAGTTCAATTATTGGAGGAGTATCTGAGAATGACTCTTCTTTGTTCCAAGAGCTATTTTCCAAGAGACCACTCTCCCCTCTCTCCACTTGGACAAAGACTCTCTTTTCCATAGTTTCGAGAAGCCCGCCTCTATTTCATGATGCATTAGCTCTTTCCCCTCGACAATATATGCCTCTGATGGTGATAACCTCCAAGTGCAGGGGGTCACCGTAGTACAATTCAATAAATATTTAAGTGTCGAACCCACGAGGAGCTGAAGGTAAACTATCTATTCTCTAAAGCCCTATAACCCACTTATATGGCCTTCTTTGTAATGCTATGAACTCGAGTGTGTGTGCTTATTTTTCATGCTAACTATAAAATAATGATGTTTTGGAAGTAAATACTATAGTATACTACTACAAGTTAAGTGGAGCTAGTAAAGTAGGAGCACGTTTCTCAAGGGAGCAAGTGTTTATACAAATCTCTATTTCATTCGTTTGATTGTCACAATTAGTGAAACACATGAATAGTCTTTTTTATTGTTTCTTCTAGAGAGGAGCCATAGATAGGTGCAACCATATACATAAGAAAATACATCCTTAGTGATTGATCCCAAGGTTGTTACCTTGCAAACATGATTAGGGAATTATTAATACGTAAAGTCCAACCACTAATGTTATCTTTAAGGTCCCCGTGATTATGCCCCCGTTAATGAACCATGAATTAATATAGCACGCATATTTAAGACTTGGGACATGATTTCTGTCAATCTCCATTCATCTCTCATCCTATCAACATGCAACGGTGACAACCTTATGTATTCCCCCACATATGTGTGCACCCATATATTAGTACAAAAGGCCATCATAGAAGATAATATATACTTGTATGCAACCATCAACAAACTATTTCACAATTTTCATAAACAATTCACTACTCAAACAACAACATAGAGACACAATAAATCATGAGAAAATAATAGATTGTATCACACATCATGTTTGCCAAGAGATTACAGTAGGGGATGATGGAGAATTGTTGTAGATGGTGATGGAGAGGTGTCTGGGGCTCCTCCCCCTCCTTGGGGCTACCAAGAGGAGGAACATTCGTGGCATTTGATGGATGCCTCCAAAACTAGGGTTTCCCTCAATATATAGTGGTGAGATGCAATCTAGGCCATGGGATGGATATCCCTTTGATCCAAGGGCTCTTGGGCACCTCTAAAACCTTTATGATCCCATAAAGTCATGGCTTGGACGAAATCATCAAATATGGAAGGAGTCTGAGTCAATCCCATCACAAAAACTTCTGGAGTCCCGAAATTGGTTCAGTACCCTTTAGAGCATCTTCACTAGCATTTCAAGGAGGGCCTCCCCAGGCGGTTTTTTCATCTAGATGGTGAGTTTTCACCTAGTCGCATTCCTAGTACATGCCTTGATGATATGAATGCTATGATGAAGATTTTTTTAGGAAAATTTTTGGGATGTTACATAATCATAAGAAAGCAAGAACTACTAAGCATCCAAAGAAAACATACACTCTACATGAGCGGACTAAGCATGCCCACAGTGTTGAGTATATGTACAAAAATGAAAACAAATAGAGTATATGTACAAGAATAAGAAGAAATAAAATAAGATCAAGTGTGTCTTGAAGAAGATGGATTTCCTCATGTATATCTTTAAAACATCATCCTAATGGATATAGAAGAAATGAAGTGCAAGTTCAAGATGCGTCTTATCTAGAAGATCTCATGCTTGAAGCTTGCCATCCTAAGTTCCATGGATCGATGAAGACAAGCTCAAAGAAGAGGTTTCCCCATGGTATATGGGGGAGGAATTTGCAAGTCTTCATCAAGCAACCGTGACAAGAGCAATTAAGAAATGTGTTCCATATTTAGGAGGACAAGATCGTCTACATCAAGTTCAAGTGGAATGCTCAAGGAAAAGGTATGATCTTGATAGGTTTTCCCTTTTGTCGGTCTCAAGTTGGTAGTTGGGAGACCGTGTTTAGGATAGATAACCGTACTGTCAAGAGAGGCTCTCGAGTGAGTAACTTGATCATATCTTCCAGAGAGATCTCAAACCTTTGCATACTTAGCATCATCTTTCTTGGTTGTTATTTGGATCTTATCCATGTGAGGTTCTAGATCTTGTGGTAATCTTCATAACAAGCTTTAGTTTATAAAAAAGGATTTCCCTTGTATACCCTATTGCATTTTTGATATTGAAGATTTTCTGGCTCCATACCTTAGACTGTGTTTGAGAGGGCTCCACTCCACTTCACTCCGCTCCACTTCTAAACTTCACTCCACCTAACCTACTCCAGAGTAGTAAAACCTGCTCTAGAGTAGTAAAAACTGTTTGGAATGAAAACTCCACTCCACCTATTTTTTGCAATGTTAGCATACAAGTAGATTGGTGCAATGCGTAAAGTGAAAATGTACCCTTTATTCTATGCATGGTATCCTACACGTGATTGCTGCCATGTCTCCTAGATATGATGGATAAACTAAACATGTTCGCTTAATTAATTCTGATTTGAACGTTCATGATAGACATTAGTTGAGTTCTCAGTCTACAAAACACTTGGTGTTTGGAGCCCACCAGTCACATCATTTGGACAGTGCAGAAAACAGAACAATACACTCTTTGACTGAGAAGACAGCGAGCCAAAATCCATGTGTGTTGCTACCATAACCATAGCTTTGTTCAAGAGAGTCGGTGCTATTGGTCTTCGGGGCGCTTGCTAGTTTAGAGCCAACTCCCATGCTGATTGTACAGTTCAGGCGATGGTTTTTACCGGGACAACAAAGAATGTTGTGCTTGTTGCGCTGGGTCGATGCAATGATAGGGGATCATACGGAAATAGGCTGAGGGGGCAGGGGCGAAGAGGATGAACGGAATCGAGAAGGAGAGCAAAGTGGAAGAGATTGGGTGCTCGGGGACGGAGGGAGGACGACGGACAGCGGGCGGTTGCCGGATACGATGGTGGCGGCCAGCCCAAGTCATCGGTGACCATGGGAGAAGGAGGAATCAAGGGCAGGGTGAAAAACGTTTCGGAAAGAGCTGGCTCACTGGTGGCAATTGCGGGTAATTTAGCTAGGGTCAGATATGTGTGGGATGTGAAGTGGAGCAGGTAAAGCACATATTTCTCTGCTTCACGGAAATGTTCTACGGGATATCACTACTCCACTCCACTAACTGAAGTTTGGTGGTTTGGGTCAGCTTCACCTGTTTCACCCGTGGATTAGTGAAGTGGAGCTATCCCAAACATACCTTTATACTTGATTTTCTCTCCCTTGGTGGTATCCATTATTGGTTTCATCCTGTTTGGAGTTCATATGCTCGAGTTATTGCATTTGGTATTTCTGCTAGAACTGTCTGTCGTGACCGGTGATGACCCACAAGTATAGGGGGTGTATCGCTGTATTTTCGAGGGAAGTGAAACCCAATTTATTGATTCAACACAAGGGGAGCCAAAGAATATTTATCAGCCTTAACAACTGAGTTGTCAATTCAGCTGCACCTGGAAACAATCTTGCTCACAGCAGTTTATCAGTAGCAACAGTTTTGTAGTAGGAATAGCAAAGTAACAGCAGTAGCAAAGCAAAGACAGTAGTAACGAAAGCAGTAAACAGTGGAATTCGAGTGCGGTAGGCATAGTGATGGATGGACGGGCGTTGCATGGACAAGACAATTCACATAGAAATCAGAACACAGGGCAATTGCAGATAAATAAGATAAAGCATCCAAGTACTAGCCAATCCTAGGCATGTGTTCCATAAATAGTCATACGTGCTCGTAATGAGAACTTGCACAACATCTTTTGTCCTGCCAGCCCGTTTGCAGCGGGGCCTCTAGGGAACTACTGGCAATTAAGGTGCTCCTTTTAATAGAGCACCGGAGCAAAGCATTAACACTCCATGAACACATGTGATCCTCACATCAAAGCCTTTCCCTTTCGGTTATCCCGATTTCTGTCACTTTGGGGCCATAGGTTCCGGACAACGACGTGTGTATACAACTTGTAGATAAGACCAAGAACAATACTATCATAATGAATCAATAATAAGTTCAGATCTGAAATCATGGCACTCGGGCCCTAGTGACAAGCATTAAGCACAACAAGTCGCAACAAAGTCATAAAGCACTAATAAAATATACTAGGCACCATGCCCTAACAATCTGATGCCATTACACGAACGATCTCATCCAATCCCTACCATCCCCATAGCCTACAGCGGGGCATTACTCACTCATAGATGGGGGAAACATGGATGGTCGATGGAGAAGCAATGGTGATGATGATGGCGATGATCTCCTCCAATTCCCCATCCCGGCAGGGTGCCAGAACGGAGTTTCTGGTGCTGTTTTGTGGAATCTGGTGGTGGCAGCGGAGCGGAACTCCTTCTAGAAAAACGTCGACCCCCCCGAAGTTTTTAGGTTAGAAGGCTCCTTATAGGCAAAGAGAGAGGCCGAGGGGGTGCCTGGGGGGCCCACACCACCCCCTGGCATGGCCTGGCCTGGCCCGCGCCACCAGGTAGTGTGGCCACCCCACGGCTCTTCTCCGTCTCGTATTTTGGCTCCTGGAGTCTTCGGGCGAAATAGGATTTTTGGCATATTTTCCGGGATTTTTCCTGATAGTTGATTTTCTGCACAAAAAGTAGACACCAAGGCAATTCTGCTGAAAACGGCGTCAGTTCGCATTAGTTGCATCCAAATCACACAAGTATAGAGGAGAAATAATAGCAAAAGTGTTCGGGAAAGTAGATACGTTTTGGACGTATCAACTCCCCCCAAGCTTAGCTTATTGCTTGTCCTCAAGCAATTCAGTTGAAAACTGAGTGTGATAAAAGAACTTTCACGAACACATTTCCTTCATATGATGTAAATATTCGCAGCAATGTGATCAACTACTTAGACAGTTCATAATAAAGAATATGCAACTGAGTCTACTTAATAGTCATTGCAAGCTATGAAGAGATTCCAACTCAAGAATAATAAGTAGCATGAAGCATAAACATAAGCAACATTACAATGCTCATAGAAAGGTATGATAGAGTGGTATCTCGCTTGCCTTTGATTATGAATGCCAAGGTACCTCTGAAGTTCAAGTGATGACTAGAAGTAAAGATATCAAAGATACAAGCATCAAAGTCATAACACAAATAATCAAGTAATGGAACAAACACAAAGAATGACAACTATGCTCTCAAGAAGGTGCTCAAAGAATATGTGGAGACTCAACAAGTAGAAGAAAAAGGTTTTGAATAATTTTGAAAGGCTTCCAAATGCTGAAAGTATGGTACTCATTAGCTTTGAGCTCTCATTGCCCCTATCATAAGCATCTTTAATGTGGTTAAGGTGAAAGTGACACAACTAAGAGGATATGCTGGACAAGTTATAAATCGAAGTCTCATGCCCCTTACTTACGAAGACCGATCCTCATGCTACTCAACTTCAGTCACAAGTAAGGTCTTGTCATTGTAAGTATATACGTATCATAGAGAACCGCCAATGGGGTACCCCTTGCACATGACACGGGAGCTATCCCATAATCAAAATACAAGGCAAGCAGACAATGAGCATCTCGGTGATCTTTTTATTTACTATGTGCATAGATTTTTATTGAGGATGCTTCATAGAATGCTCATTATGGTTATGCTGCAAGTTTCCACCATGATTAGGAATGGCTTAGGCTAGTGGCCCAGGCGTTTCTCTAACATACATACAAACTCCATGATCTTACAAGTTCCACTTTTATTTCACACCGCCAGGATCCATAAGCAAAAGAACATGATATCAACTAGGTACAAAATACCTATGAGGCATTGAAAGCAGTCCCCATGATACATGGTTCTGCTAACTTCAACTCATAAAGCGCAAGCATATGCACAACAAAGAAGGACGCAATAGTTCAGGTTTATTAAGTGTGAGAAAATAAAGTGTGCCATCAAGTTCGTGAGAGCTTTACTAACTAACTTTCTCATAACAAGCAAACATTTTATTTGGAAGAAAACAAGGCATATTGGATATGCACGGAAGTAGCAAATGATGCTAATGGGTAGGTATGGTGGACACTTTGGAAATATTTGGTTTAAGGAGTTGGAAACTTGAGTAAAACATACTCGGTGAAAGTGAAGGCTAGCAATAGTAAGGGAGCGACAAACGAGAGAGCAATAGTTGTCATTATCATGTTTGCAACAAAACAAGACTACTCATGGCATGAAAGTGATTCAAGATCCTCAAGGCAAAATAATTCATCAAGGCTTAACTGATTATTACAGTCATGTGCATGCATGAGCATGTGCCAAGTCAATCAAATGAAACAGTCAGAGGAGGATACCATGGTGTCATACCAATTTATGAATAGAGCAATGCAAGCAAACATTCATAAGACATGCTACAAACTATTAGCGAGCTGGAGCTAATCTTTAAGATCTCACCATAATAAGGTAAGATCCCTGTGATTGCAGTGCTAGTCCCTGGATCGAAAATGCTAGTACCCATAGTTTAAGATGAAGTACACAGAAACAAAGGTCATTATTACATCGCATATCCAGGAATATAATGGTTCTTACAACTCACTTAGCCCAAGGCTATGACACTTAAAGTTCACATTACATAGCATAATAATAATAGAGTCTTTAATCTTCATGTGCCACAAGCAAGCATGTCGAGTGTAGACCCGCAACCCTACTCATCATCAGAGTATCCTGCAACATAATAAGTTACAGCCACAAGGGTCAATACATTTGGAATTGTATTGGCAAGTGATACCATAGATACTTAGTATAATCCAACAACTACATGAATGTATGGCTAAGTGGGATTATGGCTGGCTTTGCTAAAAGCTAGTTTAACTTATAGTTTTTGAAGAGTGAGTTTTCTCATTCAAAACTCTAAGGTACCAATGATAGACATCATTGAACCTCTACCCATGTTCACCCACAAGTTTTAACTTAGAGAAATTTGGATGAGGAGATTATTGAACTACTTCACTGTCTTGAGGCTCAGAAATTATCCATAACCGGGGACACGGCTAAGTACTTAGTTTTACCCTCTCGAGAGGTGGTGCACTTTCCCCACAAGACTCGACATGCATCAAGACAAGACTTTTCAAAGCAATCCCTTAGACCACCACGGACGGTTTCCATCCTACCACATCTACCACCTTCTGTCCGTCTAGCTGAGTTCTTGCAACTTAGTTGGTCAAGGCAGAGCCCATATGCCATGTGGCTGCACTGGAAGCTTCATGACAAGAATGTATCCAATCTCTTTGTTCCTGGGTGGCCATCCACAAGTGTGATACACCAGATTGACCATAGACATGGCCCCTGAGTAACCACTCAACATAATCGAAGCAAGTCCCATTCCACCCAGGTGTTTCATTAATATTAGTTGTTTTCTTAGTCAAAGAAAATAATATCTTTCCATACTATCTTATGTGTATATTCCACCCACGAATTCTAATAGCATGGCTAAGCACTCTAGCATACGAAGTCTTTCAACTAGAAGACACTACCAAGACATAATCTATAGGGTAGCATAGCATAGTAACATGTAAATAATCCTATCATGCTAAGATCTACCAAAATAACACTAGTGCAATAGTGAAAATAATATGACATGAGATGAAATATCACTTTCCTTGGTAGCTAGGGCAATAGGTACAATCCTCACAGCAACAAACTTCACAATCCACACAATCTACACAAAGAACAATACAAATATAATAATTCAATCAATAAAACATTACAAAAATATGAATGCATGCAAAATGCAATGATATGATCAAAACCCTATAATTTACAGAGTCTACAGTACAGAGGGTAAAATACCTCATCTAAATGCATAAGAAATACCCCAAAACAATTTATAGAACAATTTTTATGAGCAAAATACTCCTAAAAAGGTTCTGCCTATAATTCCAATTTTTCAGAGGAAAAAGTGTGAAACAAGGCCTCTATAATAAAGGTCTTATTTTTCTGAATCCACAGACAACAAATTTGCATTTTTCTGAATTGTGGAACAAAAGTTATGGATTTTCTAAGTTTAATACAAAATTTGTTTAATTTCTATTTAAACAGATAATCCTGGGCGACGTGGCGCAATCTAATTGGCCCGTACCGGTTCGGTCAGATCGACCGCTGTGGGCCGTTGGATCTTAAGTGATGACAGACGGATTAGATTAGCCCGTACCGGTTCGTCCACGATCTAATCCTAGCCGCAGGCACACGATCTAACGGCTCCAGGTGGCTTGGCCGGAGATGGGCGGCGCTAACCGGCTGCGCGCGGCGGCGGAGCGTCGGCCGATGAGGTTCCGGCGATTCTACAAGGGCTAGGAGACCGTGGACACGTACCAGAGGTCGAGGAGGTCGTGGCGGTCTCGATGGGGGTCACTGCGGCGCGGGAGGCGTTCTGGCCTGGCCTTGATCGCTCGCCGGAGTTGAGTAGGAGGCGGAGCTCGCGGCTCGGTGTCGGAGACGGCGACCTGAGGCTCGAACCAGACAGCAAAAGGGTTAGCGAGATGCGCAAGGATCTGCACGACCTAGCAAAGACCAAAAGGGGGCGGCGGGAACCTTAACCTCACCGGAAAAAGCAATGGACGGCGGCGGCAGAGGGGTTCGCCGGAGTTGGATCGCGTCGTCGACCTGGTGCAAAAGGAGGCACGTGGCCGGGGTTAAAACGTGCGCTAGGTCACCGCAAGCATTACAGAACAGAGAGGAGGGCACGGCGTGGCCGGGGCTCACCGGAATTCTCGCCGGAGGTGCTTCGGTCTGCGGCGGTGTGAGGTGGAAATTGGGGAGCCTGGGGGCTCTCCAGGGGGTTGTGTCTTGGGGAATCGGTCGGGGAGAAGGAGGGGATTAAGAAGGGGCCAAAGCGGTGGCGAATTACTCGCGGAAACTCTCACAATCAATCGGCAATGGAAACGACAGAGAAGGTGGAGGGGGCGTCGGCCGTTCATGTGGAAGACGCTGAGGTGGCGTTGACGTGCCGTGGGGCCCAGTGGTAAGTGAGTGGGGGTGAGTTGCGGGGGGTGCGGAAAAATGGAGAGGGGGAGAGGGAGGCCGGGTGGGCTAGCTAGGCCGGTTTGGGCCAAAAGGCCAGAACTGCTGCTGCGGTTTGAAAATCCTTTCCCTCCTTTTCTTTTTCTTTTTGAATTTCTTTTCTAGTTTTCTTTAAATTTAGCATATGTCCTCCAAAAAGTCTCAAAATTTCACCAAATTTCTGGAGGTCAAATCTAATGCAAAGTAGTACATGCCTTGATGATATGAATGCTATGATGAAGATTTTTTTAGGAAAATTTTTGGGATGTTACATAATCATAAGAAAGCAAGAACTACTAAGCATCCAAAGAAAACATACACTCTACATGAGCGGACTAAGCATGCCCACAGTGTTGAGTATATGTACAAAAATGAAAACAAATAGAGTTCGTTACCAGCCTCTTACAACGCCTCAAGTTGTCATTGATCCTCATTATTGCTCTTCACTTGTGTGGCTTCAATAATAATATGAAACCAATATCCACTAAGGGCTGCTGAACCCTGAAGCAAACTCGCAAAAACCAAAGAAGAACGACAAATATTTTTGGTGTTTTCAATTTTTTAAACAAGAACCAAAAAGGAAAAACATACAAAGCAAAATCTTTTTGGTTTTTTCGAATAGTTCACACAAAGCAAAAAGGGAAAAGCAAACCAAGGCAAAAAGAAGAAGAAAACCAAAGAGAAACAACAGAAATATTTTTGGTATTTTTGTGTTTTTAGAAAGCAAAAACAAAGAAGAACGAAAACTAAAAAGAGAACGAAAACATGAATATACAAAGTACCGACGCAACATGATATGGAGATGAGTGTGGTGTCGGCGTACCTCCCCCCAAGCTTAGGCTTTTGGCCTAAGTGGGTATCAATCCCAAGCTGGCCAGGATGAAGTATCACCATGGTACGACGAGGAGGTACCCTCGTCCTGGTGCGAGCTCGAGTACGTCCCTCCGTAGTGCGCGGAGTAATCATAGGAGGGCACATCCTCCTGGTGCTGCTCGTGGAAGCCCAGCAAGCGAAGCTGCTCGTCCACCTCTTCCTTGGAGCGCGACCACGGTCTCCTGTGAACACTAAACAAAGCAGGCTGTGGCAAAAGGATCTCCCTTTCATCCCCGTCAGTGAAAAGCATCCTATATACTAGATTGTTCAAATCAGAGGTAGCAGTGACAAAGTGATGAGTTTTCATGGCAACAAGGTCAAGCCTCTGTGGTGCCAGCATAGCATCATCAGGATCCACTGAAAGACCTAATGCATTGACCATGCGCGATGCAATGATGCCCCCATAGATAGGCCCCCTAGCAGCTAGGCGACGAGCAATAAGCGATCCAAGATTGTACCGAGTATCATTGTTGAGCGTAGCAGCAAGGAAAGCTAAGTGATAGTTGGAGATATTACTAGTGTTCTCCCTACCCAATACACTAGTGGCAAGATAATATGCAAAGTATCTAAGAGTAGGGAGTTGGATATTTCTTATCTTTCCGCGTTGCGCCACGCGGTCATCATCATTGGTCACCCCTCGGTAAATCTCAAACAAATCAGCGGGTCGCCCTTGAATTTTCTTCACGGTCCCTGTCATACGCACACCTACAATACTGCAAAATTCTCTCCAAAGGCATGGTGAAGGGCATATCATAGATTTTAAAGGAGACAGTAGATTGATAGGGTGTGTTAGTAAATGAGAAGCTCTCAAAAAAAGTTTTGGTGAGCATAGCGTATTGTGCACTCTCATCTTGCATATAAGAGGTCAAACCAACCCACTCAATCAGTAGCAAGAAATCATCAAGAATACATGCAGCTTGCAAGAAAGTAAAATAGGGAAAAGAGGATGGGTGAGCATCTCCATCATCCCTTTCACTGCCAATGCGTGTTGCAATGAGGTCTTCATTGTATGATGTCCTAGCTTGAGAGGCTGTTCTTGAGGGCCTCGACCTCCTTAGTGCATCACTCTCAAATATCTCTCCAAAAGTATGGTTATTCATGCTTGGTATTTTGAAATTTAAACACCTATTAAACAAGTGACTGCAAAGTAAATATAATGAAGGATTCTACTCATAGGGACTTGCAAGAGGCCTAAACATGCATCAAAACTATATCTCTAAGCATCAAACAAGCTTACAAGCCCATAACCAGTCACCTACAGCAGCAAAATACTCAACATATAATCCACTAAACATAAATCTACTTGGACAAGGGGAGGAGTCACATACCAGGGAACAAATGCTCCAAATTTCAGCAAGAAAGATGGGTTGAGCAAGGAGATCGATGAAATCGAGAGCAAGCACAGAAAGAACGCGATTTTGAGCTATGAACTGGAGCTTACTCGGGAGAGAGAAGAAAGTGGCAGGGGAGAGAGTTAGTGGAGGGCCAGGGGTGGCCCACACCAGGGCATGGCGCCACCCAGGGCTGGCTGCGCCACCACATGGTGTGCCTGCCTGGTGGACCCCCTGGTACCTACCAGGTACTCCTCTGCCCCTTTTTATGTAAAAATTTAATATGAATTTTCTGGAATTTTTCGAGACACTTTATTTTTGGGCATTTTTCAGAAATAGAAGAATGATTTTTCTAACAGACAGATTTTTTTTTCTTTTGGAAACATGATGCAAGGACAAAACAAGGCTAGAACTATAGAAGTTCTAACATGCAAGCAACTAACAACAAAAAGAAAACTAAACGAAAGCAAAAACTAAGATGCAAAGGATAGAAATAAACGAAGATAATCATAATGAAAACATTGTTTTGTTCAATGGAATCCTTTTGTTAGCAAGGTTGATCAAGTCTTGCTACCAAAACAATTGCATATGAGACAAAACTTTTTACTCCACTAATGATTATGTTACCTCAACCTTGATAGCAATGGTCCCAATCATAATAGTTTCAAATTTTTCTCTTGGTATGGGACAATATATTTCTCCAACTTGAATGCCTTCAACATGTTCAATTGAATTCAAACCATAAGTCCTTTCAATCTTCTTGGGGAAATAGACAGTATGTTCCTTGTCATTAACATTGAAGGCCACCTTTCCTTGATTACAATTAATAACAGCTCCTGTAGTATTAAGAAAAGGTCTCCCAAGAAAAATAGACATATTATCATCATCAGGCATTTCAAGTACAACAAAATCAGTTAATATCAAGCAATTGTGAGCCACCTGAACAGGTACATCATCACATATACCCACAGGAATAGTGGTAGATTTATTAGCCATTTGCAAAGATATATCAGTTGGTATCAATTTTTCAAGCTGAAGCCTCTTATAGAGCAAAGCAGTTCTAACATAACTGTTCTTAATAGAGCAAGGGATAGTTGGAATCCCTGGGTCTCCAAGTTTCTTAGGAACCTTACCATCGAAGGAATAATTAGCAAGCAAAGTAGACATTTCTTCATTAGGGATCTTCCTTTTATTCGAGACAATGTCCTTCATATACTTTGAGTAAGGAGGCAATTTAATAGCATCAGTCAAAGGAATTTGCAAGAATAAAGGCTTCATCCACTCACAAAACTTATTATAGTGTTCATCTTCCTTTGACTTGTGTTTCTTATCAGGGAAAGGCATAGGTTTTTGGACCCAAGGTTCTCTTTCACTACCATGTTTCTTAGCAATAAAATCTTCTTTAGTGTATTTAGTATTCTTAGTGTGGTTTTCAGGTTCTTCTTAAACTTTTTCTTCATTAGGAACTTCATTTTCTTCATTACCACTTTCAGTTTCAGCATCAGAGATAGATATACTATTAGGATCTATAGCAGGTTCAGAGGGTTCTACAACAGTTTTATGTTTCTTTTTCCTTTTCTTACGAGTAGAACCACTATTTTCAGCTTGTTGAGAATCCTGCTCAATTCTTTTGGGATGCCCCTCAGGATATAGAGGATCCTGGGTAGCAGCTCCACTTCTAGTTCTAATTTCATAAGCATGTTTTTCTTTAGCAGCATTAACTAGCAAGTCGATTTGCACTTTAACAAGTTGATCTATTTGAGTTTGAACCATTTGAAAGTGTTTAACAATCATTTTAACATCATTAGAGGTTCTTTCCACAATATCTTTCAACTCAACAATAGCTCTAGTGTTTTCCATTAGATGATTTTGCACCCTTTTATTAAAGTTATCTTGCTTAACAATAAAGATATCAAATTCTTCTAAGCATTGATCAAGAGGTTTAGCGTAAGGGATATCACCTTCATCAAAGTGTTGGAGAGAGTTTACCTCAATAGTGGGTGAGTAGGGAATAGGCTTACATAATTCTTCTATAGGAGGTAAATTCTTGACATCTGCAGCTTTAATTCCCTTCTCCTTAAGACATTTCTTGGCTTCCTTCATCACTTCATCATTTAATTCAATAACTCCCCTCTTCTTTGATGTTGGAATAGGCACAGGAATAGATGGTTCAGGTACAATTACTTCAGGTGTAGCTTGTTTAGGAGGACTCCAATCTTCATAATTCTTACTTATCTTAGCCATTAATTCCTCAGCTTCCTTAGGAGTCCTATTCTTGAAAACACAATCAGCACAACTATCTAGGTATGTCCTAGATTCCTCGGTTAGTCCATTATAAAATATATCAAGAAGCTCATTCTTAGGTAATGGACTTCCAGCCTGTGCATGAATCAAAGCACAAAACCTTGCCCAAGATTCAGGCAATACCTCTTTTTCTCCCTGTTTAAAATCAAAAAGTTCCTGCAAAATAGCATGTCTAGCACTGGGAGGAAAATATTTCTGCAGGAAAGTACTAAGCAAGCACTTAGGACTATCAATAGATCCAGGAGGTAAATTACTAAACCAAGTTTGAGCTTATCCTTTCAGTGAAAAGGGAAAAATCTTAGCAACAAAGTAAGTACGCATCTTAATATCATCAGAAAACAAGCCACTCATGGTAGAAAGTTCATTCATATGTGCTACCGCACTTTCATTCTTAGTCCCACAAAAAGGTTCTTTCTCGACAATGGCTATGTAAGATAGATCGAGAGAGAAATCATAATCTTCATCTATAATGTTTATGGGAGAAGCAGAAAACTTAGCAGCAGGAGATAATTTAGGTCTAATAGTACGCCTCTCAAGGACACTCTTAGCAGCACTCCTATCATGGGTGTTCTTACATTCTTCAATAAACTCATCGGTCATCTCAACATAATCTTCTTCAGTATCATAACTCTCACTAGACTCAGGTGAGCTAACAGGTGTGGTAGTGTCTTCATTAGGAGTTTCGGTATTTCCAGCTATAGTTCTAGCAACCGTAGCATCTAGGAAAGGACCTAATGAACCACTCTTATCAAGCACAGTAGAAGCAGCATCATAAGCATCAGAAGTTTCAGATTCAGCAGTAGTAGCAATGTGTGTAGCATGTGTATGTGGTGGTGTAACGAGCTTACTTATAACATATGGTGAATCAAGAGAAGCAGAGGTATTTAGAACCGTACCTCTTCTTGTAATGGATGGTAAAATAGGAACCTTGCCATCACGAGACTTACCCATGATGGAAGGATAGCAGCGAACAATAGAGAATCCAAGTGAACTTGATAAATAAAGTTATGCTCCCCGGCAACGGCGCCAAAAAATAGTCTTGATGACCCACAAGTATAGGGTGTGTATCGCGGTATTTTCGAGGGAAGTGAAACCCAATTTATTGATTCGACACAAGGGGAGCCAAAGAATATTTATCAGCCTTAACAACTGAGTTGTCAATTCAGTAGCACCTGGAAACAATCTTGCTCACAGCAGTTTATCAGTAGCAAGCAAAGTAACAACAGTAGCAAAGCAAAGACAGTAGTAACGAAAGCAGTAAACAATTGGATTCGAGTGCGGTAGGCATAGGGATGGATGGACGGGCGTTGCATGGACAAGACAATTCACATAGCAATCAAAACACAGGGTAATTGCAGATAAATAAGATAAAGCATCCAAGTACTACACAATCCTAGGCATGTGTTCCATAAATAGTCATACGTGCTCGTAATGAGAACTTGCACAACATCTTTTGTCCTGCCAGCCCGTTTGCAGCGGGGCCTCTAGGGAACTACTGGCAATTAAGGTGCTCCTTTTAATAGAGCACCGGAGCAAAGCATTAACACTCTGTGAACACATGTGATCCTCACATCAAAGCCTTTCCCTTCCGGTTATCCCGATTTCTGTCACTTCGAGGCCATAGGTTCCAGACAACGAGGTGTGTATACAACTTGTAGATAAGACCAAGAACAATACTATCATAATGAATCAATAATAAGTTCAGATCTGAAATCATGGCACTCAGGCCCTAGTGACAAGCATTAAGCACAACAAGTCGCAAAAAAGTCATAAAGCACTAATAAAAGATACTAGGCACCATGCCCTAACAATATGATGCCATTACATGAACGATCTCATCCAATCCCTACCATCCCCATAGCCTACAGCGGGGGATTACTCACTCATAGATGGGGGAAACATGGATGGTCGATGGAGAAGCGATGGTGATGATGATGGCGATGATCTCCTCCAATTCCCCGTCCCGGCAGGGTGCCAGAACAGAGTTTCTGGTGCTATTTCGTGGAATCTGGTGGTGGCGGCGGAGCGGAACTCCTTCTGGAAAAACGTCGAACCCCCCGAAGTTTTTAGGTCAGAAGGCTCCTTATAGGCGAAGAGAGAGGCCAAGGGGGTGCCTGGGGGGCCCACACCACCCCCAGGCGCGGCCTGGCCTGCCCGCGCCACCAGGTGGTGTGGCCACCCCAGGGCTCTTCTCCGTCTCGTATTCTGGCTCCTGGAGACTTCGGGTGAAATAGGATTTTTGGCATATTTTCCGGGATTTTTCCTGATAGTTGATTTTTTGCACAAAAAGTAGACACAAAGGCAATTCTGCTAAAAACAGCGTCAGTTCGCATTAGTTGCATCCAAATCACACAAGTATAGAGGAGAAACAATAGCAAAAGTGTTCGGGAAAGTAGATATGTTTTGGACGTATCAACCGGTAGTACCGGACTCTTGTGTCTGGTAGTACCGCTTGGTAGCGGTAGTACCGTCTGGTGGTACCAGTCACATCTGAGCCTAGCCACGAGCTGGGCATCCTTGTCAGGAGCGTCTGGTACTGCCACCTAGTACTACTGGGGTTCAACAGTAGTACCGTTCCTTGGCCCGGAACTACTGGTAAGTGGTAGTAACGCCCTTGGACCCGGCACTACCAGTGGAAATCAAGCTGGTTCTCCCCAGTTGTCGCTCTGGCACCTGGACGGTAGTACCGTACTTGTCTGGTGCTACTATTGCCGAGTCCGGAAGCACCAGTCCTCCTAGGTGTGTAACGGTCAGTTTCTCGGCCCCTATATAAGGGGCACTTCCTCTCCATTTGACCTTATCCCTTTGACCTCCTTTTCCCCTCCATTGTTGAATCTCTTGAGCTTATCCTCTCCCTCTCCCTCCCATGATTATTGCATCTGTTTGAGGGGATAGAGACACGAGATCTAGATCTATAATCCCACTAAAAGGATCGTATGGGCACCTAGAGGGGGGGTGAATAGGTGCTACTTCAAATTTTACTCTTTTTCAATTTAGGGTTTGACACAAAAGGTAATTTTTCTAGATATGCAACTAAGGTGATTTTACCTATATGTCACTGACATAGGTACAACTACTCGGATGCTTATGCTTTGCTACCCTATGCTGGGTAAAAGGCTTATGGCCCATGAAGATTTCAGATGATAGCCCAAGGAAGCAACTGACAAAGACTTTGATTGTATTAGGAAAGAGTCTCTAAACCGACAATGTATTGATATTGTAATCACGTGTATGTAAAACCTATCCGCATAAAACTTTGAGACCCGGCCTATTATATATAGGACGGGAGAAGCCCAAGCGAGGGTATAGAAAATCTTCTAGGCAACTTGTAATAGTGCCATTCTTCAATATTCAGGCGACTTTGACTTCATTGTTTTCCTGACATCCGACGAAATCCCCAGCGTTCTCTTTTCCGCGAAACCCTAGGTCCTTCACCATGGACATTGCCAAGGTTACCCCTCGTCAATTGGCGCCATATGTGGGAAACCTGAATGCTGGAACCACGGATTCGACGGACCGCTCTCCACCAAGCATCAACACGACAAAAGCAGTTCCATGCCCGCCCTCCCCTGTATTGGTACCCACCGATTTCAATGGCGGATCCGATCTAATCGTCGAAATCTTCCACTTCCAAGTAGAAGACCCGCAAGAATCGCACTCTTCATCCCTGATCACATCAGAACCGTCGGTGGAAAAACCTACGCCTACGGCGGTACCAGCATCTTCCGCCGGGTCATCCATGGACGCCATAGCATAGATCGAAGCAGGCAAAGAAAGCGAGCAAATCAAGATGGATCTAGGGGACCTTGATGGTCTTTACGACAATCTCTCCTTCGGATCAAATCCACAGCTAACCCCACCATGCGAAGCAAGCCCGGCAAATTCAGAACCCGAAGAAAGCAGCGAAAGCATCGACTTTGGAATTAGGATGCAGAAATCTACCCAGAACAAAAACTGATGGACTTCACTGGTTCACCCGACAATGTCTCCCTCGGTTTAGACGATGACATCACCAGCCCATGTATCACTCAGCACCAAGTATGCGTGATCATTGGAGACACCTCGGCCTAGCAAGCTCCAACGGTAACCCAATTTTTAACCCCAATGATATTCTTTCAAGCCATGATGCAAGAGATCACGACAATGAAGGAAGCCAAGGAAATAGGGGAGACCCAACAGTTAACCGCATAAATCGAGAAGAAGAAGAACCACGTGGAGGCGAGAGGCAAACTCTCCGGCTACTAGTAGCGGCATGGCAAAAAGCAAGGGAAGCAATCCCGGGAGCAGTTCCGATGATAGCGGATGCTTCACACGAGGATCTATTAGCATACCAATACCTTCTTCATCGCAAGAAAATAAACCTACACAGGATGCAGAGACAAATCGATGAAAGGAAAAGAGTAGCCGACGAATCTAGCCTATGACGAGTATAGTTAAGCTCCACTCGAGGATCAAGGAGCGTAACAGGAGGAGCACCACCAAGGAGAGGAACATCTCAATTGGAGAATATCCCTGAAGCAGAGAGAGGCGGACTCATGTGGGATCTTGATCTATCGTTCATGTCGATCGATCAAGAAGGAAACATCAAGGGAAAAACGGCTCAGGAAGCTATCGTGGCCACGCAAACATATCTGATCACAACTCAGCCAGCACCCGACGATCCTCGTGCGGCCCTCCATCGCTCCGCCCTGATGAATCTCGGCATGGTAGGAGCATCTCTCGCGCAAACAGAACAAGGAACCATATGACAGCTTGATAGATCCCCATGTTTTCGCAGCAGCCCTCGGCAGGTGGGACACACCCGACGATCTCGATCGCCACAATGGGTCCACTTTTTAGAGTCGGAGCCGTGAAATGATGCAAGAAACAACATCACTCAGTGAAGGATCGACCGGTCTAGAGAAGAGTGTAGCACCCGAAGATATCACGATGGCGAAAGCGAGGAAGGGCAAGAACTATGCGGAGCCAGTTTCTTTACCCGACGGGTTTGCAAGACTTCGGTACCAAGAGACTTTAAATTACCTCAAGATCGTCAAAAGTACGATGGTCTCCAAGAATCTGAAGCTTGGCTGACAGATTATCTGGCAACCGTCATGCTGCAAGGCAGATCCAAAGCTACAACAATGCAAAGCTTGCAGCTGCACCTAACCGGTGCGGCACGCTCCTGGCTAAAACTACCCGAAGATTCTATTAGCAGTTGGAACGATCTTGAGGACAAGTTTATCAGGAATTTCCAGTCCACATTCAAGCGATCCGTGTCTTCGGAGAAATTGCGCGCCTACAAGCAAAAGCCAGGAGAGTCAAATATGGGCCTACGTCCAACGGTGGAACATCATAAAAAATTCGGCTGAAGCCATATCCGATGAGAGAGCAATCGACGCCTTCAACGATGGACTTTGTCGGCAGGAATTTATTTAAGAACTAGGATGAACCAAGCCAAAGACAATTTCACAGCTGATGGATATAGCCAATTGTTGGGCCGATGGAGAGGATGCCGTACACAACAAAAGAGCCTGTTCACCTGAAGAAGATAGGGACAGCCGCAATAACGATCAAAGACGACGAACCAACGATGGGTACAATACACCAAGTTACGTTGCAGCTAGTTTCTCTAGAGGGGACAACCGACGAAGCGGCGATTACAACAGCGGATACCATAGTAACAGGGACAGCATTGGTAGAGGCCAGTCGCAGCAACGATACTAGCCGACGAATCGAGACCCACCTATGTCAACAGGACAAATGTTGGAAGGAACCTGCAATATGCACTACTCTGTTGACTTGACAGGAAAAAGGCGGTCAAATCACCACCTAAAGGACTACCAAACATTTTTGAAAATGCAAGAGCTATGCAACGCGAGGGTAACCGAAGCAGCAAACCGAGGTTACGCTACCACGGTTGGCGCTTTGGCTATCGGTGTGCCCCTGCCACCATAGGGGCACCCGCCAGTAGGACAGCCGCAAAACACAACACATCAAGACGACAAGTATCCCAGGTCAAAAGGATCAATGGCAATGATCCAGAAAGGACCGCCCTCCAACAGAACACAGAAGTTGATCACTAGGCAAGTAAACATGGTAGTAACAAAGCCACCTCCTACACTAGACTATCTGCATTATTAAGAATAGGAAATTACTTTCAACAGGGCTGATCATCTACTACAGGTCCCTCGACTAGGCCAGTCAGCGCTAATAGTCGAAGCACAAATTGGCGGGTTCAACATGAGCAAAGTTTTCTTGGATGTAGGAAGCAGCATCAACCTGATTTATGCCAAAACTCTGCGGGCTATGAATTGGTCCATGACAAATCTAGTATCTACAAACACAACTTTCCACGGGATAGTTCTAGGAAAAGGCGAAATTCCATTGGGCAAAGTCCACCTCGGCGTAGTCTTCGGATCAAAGAATAACTTCAGATGCGAAAAGCTAGAGTTCAAAGTCATGGACTGGCCATCTCAGTACCACGCGATCCTAGGACGATCAGTTTTCGCTAGGTTCATGGCAGTGCCTCACTACGCACACCTGGTGCTAAAAATGACAGTGCCCAACGGGGTCATAATAGTAAAAGGAAGCTTCAGTCGGTCGGATAGCTGCGATCGAGAATTCAACAAAATATTGGAATCTTTCGGGATGGAGATAGATCTTGGATAGCTGAAAATAGCAGATGAGGAGGCATTACACGAAGGGCACAAACACAAGAAGCAAACATTAGAAGAGCAAGCGCGCAATGGTCCCGCAAAAGCAACAAATGCGACCTCCACTATAGGTCCCGCATAGGAAGACCCACTCGTCGAAAATACGAGAGCACCCCACATACCAACACGGATGAAGATGAAGAACCCCCAGAACAGAAGCCAAAGTTCTCCAAGAAAAAAACTTCACTTTGATGCACTTTATATTCAATAAAGGCCAACAGCCAGGTGATCAGCCCTCGCAATGTATCCATTTATGTTTATCAATGAATAAATAAAGTACTTCTCAATATACAAATTTCTATGGCACATGAAGAGAGACATCGGTTCGTCGGATCCTCAACAAAAATACAATACACAATCAAAATCTCGTATGAAACATACGACCTTTTTGACAAGTATAAAGTGGCTCTATACAATATTTATTTTACAAAGTACAAACGCTGCACAAACAAGCTATCAGATAGGAAAATTAACAAAAAATTCTTCGTCTGCCTCCAAGCATCTTCGAACAATCCTAATTTGCAGGACTACGAGGAGCGACATAATGAGGCGCGATATCAATAAGGCCACCACCGGAAGGGGGTAGCCACGAAGATACATCAGCCAAGTCTAGCATCGGATGATGCACATGTACCCAAGAGAGCGCGAGCTTGGCACCCGCCAAAAGTTGAAGCTTCACGAAATGATGAATCTTTTCACCTTGTTGAAACTTCGCAAGTAAATCTGCCAAGTTCTAAGGCTGAGGATCCTGAGGAAACATGGCATTATAGACAAGGGCAAGCGATCTGCGCAACACTCGACAAACTTCTCCAACTCTGATAGGCGGTCCTGAAGCAACGCCACAGCATAAGCACGGCGATGATCGGTCCAAAAATCCGACTCAGAAGTTCGGGAGGCGGACACAAGAGCTTGCATTCGGTTGCGTGGACATTGGGTTTCCTCCCTCTTGCACAATTGAATGCCTACAAATTAGGGGGAAATATTGACTTCTCGAAATCCAAAAGGAGCAACAGAAAGAAGAGGGAGAAGACTTACATAATAGCTTCTCACTTGCCCTGGAAATTTCTTACAAGAAAAAGGCTTCGCGATTAAGGGCCTAGCGTGTCTTCGATTGGGCAACATCCACCATTGACTGGACGACCCGAAGTTTTCCTTCAAGTTTTTTCACCTATTCAATCTTTTCAGTGTACAACGACGGGTCCACCGTACGCATGATGGCGGTATTGGTTGCACCTACTACAGATCAGGATGGAAAAACATCCGACAGTTGTGAGGATCCAAAAGGAGCCAAAGATTCATTCAAAATCTGGCAAGACAAGAAAGATATGAAACATTCAGCATACAAAAGCAAGCTCATACGCATATATTCAAAATCTGCTTTCTTGTAAAAAGAAAGCAAGAGGAAGCTGGATAAGTTAAAGGTTCATTACAATAACAGCAAGGGAGACACGATAAAGATTACAAAACAAATCCTATGAAGCCGTCTCCTTCAAAGACAGAGTAGCACTAGCAGAAGGGACACTAGCTACGGGAACGGCAGGAGCAGCTGAAGAGGGAAAGACCGTCGAAGAAGGGGCAACTGGCTTCTCCGAGCCTGAGACTAGGCCCAAAAGCAGTCGAGAGTACTTTCTGGCCCTCTTAATATGAGGCTACAAGTCGATTTCCTGGCCATTGGAGTTGACTGGGACAAAGGAGCTAACCTTCTCCCAGTCAACCTTCTCACCGTGCGCCATCGCCAGTTCCATTGAAGTTTTGGCACCACTCTTCGACTACGTCAAGCTATAACCAACAAGGGGGCTGGGATCAACATCGAAGATAGTGACAAGATCATTCAAGTTGTTCGTCACCTCCTTGGTTGGAAACACTTCGGCGTGAAGGCTGTTGAAGGCACGGCGGGAGCAGACAAGAAGGTTACGCCCATGAATGTTGTTGGCCTCCAAGGTGCTAACAACATCCGACAAAGGATCAACCTTCTTGCCTTCGTGCAGCGTCAGGTTCTGACCAGTCAACTCTGAAAATAAAAAAAAGGGGGAAAAGATTGATGACTAAAGGAAGGAAATAAAATAAATCCACATAAGACCAAAAAACTTATGGGTCAAAGAATCATTAAGGGCCTCCAAGCGTTGTCGAAGTTTTTCATCTTGAATAGCGGCTTGTTTGGACACTTCGTCGGCATCAGCTCTTGCATGCTGCTTGGCCTCCTCCAAAGCCTCCTCGACAACCCATAGTTTAGCCTCCAGATCATCGGCATGCTTCATCGCCTGGTCCAAAATAACTCCGGATTCTTTGGCAGCAGTTGCATAAATGGATCATGAAAACTAGAGGAGAAAAATTCACAAAGAAATCCCGACGATGAACAGGACATACCCTTCAGTTCTTCAGCTTCATCGCGGATTTTTACAAAGCGAGAGGCCATGTCGAGCATCTCGTGCATCAAAGGCTGAATAAGAGCATCGCAACAGAGTATATCAAGAAAAATAAAAAGAAGTTATGGGCAGAAAATTTCTGAAGTATAGAATGACCTACATCTTTGATATCCACATTAACAAGATTTGTGGATATCACCACACCTTTACCAGCCGTTTTCTTCCTTTTTTGCGGAGGCGTCCTTGACAAAGTGGTAACATCTTTCTAGATAATCTTCTCCACAGAAGACGCGACCTTTTCCTTCGGCTCTGTCGACGGCAGGGGAGATTTCTTTAGAGAACAGGAAACAGATGTACGAAGAGGAGACGTGGGAGGGTCTTCATCATCATCACTGCAAAAGAAAAGAACCAAACAATTGGGAAAAAAGCATCAGCAACAGAACTACCCGATAAAGCAGTAAAGAAGCAGCAAAACACTTACGAAGATACATCCTGCGCAAAGCGGAACAAGTTCACCTGGGTGGGAGCAGCCGAGACTGGAGCAGCATCGAAAGGTTTGGAAGTAGTTGAGTCATCCGAGTCTTCGACCCTTTCTACAGCATAGGGGCACTTCCTCTTATCACCAGTACGCTCCATGTGAAAATCTCTGGAGCGAGCCGACGAAAGAGATTGCATCTTCGATGAAGAATCAGAAGCAGAAAAATCCATTTCCTCATCCGCAGTAGTCCTAATTACAGGGAGGTCGTCGGATGCGGAAGGATGGGCATGGGGCTCACAGCTTCCAAGGAGAGGAGGAAGTGATCTCAAGTGATCAAAGTACTACACAAGCATAAGACATGGAAAAAGCGCCAGTTAATTGATAGAATTCATCCGCAAATACAAGGAAGGAAAGATGAATGCAAAGGAAATTTACCTCGGGGAGCCGGGTTTTCTTTCCATAGTGCTCCACAACACAGTTGGATGGAACCAGGCTTTTCTTGGTAAGAGTAGTGAAGTTTCGAACCCTCTTTGCATATACCTTGAGGGTAAGGTCTTCTGAAGAAATCCTCATCGGGTCCTTCTTCCCGGTATATGCCCACATACCAGAAAGCCGGGCCTAGACTGGTTGGACGCGGATCCGCAAAAAATATGCCAGAATCTGGAGACCCGACAATTCCTTGCCAACTTCATGTCGCATCATTGAAATGCGATCAATATAGGGCTAGATTTCCGCCATTTCTTCGGCAGAAGGTCGTTGGTCCCAGGAGTCAAGTTTGTGGCAAGTTTTCTTAGGATCAAAGGGGGCTAAACCGAAAAACTGGCCCTCAAGTGGTTGATCCTTGATATAAAACCACTTGGACTTCCAACCTTGGATAGAATCAGTGATCTTATAATCAAAATAATCTATGTGGGAGCGGACAGAGAAAATGGCGCCACCAACGTCATGGACAATGGTGTTAGTGGTGTTACGGCGAACATAGAAGAACTGCTTCCACAGGCCCCAAATGGGGATGAATCCCGAGAAAGCACACACACAGAGTGACAAAATAAGTGACATGGAGGATAGAGTTAGGCGTGAGCTGATACAGGTGCACGCTATAGTCAAACAGAAGACCACGAAGAAATTCGTGGACAGGAAGAGAAAGGCCGCGGAGAAGAAAAGAGAGAAACATTACCCTCCGTCCAGGTTCGGGGATGGGAGCATCTTCATCTCTAGGGAGCTTGAAGGTACCCTCCGCTAGATGGCCGGAGTTCCGCGCCTCACGGAGATCCCGCACCGTGCACTTCGTAGGAGACCATCCGACGGCCCTCTTCTTGGTGGCCTTTGCGGCCGTAGTGGAAGTCCCAGCCTTACTTTTGCCCATGGCGGCGAAAAGAGGAACAATGAGCACAGAGCAGGAGTTTGCAAGGGAGCAAGAGTGCAAGGAAGAAAATGGAGCAAATGTAGGTGAGGTACAATAGTAAAACAAATCTCCTTCCCCTTATAAAGTGCAAGGGTATGAAGTTCGGACCGTTTGATGCAAAATCGAACCAACAGAAGATCACACGATGGTGACATGTGTTACAAGGATTCCGTAAAGGAAAAATCTAAAGAAGTCATGGCCACGGTAAAAAACAGGAGGACAGCGCGTGACGCCTCGATTTTTGCACGGAGAGGGGATGTGTAGTCAAAAAAACTCCGCTAAATACGCTATCACGCGTCATCATTACTGCCGCATGGCCCCACGTTCAGAACGTCCTGTCAGGACGTGTCTTCTGAAAATCAATAGCATAAAATACGGCATTACTGATGTCATAGCGGAGACATTGCAGAAATTGCAGCTCCCTATAAGAGATATGACCCGAAGAAATTACAATTGGAGACGAAGCAAATTCCTCCAGGTGAAGATTTGAGACTACAATCGAATATATAATATTATGAATATAGCCTCGGGGGCTACTCCTATCGGGAGCACTGGTCGTGCACCCGACAAAACCTACAGAAACACTGTCGACATTAATCCAAGATTTCGAGCCTATGTTCTGATACATATATCCGAACATAGCCTCAGGGGCTACTCCTATCAGGAGCGCTGGCGTGCACCTGATCCAGAAAGACAAGTGAAAAATTCTTCAAAAAATACTCCTATCGGGAGCAGTTATAGAAAAACAAAAAGCTCTTGAGTCGCCAAAAAAGATAAAAATCTCGGATCGCACTCGACGCGACAAAAATCTGAATGCCATGTTCAGAAACATGAAGGTAAGACCCCAGGATTCGTCCTGTGTGGCTTGGTAATCGCACAATAATGTGCTCTACCAGTAAAATATCCATATGAACAATACGATGAAAAATCCTGACGGACGCGTTGGGTACCCGATAAAATAGAAACTGGGATTCAGTATTCGATAAGACCTCAGCGGCTCGAACTGAATTACGCCAGTTGTAAATTCCGAGTTCAGGCCTGGGGACTTGAATTTGATGTAGGACAACCTTGTTTTTTCCTAGGAGCAATTAACTCATTCCCAATCCGTCGGAAGCATCAGACTCATTGTGCCAAATTCCTATAAAACATAAAAATAAATAGAAATAAAGGAAAAGAAGGAAAAAGAAACTCTAAGACTCAACCTGAAACTACGGTTCAACTAGAGTCTCAGGGGCTACTGACATAGGTACAACTACTCGAATGCTTATGATTTGCTACCCTATGCTGGGTAAAAGGCTTACGACTCATGAAGATTTCAGATGATAGCGCAAGGAAGCAACCGACAAAGACTTTGATTGTATTAGGAAAGAGTCTCTAAACCGACAATGTATTAGTATTGTAATCATGCGTATGTAAAACCTATCCGCATACAGCTTTGAGACCCAGCCTATTATATATAGGATGGGAGAAGCCCAAGCGAGGGTACAGAAAATCTTCCAAGCAACTTGTAATAGTGTGATTCTTCAATATCCAGGCGACTTTGACTTCATTGTTTTCCTGACATCCGACAAAATCCCCAGCGTTCTCTTTTTCGCGAAACCCTAAGTCCTTCACCATGCACATTGCCGAGGTTACCCCTCGTCAGTCACACTAGCACAACTAACTAAGCAAGATCAAGATATAATTAAGGTGCGGTAAAGGATAGAAGTAACCGAAATGAAGTATACGGAGACACAAGGATTATTTCCCGTAGTTCCTTCCTTTTGAGGGGAAGTACGTCTGGGTTTCGCGAGAGGATGGTATCAAACCACCAACGCCACAAGAGGCCTCCCTTGTTCTCCGGTGAACCTCACCCCAAAGGGATCAATTCACACTTCCACTATATCGGCAACCTCCAAGGTGGTAGTCTGCACCCTTACAACAAGTTCGGGGCACACATCCACAACTGAATTGGAGGCTCTTGAATCCAAGCAAGCTATCACAACAATCAAAGACAAGCCTGTAAGAACCAAATCAAGGCCTAGGGTTTCCAATGAAACCCTAGAGCAAGGGGCCCTCAAGTGAATGAGGGGGAAATGAAGATCTCTCTTGGTGAAGCTATAGATCAAGGCCTCCTCCTTAGATTCTCCAAAGATCAGTGACTTTGGATGGTTGGATGGGGAGATCTTGTAGATTTGGTGGCTCTAATGGGGGTGTTCTTATTTCCTGGAACGAGCAGCTAGAGGTAGGGGATGAAGTCTCCTATCTATAGCCCCACAGATTTCTGACCGTTTTCTGCCTATTGGGGAGTTTCCACACCGGAAACTCCCCTCTACAGACCGGAGTCTCCGGTCTGCACCAGAGATTCCGGTATGTCTCTAGTCCATCTCCAGACCACCATACAGAATGTCCAGGGCCTAGTCTTGATGTTTCCTCTGGAGATTTGGCAGGAACTCCGGACTTGAGGACACCGGAGACTCCAGACTGTTCACTCTACATATTCAGGTCTATCAGAATACACCAGAGATTCCAGCCAATATCCGGCCTAACTCTGGACCACTAGTCAGAATGTCCCTTGGCTTCATCTTGGATTCACTCCGGGGGTTTGAGGCGAAACTCTGGATCACACCGGAGACTCCGGTATTTGCACACTGGAGACTCTGGTCTGGACTTTCTAGGAAACATTTGTTTCAGCCAGGAATTTTTCCACTATGACATAGACTTTTCTATTTTCAGTAGATTGACCTGGCAATATTAGAACAGTGTAAAAAGATCCTCAAGTTGTTAACGAACACCAAAAATGATTAAGAAAATAAATGTCCTTTCAATCTCCCCCTTTTTGGTGTTCGATGACAACAAGAGGTTTTGCATGAAATTCTTAAAAATGAAACATAGCTATGCTCCCCCCGATGATGTGTATCAAGATATACATGTAGTGCAACACATATTAGATAATAAAAGGTAAAGGCTCACATAGTCTGGAAGTAGCATGTCCATACAAATAGTCGATAGTATCACAAGAACCAAATAAAGCAAAAGTTTGAATTTTTAAGATAACGTCATAGGCAAATACGAAGGAATCAAATTCCCAACCCATGCAAATCCTGGATGATGCCAATAGACATCTTCTCCTTCTTTGGCACCGAAATGCCGAAATGGGAAAAGACTAAGCTACCGCCCCAAAAGATCACTTGTAGTCATCATCGTCGTCATCATCCTCATCCTCTTCTTCCTCCTCAATGTAGTCATCATCACAACCTGGAGCCATGGGGCCTTTTCCATGAGGGAAAGAGGAGGAAGTACCTTGAGAAGCAAAACCAGATGTGACCTCTGAGAAGGTATTCCAATAGACCAGACTATCATTCCATGCATTGCTTGCCACAAAAGAGAGAGTGTGATCAGATTCTGCAGATGGTTCAGCCCCATGCCCATCAGTGTATTATGCCTCCCCTTCATCTTCTTCCTCTTATACTTGAGCCTTGATTTCCTTAAGGAGCTTCTTAATTCTTCTCTTATAGGAGGCATGTTGTTCCTTGTGAATGTCCACATTAATACAGCACAGTGTCTTCTCCCAAAATGATGCCTTCTTAACCTTCTCCTGAACATATTCACATGTGACAGGTGCCATAGGAACATTGGAGGCATTATTCCTCCTAGAGCCCCTTGGAGGAGTGGGATCCCACTCAGACTAAGAAATCTCATCATCCTCACTAGCATATGGCTATCTAGGAGCTGGTGATTGATGGGTTCATAGCATGGAAAACAAAAAATTTCTACCGCAAGAACGAACAAACCCAGATCTAATCTAGATAAAAGCCAAGATCTAATCTATTAGACATGTGCAACGAGATAGATCTGTACTAACCCTTGTAGACACGAAAGCATTACGAGATTTGATCTCGTGGTTGATGTAGTCGATCACTTGCCGATCTCAAGATCGAGTGGACGATCCTTCCGGCGCCGCGTTCCGGCAGCGCTTCCGCAGTCGGTCACACGTGCGGAGTCGAAGCAGACCTTCCTCTCCTCGTTCCAGCGAGCAGCGGAGGTAGTAGATCTCTCCACGGAATTCCAGCAGCACGACGGCGTGGTGGTGGTGGTGGAGTGGAGAATTCTGCAGGGCTTCCTAAGCCTGAGCAGAAAGGAGGAGGAGAGAGGCGGCTTGGGGCAAGAGTGGAGTAGGAAGGGGGGTGGCGCCTCCACCCCTCTTTATATAGAGGGAGGGGTGCGGCCTAGGGTTCCCACCCCTAGGCCCACCCCTTAGGGCCGGCGCACCAAGGAGGTGGGGGGAAGAGTCCTCCCCCTCCCCCAAGTCTCCTCTTTAAACTTCCCTTATCTTATCTTATCTTATCTTGGTTTTCAAATAAACTCCAAAATATCTTCTAGAACCTTCCGGAACATTCTGAAACCTTCTAGAATCCCCAGACAAACACTCCGGAACATTTCCTAACTCAGAAAAAGATCCCCATTATATGAATCTTACTCCCCGGACAATTCCGGAGCTCCTCGTGATGTCCCGAATCTAATCCGAGACTCCGAACAACATTCGGTCTCCAACGCACATTCCATATCTACTTAAAACAACTTCGAACCTTAAATGTGTCACCCTACGGTTCGTGAATATGTAGACATGACGGAGACACCTCTCCAATCAATAACCATTAGCGGGATCTGGAGATCCATAACGGCTCCCACATACTCAACGATGACTTCGTGATCGATTGAACCATTAACATATGAAACCAATTCCCTTTGTCTCGCGATACTCTACTTATCCGAGGTTTGATCATCGGTATCTCCATACCTAGTTCTACCTCGTTACTGACAAGTACTCTTTACTCGTTCTGTGATATGTCATCCCTTGTGACCTAGTCACATGCTTGCAAGCTAACTAGATGACATTCCACCGAGAGGGCCCAGAGCATATATATCTGTCGTATGGATGGACAAATCCCAATCTTGGTCCATGCGCTTCAACACATACTTTCAGAATACCCAACGACACCTTTATGACCACCTAGTTACGAAGCGGTGTTTGATGTCATCAAAGTACCCATCCGGTGATGGTGATTAACACAACCTCATGGTCGAAGGAATAGGTTACTATGTATTTGAAAGCTTACAGCAATACGAACTTAATGACTTGATCTTATGCTACGCTTACTATGGGTGTGCGTCCATCACATCATTCTCCTAATGATACAACCTTGTTATTAATGACATCCAATGTCCATGACCAGGAAACCATGATCATCTATTAATCAACAAGCTAGTTCAACAAGAGGCTTACTAGGGACTCTTACATGTTTACAAAACACATAAGTATTAGTGTTTCCTAATAATACAATTATAGCATGGGATGTAAACGTTCATCATAAACACAAAGATATAATAATAACCAATTTTATTATTGCCTCTTAGGCATATCTCCAACAGTGATGACCCAGTATAGGGCGTGTATCGCAGTATTTTCGAGGGAAGTGAAACCCAATTTATTGATTCGACACAAGGTGAGCCAAAGAATATTTATCAGCCTTAACATCTGAGTTGTCAATTCAGCTGCACCTGGAAACAATCTTGCTCACATCAGTTTATCAGTAGCAACAGTTTTGTAGTAGGAATAGCAAAGTAACAGCAGTAGCAAAGCAAAGACAGTAGTAACGAAAGCAGTAAACAGTGGGATTCGAGTGCGGTAGGCATAGTAATGGATGGATGGGCGTTGCATGGACAAGACAATTCACATAGCAATCAAAACATAGGGCAATTGCAGATAAATAAGATAAAGCACCCAAGTACTAGACAATCCTAGGCATGTGTTCCATATATAGTCATACGTGCTCGCAATGAGAACTTGCAGAACATCTTTTGTCCTGCCAGCCCGTTTGCAGCAGGGCCTCTAGGGAACTACTGGCAATTAAGGTGCTCCTTTTAATAGAGCACCGGAGCAAAGCATTAACGCTCCGTGAACACATGTGATCCTCACATCAAAGCCATTCCCTTCCGATTATCCCGATTTCTGTCACTTCGGAGCCATAGGTTCCGGACAACAACGTGTGTAAACAACTTGTAGATAAGACCAAGAACAATACTATCATAATGAATCAATAACATGTTCAGATCTGAAATCATGGCACTCGGGCCCTAGTGACAAGCATTAAGCACAACAAGTCGCAACAAAGTCATAAAGCACTAATAAAAGATACTAGGCACCATGCCCTAACAATCTGATGCCATTACATGACCGATCTCATCCAATCCCTACCATCCCCATAGCCTACAGCGGGGGATTACTCACTCATAGATGGTGGAAACATGGATGGTCGATGGAGAAGCGATGGTGATGATGATGGCGATGATCTCCTCCAATCCTCGTCCCGGCAGGGTGCCAGAACGGAGTTTCTGGTGCTGTTTCGTGGAATCTGGTGGTGGCGGCGGAGTGGAACTCCTTCTGGAAAAACGTCGAACCCCCCAAAGTTTTTAGGTCAGAAGGCTTCTTATAGGCGAAGAGGGAGACCGAGGGGGTGCCTGGGAACACCACACCATGCCCTGGCGCGGCCAGGCCCAGCCTGCGCCTGGGGGGTGGCCAGCCCCTGGCCCTCCTCCGTCTCGTATTCTGGCTCCTGGAGTCTTCTGGAAAAATAGGTACTTTGGCTTTTGTCCCGTCCAATTCCGAGAATATTCATTTTCTGACTTTCCTAGAACCAAAAACAGCAGAAAACAGCTAGTTGGCACTGTGGCTCTTGTTAATAGGTTAGTCCAAGAAATCATATGAAAAGTACTCCAAAGTGTGGACAAAACACAAGAAAGTGGATAAAACCAAGCATGGAGCATCAAAAATTATAGATACATTTGCAATGTATGAACATCCCCAAGCTTAACTCCTACTCATTCTCGAGTAGGTAAGTGATAAAAAGAAAGAATAATTTTTGAGGTGACATGCACCATCAAATACTTGATCAAAGTATTTGTAGAACATTCAAAGCTGGTATCATAGTACTTCAATCATAACATGAAAGACAAAGTTCTAGCAATAAGATAAAGAAACTATGATGCAACATGGAAAGGCAGAAACTATGATGCAACATGAAAACAATGCTTTGCAAGACGTTTGTTTGTTTCACATAAAGAAAACATAGCAAAGTGGCATTCAGCTTGTCCCTCAAAGAGTAGCAAACATAAATGCATAGGACACCTTCAAAGTTTACAAGAGTGACTAGATACAAATAGTTTAAAACAAGCAATATCAATGTGTGCATCAATCAACAAGTCTTGGGACAATGCACATAGAACTAAGAATGGCCACTATGCTCTCAAGAAAGTGCTCAAAGAATAAGTGGAGACTCAACAAGGAAATGAAAAGGTTTTGAATAGTTTGAAAGGCTTCCAAATGCTCAAAGTATGGTACTCATTAGCTTTGAGCTCTCATTGCCCCTATCATAAGCATCTTTAATGTGGTTAAGGTGAAAGTGAGGTCCAATCTGAGTTATATGCTTGACAGACTATAAACTGAAAATCCCAAGTCCCTTGAGTACGAGGGCCGCTCCTCATGCTACTCAACTTTAGTTACCGGTAAGTTCTTGTCATTGTAAGTATGTGTGTATCATTGAGAACCGCCAATGGGGTACCCCTTGCCCGATGATACGGAAGAATCCACATATCAAAATGACAAGGCAAGTAGATAACGAGTATCTCAGCAATCTTCTTATTTACCATGGGAAAATGGTGCTTTTTTCTCTCTTTCCTCTTTTCATAAAACTCTTTTTTTTCTTTTTCTCAATAGCTATCTCTCTCTTTTTTTATAAGAAGAATGCTTCATAGATATCATTATGGTTACGCTGCAGGTTTCCACCATGTCAGCATGGATTAGACCAGCGGCCCAGGTGTTTCTCTAACACACATACATAACTCCATGGACTTACAAGCTCCCCTTTTATTTCACACCGACGACATCCGCAAACAAAAGAGCAAGGTATCAATTGGGTATATATTTACAAGTGTTGAAAGCATTCCCCGTGACAGCACGGTTCTGCTAATCCCCAACCTATAATTAGCAAGCATATAATTTCATGGAGAGTTCACAATGGTTCAGGTTTATTAAGTGCAGGAAATAAAGTGTGCCATCAAGTTCGTGAGAGCTTTACTAACTAACTTCCTCAAAACAAGCAAACATTTATTTGGAAGAAAACAAGGCAGATTGAATATGCACGGAAGTAGCAAATGATGCTCACAGGTAGGTATGGTGGACACTTTGGCAATATTTGGTTTAAGGGAGTTGGAAACATGAGTAAAACACTCAGAGTAAGTGAAGGCTAGCAATAGTAAGGGAGCGACAAACGAGAGAGCAATAATGGCCATAATCATGCAGAGCGACAAAACATCATTGATCAAAGCATAAAGTGATACTACAAGTTGAAAACTAAAGGATCATAAAGGCTTATGGTGACTTGAGATAGTCATAACATGGTGTGAGCATGTGCCAAGTCAACCCAAATAAAGCATCAAAGGAGAATACCACTATACTATGCTTTAATATGCTAAAACAACACATGATTCATCCAAGGCACATTAAGAAATCTCAATTGTTTATAACAAGTCATGCTACAGCAAAGAATACAAAGAATAAAGCCAAAACAATATCAAGCATGGCATGATAGAGCATAGGCCACAGTCAAAAACAAGCTCTCTTTACCACTTAAGCATGAGCTTTCCTACTCTTTCCAAACCAAACCAGACTATTTGAACACCAATGCATGAAAGAGGGGGTCCAACCAATTTATTCAGCAAACTAAGAAAACCACGCAAACCAAAAACCAAAATGAAAACGAAAAAGAAGACGCTCCAAGAACAACACAACTGTGCATGAAACAATAAAAATGAAGTGGTTGAAAGAAACCTGAGATTTTTATTGATGAAGAAGGGGATGCCTTGGGCATCCCCAAGCTTTGACGCTTGTACTTCTTGGATATTTCTTGGGGTGACACGCGTGGCATCCCCAAGCTTGAGCTTTAGTCCATATTTCATCTCATTACTCATTCCTTCCATACACCTGAAATTTTCCTTCATACAAAACTTCACACGATCTTTATTAGCAACATTAGTAAACTCAAGATAAATAAGTCTTAAGGTTCAGTTGTAACACCAAATAAACTTCCACTAGAACACTATCTACTGTAGCACTTCCCTCAAAAATCTCAATTCCCCAAAAGAACTCAAGAAGGAACCCACAAGAAGCAAATGCAGAGAATGGCAGAAATCTGTCAAAACAGACCAGTAGGTAAAGACGAATTTTTTCGAAGACCTTCTGTTACTCAAATCAAAAAGTGTTGAACTAACGAAAGTTAGATAACAACCTGGGGCAGAAGCACAAAAATTCACGCCTCAAAAAGACGTACAGAGATTTTACACGAATTTTTACGGTGAAGCATAGAAATCTGTTTCGGGATAGCAACTTTCCAAATCATTACAACTCTCTCATTGGAGGTTACTCTTGGCACAAAAAGCAAATAAAAAGGATAAAGAGCGGTTATTACTGAGGTAATAACTTCCAAGCCTCATATAAAACTTTTTAATTATCTCCCAATAAGTACTTTTCTTTAATGCCTTTAAGTTAGGCATAAGCAAAAACTAGAATGGATAGAATAGAAGTAAACAGAAATAATCATACTGAAAACATTGTTTTGTTCAATTAAATCCTTTTATTAACAAGGTTGATCAGGTCTTGCTACCAAAACAATTTCATATGAGACAAAACTTTGTATTCCACTAATGATTATGTTACCTCAACCTTGATAACAATGGTCCCAATCATAATAGTTTCAAATTCTTCTCTTGGTATGGGACAATATATTTCTCCAACTTGAATGCCCTCAACATGTTCAATTGAATTCAAACCATAAGTCCTTTCAATCTTCTTGAGGAAATAGACAATGTGTGCCTTGTCATTAACATTGAAGGTCACCTTCCCTTGATTATAATTAATAACAGCTCCTGTAGTATTTAAGAAAAGGTCTCCCAAGAATAATAGACATATTATCATCTTCAGGCATAAAAGTTTGAGAGGATGCTCTCATAAGAAATATGAGTTGAAGTAAAAGAGAGCATCAAGGAGCAAATTCAAAACACATTTAAGTCTAACCCACTTCCTATGCATAGGAATCGTGTAAGCAAATAACAAAGTGACAGGCATAGGAAGATAAAACAAGAGCAACTTCAAAACTTTCAGCACATAGAGAGGTGTTTCAATACCATGAAAACTTCCTCAACCATATTTTCCTCTCTCATAATAATTTTCAGTAGCCTCATGAAGAAACTCAACAATGTAACTATCACATAAAGCATGCTTTTCATGATCTACAAGCACTAGAGCTTTATTATAAACATTTTCAAGAGAAACCTCAGGAACATAACATTCATTCTCCTTTAGTAAGCAAGGGGGACAATCAAATAATGTAAGGGATATATAGTTACTCTCATTAGAAGGTAGGCATGGGTAGCTAATCCATTCTTCCTCCTTTTGTTCATCACTCTCCTCCTCTTTTTCATCTAATGAGATTTCAAGTTCATCAATTTCTTCTTCCATAGGATCCTGCAACGCATTAGTCTCTTCCATTTGTGGAAAGCATCTATTAAAATATTCAAGAATATAGCCATTTTCATCCTTGGCAAACTAGCAAGTTCAAAAGCATCCTTCCAAGCAATAAATTCTTCAATTTGTTCCGCATCATAAAAGTCATAAATTCCTTTAGCATAGGATATGGTATCATTATCAGTATACTCACATTGAAAAGGGAGGTGTTTATACCTCTTTGTGCAACGAGATTCATCACAACAATAAGTAACATTATAAGTAGAGCACACATTTCTAGCAATGGTATACAATCTATCAATTTGTTCCCATAAGTGTTTCCCTTTTTGTGACAAGCGGTGTTCCTTATAATAATCCTTTTGATCTTCCGTGAACCCACCTTTCCAATAAGATTCAGTTTCAAAGAAACCAACCATTGACATCAAGCATGATAAAGCAAGACAATAAGAGAGCAACGAAAATAACAACTAGAGTAGGAACTATTTTTTTGTATTTTTGATAAAGAAACAAGCAAACAAGGAGAAAGATAAACTTAGCTTGAACAATAGTGATTCCAAGTGAACTTGATAAATAAAGATATGCTCCCCGGCAATGGCGCCAGAAAATAGTCTTGATGACCCACAAGTATAGGGGGTGTGTCGCGGTATTTTTGAGGGAACTGAAACCCAATTTATTGATTCGACACAAGGGGAGCCAAAGAATATTTATCAGCCTTAAAAACTGAGTTGTCAATTCAGCTGCACCTGGAAACAATCTTGCTCACAGCAGTTTATCAGTAGCAACAGTTTTGTAGTAGGAATAGCAAAGTAACAGCAGTAGCAAAGCAAAGACAGTAGTAACGAAAGCAGTAAACAGTGGGATTCGAGTGCGGTAGGCATAGGGATGAATGGACGGGCGTTGCATGGACAAGACAATTCACATAGCAATCAGAACATAGGGAAATTGCAGATAAATAAGATAAAGCACCCAAGTACTAAACAATCCTAGGCATGGGTTCCATATATAGTCATACGTGCTCGCAATGAGAACTTTCACAACATCTTTTGTCCTGCTAGCACGTTTGCAGCGGGGCCTCTAGGGAACTACTAGCAATTAAGGTGCTCCTTTTAATAGAGCACCGGAGCAAAGCATTAACACTCTGTGAACACATGTGATCCTCACATCAAAGCCATTCCCTTCCGATTATCCCGATTTCTGACACTTCGGGGCCATAGGTTCTGGACAACAACGTGTGTATACAACTTGCAGATAAGACCAAGAACAATACTATCATAATGAATTAATAACATGTTCAGATCTGAAATCATGGCACTCGGGCCCTAGTGACAAGCATTAAGCACAACAAGTCGCAACAAAGTCATAAAGCACTAATAAAAGATACTAGGCACCATGCCCTAACAATCTGATGCCATTACATGAACGATCTCATCCAATCCCTACCATCCCCATAGCCTACAGCGGGGATTACTCACTCATAGATGGGGAAACATGGATGGTCGATGGAGAAGCGATGGTGATGATGATGGCGATGATCTCCTCCAATTCCCCGTCCCGGCAGGGTGCCAGAACGGAGTTTCTGGTGCTGTTTCATGGAATCCAAGCATGGAGCATCAAAAATTATAGATACATTTGCAATGTATCAGCTGGACCCATTCTCCCTTTCTTTTGGAGAGCCATAGATACATGTTGTAACTACCTCGGTGAATTACGCTCTTAGTTACATGCCTGGATGAGCGAAAGTGGTTAAAATAGTACGGTGGGCCCGGGGCCACTCACGGTAGACCTTTCGGCCGTCCTAACCACTTCCAGATCATCGGGACAAGAACGAGCGGCGTAATCGGCAGGCGAAGGGATCAACTACATACACAAATGAGTATGTATGCAAGCCACATACAACAGTCCTCAGAGCCATTCCATCTAAAAGAAATTGAAATATTGCGACGCCATACGGCAAGATTCAAATATCCTAGATAGAGATAATATTTTAGAATAGTTCCTCATACATCAAACATCAAAGTATCAGGCGGAAGCGGAAGACAAGATCCGAGTACGGATAAGAAGCAAATCGGCATAAGATGCCACATAAATAAACACATCCTGCCCGCAGATCTCACGGATCCCCGTTCCTGGAATCTCTACACCGAGTGATCATTGCCAACATCATCTGTCTCCTCCACCCAGTATCCATCTTGAGGGTACACCTGTTCATCTGAATCAAACAATTTATCGTGTGAGACCCTAGGGGTACTCAGGAAGTCTTTATGCCTCTAAAGGGGACACAACCTGGGGTGACGCAATTGCAGCAAAAGATAATAACTAACAAGTCTATAGATACTCGCTAACCATCCGCCTAACCAATGATAGACGGATGTCCGTGAATTAAGATCAACAGTTATAATAGTATAATTAACAGATCCATCCTCCTTCTCGCTTACCAACGAGAAAGCGGACGAACAACCCCCATCCGTTGGTAGTTTTATTAACCATTCCATGAGTATTGCACTATTTACTAGTCAGGTACTTAGTCAATTTAAAAGCGGTACTTTAGTTACACTTGTCTATGATCGAGAAACTGTGCTCCAAGTCGTCCATAATCGCGGACACGGCTTTCAGAAAGATTTACCCTGCAGGGGTGCACGAATAGCAACACACACTCGATCAACCTCGGAAAAACCAACTCAAAACCCAACGAGGCATTCACGACAAAGCGATCACAGGATTCAGAAATATTTCAGGGGGCCACCCCACTAAGCTACCCGCAACGAAGTTGGCCGGCTCCGGAATGGACCCAGGGTTTGTGTGGACGGCGGTAAACGACTGGGAACCCGAAAGTGTGACTGGGCTTGTCGATACAGCGAAAACATGTCACGATCCAAAACAGTACAGGTGCTCCACGCACAATCGTAAATAAGCAGTAAACATGGCATAAGTACAGGATAGGAATAAAACCCCAAACTAATTGTGGCCCCAAGAAATAGAAATGAATCAAGCTCTGGCTCAGGAGGGGTCCATAAGGCCTCCCGGATGTGGATAGTGTGAATAGTCAAGGAACAGGAATCAAGTACTCGGGGTCCTACGGGACACAAGTGAGCATAAAAACCAAATAGCAGATATTGCTCACCGGTGCCTCTTTCATTAGTTATCCCATTACTACTCAGGTTAAGTTGTTTAAGTACCTCATTATCCATCAGACACTCACATACCCTAAACATGCTTTGCTACGACTCGCATGGCTCAAACAACTCCTGTAGTAATGGCTCATGGAATGGAGGAACAAGCTTCGGTGGGGTTTAAAGATAAAGGCTATGCAGTACTTGGGATTCAATTTAATGCAACCGCGACTCAATGATGCAAGAATAAGATAGAGGCAATAGGTACTATATGTATGCAAGCATGTGGTAGTGCTTGCCTGGCAGCTCAGTTCAAGCGAGAGATGGATCTGGGTAGAACTCCTGTGATTCCTGTTAATTCTCCTGTTGGGCGTCTATTCGAAGAAGAACCAAACAAACAAGGCCAACATAAATAAAGTGCACAAGCATATGAATTTAAATGCGACAAGCAAACAAGCATGCCATGATGAATGATGCACAATTTACATGGCAGGAAAGTAGCATGGCATGGTGAGGTGTGGGGTACAAGAATAAAGCATTTTATTATCTCTTTAGTCAAGTTTTATTGCCATAAACAGTTATGATTTTTAATGATGACATGATGCATGTTTCAATTCAGAACAAGGAATGCATAGATAGAACATGCTCCTCACGCTGATCGATTTAGACATATTATTTGTTGAATTTGGAGTTATAGAATTAAAGTTATTAATTTATTAAGAAAAGGGCATTTTATTGTAATTTTAATCATCTCGAAATTTAATGTGTTCAAACATTATTTTGAATGGCATATTTGAATTCCTCACATTTTTCTGATTCAAAAACATTTATCATTTTTATTATTTGGATTTATAATTTAAAAGTTATTTAAAAACAGATTTGAATTTGTAATTTAAACATTTATGAAAAGATTTTGTTAAAACAGAAAAGCTTTTTATACTCAGAGGGGGTTAGCTCAAGACGCTGACGGGTGGGGTCCGTGCTGACTCAGCAGCCGGTGGGGCGCAGCGGCTGGGTTGGCGTTTCTCACCAGGACCTTTCCTAGCCGCAACCGCCGACAGGTGGGGCCGGGTTCAGCGGGGGCCACGCGCACGCATCGCCCAGCAGGGACGTGACACGTGGGCGGTCCAGGGACTGCGCTGGTGTTTTCCAGGAAACTGAGGTACCTTTCCGTAAAAACGGCGGGCGACTGATAGGTGGGGCTGAGGGGGCTACGGGTTGAGGCGGGAAAAAGGGCAGGGGCTAAGTACAAAATGGCGTCGGCTGTTGCTGCTCGCTGACGGGAAGAGGTCGTGCCGGCGGCGGATCCAGCCGTTTTCCGTCGACGGTGGCGACGAATCCGCTGGACGAAACGCATTGACCCAAAAATGAAAAATGTAGAGGGGACAACGATCTACATATTACGTGCAGGGAGCATCTCCGAAGGAGGGCTGTGCTGGCCGGGCTTCGACGAGGAACAGGGGGGACAGAGGGGTCTGAGGCTGCTGCTGTCAGCTCGAGCGTGGCACGCGGCGGCGCGCAGAGCGCTCGACAGAGTGCGGCGGAGCTACGGTGCAGGAGGGAGAGGAGGGTCATGTCTAGGAGATGCAGGGGCTCACCGCGGTGTCGCCGGAGTGGTCGGAACGCGCGGAGGTGGATGAGATCTTGCGCCGGGCTCGCGGACGACGAGCTCGGTCTACTTCGGTTCACGGCGACGCTAGGCTGCTCCGGCAAGGTTCTGGCCCCGGGCTGGTACGAGCCGAAGAAGGGGAAGTAGAGGACCTCGTCGGTGCTCCTGGCTGGCCTTGGAGAGCTCCAGGGCGTGCAGAACTTGAACAAGGCAGGAGTAACTAGGGTTTTTGCTAGGTGGTGGCCATGGCTTTCTAGGGAGGAAGGAGGGAGGAAGGTGGGGTGCCTGGGTTTCCAGATCTCGACCTGAGGTTTTCCTGGGGTGGTTGGGGTGATAAGGGAGAGAGGGGAGAGGCACATGTGGTGGCTTCACCTTTTTGGCAAAGTAGAGGAAGGGCCTCGGGTGATCTTTCTCTCCTCTCTCTCTTCTTGCTTTGCTAAGAGAGGAAGGGAGGGGACCTGGGGAGAGGGGCATGCGATGGGGCTGGTGGAGTTCTTGCCAAGAAAAGAAAGGGTGAGAGGGAGAGGCTCACATGGTGGTGGCTCGGCCTAGACTAGAGGGAAAAGGGGGAGGTAAGAGAGGCTAGGGTTTTTGCTAGGTGTAGATAGAGAGAGAGGCAAAAGAGCGGGAAGAAAAAGAGAGGGATGAGGTGGTAGATATGGAGTTTAGGTTGCTAGGTTTGCAAAAGATTTACTCAATAAAACCCAAAGAAAACAAGGTGGCCAACTCTAGAGTATTGGGAAGATGGAGAAAAGGAGAAGGTGGTTCCATTGCATGCACATGCAATAATGGGCATCAAAGAGGAAGGAAGAGGGTGTTTAGAGAGGGTTTGATGTAGCATGATCAGATACATAACAAGTATAAGGGGAAGACAAGGGATATGTAGATGTCCTCACAGGATCATGCATGGCACTTACACATGTGAGGGGGGATGAGGGTAGAGATGGTGAGAGGTGAGGCTTTGATGCACCTTGCAAGGAGGGAGATCCAGATGGTGAAGGTGTGATGGGAAAAGCAAAATAATTGAGCTTACTAGACATGATCCCAAGAGAACATGATCCACTCCAAAAACAATTAAAAACCAGAGGATCAAAGGTGGTGGTACTCTTGCATGGCCCATGAATAATCATTAAATTCCATGTTTTATTCTTGTGAAGACAATAATAATGTACCATGGCATTATTCCTATGCATTACCAAAATGTGGAGTCAGGCCAAGCAAAAGAATTTAAATGAAAGTTCCAAGTGGAGTAGATGGAGATGATCACATTTGATTATAATGGGGGCTTGCTAGTGTGTATATTCCACTAGATGTTTAATAGTCCCCAAAAATATCCCAACATGAGCATAAACCCATAATAATCCATATGAAAACTAGGAAAAGGGGCACCACTCATAATGCATGCAAAGGTGGCTCCACATATCAATAATGTGAAATTAACATGATGCTAATATGAGAGCATGTGGAAAATAGAATTGGATCCATCCCAACCCACATGAGCTAGATTAAATGCCCAAGATAAAAGCTCCTAGTTAAGTAGGATGGTGGAATTATAAGGTGGTGACAAAGAAATGTGATGGAGTTGAATAAAAGATATGCCCCCAACTCAACTTGGGCATCAAGCATTTATCAAGAACCAAATACAATGTATCAAGAGCCAAATACAATTAATAATGCATAGGAGAGAAGACCCAAAAGGAAAAAGGGTTTTATATGATGCTCAAATGCAAGGTGGCATGATGACATGAGCATGATATAATTATGATGCAACAATTATATGTAGGAAGTAGCCATTATATTACTAGACCAAGTAGCATTACAATTGTTAGACAATTGGGATGCTACACATGTTCTTCAAGATTGGGTTGGAGGGCGAGAGGTGAACCATGAGTTTGAGTATTGATGAGCCTCATCACAAGAGTTGCATGTGGAGGAGATTTTCTGAAGAGAATGGCATGATGCATCTCCTCAAAAATGAAGTCCATGATGTCAATAGTGAATCCATTAGTAGTAGGCCCAACACAAACCACCTTGTGAGCATGATGGAGTAAGTTGACAAAGCTACATCGAATAGCATCATCGTTGCCAGCACTAGGGGAAATAGTGTGGAGAAAGATCCTCAACAACAGATTGTAGAGAGGATTGAGTCCCTTGGACTCCCCAATAGTGACATCTTTCACATAAAGAGGTGCTAGCTTGTTTTTGCTTTCTCCAAGAGAAGCATCATGCATGCGGTGGCCAATAGGAATAGACACGCCACTAAAGGTTTGGTGAATGACTCTGGCAAAAACATAAAAGTTTGCATAGCAGCAGAAGTTGCCGATCATCCAAGTCATGGTCCTAGCCTCAGCATGATCAAATACAACTGTGGCATAGAATTGATGAACCAGGGCAATGTTGTAGTCCTCATGGAGGTCCATAAGATTGTGCAACCCAAGTTTCTCAGTGACCCAAAGAGCATTTGTGAAGTAGTCATTGGCACGCATGTAGGGGAAGTCCATATACTATTGTGGACAAACTAGGAATTGGTGAGCTTGCGATAGATATCTGTCATGGAAACCTTTTGGTCATTCCTCCAGTAACATGGGTCATCGTTGGTTCTTCGCAAGTCATAGAACCTTGTCTTGCGTAGCTCACGGTATTCTTTCTTTGACATATGGGCAAGAGACTCCAAATTGTCATGCTTTGCCCTTTTGGAGCGGTTTTGTTCCTCAATACCCTCATGGTCCCTTCTCATATATGCAGCATCTCTAGTCAACTGCTTTCGGTTAGATGGCGAAATAACATATTGTCCGGCTTCTTCATCAAACTGTGGATCCCCTCTTTTGGACTTGGATTTGGTGCAACCACGACGAGAACCAGAGCCACTTGTGAATATACAGGAAGGGGGATAGCATGGAGGTAAGCATATATGTCCTGGAGTCAAAACAAGACCCTCAAATCCTTGTAGGATGTGCTAGAAGTAAACCACACCAGAGTCTCCGGCCTAGACTAGAGTCTCCGGTCAGTCGGACCAGAATCTCCGGTCTGGAGATATCAGGTTGCACATGGAGGCTACAGGAGCCATTATTTCTAGAATATCGGACAAGGAATCAAGGCTAATGTGATAGTAGTGCATTCATACATGAGTTTCTAGTGAAAAAATCGGTACATTGCTCAAAATAAATGAAGGGGATGAACCCTAGGTCCATGGTGAGAGAGAGGGTACTATATATCTCCATTGGAGAGATTACACCGGTGGGGAAAGGCCCAAGGGTGGAGAGATTGTAGGTGGCCAGTGGCACGGCAGATCCTGGCGACTTCACGACCCCGGGGTGGTGGTTTTGGAGGAGGAGGCGAACGGTGTGAGTGTGGAGGTCAGGGATGGAAGAAAGAGTTCTGTGTGCCTCTTTCACCCCGGCCTCCTTTAGTCACAGCCTGGAACCGTCCCAGACTGGAGACTCCGGTCCAATGGACTAGAAACTCTGGACTGACTAGAAACTCCAGTTGTAAGAAGATCGGAATCTCCGGCCCTCTTCGACCAAAACTGCCAGTTTCAAGTGTATGGGGACATATATGACAAAAAGCAAGTTTTGTAGGAAGGGGAAAAAGTCTTGGGTTAAGATGCCAAATTGTGAAGAACCAAGAATCAGTGAAACCAGAAATAAATATCCAATAAGGCTCAAATTAAATCAAAATAAGGACCAACTCTTCACAATGAAGAGGGTGGTGGCCGAGGCCACCATGTAAGAGTATGAGGCATGACACCGCAAAGAATTATCCTTGGGTTCAGAGCCACTACTCATCAATGAAGCTTACATATCACAAAATGATATTTAAGAGAACTGATTTTCTTAATTTTGGCATTGTGGGGGAGGGATAGCCCAATAGATTAGGACCACACTCCCCCTATCTCCATGTCTGCACCTAAACTAAATATGGATCAAGATATAGGTGAGTATGCAAGATGATCACGTCAAACTCCTCGAATCTACGATATTTATCTCATTCCTCAAATAGTAAAACCTTGCTTCATCAAGAGGCTTCGTGAATATATCGGCAAGTTAGTCTTTGGTTAAAACATAAGATAGCTCAATATCTCCTCGGGCAACATGCTCTCTAATGAAATGATGATAAATCTCAATATGCTTTGTCCTTGTATGATCCACCAGATTGTAGGCAATCTTGATAGCACTTTCATTGTCACATAAAAGTGGCACTTTGTCACAATGGACATTGTATTCCTTTAAATCCTGCCTCATCCATAGCAATTGAGTGCATGCACTAGCAGCAGCCACATACTCAGACTCGACAGTAGAGAGAGATATACAATTTTTCTTCTTAGAAGAGCAACACACCAAGGACCTGCCAAGGAATTGGCAAGCCCTAGAGGTTGGTTTCCTATCATCCTTATCACCATCCCAATCCGAATCCGTGTACCCACAAATAAAGAATGTTGAGCCTCTAGGATACCGCACACCATAGTTTGGGGTATGAATCAAATATCGAAAGATTCTTTTGACCGCCATCAAGTGGCTTTCTTTAGGAGCCGCTTGATATCTTGCACACACTCTTACACTTAACACAATATCGGGTCTAGATGCACAAAGGTAAAGCAAAGAACCAATCATACACCGGTATACCTTTTGATCCACATCTTTACCATTTGGGTTTAGTTCAAGATGAGTCTTTGTTGCCATGGGAGTAGGAGCTCCATTTAGTTCTTTCATGTTAAACCTCTTGAGCATGTCTTGAGTATACTTGGCTTGATTGAAGAAGGTTCCTCCTCTTACTTGTTTGATCTCAAAACCAAGAAATACCCTCAATTCTCCCATCATAGACATCATGAACCTATCAGTCATAAGCTTTGAGAATTCATCATTAAACATTTTTTTAAATGAACCAAAGATAATATCATCAACAAATATTTGGCAAATGAAAAGCTCCCCATTAACCTTCTTAGTAAAAAGAGTGGGATCAATTTTCCCAACTTCGAATCCACGGTCTAACAACAACTCTCTAAGGTGCTCATACCACGTGTGTGGAGCTTGCTTAAGCCTATAGAGCGCCTTATCAAGCTTGTAGACGTGATTTGGAAAGTTGGGATCCTCGAACCCCGGGGGTTGCTTAACATAAACCAACTCATGCAAAAGACCATTTAGAAAAGCACTTTCCACATCCATTTGTTCTAATTTAAAATTATGATGTGCAACATATGCAAGACGGATACGGATGGACTCAAGGCGAGCCACGGGAGCATGGATATCTCCATAATCAATGCATTCAATTTGAGAGAACCCTTGAGCTACCAATCTTGCCTTGTTCCTCACAACAATTCCATGTTCATCTTTCTTGTTCTTGAATATCCATTTAGTACCAATGATATTGCGACAATCTTTGGGCTTTTCAACTAACTTTCAAACTTTGTTTCTCTCAAAGTTGTTGAGCTCTTTGTGCATGGCTTCTAACCAATCTAAATCTTCAAGAGCTTCCCACACTTTCTTGGGCTCCACCATGGATATATGAGCTTGATTCTCACCAAAATGCTTCAATTGAGCTCGGGTGGACATTCCACTCCTTAGATCACCAAGAACATTCTCAAGAGTGTGGTCTCTTCTTTCCAACATTCTATCCACTCTAGCATTGCGAAAAGTTTCGATCTCCTTGTTGTTTCTTGTCGGGATCTCTTCATCATATTGGTCCTTGTCTGGACCTTCATTTTGACTTTGATCAACAATGGGTTAAGTTTCATCAACATGAGGTACAGGTTGATCTTGGTCTTGATCAGGCATACTACTTAAAAGGCGTTGAGATTATCTTGTGGATGACTGAATGAATCTGTCTTGTGCAACTGACTGTGCAGGGCTAGAAAATCCTGTCAATGGAGAGACCGAGCCATCCATCCTGGAGCTTCCAGCCTGATCAACTTGGTGAGGGTTCTCAGCTTGTCTTTGGCTTGGGTCATCATTGGCCTCAGTAATAGGAGCTTGTTGAAGTTGTAAAGATGAGGGCTCCACTTGAGTAGAGCATAGTTCTTCTCGATCCGCCATAAGGGGTTCCTTAATGGGGCGGATGAATCCCGCACCCATTCTTCCCATGGCATCTTGAGGTATTTCATCATCTACATCACAAACATCAACAAGCCCCGCTTGGGGGCCATCATATTCTTCGAAAACCACACTACAAGATTCTATGACAATTCCAGAGAGTTTATCATAGATTCTATAAGTGTGGGAATAGAGACCATAGCCAACAAAAATACCCTCTAAAGCTTTGGAATCAGATTTGGACAAACGAACACCTTTTATGAGATAGAAACACTTATAACCAAACACCCGAAAGTATGAAACGTTGGGTTGTTACCGGTAAGTATTTAATATGGAGTCTTGATCAACTCTTTGTAGAGGTAGAGCTGGTTCAATGCATGGCATGTAGTGGAGATTGCCTCGGCCCAAAAGTTGTATGGAGACTTAAACTCCGCCAACATGGACCTTGCCATATCCATTAATGTCCAGTTCTTCCTCTCAGCTACACCATTTTTTTGAGGGGTATATGCAACGGAATATTGATGTTTTATCCCCTCATCACTAAGAAATCCATTCAATGTGTAGTTCTTGAACTCGGTGTCATTGTCTCTTCTTATCACCAACATAGGGACATTGTATTAACATTGAACCATATTGGCGAATTCAATGAAGTATTGTTGGATCTCACTCTTCAACTTGAAGAAATAAACCCATGTATATCTTGAGTAGTCATCAACAATCACCAAAAAATATTTCTTCCCACCAAGACTTGCATGAGATGGAGGACCAAAGAGATCCACATGAAGGAGCTCCACGATCCTCTTGGATTTTATAATGTTGTTTGGTTTATGGGGAGAGTCATGCATCTTTCCTTCAACATAAGCACTACACACACGATCTTTAGCAAAACAAACATTTTATTTTAGTCCAACAATATGGCCTCCCTTGTGAAGACTTTTCAAAGTTCTCATATTGACATGGGCTAGTCAGTGATTCCATAACCAACCCATATCGTCCTTTCCGAATAGGCACATCGCACTTGTAGTGGTTTCCCCTGAAATTTCCACCACATACAAGTCATTTTCGACGTACCCAACGAAAGCGACCTTTAGAGTCTTGCTCCACAAGAGAACCACAATATCATCATCAATAAATATGGCAAATCCCATCTTACCAAGAGCACAGACTGAAAGTAAATTATATCCAAGAGTCTCAGCAAGCATGAAGTCCACGAGAGTAATATCATGTGCAACCATAACCTTGCCAAGACCCATTACCTGATATTTTGACTTATCAGCATATGTGATGGTTATATGATCTTGATTTGTCTTTATATCCGTCATTATTGTCTTGCTTACGGTCATATGACTTGTGCAACCACTATCAAGAACCCACTTTGACCCACCAGAAGCATAGTTCTACAAGAGATCAAACTAGTTTTTAGGTACCCATTTTCCAATGGGTCCTCTTTTGTTAGTAACAAGGGTCTTGGGAACCCAAATAGACCAAGCAATGTAACCATCAAGGGGACCAACATATTGTGCATAAACATGACCATAATAATTACACATTAAAACATAGTGAGGGTTAGCAATTACCGCCAAGTCATCTTGTGGCATAGTTTTGCCACTTGTGGGATTTCTCATAGTGGTCTTGTTATTTGCTTATATGGGCTTTGCCTTATTTTTCTTATTGTTCTTCTTCTTGGCCTTGGACACATAGCCAATGCCTATTTTCTTATTATTTGACCTTTGCTTACTCAAAAGGTCATCAAGAGACTTGTTCCCTTCAGGGAAGGTGGCCTTTGCAAGCTCCCTCTTCAACTTAGCATTTTGTTCAAAGATATTTGTACTACTAGAAGGAACAAAAATACTAGGTGAGGCAACATTTGTCAATTGAGTTTGAAGTTGTCCACGAGACTTTGTGAGGGTCAAGAGTTCACTTTCCAAGGCCTTGTGAGCCTTGTCAAGCTTCTCAAAATCCTCAGCAAGTCTGTCATGAAAAATACCAAACTCAATCTTATCCTTTTTAGCCTTTTTATACTTAGCAATGGCATGATCATGTTCCTTAATGAGTTTTTAGATAATTAGATCATTTGCCTCATCGAGTCCTTCAAGCTTTTCTTCAAGAGACTCCATAGTATCTTGCTCTTCGTCTAAAGCATTGGTTAGAGCATCCATATCAAGGATGTGCTCCCTCTCAAGTTTGCATCTTTCATTGAGAAGCTCTTGTGTGTGAGAAAGTTGATTCAAGAGATTTACAAAGTGCTTCTTGTGCTCCCCTTGCAAGTTAGTCATATAAGTATCAGAAGCAACTAATTACTTCTTCACCTCAAGAGTTAAATCATCATTCAATTCATCATTGATTATAGAGGTGGAGAGAGGACATGATGATACCTCTGATGCTCTTGCCATAAGGCAAGTGACGTTCTTGTTGGAGATATTCTCAGTTGTAGAGTCGAAGAGTGAGAAAGTGGATGTAGACGTGGTGGCCATGGCTGCCACACAATTTGATATTTCTTCTTCTTCCTCATCTTCATCACCGGATGACAACCCTTCATGTGCTATCAATGCAATATCAGCTGACTTCTTGTTGGTGGCATTCTTCTTGTTGAAGGGCTTCTTGAAGGGGACCTTTGACTTTTCTTCAAAACAAGTACACCACTGATACATTGCAAATGTATCTATAATTTTTGATGTTCCATGCTTGGTTTTATCTATTTTCTTGTGTTTTGTCCACACTTTGGAGTACTTTTCATATGATTTCTTGGACTAACCTATTACCAAGAGCCACAGTGCTAGCTGCCTATTTTCTGATGTTTTTGGTTCCAGGAAAGTCAGAAAATGAATATTCTCGGAATTGGACGGGACAAAAGCCAAAGTGCCTATTTTTCCGGAAGACATCTGAAGCCAGAATATGAGACGGAGAAGGGCTGGGGGCCGACCACACCACCTGGCAGCGTGGCCAGGCCTGGCCCGTGCTAGGGGGTGGTCTGGCCGACCCCAGCACCCCCTCGGCCTCTCCTTCCGCCTATATATTTCCCTCGGGACCAAAACCCTAAGTACCTGATCAAAAATCCACGAAAGAGTCTGTAGCCGCCGTCATCTCCATCCCTAGATCGGAGGGATCTGAAGCTCTTCCCGGCACCCTATCGGAGAGGGGAATTCACCCTGGAGGCCTTCTTCATCATCATGCAAGCCTCCGGTGTGATGTGTGAGTAGTTCATCTCTGGACTACGAGTCCATGTAGTAGCTAGATGGCTGGTTCTCCTCCTTTGTGCTTTCATGTCAAGATCTTGTGAGCTCCATTCATGATCAAGATCATCTATTTGTAATTCTGCATGTTGTGTTTGCGGGGATCCGATGGATATTGAGATGCTATTTCAGATTGATTATTGATTCTATCATGTCTTTGTTATTTGTGATCTTTCATGCTTTCCGTTGTTAGTAGCTATCTTGGCCAAGTAGATGCTAGCAACTCCAAGAGTTAGTATTTATGCTCGATAGTGGGTTCATGCCTCTGGTAATCTGGGGAAGTGATAGAAATCTGTAAGGTACTAGATGTGTTGTTGCTACTAGGGATAAAACAACAATCATTTGTTCATAGATTAATCGTATTGTTTACATTACACGCAATTCGTAAAGCAATAATATGTTGCTTGAAACTTAATACTGGAGGGGGTTCGGATGATAACCTGAAGGTGGATTATTAGTCATAGATGCAGTTGGATGGCGGTATATGTATAATGTTGTAATGCCCAATCAAGTCTCAAAGGAGTCAAGATGATTAGTATATGCTTGTATGCTTTCTCGATGTTTGTCAATTGCCCCGCTGTAATTTGTTCACCCAGCATGTTATCTATCTTAAGGAGAGCCACCTCTAGTGAACTATGGACCCCGGTCCTTTCTTTTACATACAATCTACAAACTGTTTACTGCTTTGTGTTTACTTTCTGCAAACTATTACTTCCTTCCACTCGATATGTTTAATCCTTTGTTTTCAGCAAAACCGGTGAGATTGAAAACCTCATCGCAAGTTGGGGGCAAAGTTCTGTGGTTGTGTTGTGCATGTCTCCACGTTGCTGCTGGCACCGGTAGTGCGCCCTGCCAACGTTCAGCTAGCTACACCTTTGGGGTGTTTCCTTGCTCCTACTGGATTGATAACCCTGGTTTCTTACTGAGGGAAAACTTGCCGCTGTGCTCATCATACCTTCCTCTTGGGGTTCCCCAACAAGCTCGATATATTTGGGCCATCAACAACTATTTCTGGCGCCGTTGCCGGGGAGTCAAGGACATCTTGACAAGGGGAGTCCCTCATAACCAATCTCTTTACTTTGTTATTTTTGTTTTTCTTAGTTTCTTTTTGCTTTGTTTGCTTGTTTCTTTATCAAAAACACACAAAATTTAGTTTTACAAGTTTGCTTTCTTTAAAAAAAACACAAAAAAATGACTACTCTTGAAAACACTAAGTTGTGTGACTTCACTAGCACCAACAACGATGATTTTATGAGCACACCTATTGCTCCACCTGTGCCTGAAGCTACTTTGTTTGAGATAAAACCTGCTTTACTCAATCTTGTTATGAGAGAACAATTTTCTGGTATTGGTAATGAAGATGCTGCTACCCATCTAAATAACTTTGTTGAACTTTGTGAGATGCAAAAGCATAGGGATATAGATGGATATATTATTAAGCTTAAATTGTTTCCTTTCTCTTTGAGAGGAAAAGCTAAAGAATGGTTGAATTCCTTAACTAGGAATAGTATTGATTCTTGGACTAAATGCAAAGATGCTTTCATTGGGAAATACTATCCTCCTGCTAAGATTATATCTATGAGAAGTGAAATAATGAAGTTTAAACAATGTGATAATGAACATGTTGCTCAAGCTTGGGAAAGAATGAAATCTAAGGTAAAGAATTGCCCCATTCATGGACTGACTGCTTGGATGATCATCCAAACTTTTTATGCAGGATTGAACTGTTCTTCAAGGAACCTATTGGATTCTGCTGCTAGAGGTACCTTTATGACCATTACTTTGGGTGTTGCAACAAAGTTTCGGGATAATATGATGGTTAACTATTCTAAATGGCATATTGAGAGAGCTCCACAAGGTAAGAAGGTAAATTCTATTGAAAAACCCTCCTCCTTGAGTGATAAGATTGATGTTATTATGTCTTTGCTTGTTAATGGGAAAGCCCATATTGATCCTAATAATTTTCCTTTAGCTTCTTTGGTTGCTCAAGAAGAGCAAGTTGATGTGAACTTCATAAGAAATAACAATTTTGGCAATAATGCTTATAGGAATAATTTTGCTAACAACAATTATAAGCCATATCCTCCCAACAATGGTAATGCTTATGGAAATTCTTACAACCATAATAGGAGTGCTCCCTCTGAACTTGAAGTTATTCTCAAAGACTGTATTAGTAAACAAACTGCTTTCAATAAAACTATTGAAGAAAAACTCTCTAATGCTGAAAGAAATATAGCATCCTTGGCTGAAGCTCAATCTTCTTTGAATAAAATGGCTGCTAAACCTGAAACTAATGATAATCCCTTTGCAGCTACTAATGCCATACAAGTGAGAATTGATGAAAATGTTAGACTATTAGCTGAATTACATGCTAAGTGGGAAAGAGAAGATGAAATTGCTAGAAACATTAGTGTTTCTACTATCACCACCACTAGTGTTAAGGTTAGTAATAGTTCTACCACTCTAGATGATAATTTTGATTTTGATCTTGATGGGTGCAATATCTCTGAAGTTATTAAGTTCCTACAAAAGCTAGCTAAAAGTCCTAATGCTAGTGCTATGAACATGGCCTTTACAAAACACATTACTGATGCTCTCAAAAAGATTAAAGAAGAAAAGATGAAACATAAAGCTTCTATTCCTATAAAACAAGAAGATGGTTGGGAACCCATCATTAATATGAAAGTGAATGATTTTCATTTCGAAGCTTTATGTGATCTTGATAGTAGTGTTTCTATTATGCCTACAAGGATTTATGATATGCTTGATTTGCCTCCACTTGAAGATTGTTATTTGAATGTCCCACTTGATGATAATGCTAAAAATAAACTCATGGGGAGTATTAATGATGTTCTTATTATGGTTAAGAATGCCTATGTCCCCGTTGATTTCTATGTTTTGGATGTTGAATGCAATGCTTCTTGTCCTATTACTTTGGGAAGACCTTTTCTTAGAACTGTTGGTGCCATTATTGATATGAAAGAAGGCACCATTAAATATCAACTCCCACTCAAGAAAGGTATAGAACACTTCCCTAAGAAGATAGAGAAGATTTCTTTTGCCTCTCCTATAAAAACAAAATTTGGTTTTAATGCTTCTTCATTTGAGAACACTTGATTATTTTTCTTGTTTCTTATGCCTAACTTAAAGGCGTTAAAGAAAAGTACTTATTGGGAGATAACCCAAAAGGTTTGGATGAGCCAGTAATAACCGCTCCTTATCCTTGTTGTCGTCGGATTGAGGACAAGTACGCCATGAGGGGATCCTCAAGGCGTGCAGAAGAGAGGGGTGTGAGACGTACGGTATTCCGGGATGGTGAGCACACAAGTTTACCCAGGTTCGAATCCGCCGGCTTTGGACGGATCCTACTCCTGCTAGCAATCCAATAATACGGCAAAGCAGTATTATGGGTTACAAGGGTTTCGCCTGTGCGATTTGAGGGTCTAAAGTATTGAGTGTGCCCTAAAGGCTCTCCCTAGGATTGCTTATATAGATATCCGGCCTAGGGTTTACACGAGATATCAATCCGGCTACGACTAAGAGTTGGTTACAGAGTACATCTTGAACTACAAGTAACATTATGGGCCTAAGTCGGTAAGTCTTATGGGCCTTCCCGTAGCCAGATTGGACTCCGTCTTTCTCCCTAACTAGGCCGCCCGTGAAGCAAAGCTCTAACCCGAAGTGGGCCACCCTGGTCATTGAGGAACTGTGAGGATACCCGAAAAGTATATGCCCAACAGCAGCCCCCGGAGGCCTCCAAGATCCAAAGTCGGATTTATCATCGTCTAGCTTGATCTCCGGCTTGCAGAATCTTGAAGGGTTCCTGAAACTTCACAACAAAAAATACGATCTAGGTCTTAAAAATAAGTCGGACCTATCAACAGGTTACTCGGATTTTCTAGCTCAATTTCAAACTAAGTCGGAACTTGGTTTCTAACGCCACCTGACACAAGTCATGGTCAAGTCACGTCAGCTGACAGGCATGTCGTCAGCACGACCGTTGGTGGGTCCGAGGTACATGGAACTGAGGCACCATTTCAATGCGTGCGTGGAGATCGAGGCGACGCAATCATCGCATGGGTCCTTCCCAGTTCCTTCCACGACGCGTGGCGGTTATATTGTAGCATTTGCACGAATCTTGGTGCACGTAGGTGAATATAAGGGGTTAGGATTTTCTCCTTCTCCTTCCACCAGTCTTTGCCTTTTCCTCTCCTTCCCAATCCTCCTGCGCGCGCAGATCTCCTCGTTCTCCCTCCATAGAACTCCCAGCGCCGCCCCTTTTAGGTCAACCTCTCGCCGGAGAAATGGCTCCATCTTCTTCCTCCGGCTTGGCGGCAGCGACGGCGAAAGCGGTGGCGGAGAAGGAGAGCTTCCGCGGGATCTGGATTCCCTGCGCCCTCAACGAGGAGGGCCTCAAGAACATGGAGAAGGAGGGGCTTCTCGCCGCCGGCAACTGGCGGAGCGGCTTCGAAGAAACTGTCCCCAACCCACGCGACGGCGAGCAGGTCCACTTCGGCACCCACCTCGACAGAGGTTTGTCATTTCCTCCCTCGGAGTTCTTCTCCGAGGTTATAGATCATTACGGAGTTCAACTCCATAACCTTCCTCCCAAGTCTCTCTTAGAGATGAGCACATATGCTTCATTGTGCGAGGGCTTTCTCGGCATTAGGCTGAGTTTGACTTTTTTCTGGTACTACTTTCTTGTCCGGAGAAATTCCATTACCGCCGGTGTTCCTTACATCACCGGCACTATTAGTTTTTCGCTTAGACGCGAGTGCGCATATCCCAAAATTTCAGCTAGTGACTCGGTCAAACAATGGCCAGCCACATTTTTCTATCATAAGGATATTCCGGCTCCCGGCAAAGCCACTTCTTTGCCGGCTTTTGTCGACGGAGCTGCCACGGCCCAACCTTCCTGGGACGAGGCTGCTCCGGCTCTCACCGACGATCTGATCCTCGCTAAGAGGCGGATCGAATATTTGATCAAACACAAGGGTCTGAAGGGATCCGACTTGGTCCAATGTTGGGTATCACGTCGGATCCAGCCCCTTCAGTACCATGGGGATCGACTGATGCACTCCGTCACGTCATCCAAGAAAGATTCCCTCCGCATCATCTCCAAGGCCTACACCACGCAGGGCTACATAGGCCATATTAAGTGGCTGATCAAGGAGCGGATCGAGAGGAGAATCCCGGAGGTTTCTCTGGATATGCACACGGTAGAAAACCCCGTGGTGCCGGTAAGTTTCTATAAGTTTCTAACAGTACACCTTTTATGTGTTTCAATCTTCGAGTTATACTGCAATACTGATATGTTTTCTTATTTTCAGCTTGCCGACCTCCCCGAGTCGGAACTTGCTCCGCTCGAAGGATATCCTCCTGAGTTTTCTCAGGAGACAGAAATAGTCCCATTGTTGGACCTTGCGCTCAAGAAGCGCAAAGCTCCGACAGTGGTTGTGGGCACAAAGAAGGTGCCTGTTGTGAAGAGGTAACTTTCAATCACAATTTCCGCCTTTGTACTTTATTTGAATTTCTTTCTGAGATGTAATATTTTCGACTTTATTACATTCTCAAAGCAAAGCCGCTCGTCAAGGGCAAAGGGAAAGGGATTCCTTCGAAGCCGTTGCGGCAAACGAAGCTTACCATAGCTTCTCCTGTTGTTGCTCCTCCGACTCCTGCCCCTCAACCTTCCGCAATGCCGATGATCACTCCATCCCCGGTCGTCGCAGAAGATCCGGCTCCTTCCACAGAGCCCGCGATCCTTGAATCGCATACTGACGTCACCATGGGTGAGTCAGTTCTAGATAAGGGTGAACCCTCTTTGGGTAATGATCCCTCGACAAAAACCTTTGCCGAAAACCTCATCAGCAATCTAGGGCTAGCCAAGTTTGGCCTGTCCCAGAAATCTGCAGAAGAGATCCAGCGGCTAGCCAGGCAATGCCTGGAGAAAAGCCATTTATCTCCCGAAGAAGAAGCGCAAGAAGCAGAGGACGTCAAGTTCTCTGACCTTCTCGCCCAGGTCCGCCTTCACGACGAGAGGATTAGGACCGGTGGCTGCTGAAGTGAACGCGGGTTTGGATAAACTCACCCGCGAACAATATGTAAGTCGGAATTCCAACTCATGTTTTTTCCATTATCTTATATCATATCCTCTAGCCCCCAAGCATGAAGTAGGATATATAATCTGGGTGTATGCTTCATTAGGATGCCAAAGAACGAACTAGTGTAGCCCCCAAGGCTCGTGCTGATATTTAGCAAAAATATTAGCCCGAGTCTTAAGTAGCTTTCTGACTTTGGGTATTCTGACTTACAGAAAGTATGTTCCTATAACCAGGAATTATTGAAGAATATATGTGATAAGCGGAGAGAGATCAAATCTCTCCGGCTTAAAAATGCTGAACTAAAAGTAGGCAAGGATGAAGCCGAAGGTAAACATTCCGAGATTCAAATCTTGCCTTTGTATTTCAATGTCGAATTTGTTCGAATGTCGAATTTTTTTTGAACTGTTGTTCTTTTTGACTTACATCGCTGGTGAAACAATCCGTCGCCATGATTGAAGAGGCCGAGAACCTTAAGACCTTGGTGGTGGAAAACAAGGAGCTTCGCCAAGAGCTGGGTCAGCTCAAGGCATATCATGAAAAGAGCATAGCTCAAGTCCTTGAATACTCCTCCATGGCCACTGAAGAGCGTGATCGCAAGATTGCTGCTCAAGATAAAATAAAATCGGAAATCAAGAATGAGCTTGGCAGAGAGAAGGACATCTCCCAGGTGCTCCGGGCTGAACTCCAGAGTCTCCGGGAGGAAAAGGCCAAGATTGACGACGTCATTCTTCGTACGTTACATCTGTCTGACTTATCTTTTTCTTCGACTTCTATCAATGTCGGATTTTTCTTAAAAATTTTTGTGTATAGGTCCTCTGAACTTGACGGACTCTTCCTCCACCGAGCCCCGCACCCACCGGCTTACCCAAGTCGGTGACCTGCTTCATGACTTCCGCCAGTCCCTTGAGGACATCGGCGAAGCTCTCAAGATTCCAGACATGCCAAGCATGTCGGATTTTTAGGTGCGGGACAAGGCAAAGGATATGCCGCAACTTGTTCGGGATTGGAACATGTCCTACGCGCGGACTGCTGTGCAGAACGCTCTCACCATGGTCATGAGCCACCATGGAAACATGGAGATATGGCAAGTGACCAGAGGGTACTGCAAGGTAGATGAGGACGGCCAGGAGCAGGACCTTCAAGCCATCATGCACTCCTGCACCGGATATGGATGTCGCGTGGCTGACCTGACCAGCTATGAGATCCCCTTCTTCACCCGCGTGGCTACTCTGCCTCCTCCTCCAGAAGAAACATCTGAAGTTTCCGACGATGAATGCACCACCTTGGATGCAGACATCTCGGAACGATACCAAGGCGGCATAACCAAATCACCTTTATTGAAAGATCTATTTTGGACTCTCTGGCTATGATACTTGCGTAACTTCTGCTAATAGGCTGTAGATCTCATTTCAGCAACGACGCGAACTTCTTCGACTAAGTCGAGATCATTTTGTCGAGAAATCTCGGCATCCTCTTCAATATACGCGGCCACTCTAGGAGAAGTATGAATCTAATCACTAGGAAGGACTGCTTCTGCGCCGTAGACCAAGAAGAAAGGTGTGTATCTTGTTGACCTGTTTGGAGTTGTTCGTAAACTCCAAATTACAGAGGGTAGTTCCTCTGCCCAAGCCCCCGCAGCACGTCGTAGTGGTGCTTCGAGTCTCGGTTTTAGTCCTTGTAGGATTAAACCATTTGCTCTTTCGACTTGTCCGTTAGCCTGTGGATGTGCGACTGACGCAATGTCAAGCCGGATATTTTGCTCGTCGCAGAATTCAGCCAACTCTCCCATAGAGAAGTTACTCCCATTGTCCGTGATAATGCTATGTGGATAACCATACCAGATTATAACATCCTCGACAAATATTTTGGTTGTTGCTCCATCACAACTAGTGATAGGTTTAGCCTCAATCCATTTGGTGAATTTATCCACCATCACTAAGAGGTGAGTAAATCCACTTGGAGCTCGTTTAAAAGGTCCTACCATATCAAGCCCCCAGACCGCAAAGGGCCATGTAATAGGTATTGTTCGCAGCTGATTAGCCGGAACATGAGCTTGCTTGGCGTACTTTTGGCAGCCTTTGCACGTCTTGACTAATCGTTCGGCATCTGCCTGAGCTGTAAGCTAGAAAAAACCGTGTCTAAAAGCTTTTGCCACTAAAGATTTGGCTGCAGCGTGGTGACCACACACGCCTTCATGGATTTACCTTAGGATTTCCACTCCTTCTTCCGGAGATATACAGCGCTAAAAGACCCCAGAAACACTCCGTTTATGGAGCTCACCTTTAACAGTAGTATAGGCTTTTGCTCATCCGATAATCTGCCGGCTCAGCACCTCGTCTTCGGGTAATTTTCCATCTACCAAATAATCGAGGTAGGGTTGAGTCCAGCTAGGGATTACAGCCAGAACTGCTATCAAAGGTGAGTCGGATTTGGTCGGATATTCCTCATCTACTCCCTTTATTGAGGGAACTTTGAGGTGCTCTAGAAAAGCGCCATCCGGGACGTCTTTCCGCGCAGAACCTATCCGAGATAGTGCATCTGCTTCCTCATTTTCTGCTCGAGGGATGTGTTGAACTTCAAACCCTTCGAACGATTTAGATAGATCATCCACGATAGCTTTATATGCTGCCATGTGTTTATTTGCATTACAAATATCTGACACTTGCTGAGCAACAAGATCCGAATCTTCGTAACACATCAAACTTCGGATGCCAATATCCTTAGCAATCCGTATTCCATGCAGCAGTGCTTCATACTCGGCAATATTGTTTGTCGCTGTGAAGTGGATCTGCAACACGTATAAAAGTTTGTCTCCTTGGGGTGATTTGAGCACCACGCCAGCCCTCGAGCCCCCTCAAGCCTTAGATCCATCAAAAAAGAGGGTCCAATATTCTGACTCAGGGAGGGTCATGTTCTCCTTTGTCTCTGTCCAATCAGTGACAGAGTCAGCAAGGATCTGGGATTTGATTGTTGTCCGAGGTTTATACTCAATATCGAAAGCTGAAAGCTCTATGCCCCATTTGGCGACGCGTCATGTGGCGTCACTATTGTTGATTATATCCCTCATGGGAGCTTTGCTCACCACGGTAATTGGATGCTCCTGAAAATAATGTCGTAGCTTACGAGATGCTAGAAAAACACTGTAAGCCAACTTTTGATAATGCGGATACCGCTGTTTTGACTCTGTCAGGACTTTGCTGACAAAGTATGTCGGACGCTGAACCAGGTGTTCCTGATTTTCCTCTGGTCTCTCCACTACCATGACGATACTGACGACCTTATTTGTCGCAGCAATGTAAAGCAACATCGGTTCCTGAGGTTCTGGCGCTGTAAGGATAGGAGCAGATGAGAGTACTCTCTTTAGATCTTGTAGTACAGCTTTAGCTTCGTCAGTCCAGACAAAATCCTTGGTATTTTTTAGGAGTTTATATAATGGTGCGGCTCTTTCACCAAGCCGGCTTACAAATCGACTGACCGCAGCGATGCAGCCAGTTAATCTTTGTACGTCCTTCAGGCGAGTTGGCCTGGAAATATTGAGTATAGCCTTGATTTTGTCCCGGTTCACCTCTATGCCTCTCTGAGACACGATGAAACCTAACAATTTTCCGGCTGGTATTCTAAAGAAGCATTTCTTCGGGTTAAGCATGATGTTGTATTTTCGTAGATTGGCGAACGTCTCCTCCAAGTCAGAAATCAGTGTTTCCTTCTTTTTGGACATCACCGCGATATCATCCACGTATGCATGTACATTGCGTCCGAGTTGGTCGTGGAGGCAATGCTGCATCGTGCGCTGGTACGTAGCTCCTGCGTTCTTCAGCCCAAAGGGCATCGTAACAAAACAGAAGGTTCTAAAGGGGGTTATGAATGAAGTTTTGATTTTGTTAGATTCCTTCATCCGGATTTGGTGATAACCGGAATATGCGTCGAGAAAACAGAGGAGTTCCGAGCCTGCTGTAGAATCGATGACTTGATCAATTCTAGGCAGAGCGAACGGATCTTTTGGACAAGCCTTGTTCAAGGCAGTATAATCAACACACATCCTTAAATCAGTGGTGTCCTTTTTAGTGACCATTACAGGATTGGCTGACCACTCAGTGTGGATGACCTCTTCTATGAATCCAGCTAACTCGAGCTGTGCTAGTTCCTTAGCTATTGCCTTACGCTTTTCGTCGCCAAACCGTCGTAGGGACTATTTGACGGATTTAGCGTTCGGGTTTACATTTAGAGAGTGCTCGGCAAGTTCCCTAGGTACTCCGGTCATGTCAGATGGCTGCCATGCGAAGATATCTTGATTTTCTTGGAGGAACCTGACGAGCGCGCTTTCCTATGCGCTACCTAGGCCTACGCCTATCTGGGTCACCTTGGAGGGGTCATCATCCTTCAACGGCGCTTTCTTCATCTCTTCTGATGCCTTGAACTCCGGATTTGGCTTTGTCACCTCCTTCTTCATTGCGGGCATCTCGGACGGGTCTATGCTCTTCTTGATCTCCTGGTACTCCTGGGCGTGCAGCACGGCTTCGGCAAAGGCGGCATTTCCATCCTCACACTCTCGCGCTTTCTTCGGGTCTCCCCTGATGGTGATCACGCCGTTGGGACCTAGAATTTTCATCATATTATAAATGTAACACGAACGAGCCATAAAAGCCCAGTAAGCCGGACGTCCAAATATAGCATGGTATGCTCTCTTGAATGGGACAACTTCAAAGGAAAGTGCCTCCGTCCGATAATTCTTTGGAGTTCCAAAGGTAACATCCAAAGTAATCTCTCCCAGGGAATTAGCTTGTCTTCCTAGGACAACTCCGTGAAAAATCACAAAGCTATGGTTCAGCTGGGTTTCCGAGATCTTCATCTGGCGTAATGTTTCGACATAGAGAATATTGATGCTGCTACCACCGTCCATGAGGGTGTTGGAGAAACCATAACCGTGAATAAGTGGATTGACGATTAAGGCGTATTTTCCTCGCCTGTGCAACTTAGGCGGATGATCAGCGCGGTCAAGTGTGATTGCCACTTCCGACCAGTCCCGATATTGGGGGACAGCCGGAACTGTTGCATTAAGCTCGTGGAGAACTGCTTTCTTGACCTTTGTTGGTTGAGATCCGAGGAAAGTGACGTAAGTGTCTTTCTTGATGGGAAAAGTTTTCTTCCCTTCCAACTTGGGATTTGAAGCATCAGCTTCCTCCATGTCGGAATCTTCCTTGGTCTCTTTGTCCTTTTCGAGATTTTTCTTTCCCTTCTTCCGCTTAGCTTTGTAGCCCACGGTATCATCTCTCTTGATGTCGTCATTAAAACGACATTCAGCGTTGGTGTGGGACGAGCCCCCATTGGCGTCTAGGTGATGCACACATGGGTTATTGGCAATGTCGGTCCAAGTGTAGGTTTTGCCTGGTTGCTGTTCTCCTCTACCTTGGCCCCTTGAAGTCCCACGGCCATGCTCGCGGCCTCTGCCACGTCCTCCTCGTCCTCCAGACCCGGAAACAGTAGTAACCACCGCTGTTTCCGTGTTGGGTTTTTCTTCCGAGGTATTTTTGCACTTATGAGCTTGTTGCTTTGTCTTTGCTGACTGAGGTACATCCAGGACGTTGAGTAATCCTTCTGCATCGTCCTCAGCATCTGCATACTTGCTCGCTGTCTCTATCATCTGTCCCAAATCAGTGACCTTGTCACACTTCAAGCGATGACGTAGTAGACCAATTGGGAGCCCTGCGATGAAAGCTTCAATCGTGGTTTGATCGTTTACTCCTTCGCATGAGTTCTTGGTGTCGATCCATCGTCCAAGGTAATCCCGGCAAGTTTCTCCGGCTTTCTGGGTGCAACGCTATAGGTCTCCGACCAACAGGGCCTCCGATATGTGCCTTCGAAATTCCGAAAGAATGCACTTTGTATGTCATACCAGTTATGGATGGTGTTTTCTGGAAGTTCATTGAGCCATGATTGCGCCGTCTTCCGCAACATAAGTGGGAGATATCGGGTTGCGACCAGGCTGTTTCCGCCTTTGGCGATGCAGCAAGCTTGGAAAAAATCCTGAAGCCAGGTATCCGATTGAGCAGTACCGTCGAAGGCTTGGATGTGCCTTGAGATAGCAAATCCTTTCGGGAATCTTGTAGCTCTGATGCGTGGTCCGAAGCACTTTGGGCCCACGTACATATCATCGTTTTCATAGCGCCGCGCCTCTATGTTGGAATTGATCCTGTGCCTTGCGTCGTTCGGGGATAGAATTGTCCCGAATGCCGGCTATGGCTGCGGTGCCATGGAGCCGGAATTCGGCTTCTGCCACCACCTCCTCCGCCATGTCGTCCTCCTTGCCCTCCGTGGGGGCCGTTATGATAACTGCCTGGTGGAGGGGTGGGGCAGCTGAATTATTTCCGGTTGATCGCCGGCCTCCGTCCGGATCGTCATTATTCCGGTTCCGGGGAGGATCTTGACTATGACGAGCCCCCTGTCGGCTTGTCCGAGCATGGTTTCCGTCGTTCCTTCGTCCGTCGTTCCCACCATGGTGAGGCTCAGCCGGACGGCTTTCATGTCTAGGAGGTGGCATTCTTTGACGATCCTCCTCCCGACGTTTCTGTTTATCTTCTCCCCTTCGATCGTTAGATTCTCGTCGGGGAGGGTTCTTTGGATTCAGTGCAGCGATGGCATCTTTCTTGGCTGTTGGAGCAACGTTGCTCCAGCTACGCGCAGTTCTGTGATGCTGTCCTGATGATCTAGTTCTTGAATAATTGTCTTCCTGGCGTTCGGGGTCATGATACTACGCCCGGACATAATGGGATCTTATGCCAGCCCATGCCGGATCTGTGCGACATTGGTCAGAATCTGAGACCAGTTTTTGACTTCCGGACAGGGCGACCTTTTGCTGCTCCGGTCCCTTGTTGAGTATCTTGATACCCAAACGGATCTCCTCTGGTCCTGGATTAGCCGATAGAATTTCTCGGGCTGCCACGGTATTCTGTACTATGGTTGGGTATACCCAATCTCCGTTGCTATCTTTCCGTGGCTTCCCCATCTCATCTCCAAAAAGGACGGCACGGACACGTGGGAATTGGTCATCATTGGTGTGACGCTTCCGTGTCTTCTGATGCAACCGAGACATGTAGTCCTTAGTTGACATGCGTTTCTTCTCCACCTCGATGTTTTTGGCTTCATCGAGGAGTTGTTGACGACGTGCCTCTAGGGCTTGCGCCCTTTCGTCCAGCTCATCCGCAGTGAGTTCTACAGCTGTAGGGATAGGTGTGGTTAATGCGGCATCGATGAGTTTATGCGCACCTTCGGTGATCACGTGTCCATCCACCGATGCTTCTTTTTTCGGCTCGTCTGGGATAAGTGCTCCATCCGAGTCTTCTTTGTATTCCTCGGCAATCACCTCTTCTGTCAGAGGGTCTTTTGCTAGGGTCTTGTTCTTTTTGTTCTTCTTCTTTGCCTTCTTGGCAGCGCCTGTAGCAAAGACGGATTTGGGTCCGTTTCCCGGAGTCAGACTCTGATTGGTACTTTCGGACATCTGAACCTCAGGATTATCTCCGTCGTCCATGTCATCCTGCGCTTTGGGAGAGTGTTCCCCGGATCCTTCATCCATGGCTTCTCCTTCTTCTGCAGATTTGGAGTTATACTCCTCTTCATATTCCGTGGAGAACTTTCGGAAATCTACTGACGTCATCGATTCATCCGAGGATGCGGGTACGTCGGCGTTTGTTCCAATTACCTTCAGCATAGAGTCGGTTTTTTCTCCGGCATCGGCAGAGCCGGATCCGGATCCCACGTATCCGACGAAGTGCGACGCGTGCTTCCTGAGGTACCTGCGGCTTTCGTGATCAGCCATGTCGAAACTTTTGATGGTCTCGAGGATTGCATCTGCGCTTTCGCCTTGCAGTATCATACGTCTTAGTGTGTACCTTAGGAAAGGACTGTCTGTCCCGGCGTCGTCAGAGCCGGAATCAGTGTCATTGATATGCTCCTCCTAGATTTCGACTTCCACGGGTGGGTCGATCTAGGATCCGGCTTCTCCAGGGAGACCGACTCCAGATTCGACTTGGTCCGCTAGGTCTTCTTTAGGCTCGGATTTCTCCACTATCTCCGCAACTGGTGCGGGCTGGGTGGGATTAGGGTTTTCTAAGATCCAGAACTCTGCCGCCTCCACGGACAAAGGGGACCTAGAAAATTCTTCTGCCTCTATCATCACCGCTGGGGTGGGTTGGGCAGGTTCAGCGAAACCGATGTAAACATCGATCTCGCCAAAAGACATGATTGTGTAGGTAGTCACGGCCTCCCTAGCCGGAATCCAAGTCTCGTCGAGAACGATGAGAGGGACGTCGCTCGTGTAGAGGATGCGACTGATGGCGATGGTCTCGCCGATTCCGATTCTTGCAGATTCTGCTCAGAACGCAGATCCGAAGCTCACTTGCCCCACGGTGGGCGCCAACTGTCGTCAGATTGAGGACAAGTACGCCATGAGGGGGTCCTCGAGGCGTGCGGAAGAGAGGGGTGTGAGACGTACGGTATTCCGGGACGGTGAGCACACAAGTTTACCCAGGTTCGAATCCGCCGGCTTTGGATGGATCCTACTCCTGCTAGCAATCCAGTAATACGACAGAGTCAGAATATGGGTTACAAGGGTTTCGCCTGTGCGAGTTGAGGGTCTAAAGTATTGAGTGTGCCCTAAAGGCTCTCCCTAGGACGGCTTATATAGATATCCGGCCTAGGGTTTACAGGAGAGATCAATCCGGCTACGACTAAGAGTTGGTTATAGAGTACATCTTGAACTACAAGTAACATTATGGGCCTAAGTCGGTAAGTCTTCTGGGCCTTCCCGTAGCCGGATTGGACTCCGTCTTTCTCCCTGACTGGGCCGCCCGCGAAGCAAAGCTCTAACCCGAAGTGGGCCACCCTAGTCAGTGAGGAACTGTGAGGATACCCGGAAAGTATATCCCCAACACTTTTTATTTGCTTTTTGTGCCAAGAGTAACCTCTAATGAGAGAGAAGTAATGATTGGGAAAGTTGCTGTCCCGAAACAGATTTCCGTGCTTCACCGTAAAATTTCGTGTAAAATCTATGAACGTCCTTTTGAGGCGTGAATTTTTGTGCTTCTGCCCCAGGTTGTTATCTAACTTTCGTTACCTCAACACTTTTTGATTTCAGCAACAGAATGTCTTCGAACAAATTCGACTTTACCTGGTGGTATGTTTTGACAGATTTCTGTCATTTTCTGCATTTGCTTCTTATTGGTTCCTTTTTGAGTTCTTTTGGGAAATTGAGATTTTTGAGGGAAGTGCTTCAGTAACTAGTGTTTTAATGGAAGTTTATTTGGTGTTAGAACTGAACCTTAAGACTTATTATCTTGAGTGCACTAATGTTGCTAATAAAGATTGTGTGAAGTTTTGTATGAAGGAAAAATTTTAGGTGTATGGAAGGAATGAGTAATAAGATGAAGGATGGACTAAAGCTCAAGCTTGGGGATGCCACGTGTGTCACCCCAAGAAATATCCAAGAATTACAAGCGTCAAAGCTTGGGGATGCCCAAGGCATCCCCCTCTTCATCAATAAAAAATCCCAGGTTTCTTCCAAACGCTTCATTTTTATTGTTTCATGCACAGTTGTGTTGTTCTTGGAGCGTCTTCTTTTTTTCGTTATGGTTTTTCGTTTTCTTTGTTTGCTTAGTTTGCTGAATAAATAGGTTGGACCCCCTCTTTCATATATTGGTTTTCAAATAGTTTTGTTTGGTTTGGAAAAGAGTAGGAAAGTTCATGCTTAAGTGGTAAAGAGAGCTTGTCTTTGACTGTGACCTATGCTTTGTCATGCCATTCTTGATATTGTTTTGGATTTATGCTTAGTATTCTTTGTTGTAGCATGACTTGTTATAAACAATTGAGATTTCTTAATGTGCCTTGGATGAATCATGTGTTGTTTTAGCATATTAAAGCATAGTATAGTGGTATTCTCCTTTGATGCTTTATTTGGGTTGACTTGGCGCATGCTCACACCATGTTATGACTATCTCGAGTCACCATAGCCTTTATGATCCTTTAGTTTTCAACTTGTAGTATCACTTTATGCTTTGATCAATGATGTTTTGTCGCTCTGCATGATTATGGCCATTACTGCTCTCTTAGTTTGTCGCTCCCAATCTTTTGTTAGCCTCCACAACCAAGTATGAGTTCTACTCATGCATCCAACACCCTAAACCAAGTTATTCCAAAGAGTCCACCATACCTACCTATTAGCTTATGCTATTCCAAGTATATTCATGCTTTTATTTACCTTCCAAATTAAACTTGTTATGAGAAAACTAGTGATTAAAGCTCTCACAAACTTGATGGCACACTTTACTTTTTTGCATCTAATAAACTTGAACCATTGGGTCCTTCTTTGTTGCGTATATGCTTGCGCTTTAGAAGTTGAAATTAGCAGAACCATGTATCATGGGGAACGCTTTCAACATTGCATTTGTACTTTGTACCCCATTGATATCATGTTCTTTTGCTTATGGATCCCGGCAGTTTGAAATAAAGGTGGAACTTGTAAGATCATGGAGTTTGTATGTGTGTTAGAGAAACGCCTAGGCCGCTAGCCTAAGCCATGCCTAATCATGGTGGAAACTTGCAACATCACCATAATGAGCACTCTATGAAGCATCCTCAATAAAAACCTATTCAAATAGCAAATAAAAAGATCACTGAGATGCTCATTGTCTGCTTGCCTTGTCATTTTGATTATGGGATAGCTCCTGTATCATGTGCAAGGGGTACCCCGCTGGCGGTTCTTTATGATACATATGTACTTACAATGACAAGAGCTTACTTGTGACTAAAGTTGAGTAGCATGAGGTTCGGTCTTCGTAAGTAAGGGGCATGAGATTTCAGTTTATAACTTGTCAAGCATATCCTCTTAGTTGTGTCACTTTAACCTTAATCACTGATACATTGCAAATGTATCTATAATTTTTGATGTTCCGTGCTTAGTTTTATCTACTTTCTTGTGTTTTGTTCCAACTTTGGAGTACTTTTCATATGATTTCTTGGACTAACCTATTAACAAGATGCCATAGTGCCAGTTGCCTATTTTCTGCTGTTTTTGGTTCCAGGAAGTCAGAAAATGAATATTCTCGGAATTGGACGGGACAAAAGCCAAAGTTACTATTTTCCCGTAAGACTCACGGAGCCAGAAGGAGAGTCGAGGAGGGACCACAGGGTGGCCACACCACACCATGGCGCGGGACCCCTGGCCGCGCCAGGGCATGGTGTGGGCCCCCTAGCTGGCCACCGATCTTGCCTCATTCGCCTATAAGAGCCTCCTGATACCAAAACCCTAAATAGTCAATCAGAAATCCACGAAAAGTTCCGCAGCGCCGCCGCCGCCAAAGGGGAGATTCGGGGGAAAGAAAGTCTCTGTTCTGGCACCCTGTAGGGATGGGGAAGTGCCCCCGGAGCCATCTCCATCGATCTCCACCGCCATCTCCATCACTATTGCTGATTCCCATGATGAGGAGGGAGTAGTTCTCTCTCGAGTCTAAGGGTTCTACCGGTAGCTATGTGTTCATCTCTCTCTATGCATGATCTAATTGAGATCATGAGCTTGTAATCTATATCTACCTTGCTACTCAAGTGCTTTAATAGATCTCTGCTCTCCCCATGTGTGTGAAAGTGACAGCGTGCACACCATGGTGGCACTTAGGCTAGAGATTACAAATACTTGTTATGAGTTATATTTGGAGTTGGATGTCTTTATGAAATTGTGGTGTTTGTTTGAACCATCTAGTACTCAAGATGACAGTGTGGGGTTATCTAGATGGGAAAGATGAACTTTGAGGTGTGTTGTTATAGCCCTACCAACAATTAGAGTGTCCAACCAGAGAGTAGTTCAGCGTAGTATCATAAAGAGAAGATATTTATATGAGAGTGTTCACTAGTGAAAGTATGATCCCTAGGCCTTGTTTCTTAGCATTGAAACACCGTTTGCAACTAGATCTATTACATGTTTGCTTGCTTCCATCTTTATTTCAGTTTGCCTTTAGTCTCTTCCACGCCATCAAAGTATTTTCTAGCACCGTTATATTATATCCATACCACTTGTATTTCACTATCTCTTCGCCGAACTAGTGCACCTATACACCTGACAAGTGTATTGGGTGTGTTGGGGACACAAGAGACTTCTTGTATCTTGATTGCAGGGTTGCTTGAGAGGGGATACCTTTGACCACTTCCTCCCTGAGTTCGATAAACCTTGGGTGATCCACTTAAGGGAAAACTTGCTACTGTTCTACAAACCTCTACACTTGGAGGCCCAACAACTGTCTACAAGAATAGAAGTGCGTAGACATCAAGCTATTTTCTGGCGCCGTTGCCGGGGAGGTAAGGTAAAAGGTACTCACATCCTCCGGTGTGAGTGCTCGAAGTTATTTCCTTTAGATTCTACAATTTTGTCTTTTTGTTTCTTGTTTTCACTAGTTAGGTTAATGGAAAACAACAACAAAATTAGAGAGCTTTTTAGTATTTTTCCTAAGTTAGAACTTGAATTGTCTAAAAAGAAAATTAAAAAACCTATGGAACTTTCTTTGCATGCTAATAGCAATGTTATTAGTATGAATCTTTTGAACACCTTTGTTACTAATGCTATGGAAACGTCTAAGCTTGGGGAAGTTGGTTTTTATGAAAATGATCTTTTTAGTTCCCCAGCTTTAAAGAAGAAAATTTGCTCTGATGATACTTTATCTCCCATATGTGGTAATTCTAATGATACTTGTGATATTTGAAATCCACATACTGAAAGAATCCCTTTTAAAATACCTATAAAAATTGTTGAACGTGTTATGAATAACTGCTATTTTGGAGATGGAACTGCCCATATTTACTCTTTATACATGAATTATGCAAGTTGTTCAACTGTGCAGGTATTTCAATGAACCAAGTTAAGAGGAAGGTATTCCCTATTTTACTTAAGGACAAAGCAAGGGAGTGGTATGAGCTACTAGATGATCCTCATCATTTGGAGTGGAAGGAACTTGAATCTCTCTTTTACTCTAAATTTTATCCTCCTCATGAAATTCATAAAGATGGAATTACATTTATAACTTTCATCCTCATGATGGAGAAAGTATTTCCCAAGCATGGGGGAGACTGAAGTCACTAATGCTCAAATGTCCCATTCATGAGCTCCCTAGTAATATTGTTATTAATAATTTCTATGCAAGGCTTTCAGGACATTACAAGGACTATCTAGATACTTGTTTAGAGGGATCCTTCACAAGTAATGAGGTCAAAGCTAAGTGGGATCTTCTTGACACAATTCAAAGCAATACCGAAGATTGGGATAACAACAAAGGTAAAGAACCAAGTATAAACTATGAGTATGATTGCATTAAGTCTTTTGCTGAAACTATTGATTTTCAAGAGCTTAGTGCTAATTATGGTCTTGATCCTCAAATTCTTGTTGATTGTTATAGAACCTTTGCTTCTCATATTAATGCTCCTAAATAAAAATGGGACATGTATCATGATCCTTATAAAGACACTTGCATGGAAAATGAAATTGTTATTAATGATAGCAATAAACATGCTCAAACCTCTGAGAGTACTACTTCTTATAAGCATGTTAATTTTTGTGGAATACATAGACCTTGTGAGAATCACCCACGGGAATGAAAAAACTAGAACGTGGTATAGGGCTCTAAATGATCTTGGTAAAAAAGTTTGTGCCCTCTAACCTTTTATTTGTGAACTTTTCTTTGAAGTGGGTCATTTCAATTTTCAATGCTCAGGCCATAATAATAGCCCTTCTAATACTATGAGTACTACAAGTTTGTATTGTGATGACATGATCGCTCCTAATCAGCATGATGAACTTACATTATTTTTGGGATGTGAAGAGTTATCAAGAAAAACCTCTTTGGTAGATATGGGTGCTTTTGATATGAATAGTGTCATGCATGGTTGTCATCTTTATTGTGTTGATAATTGCCACACAAATACTTACATACAAGATATTATAAAAGATGAGATCTTACCAAAATATGACATGACTAATATGTGTTTTGGTCTTATTAATGAAAAGGAGGAATCCTCCAAAGTTTCTTCTATTGCCTCTAACAATGAACCAGGGTATATGGAGACGCTTACTTTCAAGCCTCTCCCTCCTAAAGATAAGAACAAAAAGAAGAAAAGGAGGAGTAAAAGGAGAGAGGAAACGGTATTTTCCCCTAAGCATGTTGCTCCTATTATAGTTTTTGATGAGTCTAAACTCGATGATGTTCCTATGCCTGTTACCTATAGTAGTGATCATGATTGGGAAAAGCACACTACTTTTGATATTGAAAATCTCTTCGGTACCAATTCTGAAAATGATGATATTAATAATTGCTATACTATTAGTGCTATCCATGATCCTTCCAATCATGATATGTTTACAAATGAACACACTTGGGAATATAACTATTCTATTGCTTATGATGATTATATACCTCCAATATATGATGATTGCAATGATGATTATGATATTTTCAGTCCACATACTATTGAGGAGGAAATTAATTATGATTACAATATGCCTCCTATATTTGATGATTATGGTGATGAAAATAATAATGATAGCTATTTTGTTCAATTTGCTCCCACTACAATCAATAAAAATGACTCTGTTTATGTGGAGAGTATTAATTATTTTATACATGTGGCTCATGATAAGAATGTTTTATGTGATAGTTATATTGTTAATTTTATTCATGATGCTACTGAAAGTTATTATGAGAGAGGGAAACATGGTTTTATGTGTCTCAACAATATTAAGTTTCTCCTCTTTATGTTGAAAATTTTGAAGTTGCACTTGTTTTGCTTTCCTATGCTTGTTGCTTTGTGCTTTCATGACTTGTTTCTTTACAAGATTCCTATGCATAGGAAGAGGGTTAGACTTAAATGTGTTTTGAATTTTCTTCTTGATCCTCTCTTTTACTTCAATTCATATTTCTTATGTGAGCATCTTCTCAAACTATCATGCCTAACTTAAAGGCGTTAAAGAAAAGTACTTATTGGGAGATAACCCAAAAGTTTTAGATGAGTATTGGAAGTTATTACTTCAGTAATAACCGCTCATTATCCTTTTTATTTTCTTTTTGTGCCAAGAGTAACCTCTAATGAGAGAGAAGTAATGCTTGGGAAAGTTGCAGTCCCGAAACAGATTTTTGTGCTTCACCGTAAATATTCGTGTAAAATCTCTGAAGGTCTTTTTGAGGTGTGAATTTTTGTGCATCTGCCCCAGATTGTTATATAACTTTCGTTAGCTCAACACTTTTTGATTTGAGTAACAGAAGGTCTTCGAAAAAATTCGTCTTTACCTGCTGATCTGTTTTGACAGATTTCTGCCATTATTTGCATTTGCTTCTTATTGGTCCCTTTTCTTAGTTCTTTTGGGGAATTGAGCTTTTTGAGAAAAGTGATACAGTAGATTGTGTTTTAATGGAAGTTTTATTGGTGTTGGAACTGAACCTAAATACTTATTATCTTGATTGCACTAATGTTGGTAATAAAGATTGTGTGAAGTTTTATATGAAGGGAAATTTTCAGGTGTATGGAAGGAATGAGTAATGAGATGAAGGATGGACTAAAGCTCAAGCTTGGGGATGCCACGTGTGTCACCCCAAAAAAATATCCAAGAATTGCAATCTTGGGTATGCCCAAGGCATCCCTTTCTTCATCAATAAAAATCCCAGGTTTCTTCCAAATGCTTCATTTTTATTGTTTCATGCACAGTTGTGTTGTTCTTGGAGCATCTTCTTTTTCGTTTTCGTTTTGGTTTTTCGTTTGCTTTGTTTGCTTAGTTTTCTGAATAAATTGGTTGGACCCCCCTCTTTCATACATTGGTTTTCAAATAGTTTGGTTTGGTTTGGAAAAGAGTAGGAAAGTTCATACTTATGTGGTAAAAAGAGCTCGTTTTTGACTGTGGCCTATGCTTCGTCGTGCCATCCTTGATATTGTTTTGGCTTGATGCTTAGTATTCTTTGTTGTAGCATGACATGTTATAAACAATTGAGATTGATTAATGTGCTTTGGATGAATCATGCATTGTTTTAGCATATTAAAGCATAGTATAGTGGTATTCTCCTTTATGCTTTATTTGGGTTGGCTTGGCGCAAGCTCACACCATGTTATGACTACCCCAAGTCACCATAGCCTTTATGATCCTTTAGTTTTCAACTTGTAGTATCACTTTATGCTTTGATCAATGATGTTTTGTCGCTCTGCATGATTATGGACATTATTGCTCTCTTAGTTTGTCGCTCCCAGTCTTTTGCTAGCCTCCACAACCAAGTATGAGTTCCACTCATGCATCCAACTCCCTAAACCAAGTTATTCCAAATATTACACCATACCTACCTATTAGCTTATGCCATTCCAAGTATATTCATGCTTTTGCTTACCTTCCAAATTAAACTTGTTATGAGAAAAATAGTGATTAAAGCTCTCACGAACTTGATGGCACACTTTACTTTACTTGCCTCTAATAAACTTGAACCATTGGGTCCTTCTTTGTTGCATATATGCTTGCGCTTTATAAGTTGAAATTAGCAGAACCATGTTTCATGGGGAACGCTTTCAACATTGCACTTGTACTTTGTACCCCGTTGATATCATGTTCTTTTGCTTACGGATCCCGGCGGTGTGAAATAAAAGTGGAACTTGTAAGATCATGGAGTTTGTATGTGTGTTAGAGAAACGCATGGGCCGCTAGCCTAAGCCATGCCTAATCATGGTGGAAACTTGCAGCATCACCATAATGAGCACTCTATGAAGCATCTTCAATAAAAACCTATGCAAATAGAAAATAAAAAGATCACTGAGATGCTCATTGTCTGCTTGCCTTGTCATTTTGATTATGGGAAAGCTCCCGTATCATGTGCAAGGGGCACCCCATTGGCGGTTCTTAATGATACACATGTACTTACAATGACAAGAGCTTACTCGTGACTGAAGTTGAGTAGCATGAGGATCGGTCTTCGTAAGTAAGGGGTATGAGATTTCGGTTTATAACTTGTCAAGAATATCCTCTTAGTTGTGTCACTTTAACCTTAATCACCTTCAATATGCTTATGATAGGGGCAATGAGAGCTGAAAGCTATAAGTACCATAATTTTTGGAAGCTCTTTATGAGACTTGAATCCCTACTTCCTTTTAAAAAGGCCTTTCTTCCACCATTATATTGAGTCTCCACCTTCTATCTTTATGCACCTACTTTGAGAGCATAGTGGCCATTCTTAGTTCTATGTGCATTGTCCCAAGACTAGTTTATTGATGCATAACTTGATATTGCTTGTCTTAAACTATTTGTATCTAGTCACTCTTATGAACTTTGAAGGTGTCCTATGCATTTATATTTGCTACTCTATTGAGGGACAAGCTGAATACTATTATGCTATGTTTTCTTTATGTGAAACAAACAAACGTCTTGCAAAGCATTGTTATTCATGAATCTTTTGTTTGTGCCTTTTCATGTTGCATCGTAGTTTCTTTGTCTTATAGCTAGAACTTTGTCTTTCATGTTATGATTGAAGTACTATGATCCCAGCTTTGAATGTTTTACAAATATTTTGATCAAGTCTATGATGGTGCATGTCACCTCAAAAATTATTCTTTCTTTTTATCACTTACCTACTCGAGGACGAGCAGGAGTTAAGCTTGGGGATATTGATACATTGCAAATGTATCTATAATTTTTGATGTTCCGTGCTTAGTTTTATCTACTTTCTTGTGATTTGTTCCAACTTTGGAGTACTTTTCATATGATTTCTTGGACTAACCTATTAACAAGATGCCACAGTGCCAGTTGCCTGTTTTCTGCTGTTTTTAGTTCCAGGAAGTCAAAAAGTGAATATTCTCGGAATTGGACGGGACAAAAGCCAAAGTTACTATTTTCCCGGAAGACTCACGGAGCCAGAAGGAGAGTCGAAGAGGGGCCACAGGGTGGCCACACCACCCCATGGCGCGGGTCCCCCTGGCCGCGCCAGGGCATGGTGTGGGCCCCCTGGCTGGCCACCGACCTTGTATCCTTCGCCTAAAAGAGCCTCCCGATACCAAAACCCTAAATAGTCAATCAAAAATCCACGAAAAGTTCCGCAGCGCCGCCGCCACCGAAGGGGAGATTCGGGGGGACAGAAAGTCTCTGTTCTAGCACCCTGCCGAGACGGGGAAGTGCCCCGGAAGCCATCTCCATCACTATTGCTGATTCCCATGATGAGGAGGGAGTAGTTCTCTCTCGAGGCTAAAGGTTCTACCGGTAGCTATGTGTTCATCTCTCTCTCTATGCATGATATTATTGAGATCATGAGCTTGTAATCTATAGATCTACCTTGCTACTCAAGTGCTTTAATAGATCTCTGCTCTCCCCATGTGTGTGAAAGTGACAGCGTGCACACCATGGTGGCACTTAGGCTAGAGATTACAAATACTTGTTATGAGTTATATTTGGAGTTGGATGTCTTGATGAAATTGTAGTGTTTGTTTGAACCATCTAGTACTCAAGGTGACAGTGTCGGGTTATCTAGATGGGAAAGATGAACTTTGAGGTGTGCTGTTATAGGCCTACCAACGATTAGAGTGTCCAACCGAAGAGTAGTTCAGCGTAGTATCATAAAGAGAAGATATTTATATGAGAGTGTTCACTAGTGAAAGTTTGATCCCTAGGCCTTGTTTCTTAGCATTGAAACACCATTTGCAACTAGATCTGTTACATGTTTGCTTGCTTCCATCTTTATTTCAGTTTGCCTTTAGTCTCTTCTACGCCATCAAAGTATTTTCTAGCACCGTTATCTTATATCCATACCACTTGTATTTCACTATCTCTTCGCTGAACTAGTGCACCTATACACCTAACAAGTGTATTGGGTGTGTTGGGGACACAAGAGCCTTCTTGTATCTTTATTGCAGGGTTGCTTGAGAGGGGATACCTTTGACCACTTCCTCCCTGAGTTCGATAAACCTTGGGTGATCCACTTAAGGGAAAGATTGCTACTGTTCTACAAACCTCTGCACTTGGAGTCCCAACAACTGTCTACAAGAATAGAAGTGCGTAGACATCAATCACCTTCAAGATGCTTATGATAGGGGCAATGAGAGCTGAAAGCTATAAGTACCATAATTTTTGGAAGCTCTTTATGAGACTTTAATCCCTACTTCCTTCTATGAAGGCCTTTCTTCCACCAATATATTGAGTCTCCACCTTCTACCTTTATGCACCTACTTTGAGAGCATAGTGGCCATTCCTAGTTCTATGTGCATTGTCACAAGACTAGTTGATTGATGCATAACTTGATATTGCTTGTTTTAAACTATTTGTATCTAGTCACTCTTATGAACTTTGAAGGTGTCATATGCATTTATATTTGCTACTCTATGAGGGACAATATGAATACTATTATGCTATGTTTTCTTTATGTGAAACAAACAAACGTCTTGCAAAACATTGTTATTCATGAATCTTTTGTTTGTGCCTTTTCATGTTGCGTCATAGTTGCTTTGTCTTATTGCTAGAACTTTGTCTTTCATGTTATGATTGAAGTACTATGATCCCAGCTTCGAATGTTTTACAAATACTTTGATCAAGTTTATGATGGTGCATGTCACCTCAAAAATTATTCTTTCTTTTTATCACTTACCTACTCGAGGACGAGCAGGAGTTAAGCTTGGGGATGTTGATACATTGCAAATGTATCTATAATTTTTGATGTTCCATGCTTGGTTTTATCTACTTTCTTGTGTTTTGTCCACACTTTGGAGTACTTTTCATATGATTTCTTGGACTAACCTATTAACAAGAGCCACAGTGCCAGCTGCCTGTTTTCTGCTATTTTTGGTTCTAGGAAAGTCAGAAAATGAATATTCTCGGAATTGGATGGGACAAAAGCCAAAGTCGCTATTTTTCCGGAAGACATCTGAAGCTAGAATACGATACGGAGAAGGGCTGGGGTCCGGCCACACCTCCTGGCCGCGCGGCCAGGCCTGGCCCACGCTAGGGGGTGGTCTGGTCGACCCTAGCACCCCCTCGGCCTCTCCTTTTGCCCTCGGTACCAAAACCCTAAGTACTCGATCAAAAATCCACGAAAGAGTCTGTAGCCGCCGTCATCTCCATCCCTAGATCGAGAGGGATCTGAAGCATTTCCCGGCACCCTGCTGGAGAGGGGAATTCACCCTGGAGGCCTTCTTCATCATCATGCAAGCCTCCAGTGTGATGCGTGAGTAGTTCATCTCTGGACTACGGGTCCATGTAGTAGCTAGATGGCTGGTTCTCCTCCTTTGTGCTTTCATGTCTAGATCTTGTGATCTCCATTCATGATCAAGATCATCTATTTGTAATTCTGCATGTTGTGTTTGTGGGGATCCGATGGATATTGAGATGCTATTTTAGATTGATTATTGATTCTATCATGTCTTTGTTATTTGTGATCTTGCATGCTTTCCGTTGTTAGTAGCTATCTTGGCCAAGTAGATGCTAGCAACTCCAAGAGTTAGTATTTATGCTCGATAGTGGGTTCATGCCTCTAGTAATCTGGGGAAGTGACAAAAATCTGTAAGGTACTAGATGTGCTATTGCTACTAGGGAGAAAACAACAATCCTTTGTTCATAGAACAACCGTATTGTTTACATTATACACAATTCATAAAGCAATAATCTGTTGCTTGCAACTTAATACTGGAGGGGGTTCGGATGATAACCTGAAGGTGGATTATTAGTCATAGATGCAGTTGGATGGTGGTCTATGTATAATGTTGTAATGCCCAATCAAGTCTCAAAGGAGTCAAGATGATTAGTATATGCTTGTATGCTTTCTCGATGTTTGTCAATTGCCCCGCTGTAATTTGTTCACCCAGCATGTTATCTATCTTAAGGAGAGCCACCTCTAGTGAACTATGGACCCCGGTCCTTTCTTTTACATACAATCTACAAATTGTTTACTGCTTTGTGTTTACTTTCTGAAAACTATTACTTCCTTCCATTCGATACGTTTAATCCTTTGTTTTCAGCAAAACCGGTGAGATTGACAACCTCATCGCAAGTTGGGGGCAAAGTTCTGTGGTTGTGTTGTGGAGGTCTCGATGTTGCTGCTGGCACCGGTAGTGCGCCCTGCCAACGTTCATCTAGCTACACCTTTGGGGTGTTTCCTTGCTCCTACTGGATTGATAACCTTGGTTTCTTACTGAGGGAAAACTTGTTGTTGTGCTCATCATACCTTCCTCTTGGGGTTCCCCAACGAGCTCGATATATTTGGGCCATCAACAACCACCATGATCTTCTCTCATTTCATACGTACATTCGGCAACAATATGATAGAGGTCACCACAGTTGAAGCATGTTCTCAATCTTGAACCATTCTCTTTTCTACCACTATGGTTGCTTCTTCGTTGCATTTCCATTTTGGACTTGGCGGGATCTTTCCAAAAGTTCCTTACATAAAAGGCCATGTATTCACCATAAGCAACCTTGACATATTCGGGGTGACTCATAGAAAGTACTTCATCACTTCCTTCTTCTTCCACATACTCCACAACTTTGGCCTTCAAGGCAAGATTAACCACATTGCTCATTCCAAGGGCACGAGCACGGGCATCTTTGGCATTCTTGGCAGCAACCTTGAAGGCGGACATCTCTTGCATGACTTCATTGGAAGTCATGATATGGTAGTTGAGTCTTCCTTGGAGAATCTTCAAGCTGGTGGGCTTGAAGGGCATGAGTGCACTCACATACTTCCTTTTTATCCAAGCATCATCCACGTGAGAGACAACAGTATTTCTAAAAGTTGTGGTAGTGGATTTGAGTCTTTGATACATGTCTTCATGGTCCTCACTATCCTTCATATAGAAGCCTTCGGCTTTATTTCTCAAAGCATCATAATGATTTCTCCTCATGATCTCATTACCAACAAACAAGTCAATGAGAGCATCCCAAGCTTCCTTGGCGGTGTTGAGGTTCTCAACATGAGGGAAATCTTTTGGCCCCACACCAAGTTGAATCATGTACAAAGCGGTGGCATTGAGTTGACTATTGACCACTTCTCTTCTTGTCAAGTTGGTTGGATCCTCAACTTTGAGTCCTTCTTCAATAATATTCCACAAAATAAATGCAAGAGCTACGCACATGAGATTTCATCAAAACTTACCATTGAGTAAAAGAATGTGCAGCTAGCATAGGTGGGTCACCTCTATTATTTATATGGGTATGAGGGATCGTGGGGTCAGGAGAGTACCATTCAGGAACCACATGGTGCTCTTCCTTCCCATCACCCTTTTTGCTGGAGGAGTTAGTGGCAATATGTTCATCCCCCACTACTTCACCCGTTAGCTTAGCCGAAGCATTCACCTTTGGGATCGGAGGTGGTTCCTCTTGAGAGGGAGGTGGTGAGGCTACCTTTTCCATAAGAAGTTGCTCAACTAGTTGACGCAACTATTGGATTTCGTTGGCCAAGGAAGAGCTCAAGCTTGTTTCCAAATTCTTGAGATCAACCATGGTCACCGAAGTGCTAGCCTCACCCTCTCCAACTTCCTCTAGGTTACCCATACACTCTTAGGCAGTTAAGCCCGAATAAAGAGTCGAGGATCTGATACCAATTGAAAGGATCGTATGGACACCTAGAGGGGGTGAATACGTGCTACTTCAAATTTTACTCTTTTTCAATTTAGGGTTTAACACAAAAGGTAAATTCTCTAGATATGCAACTAAGGTGAATTTACCTATATGTCACACTAGCACAACTAACTAAGCAAGAGCAATATATAAGTAAGGTGCGGTAAAGGATAGAAGTAACCGAAACGAAGCATGCGGAGACACAAGGATTATTTCCCGCAGTTTCTTCCTTTTCAGGGGAAGTATGTCTGCATTTCGCGAGGGGGTGGTATCAAACCACCAACGCCACGAGAGGCCTACCTTGTTCTCTGGTGAACCTCACCCCCAAACATATCGATTCACGCTTCCACTATATCGGCAACGTCCAAGGTGGTAGCCGACACCCTTACAACAAGTTCGGGGCACACATCCACAACTGAATTGGAGGCTCCCGAATCCAAGCAAGCTATCACAACAATCAAAGACAAGCATGTAAGAACCAAATCAAGGCCTAGGGTTTCCAATCAAACCCTAGAGCAAGGGGCCCTCAAATGAATGAGGGGGAAATGAAGATCTCTCTTGGTGAAGCTGTAGATCAAGGCCTCCTCCTTCGATTCTCCAAAGATCAGCGACTTTGGATGGTTGGATGGGGAGATCTTGTAGATTTGGTGGCTCTAATGGGGGTGTTCTTATTTCCTAGAACGAGCAGCTAGAGGTAGGGATGAAGTCTCCTATTTATAGCCCCACGGATTTCTAACCGTTTTCTGCCCGTTGGTGAGTTTCCACACCGGAAACTCCGGTCTGCAGGCCGGAGACTCCGGTTTGCACCGGAGATTTCAGTCTGTCTCCGGTCCATCTCCAGACCACCATATAGAATGTCTAGGGCCTAGTCTTGATGCTTCCTCTAGAGATTTGGCAGGAACTCCGGACTTGAGGACACCGGAGACTCCAAACTGTTCACTCCGGAGATTCCTGTCTGTCAGAATACATTGGAGATTCTGGCCAATATACTGCCTGACTCTAGACCAGTAGTCAGAATGTCCCTGGGCTTCATCTTGGATTCACTTCGGGGGTTTGAGGCGAAACTCCGGATCACACAGGAGACTCCGGTCTTTGCACACTAGAGACTCCAGTCTGGACTTTCCAGGAAACTTTTGTTTCGGCCAGGGATTTTTTCACTATGACACGAACTTTTCTCTTTTCAGTAGATTGACCTGGCGATATTAGCACACTGTAAAATGATCCTCAAGTTGCTAACAAACACCAAAACTGATTAAGACAATAAATGTCCTTTCACCCAGCAATCCATCTCTCCTCTAAGTGAGGGGAACATCTTGGGATCTAGATCTTGGAAGACTTTTGTGGTTTTCCTCTTGTGTTCTTCCTCTCTTACTCCCCCAGTAGCTTTTGTAGCTTTGGTTGAATTTGGGAGTGAAGGACTTGCCATTGCATTAGGTGCATCGGTTTGAGTTCTCCCTGGAGGATTTGGTTGGTGGAATCAAGAAGTTTGTTACTCTTGGGTTCTTGGAACCCTAGACAGTGTTGTGGCCTTTGTGGCGAGTTCTTGGGTCCTCCAACTAATTTGTGGAGCTTTTCCCAAATTTTTGACCTTGGTGGTGATTATTGGGAGCCCCCAATAAAGTTGTGGAGATTGCCCCACTCTTGTACGGGTTTGCTGACCGCCCTCAAGTGTCCCATAGTGGATCGGGTGCTTTCTGTGCGGCGGGTGCTCAGGAGAATTGGGTGAGGCCTCTTGTGGCGCTGGTGGTCTTAGTACCGCCCACTCCTCCAACGAGATGTACTCCCTTGTTGGGAGGAACTCGCAAAAACATCATTATCTCTATGTGCCTCGGTTATATCTATACCCAAGCCTTTACTCATGCACTTTACTTTGTGATAGCCTTCATGCTTGAAGTCATATATCTTGCTATCACATAGTTGCTTGCTTTGCCTAGCATAAGTTGTTGGTGCACATAGGTGAACCATATTATATATATGTTTTGTTCTTAACAAAGTAAACGCTAGTTTAATTCTGCCTTTGTTAATCTGATCTTGTAAAAGTTTTAAATTTCCTATTCACCCCCCCCCCCCCTCTAGGCGCATATGTGTCCTTTCACCTGCTATTACCTAGTCGAAAGATCAGATGCGGGAAGTGATGAACTGTCGTGTGACCTTGCACAACATGATCATTGAGAACGATCAGAAGCATCTAGTGGATTTGGTCGAGCAGGAGGAGTCATACTACAGACATGGGACTCTTGCAGATTCTGGTCACCAGGTGTTGGGCATCATGGGCTGCCTTCATCGCCATGCTCAGGAGATCCAATACCCATCAGTGCATCAACAGTTGAAGGATGATCTGGTCGGACACATAAGGATACGCAAGGGCAACCATAGCAGTTATGCTGAACATGATGCCGACATCTGGCCGAATTATGCCTAACTATTTTGTGTTTCATCCTATGGTGAACTATGCCAAATTGTGATGTGTTTAATTTTAAGCCGAACTCCGCCAAACGTTGTTATGTATTTAATATTCTACTGAACTGCACAAATTTGAGCCGAATTTAAGAAAAATGTCGCCAAATTTCCCTAAAAACACATCACTGGGAACCCCGCCTCGGGACGCGAGTGGGAACTTGGCCATTCCCAGGCCGAAAGTTCCATCCATTCGGCACTAAATACCGCCAGATTTCGGCCTAGGAACACTGAACGAGTGGAGATTCTCTTAGTAATCCGTGGATAGTGGCTGCGTCCGGCTCTGTTTTGGACAAATTTTATATCAAACAGTATCTACGTAAAATTTCCAACAACTTGCATGTTTTGACCTTTTCCGTTTGACACCATCTTCAGGGGCTACCGTGGCAATCTTCAAAATCTGTTCTGCAGGGAAAAAATTCAGGAAACTCCGAATTTCACTCTAATTGACCAGTTTCCTTCCATATTTGCGTATTTCCTACACAACAAAGTGTAAAACAATAACTTGTGCACTTTTGCAACTATTAGTAGGTTAGTATCAATAAATATATTAAAGTTACAAAATAATAATGATTTTAACACAATAAACTACAAAGTTCATGGCATTTTACATGCATAAGATGGGCAAAATGACGACCACAACCCCTCTCAGCCCTCTCTCCTTCATGCACTTTTTCTAGCTACATAACTTCATTCTTTGTTCTCTCTAGGAGACAGTCGATTGGTGTTCATAGTTACAAGAAGCTCATGAAAGGTAGGATAGCCTCTTCTCTTCCCTACACTCCATCTATATGTCTCGTATCCCTCAATCGCTCTCATCTATGGACAAAGCAAAGGGGGAGAATCACTGTTTCCCAAAATGTGCAAAAGATTTGTTGCTCTTCCCCATGCTCTGTCCATATGTCTCGACTCTCTCAATTACTCTCTCCCTGGAAGAGGCATGGAGGGGGTCATAGATATGGACAGAGCAAAGGGGTGGAATCACTGCACGAATGGGCAAAATCATTGGAACCAATCATGGGAGAAGAAGACAAGCGATTTCACCGCTGTTGCAATGGAGTGTTTGGTCATCGTGGGAACCTCCGACACCGCTCGCTGAAGGTTCTAAAGCAGAAAACAAAAAATCCTAACGACGAGAACAACATAGCCAAGATCTATCTATGCAAATGTAAAGTAACAAGAGGGAATCGGTGTTCATACCTTGAAGGCCGAAAGCAGGATTACATTCATGTTCAAACGATGTTGATGCAACCAATGTGTAGTTGACCTTAAGGTCGAGTAGGCATCCAAGTGTCCAGCACCGTAACTGATGGTGCCTCCAAAGTTCTACACACATTCGGTGCAGAGGCGTCTCCGGGGCTCCGATCGAGTGAAGCAGTGGAAGAAGAAGATCCAAACTGACTCCAATGACACGACGATGTGTGTATGGTGGAGAAAGCTCTACATTGTTGTGCACGTTCCAAACTGGGGAACACACACGTGAGGGACCAAGGGAGAGAGAGGAGAAGGCAAAAGGCTAATGGGATGATTTGGAGAGAGGGATGTCCCCTTCTTATATAGGGGAAAGGGGGAATCCCTTCCCTCAAAGTCCTGGGTTGGGACTAATGAAGAGGGTGGAGGAGGTAGAGGCAAACGGTGGTGGGTGAGCCCTACCCCACATGCTTCATGTCCCTATGGTCGGTCGGCGGTGGGGAGGGCCCCCACCCCGCGCGCCATGCCCTATGGGCCCTTCCCTCCGGGAGGGCCCATTAGGTGGGCTTTGCTCCTTTTTATTAATTAGATACATATTAATTAGTTAATTCATATAATTAATAATAAATACATATTAATTAATTCCTTTCACTTTGAAACACCTTATGAACCCTTCTGAACAACTTTAGTTTCTCCCCACAATGATTCTGGTTCTCTCTCTTCCAAATCTCTTATGATCTTGGATCATCCCTAAGCGTCTCTACCCTTAAGTGTGCCACCCTCATGGTTAGGGAATACATAGACATGTTTGAGACCTCTCTCTGATCAATGACCAATAGCGAGATCTGAAAACCCATGATGCCCCCATGCATTCCACGGATAACTTGGTCGCTTGAACCTTAAACATTGAGTCTCATTCCCTTTAAACTATGATACCTGGTTTGTCAAAGATCTAATCTCAGGTATCGATATACCTAGTTCGGACTTGTTACCGACAAACCCATTTACTTGTTCCCATGATATCACATCCCTGTGACCTAGTCACATGCTTGCAAGCTTCATTGATGTAATCTCATTGAGTGGGCCTAGAGTATATATCTGTCACTTGGATAGGAAAATCCCGATCTCGATACATACACCTCAACATACCCCTTTGGAATACCTGATAGACACCTTTATGATCACCATGTGATGGTGTGACAATTGATGCAGTCAAAGCAGTCGCGGGTGGTAGTGATTAAATATGATCTCATGGTCAAAGGCGTGAGTTACTACACTTTTCTAGATACTGCAGTGTTGAACTTTGTGACTAGATCTCATTGCAATACTATGGTTGGGTGTGCGTCCATCACATCATTCATCCAATGAAGTGACCCAGTTGTCAATTGACATAAATGTCCATGATCAGGAAACCTCGATCATCGATTGCCCAACAAGCTAGTCGTCTAGAGGATACTAGGGACTTGATTTGTTTACATACCACGTGTGTATTAATATTTCTGCTTAATACAGTTATAGAATGGTATAAAACTATTATGAACATATGAGATATAACAAGAAAGACATCTTTATTATTGGCTCTAGGGCATATCTCCAACAGTCTCCCACTTGCACAAGAGTACAAATAAACTAGTTTGCATTTGGAAAGAATCTGACACCAATAGCATCCTGGTGGTGATCATGCTTTGCTCATGGTAGAGGCTTTGTGAACAGATCTGCAACATTCAGATCTGTATGTACTTTGTAAATCCTAATGTTACCATCACTAACAAACTCTCTTATTACATGGTAAAACTAGAGTATGTTCTTGGTAGTAGAGTGGAACCTCTGATCCTTCGCGTTCTCAATGGCCCCCATGTTGTCACAGTAGATGCACATAGGGTCATGCATTCTTGGGAACACTCCAAGCTTGATGATGAACTTCCTTAGCCACATAGCTTAATTCGTTGCTTCTTAAGCAACAATGTACTCTGATTCCATCGTAGATTGAGCTAGCAAGGATTACTTCCTACTCCTCCAGCTTATGCGCCACCATTCACCAAAAACACATACCCTGTTTGAGATTTTGAGTCATCTGGATCAGTGCTAAAACTTGCATCCACATAACCAATTACAACAAGTTCTTCATCACGTCCTCCAAAGACAATAACCATATCCCTAGTTCTTTTCACATACGTAAGGATATTATTAACTGTTGTCCAATGAACCATCTCTCGGTTATTTTGGAAATGGCTCATCAAACTAAGAGCCAGGGCCATGTTCGGTCGAGTATGTAGCAATGCATACATGATAGAACCTATGGCTAAAGCATAGGGCATGACTTTCATCACTTCCTACTCCTCTACATTACGCGCCACCATTCACCAAAAACACAAACCCTGTATGAGATTTTGAGTCATCTGTATTAGTGCTAAAACTTGCATCCATGTAACCAATTACAGCAAGTTCTTTATCACATCCTCCAAAGACAAGAACCATATCCCTAGTTCTTTTCAGATACTTAAGGATAATCTTAACTGTTGTCCAATGAACCATTGTTGGGTTATTTTGGAAATGGCTCATCAAACTAAGAGCCAGGGCCACACCCGGTCGAGTATGTAGCATTGCATACATGATAGATCCTATGGCCGAATCATAGAGGATGACTTTCATCGCTTCCTTATCATTATTCCTTTCTAGATATTCAGTACCCAATGGTTTACCTTTCACTATAGCCAAGAACCCCTTCTTTGTTGCATCCATTATGAACCGCTTCAAATATTTCTCAAGGTAAGTACTCTGACTTAGTGCCAATAGGCGCTTTGATCCATCCTTTTAGATCTTAATGCCTAATATGTAAGAAGATTCACCCATGTCCTTCATGGAAAATTGACTATTTAAATAGTCTTTCACACTATTCATAAGATTCACATCATTCCCAATCAGCAATATTTCATCCACATATAGCACTAGGAATGTCACTGAGCCCCCACTCACTTTGTTGTAAATGCATACTTCTTCTTGATTTCGGACAAATCCAAATACTTTGATTACTTCATCAAGGCAAAGATTCCAGCTCCTTGCTTCAGTCCATAAATGGAACACTGGAGCTTTCATACCTTTCTAGCATCCTTTGGATCAATAAAACCTTCCAGTTACATCATATACAACTCTTCATCAATGTTGCCATTCTAGAACGCGGTTTTCACATACATCTACCATATTTCATAATCGAAATGTGTAACAATTGCTAGTGACATGGGTATGCCCCATGGGTACCCTGAGCCTATATGGTTTGGCCCAAGCGGAGCCCGTGGGACAACTGAAGCCCAACAAGGATTTGCGTGACCCAGGCCCAAGCGACTCCTTAAAGGGAAAACTCTAATTTGTAACCGACTTGGCCTGTTATCTTGAGACCTGGCCTCCCTATATAAAGGGCAGGAGGGAGCAGTGAGAAGGAGATTTGCAACCCTAGTTTTACACACTGCTAGATTACATATGCGCACCCCTTGTAACTTTCAACTCCTCGATAATCCAAGAGCATACAAGCAGGAGTAGGGTCCATTCCGAGGGCTAAACCTAGGTAAACCGCATGTCCCTGATGTGCTTGTTTGCTAGTCGATCAATGCCTTTAGCGCTCATGTAACCCAAGTCCATCAACGATGGGCATTGATGAGTTAACCCCTCGTCAGCTAGTAAAACCCAAACAGACTTAAGCTTTTCTACAGGAGAGAATGTATTGTCGTAGTCAACTCCTTAAATTTGTTAGAAACCCTTTGCGACAAGCCGAGATTTATAGATGGTGACATTACCGTCAACATAGATATTTTTCTTAAAGATCCATTTATTCCTGACAGCCTTCTGACCTTTGGAAATATCAATCATAGTCCATACTTGGTTGTCGTACATGGATCCCATTTTGGATTTCATGGCTTTAAGCCTTTTCTCGAACTTAGGGCCTTTCATTGCTTCCTTGTAGGTTGCAGGTTCATCTTGTTCAACTAACATGACCGTGTTAACAAGATTGCCATACCACTCGAGAGTAGTACGCACTCTCGTTGACCTACGAGGTTTAGTAGGTACTTCGATGTGAGTTTCATGATCATCATTTTCACCCACTCCAATTGATGAGAACGATCCCAGAACATCTTTCGTTGTGCCACTCTGTATTTGGAGATCATGACAAGCATCTCATCGATCTATAGTTACCTTCCACTCACACTTTCTCGAGGAACTCATTCTCGAGGAAGGTATTGTTCTTAGCGACAAACGTTTTCCCTCGGTCTCATTGTAGAAGGTGTATCCAATAGTTTCCTTTGGATACCCTATAAAGATATACTTTTTTCTTTCAGTTCGAATTTGTCGGGCTGTAGTTTCTTAACATAAGCCTCACATCCCAAAACTTTCAGGAAAGACAACTTTGGATTTAACACCATGCCATATCTTGTACGATGTTGTATCCACGGACTTGTATGGAACCCTATTTAAAATGAATACAACAGTTTCTAACATGTATCCCTAGAAGATATAGATAAGTCGGTGAGAGACATCCACATATGTCACTAGGAATATCACTGAGCTCCCACTCACTTTGTTGTAAATGCAGACTTCTTCCTAATTTTGGACAAATCCAAAACCTTTGATTACTTCATCAAGGTGAAGATTCTAGCTCCGAGATGCTTGCTTCAGTCCATAAATGGAACATTGAACCTTTCATACCTTCCCAGCATCCTTTGGATCAATAAAACCTTCCAGTTGCATCATATACAACTCTTCCTCAAGGCTGCCATTCAGGAACGCTGTTTTTACATACATCTGCCATACTTCATAATTGAAATTTGCAACAATTGCTAGTAAAACCTGAATAGACTTAAGCTTCTCTACAGGAGAGAAGGTCTCATCGTAGTCAACTCCTTGAATTTGTCGGAAACCCTTTGCGATAAGTCGAGCTTTATAGATGGTGATATTACCATCAGCATCAGTATTTTTATTAAGGATCCATTTATTCTCGACAGCCTTACGGCTTTCGGAAATATCAACCAAAGTCCATACTTGGTTGCCGTACATCGATCCCATTTCATATTTCATGGCTTCAACCATTTCTCGGACTCGAGGCCTTCCATTGCTTCCTTGTAGGTTGCATGTTCATCTTGTTCAACTAACATGACCATGTTAACAAGATTTTCATACCACTCGGGAGCAGTACATTCTCGTCGACCTGTGAGGTTTGGTAGGCACTTCGATGTGAGTGTCATGATCATCATTTTCTCCCATTGCAATTGATGAGGATGGTCTCGGAACATCTTCCATTTCGCCACTCGGTATTTGGAGATCAGGATCTCATCGAGCTATAGTTTCCTTCCACTCAAACCTTTCATGAGGAAATCTTTCTCGAGGAAGGTACCGTTCTTAGCGACAAACATTTTGCCCTCGGTCTTGTTGTTGAAGGTGTATCCAATAGTTTCCTTTAGATACCCCACAAAGATACACTTTTCTGCTTTCGGTTTGAGTTTGTCGGGCTGTAGTTTCTTAGCATAAGCCTCACATCTCCAAACTTTTAGGAAAGACAACTTTGGCTTTGTGCCATGCCATATCTCATACGACGTTGTCTCCACGGACTTGGATGGAACCCTATTTAAAATGAATATGGAAGTTTCTAACGCGTATCCCAAAATGATATAGATAAGTCAGTGAGAGACATCATAGATCACATGCTATATAATAGAGTGTGATTACATCTCTCAGACACACCATTATGTTGTGGTATTCCAGTTGGCGTAAGTTGTGGTATAATACCACAAGTCTTGAGATGCATGCCAAACTCATGACTTAAATACTCGCCTCCTTCATTAGATCGAAGGTGCTTTATTTTCTTGTCGAGTTGGTTTTCAACTTCACTCCGTAACTCCTTGAACTTTTCAAATGTTTTAGACTTGTGTTTTATTAAGTAGATATACTCATACCTACTCAAATGATTAGTGAAGTAATGGAGTAAAGATAACCATTGCACGTTGAGACGCTCATTGGTCCACATACATCGGTATGTATGAGAACGACATCTTGGTCATCATGTCCACAAGGCACGGTTCTCATCGGTCGAGAGATTAAAAATCTATTGACTCCAAAATTCCATTAGAATGGAGTTTCTTCATACGTTTCACACCGATATGACCTAGACAGAAATGCCACATATACATGGAATTATCATCACTATGCTTACATCTTTTGGCATCAACTTTATGGATGTGCGAATCATTACCATCGAAATTTAATAAGAACAATCCATTACTTTCTAGCGCATGATCATAAAAGACATCATTCATATAAATAGAACAACCACTTGTTTCTGACATAAATGAGTAACGATCCTGCAACAAGCAAGATCCACTCACAATATTCATGATCAATGCAGGTACAAAGTAACACTTATTCAAAATTAAAACTAATTTCGAAGGTATACATAGAGGGAGAGTGCCGAAATCCATCACGTCCACCTTATGGTCGTTGCCAACATGCATCGTCATCTTGTCCTTCACCAAGCGCCGCTTATTTCGCATCTCTTGTTGAGTGTTACAAATGTGAGCAATAGACCCAATATCAAATACCCAAGTGTTTCTCCTAGCACTTGTGAGGAAAACATTAATAACATATATCACACATATACCTTATTTGGTGACAATCTTGCCGGCCCCTCCAAGTACTTGGAGCACTTTCAGTCCCAGTGACTGTTACCCTTGTGGTAGAAGCACATGACACTGGGCTTGGGTCCGAGCTTAGGCGCCTTGGAGGAGCTGGCAATAGTCTTGCCATCCTTCTTTGGTTTGACTCTCTTGCCAGACTTCTTCAAGTAAACGGTCTTATTGACCATCGAGATAGTGTGCTCCTTCTTGATTACCACCTCAGTGTGCTTGAGCATAGTGAACAACTCAGACAGGATTTTGGTCATCCCCTGTATGTTGTAGTTCAGGACGAATCCTTTATAGCTAGGGGAAACGATTGTAGCACCCTATCAATCCATCTCATCATGGATTTTGTAGTCCAGGGTATCCAGGCGCTGAATATAGCTAGACATTTTGATTACGTGCTTGCTCACACTGTTATGATCTTCCATCTTGGCCAAAAAGAACAACTCTGGGGCTTCATACCTCTCGACCCTAGCCTGAGGTGCAAAGATAGCCTTGAGATCAGTGATTATCTCATAAGAACTCATCTCCTCAAAACAATTTTTTAGATCAACCACCATGGCATAGAGAATGCCACTCTGGACATATGCATAATCATCCGCCCTGGACTAGAAGACATTCCTCATGTCCTGGGGTACGGAATCAGCGGGTTTGTCACCCATCGCGGCTTCTAGTACATAGGATAGCTTCTAGGGAATGAGGATAATCCTCAAATTGCGGGACCAAGTAGTGAAGTTTGACCCATTAGTTTTAAGCTTTTGTTTCCCAATGAAAGGGCCAAGGTTAAAGGTGGGGCAAACATCTACAATGGTGTTTGCAAAAGTATCGAATTTATGTTCATAATATGAGTTCATGTTTAATTCAACTAAATTGCTAGAACTCACACTTAAATGAACATCCCTCATCATTTGTTAAGTGATTACATGATACTAATTTACTATAACACCCCCCGATCATCACAACCGATGGTATAACTTCAAAGTTAGACATCAACATATCAATCACATCAATCATGTTACTCGTGATTAACCTTTCAGTCACTTATGTTCTGAGGCCATGTGTGTACATGCTAGGCTCACCAATGTTAACCTTAGTGTATTGCAGTGCAACATGGCTTACACCCACCGTATGCGAACATCGATATGTCTAACACCCGATCATCACGGCATGCTTCATCACGATGGACTTTCTTAGTGGTGCACATAATGGGGGAACATAAATGTTGGAATTTGAGTGTGGGGTATCATCTTATAATGCTACTATCATAAGTCTAATACTAGTAGAATAAGATGCATACATAATCAGCATCATATGTAAATAAGTTATGCAATATTATATGGTCACTGTGCCTTGATCTCCATCGAGTGCGCCAACATTGCACCATGTTCACGGCGCGTCCATGCCATCGGTAGTAATTTCATAAACACTTACCTCGATCATATATATCACACGCCCTGCAAAATAAAGTTAGACATCTCTACTTTATCTTTGCATATTTTTACGTGGTTGTTTGGGATTTCGCACAGGAACCATTTCTTACCTACAAACTTCCAACCAAAACATGAATTGACTAGTTGTCGCTTTAAGTCCCTTTTCGGGGTCGTCTTTTGTATATGCATTATCAACTACTGTAAGTGAGACAGACACCCACTAGCCACTTATATGGTACAAGCCATATGTTGAGCATGGAACAGGTCTCGTGTAAGCTTACGCGTAAGGTCGGTCCAGACCGCTTCATCGAACATTGCCGCGATATGAACAAGTTCACGTGAGAGGGTAACAACTAGAAAATCAATGCCCACATATTTATATGTGTTCTACTCATATCAATACACTTACACATAGATCGGTCCTAATACCACTGAGGGGTTCCACAACAGAAAACATTTTTTTCCTAACGACGAGAAGAACATAGACAAGATCTATCTATGCAAATGTGAAGTAACGGGAGGGAATTGGTTTTCATACCCTTGAAGACCAAAAGCGGGATTATGTTCCCATTCAAGCATTTTTGATGTAGCCAAAGCATAGCCGACCTCGGGATCGAGTAGGAGTCCAAGCATCTAGCACCACAAGTGGTGGTGCCTCTAAAGTTCTACACACATCTGGTGTAGAGGCGTCTCATGGGATCTAGTCTAGCGAAGCAGTGGAAGAAGAAGATCTGAACCAACTCCAATGGCACGACAGTGTGCATATGGTGAAGAAAGCTCTACCTTTTTATGCACGTTCAAAACTGGGGAACACACGTGAGGGGGAGAGGGAGAGAGGGGATAAGGAAAAAAATCCAATGAGATGGTTTTGGGGAGAGGGATCTCCCCTTCTTATATAGGGGAAAGGGAAGCACCCCTTTTCTCAAAGTCCCAGGGTGGGACTAATCAAGAGGAAGGAGGAGGTGATGGAAATATGGCCTAGAGGAAATAATAAATGTATTATATTCATATTTATGTTTCATAATTAAGTTTATTGTTCTATGCTATAATTGTATTAGTTCTGAATAATGTGTATTTGGAGGAAAACCCTAATACATGTGCGGTATAATAAACACCAATAAAGATATCCCTAGTCATGCCTTTGAGACTAGTATGTATGTCAGCGATAGTTTCGGTTTCCTAACTATGGGGAAAATGACAATATAATTGTGGTGTTTCCGGTGACATATGTAATCAAAGTTTTCGGAGAACAATGGCGATAGATAGACCCAAACATGAGATACCGTCAAATGGATCGTCAATATTTGTTATCAGTATTATCTCACAAACAATTTATTTCCTTTACTTGAGATCGTTGGACCACAAGACACATATGAACTTGAGTGCAATATGGACATGGCAGGATTCTCCAAACGTTGCTCTTAACAGATTGATTATAAAGTTGGTAATTGTTTGTACCGGATGGTTCACCAATTATTCATATGGGGTGCTTGTGGGAATTGATACTCCTGATGATGGAGAGATACACTCTAGGCCCACTCATATACTATGATGTTCGTCATTGTCTAGCCGAACATATGATCAAGTTGTTGAACATAGGAACATCAATAGTGTGGGATGAGTAAAGAGTACATGCCAGGTAACAAGAATAAAATAACCTAGTGTTTCATCTTGGGCTATGTAAAGTATCGACGAATCAATACGATATGTATCAGACTCAATGCAACAGTTCACACGATAAAGATCTTCATGTTATTTGCAGGGGTTGCTACAAGACACTAATAGTAATCATTGTCACGAAATGAGTTCTACACATGACCGTAAATATCCAGACATGATCTTCGTGTATTTCAACATTTAAGAATGTGAGTACAAATAAGATAGTTGAATGAAGTAATTTCGGAAAGATGTTTCGGGGTGTCTAGGAATATTCCATAGGAGTTCTAGATATCACCTAGAGTGGACGGAATTGTTCCGGACATTAAAAGAGGACGATGGGAATATTTTAGGAAGGTTTTGAATTAATTCGGAGGTGTCCGTAATTTAATTCGGGAAGCTTTGGAATAAATATTAATATTAATAAGAATTAATAAATTATTATTTATTAATATTCCTATGGGTCCCATGGGCCCACTGGGCCCACACACGTGGGGGTGGGGGAGAAACCCTGGCCGATTCGGCCAGGGCCTCCCCATGGACAATGGGGTGGAGGAGGTGGGACGGGTGAGGCGGTGTGGGAGGAGGAACCCTCCCCGGATTCTGACTCCTCCCAAGTAGATTTGAAGGAGAGGTGAGGGAGGAGGACTCCGTGGCGGAGTCTAACTCCTCCTCTCCTACTCTCTCTCTCTCTCATTGGTGCAAGAAGGAAAAGGAGGAGTCCCTGTAGTATTTGAATCCTACTCCTACTCTCCTCTTTAGAGGAGGGATCCCACCTATATATTGAGGGAAGAGGGCAAGGGCGAGATACACAAGTTCCCGAGAAGCCCCATCCTCAAACCGCCACCGCCCACGCTGTTGACGCTGTCGCCCCGCTGTGGCGCCGCCGCCAGAGGCTGTCGTTGTTGTCTCGACCTCTAGTGCCCATCCTATTCCTAACATCATCATCGTATTTGTCGTGAGGAGGAGATCTTCATCAACATCCACGGCCGCTCGTATTCTACCCCGTCTAGGTCTAATCTAGACGTACGACGAAGTGTTGTCGGAACTTCATCGACACGTTCCCGCTTCTTCATCGACATCGTTCTTGATCTCGTTTCACGTGTGGATACCGGTGGAGGTGTGACACTTGGAGCACCAGATCATCGGAGCCCTCCGTGCTATAATACATCTCCTCGCGGCTCGCTAGGGCTTAATGCGGGGATCAACGCATGACCAACCTCGTAATCGACAAACTTCCGCTAGTTCGATCTTCTAGGGTATGATCCATTACATCCTCCCTCGCATTGGATGTTGGTTAGAGCAAGTACAATAAGCCTAGTCAGTAGGCTATAAGAGTTTCCATGTCATTTAAAAGTCTATGTGGAAGAGAGAGAAATAGGAGAGATAGGAAAGCGGGTGCTTGGGCTATAGCCGACTGTAGCACAAGCCACGAGGCAAAAAGTAGTTTGCATGCATGCTAGATCCAATGAGTTACATGCATTATATAATTTAATCATAATTAAAGTCCATCTAATAGCCTGCTTAAGAGCTGGTCTATTGTACTTGTGGGCTTTATGAAGGCTTTAGATGACATGGAATGGCTATAGAACTGACGGCAGGCTCTCCTATTAATCTTGCTCTTATGTGCTAGAATTTTTTGTTTTCCGTAGCGCGTTCCCCAACAGGAGGGACAGGTGCCGTCAGTGGGTGCTCTTATGTGCCACCCTTATGGTTCAGGGGATACACATACATGATCGAAATCTCTCTCCGATCAATGACCAATAGCAGGATCTGAAAACTCATGATGGCCCACATGCATTCCATGAATAACTTGATCGCTTGAACCTTAAACATCGAGTCTCATTCCCTTTGCACTACGATACTTGGTTTGTCCAAGATCTGATCTCCGAATCGATAGACCTAGTTTGATCTTTTTATCAACAAATACATTTACTCGTTCCCGTGATATTACATCTCCGTGACCTAGTCACATGCTTGCAAGCTTCATTGATGTAATCTCACTGAGTGGTCCCAGAGAATCTATCCGTCACTCAGATAGGAAAATCCTGATCTCAATACATACACCTCAACATACTCCTTTGGACTACCTAATAGACACCTCTACGATCACCGTATTACAGTGTGATAGTTGATGTAGTCAAAGCAGACACGAGTGGTAGTGATTAAATATGATCTCATTGTCAAAAGGGTGAGTTGCTATACTTTGCTAGATATTACAATGTTGAACTTTGTGACTGGATCTCATTGCAATACTATGGTTGGGTGTGTGTCCATCACATCATTCATCCAATAAAGTGACCCTGTTGTTAAATGACATAAATGTCCATGACGGGGAAACCTCGATCATCGATTGCCAACAAGCTACTCGTCTAGAGTATACTAGGGAGTTGGTTTGTTTACATACCACACGCGAATTAATGTTTCTGCTTAATACAGTTCTAGCATCATATAAAACTATTATGAACATATGAGATATAACAATAAAAACATTTTTATTATTGGCCTCTAGGGCATATCTCCAACACCTGCTACAGCCGAGGATAGAAAGGAGGAGGAACATAAGCAGATGATGTAGCTTTAGTTAGTTTAGATATCTAAAGATAATGTACTTTTTTATCCTAAATCATGTCAGTAGTTTCTCTGCGATCTTGTTTAATTAAGTTCAAATGGTATTGCCATATGGTTTCCTTCTATTTCCATCTTCATGGCGACACACAAGCAACGATTAAAAGTTAACACACGGGCTGATCAACACAGTCAATAGTGTTCAAATAATCAATAGATGGGTCAAATACCCCGCCGAGGTACCCGCAAAAAAAACGGTCGAGGCGTCATCGCACGGGAAAAATTTGAGAGCAAATAGGTCATTGCACTAGCAGACCCCTCTATTAGAATTTTGTAGGTCCCACCCATGCTAGAATCTGCACCAGGTAACACTCAAAGGCTTTGACTCAATAGAAACTCTCTATATGGGCATTTGCGAGGCTGCTAGAGAGGAGGGCAAAACTGAGGAGCGTTTCGAGCATTGGGCAGAACTTAGTAGCACAAACCTTAGTGGGACACGGAACTAGTTATCCCTTTGTACAATGCCTTGAGCCTGTAAAAGGCATCCATGGAACAGTTGTAAGTTATCTCTCATATGAAGTAAGTGCTCTCCCTCTCAAACTGATACCTTTTCCTTGAGTTGATCCTTTTAGACTTTGAGTTCGAGGTCAAATTTTTCAATGGAATTCCTCCGAACTTCTACTCCTTAAGAGGTCGTTTGGCACCAAGGTATTCATTTCATTTAGTAGAAATGAAATGAATACATGGATTCATTTCATTTATATTATGATTCCAAAACACCCACGTGTTTGGTTGCCACCGGAATTTGCAAATGACGGGTCTGAGATAGGAATCAGGTTTACGCATGGGGATATTTCGATGGATTTGCCAAATGAAATGACAGCCCAATTCCGTGCCAACCAAACAGAATAGGAATGGAATTGCAGAATGAATTCTAGGATTCTATGCCCAAATGATGGATACCAAACGACCTCTAAGAGTAATCACGACAGAAGAGTGATACGCCACATCGTATCACCTGGTTGTTCTCTCCGAACACCCTAGAATTTCTCGACAGGACTAGTCCTCTCTCGCACGCGTGCAGAGGTTGAACCCGGTCAATAAAAAATCATGTCGCTTGAGTTAGTGGACGTTTTACTTTACAAGCATCACCACTATTTTGTCTTATGTTATTTTTATTAGCATCGTCGACCTTGCTATGATATCTATTTGGCCGAGCCTTTCCTTTTCGTGAGAAAATGAGACAATGTCTCAATGGTGTACACAAATTCAATTAGATTCATTTTTCTGTTGTCACTTTCAATTAATTCCAATCCTCACACCATTTTACATCAACACATATTTTAAAAAATTAAGGAGATTATTGAGTCCCCAATTTTCATTTTCATGAAACTGAAAACACAATCTCTAGGATTCAAACAACTGGAATCCCCATGGTACAAGACGACGGAAAACTCTCACCCTGCTACAAGCCACGAGCCAAAATAACCGTGTCATAGTTTAATACTCTAATATTTGAGCTATACAATGGTGTTATCTATATGTCTTATAATGCAAAACTCCGCTAACATGAATTAATGATAGCATATGTTTGCATGCGAACTGTCCACGTTATCCCTTATCTTATCCATACAAATTTCCATGCAAGTTAACTACGCCATCCCTTTTTCCGGCCATCCAATTGTCCATATCATTAATTTTTAGACGTCATATACAAAATTATTTTACATTAATTAAATTTAGTTTCTCAACTATTATGACTAGCTGAATCTTGCATATTCCTATGAACAACTCCATGTTTCATATGGCTTATACTATTTCGTTTACACAATAGGGTTTTAATGAGATTATCGCCGCAGCCCGCGAGTATCCTTCTTTATTTGAGACGCGGCAAAAAGCTTTGCCTATTATATTAATAAAGCAGGAGCAAAGACGGATGGCCTAGGACGAAAGAAAACGCCCATAAAAGGGAAAGGAAACTAAGTTGTATTCTAAGATGTAATCTCCTCCAGATGTTTAGCACCCGCTAGAATCCAATTCTTGCTCTCGTCCTTTATCTTCTGAATGAGCATCGAAGGCGTAGAAAACTTGTCGTTCCTCTCTTTCCAGATCTCCTAGGTGATAGCGTGACCGCCGATTTCATGCCCTGAGAACAATCGGACGGTGCCTAAGTGGCAGCTTCCCAGTATTGAAGAACAGTGGGATGGTCGTCCCCAATATTCTGAAGGAGTGAAGGGCATCCAAGCCAGGCGCCCGCAGCCGCCCAGATCCTCCTGGAGTAGCGGCACTCGAAGAGCATATGCTGGCAGTCTGGCACGTGCATAGCGGGCAAGTCGGTTGATGAGACCAACCCCGCTTAGCGAGACGGTCTGAGATCCAAAGCCTATTCTGCACTGCAAGCCAGGCGAAAAAACTGCACTTGGGAGGCGCCCAAGTCTTCCAAACGAGCCTTTCGAAAGAGCACGGGGTGGCACCCAGGAATTGAACTTTGCAAGCCGAGTCGGTAGTGTATGATCCGGAGGTTACGAGAGTCCAAATGATGTTGTCCTTGGTGCCAGGCATGCGTACTATTTTTAAGCCCGCGAGTATCCTTCTAGCTAATAAGATTTTTCACTTCGTCCATAGAGAAGCTCCTCCCCTGAAAACTAGGTCGTACTACAAACTCAAACACTAACTCAATAGTGCAGCTTGGATGAGCACTGTGATGAGATGTGTCACCTCAGCGAGATATGCTGTTCGAGTTAATGGAGAGTTGACTGATCCGGTGGTACCAACTAGAGGTATCAGGCAAGGGAATCCTATTAGTCCCTATCTTTTTCTTCTCTATACAGAAGGATTATCTTGTCTTTTGCAAAAATGGGAGGCCCAAGGTGAACTACAATGTATGCTTGGACCCCCTATCTCACACCTACTTTTTGCAGGCGATAGTATTTTCTTTGCCCGCAGTGACAGGAAGAGTGTCGAAGCTTTGCACGAGGTTTATTGTGAAGGCTCTGGACAGAAAGTTAACAAGGACAAGTCGACCATTTTCTATGGTGCGCATTGTCCAGAAGGAGTCAAAAATGAGGTGATGCACACTTTGGGTATCCAAACTGAAAAGCTAAATGACTCCTATTTGGGAATGCCAACTGAGGTTGGACGGTCTCTATTTGTTTGATCGTATTTGGAGACGCATGAATGGATGCTCTCGTAGACAGATGTCACGGGCGGGAAAGGAAACTTTCTTGAAGGCTGTCATCCAAGCAATCCCAACATATGTCATGAGTTGCTTTCAATTACCAATAACGTCATTCGAAGAGATGAGGAAAGCCATAACAAATCATTGGTGGGGAGTGGAAAATGGTAAAAAGAAGTTACATTAGCGTTCTTGTCAGTGGCTCGCGAAACCAAAAGCACTAGGAGGGATGGGTTTTAGAGACATGGAACTGTTTACTCAAGCGATGTTAGCTCGCCAAGGTTGGCGTCTGCTGGCTGATCCAACCTCACTTTGTGCTCGCGTACTTAAAGGGCGGTACTACCCCAATTCCTCCTTTTGGGATGCTCCAAAGCCCAGGACCTCGTCATACACGTGGAGAAGTATCTTATTGGCAGAAACCTGTTGAAAGAGGGAATTCGTTGGGGTGTTGGCAATGGTAAAGATATCAACATCCAAACTGACCGCTGGATCCCTGGTGTATCTCCTGCGTCCTTATGCACACTAACACCTTTGGTGGAAGATCAAAAGGTTAACACCTTGTTCAGAAATGGATCCCAGTCCTGGGACACTGATGTTGTCCGTGCTATTTTTCCGGATGAGGTGGCACCGAAGATTCTCCAGATTCCAATAAGTAGACACCAGTGAGAGGATTTTATCTCCTGGCCATACACACTTTTTGGGTACTATACAGTGCGGCCAGGTTATAACCTGGTTAGGTCTAGGAAATTCAGCGACCAACTGAGTATACCGAGAAAAGGTTTATCATCAGAGACAGAAAATGATTCGAAGCTGTGGAAGAAGTTATGGGCAACGAAGGCGCCGGGAAAAATGAAAATTACTGTGTGGCGTTTTGCTCATGACTTCCTGCCAAGTGGACAACAACTCCAGGTTCGGCATATACCTGCATCACCGGAATGTTTCTTTTGTGGGCGTCATGAAACTATTGAGCACACTATATTATTCTGCTGTTTTGCTCGGGAGGTTTGGGATGCCGTTCTTGCTGAACATCAAGCTGATATGCAACGCAAGGGGTTTATATCTACCAAAACTTGGACACTAAACTTCTTTGAAGGATGCTTGGCTATACAAGCCACGGTATTGAGTGTTACCATGTGGCATATTTGGGATGCTAGGAATAAAATCCGGGAGGGTGAACCTTTGATGCACGCGAGACCGATTGCTGAGAAGTCGCTGGCATATATTCAGATGGTTGAGACGCATCTTTATCAAACTGAACAGAACCACAGGCGTGAGACCAATTCTGCTGTTCGTAAGTGGTCGCCGTCGCCGGAAGGTACAATTCTAATTAATGTGGATGCGGCAATCTTTGCTTCTGCTGGTCGGATAGGGATTGGTGCTGTGATCAGAGACCACAATGGCTCCTATTTAGCTGCCTGTAGCGAGCAGTATGCAGAGGTCACGGCACCAGAGATTGCTGAAGCTGTTGCTATGCGTAAAGCTATCACCCTGGTGAAAGATGAAGTTTTTTCCAGAATAATGGTCAACTCTGACTGCCTTTCTTTTGTACAGAGAGTGACAACTGAATAGGAAGATCGTTCTTTGTGTGGTCCGCTGATTCATGACATCAGAAAGTTGGCTTCGTCCTTCAGTTCATGCTCTTTCAGTCATGTTTATCGGGAGTTAAATGTTGCTGCTCATAGCCTTGCTAAATTGAGTGAGTCATTAGTTTGTTCTGTGTGGCGTGGGGTTGCTCCGGAGTGCATCAGTAAAGCCCACGTTTGTCTAAAAAAAAACTGATAAAGCACGGGAGGTTCTCAAAGCATAGTAGCATCTATATTGAATGATGTTACCGAAAAGAGCCTTTTTTTTGCGAAAATGGCATTTATATTAATTAAACACCAACATTACAATCCTCCCTGCAGAGTTTAGGTATATCTAGGGAGCCCGAGCGGAGCCAAACAGCAGTCTTTGTCTCCGTTCGACCCAGGTTGGCGAGAGCATCGCTGGCCAAGTTTTGCTCACGCCGAATATTCTCTACCTTAAACCCTCTCATCTCTCCCAACATGCGCTTTATCTCATGTAGCAAGAAAATATTAGGTGATCTATTCTCCACATCCGCATTGATCATCACCACCGCCTCCACACTATCCATCTCAATGATGCATGGAAGGTTACTCCATTGAAGAGCAGTGCACACCCCTCCATGCATGCAGCAAGCTCCGCCTCCAAGGGTGATGAGCATGAGAACAAAGCACGACAGGAAGAGAATATAATCTCTCCCAAGTCATCTCTCAGCACCATCCCAATGCCCGCCCTTCCTGATTCAGAGTGGAAAGAACCGCCAACGTTTAGCTTCACTCAGTCCTTTGCAGGAGGAGACCAGCGCCGTTTTGGAAAACTCGACGATGCTACAGCTTCTGCCTTCTTGTGCTGCACCATGCACTCCATGGCCGTCGCCTTCCCCTTGATGTAGTCCTCATGGGGATAGAACTTGATCGTTGTGATCGATTATATGTAGCTGCATAGGAAGCTCCGTGAAGCCTCCACCGGAGGAGCTGGTTTGAAGTGAACCACCTCATTCCTGACATGCAAAATCCGCCATAAAAGCATGATGATCCTAGCCCGGTCCATCTCCGAGCGGTTGTCCAGCAGGTGGAGCACCCATTCCTCTCCAGTATTGATCACCGTAGTAGGGTCCGGCAGGGGCCAGACCTCCATCATCGCCCACCAAATATTTAGCGCCAACGGGAACCTAGAAAAAGCGTGGAAGTTGTCCTCGCGTTCAACACCACATAACACTCATATGTCAGTGATCTCCAGTTTCCGTTTGTGTTTACTATCCCATGTGGCAAGACCATTTGTTGCAAGCTTCCATGCGAAGATGCGTACCTTTTGGGGGGCAGGGCACCCCCAAATTGTCGTCCAGATGGCGCGACGGTCATCCAGTGCCCTGCTTGTCGCGCCCATAGAGGGTCATTGGCGTTCGTCCATTGCCAACCAGTACGCGCTCTTGATAGTGAATATGCCGTTCTTCGTTGGAGCCCACGCAAGCACGTCATCATGATGCGATGGAGAGGTCCTGATCTTGACAATCTCCTGAATATCATCCTGCATAAAATGATGTCGAAGGAGGCCCAGGTTCCAGGTGCCATGATCATCAAGTAATTATGAGACACGCCGAATGCGACACTCTCCCTGTCTCGTAATTGGAAGGTAAGAATCAGGCCTCGGAATCCAAGGATCCCGCCATACACGCACTTGGCTGCCATTTCCAATTCTCCACACAATGCCCTTTTTCAGCAGCTCCAGACCATATTGAATTGCCTGCCAGGTAGAAGAAGAATTACCAGAGAAAACGGTGTCTTGCAGCTGACCCATTGCGTAATATTTCGCCTTGAGAACACGAGCACAAAGACAGTCCAGATTCACAATAAGCCTCCAAGCCTGTCGAGCAAGCAAGGCTTGGTTGAAAACTCTGAAGTCGCGAAAACCCATACCCCCACAAGCTTTAGGTCTCAATAGGTGATCCCACGCCTTCCAATGCGTTCTTCTCTTGCCATCACAAGATCCCCCACCAAAAATTACGAACTATCCTGGTTAAATCGTCACAGACCGAGAAAGGGAGTTTGAAGACACCCATCAAATATGTAGGAATTGACTGTGCAATTGCTTTGATTAAGATCTCCCTGCCTGTCTGAGATGGATAGCCATCTCCCCGAATACGTTTGGCCAATTGTTCCTGCAAATTCTGAGCCCTTATGCATGCGACCTTGGGGGTAGGGAGACCAAGGTACTTCTCTTGTGCACCATCTACTTGCACCTGCAGAATATTCCTCACCTCTTCTTGTATATTGTTTGGACAATATCCACCAAATGAAATAGAACACTTGTCATAATTTATTAGCTGTCCTGTTGCCAGAGCATATGTATTGATAATATTCATAATACTTTCTGCTTGATGTTGCTGAGCACGGAAGAAAAGCAAAGTATCATCCGCAAACAAGGTGTGAAACACCTGGCGCCCTAGGACACACCTTGACCGGTTCGATATTATTCAACTGAACACCTTGTCTGAAAACAGCCGAAAAGAGCCTTGATCCTTCAATCTTGTGCGCCAACGACTCCAACAAAACTCCTGCTAAAAGCTTTCAGCGCCACCAAACTACCTTTGTTTCCATAATCCATACTAGACCAGTAACACATCAGTATGAATCATCTACTTGAACCTTTTGGAGGAAAATGCCTAAAGTATGCATCATTTCTGATCTTCTAGGTAATGTCACTATTGTCTGGTGACGTCGCCATAACCGTTCACCTATGTGAGATACAAGCCTTGGTGTGGGATAGGCCTAAAATTTTGGTTTCGTTATGTGTTGTTGTTCATAGTCGTAAAACTTTTTGAAGATATAGGCCATGTTTTACATGACTCAAAGTAAAAAATATATATTTTTGGAAATTTTAGGGGAATATAGCAGTTTTTTTAGAACTATAGCAGTTTTTCATTTTTTTTTTGTTTTGAGAATTTATAGCAGTTTATTTAGGACAAGGGAAGTTATGCTTAATCCATCTTTGGGCCGAACCATAATTCGAGCCCATAACGGATGAAGCAGGTTCACGGGCTCAGAATTTTAGAAGGGATCTTGCTTCTTCTTCTCTTTTTTTAGATAGAGGATGCTTCCGCTTGCTGCTTCTTCTCTCCCAAGAAAGAGTCTGAACTGACAAAAGGAACTCAACAGACGCACCGGAACTCTCAAAGCGAAAGCCGCAGCGGAAATCTCTCTCGCCGGTGTCGTCACGCACCAGTGCCAGCCATGGCCCGCTACGACCGCGCGATCACCGTCTTCTCCCCCGACGGCCACCTCTTCCAGGTGGAATACGCCCTCGAGGCCGTCCGCAAGGGCAACGCCGCCGTCGGCGTCCGCGGCATCGACACCGTCGTGCTCGGCGTCGAGAAGAAGTCCACCCCGAAGCTCCAGGACTCCAGGTAGGCGATCAAACCTAATTCTTCCGCCCCTCTCTCTCTCGCCGCGCGCCCGCCCTGGGATCGACCGGATCTCGCGTTTTCTCACGGGCAATCCCTCCCCCCCCCCCCCCCCCCCCCCCCCCCCCCCCTCACACGAATTTCCCAGGTCCGTGCGCAAGATCGCGAGCTTGGACACCCACATCGCGCTGGCCTGCGCGGGGCTCAAGGCGGACGCGCGCGTGCTCATCAACCGGGCGCGCGTCGAGTGCCAGAGCCACCGCCTCACCGTCGAGGACCCCGTCACCGTCGAGTACATCACGCGCTACATCGCTGGCCTGCAGCAGAAGTACACACAGAGCGGAGGGGTGCGGCCCTTCGGCCTCTCCACGCTCATCGTCGGCTTCGATCCCTACACCGAGAAGCCAGCGCTGTACCAGACCGACCCCTCCGGCACCTTCTCGGCCTGGAAGGCCAACGCCACCGGCCGCAACTCCAACTCCATGCGCGAGTTCCTTGAGAAGAATTACAAGGAGACGTCTGGGAAGGAGACCATCAAGCTTACCATCCGCGCCCTGCTTGAGGTATGCTAGTTGACGCCGAATTATCCTATTCGACCAGGAGCTAGATTCTTACTGCCGTTTTTATGTTAAATGTTTGAGAACCAGCATACCAGGAATTGTCTCATCTAAATAATTGGTAATTGCTCGTGTAAAGATAGATATGTGCTCTAAGAGATGGCAAATGTGCCATGGAGAATAATTACTAACATAGGAGAAGGACAGATTTTAATTCTCTCAAAGTGACAATTTGTCGATTGTTCCGGTAAAAAAAGTCAATTGACTGATTAATGATGGATCATGTGTTGCTGATAATGAAACAAAACTGCCCATACTCAAGGTGCCAACGAAATGCTCTGGTCTAGAGTTAGTGTGTGTTCTTTTCTTTGCTCAACAAGCAAAGTGCATAGTGTTAGCCATGGTTTACTGCTTATAGAACCCACTTCAATGTTATCTTAGATCAGCTGCATTCAAAATATGCTCTAGGAGATGAAATCGATTATAGAGATAGGAGGACTACCATCAATTGTTTGTAGTTATAAACTGATAATAAGTCAACTGAATAGAACTCACTTACTGCAAACTTAGATTAGTTCCCTGATATCTGTTACATTCAGAATATAATTATACCTATAACTGCATGTGAAAACTGATGCTCTAAGAGGTGAAAAATTGATCATAGAGAGTAATTAACACTGTAGGAGGAATTCCACTTCTTTGGAGTGATAAATGTCAACTGAGTGGTCCAACTGGTTCACCATGTGGTTACAAAGTTCTTTGTAGCGATAAGCTGCCAATGGAATGCTCAGGTCTAGAATTTATTTGCGTTTAGCAGTGAAGTCCTTGGTTTTAATACAAAGTTAGCTACAGTTCCATGTAATCAACTGCATGGAAATAGCAATGGAACTAAATTAGAGTGGGATCTCTCTAAAAGAAATTAGAGCCAGATATGATTGATTCCTGCATTTGCTTCCTACTTTAGGGTGATACTGTTGGTTTCTACTGTCTAGATTTCTTGCTCGTAGAACTGCAGTCTCAGCTGTAAATTCCATATTGTTCACCATTTGCAATGTACTCCCTCCGTCCCGGTTTAAAGGACACATATTGGAAATCATGCAATCCCAAAATACCCTCACCTCCTAGGCACATACGCATTTAATTTCAGAGGAAGAGCCAATCAGAGGACTAGTGAGAGCCAAATTAGCCCCAATCAGAGAAAACCTAGAGCCCAGAGATTTGCTATATGTGTCCTTTAAACCGGGACGGAGGGAGTAGATTTCATCTGCTCACTTAAATCTTAATACGGAATTAGATTAAGTTCCCTGATATATGTTATAATCAATTGCATGAAATGGCACTGAAACTAAATTAGAGTGAGATAGGATTGATTCCTCCATTTGCTGGCTACTTTAGGTGATACTTGTTGGTCTTTACTATCTAGAGTACATGTTCATAGGTATGGCCTAATCGAAATATGGATTTCATCTGCACCTGTATTTTATTTTATCAATTATTCTAGTATAAGTGAGTTTTCAAAAGTTGTCCCTGCCCTCTTAATGGTCTCTTATTAGTTATTACATGTATATATACACTACAAAATTTGAAAACATGACTAGTTGTATTGTATTTTTGGATTTGAATAACCACAAGTACCTGTAGCTAAACATTTGTACTATTACTTGTATACACTACCAAATTTAAAAACATGACTGTGTTATCAACTTCATAGTTGCTTTAGTATTATTGTAGCATATAGAGGATGCATAAATATTTAGACTCGGTACTATATTTAGGGACAATGCATATTTATGCTTTCTGCATATATGTATTTGTGAGACAAGGTTATCCATCCCGGGTAACATCTCAAAGCAAAGTTTGGATGATCTAGACGCATAATTTCAAGTGTCAAATCTTTTTATGTGCCAAAGCAAAGTTTGGACGATCTAGACGCATAATTTCAAGTGTCAAATCTTTTTCTGTTCCATAGTTGTATTGTATTTTTGGATTTGAATAACCACAAGTACCTGTAGCTAAACATTTGTAAACGTCAGTTCTAAAGTATTTGTGGTTTATAACCAATGGTCATCACATAGGTACATTTAGTGTGCCATACAATGGTTTATGGTTGTTATTTCTTTTCTTCTACAGTACGACGTTGCACATTGTGCAGTTGCCATTATTGGTGACTCAAAAGTGAAACAAGTCCATTACTTCTCCCGCTTTACTGTGCTACGGGAACTCATTGATCTCTCTTCACGCTTCAGTGCATTTATTGTGCTTAATAATCTATCTGCCCCCTCATTGCTTGTCATGTTATTTTGTCTGATATTCAGAAATATAATGATATTAGTAATTGAAGTACAATCAGCGATCCATCATTGTGATGCACCTTGTATCTCCAGATGAAACCTTTCATATGTGTTATTCTGTATTTGACTTGTCGACTTTACAGCACTGAATTGATCTCCGCTCGTTTCTGTAGGTTGTCGAGAGTGGTGGCAAGAACATAGAGATTGCAGTGATGACAAACAAGGATGGCCTCCGCAACCTCGAAGAAGCTGAGATCGATGAGTACGTCGCTGAGATCGAAGCGGAGAAGGCCGCCGCCGAGGCTGCGAAGAAGGGTGGCCCGAAAGACACCTAAATGTACTCACGATTCAGCACAGTCGCAGCACATTGCTCCTCTAGCCTGGTTTTATGTACCATAGCCAGCTTGTTGTTTTACATGTTTGAGAGGAATTTAGAATTGTTTGTTCAAAGTGGCTGGTTATTTGTTCCCGACGGCCAATGGGGTTTCCTTGGACTAAACCTCAATTCCCTTGTTGTAGGCTAAGGCGTTATTACTGGGCTGTGGACGTATGTTAAGAAGTGGGCCGATTTATCACGTATGGGCAATATGGGCTGGTGTATGTTCTGACCATTGTCGTTCTTCTGTCGTGTATGGGCAAATTTGTTTTCTTACACTTCATGCAGCTGCTGAATACAGAAATTCTGAGGTTGAAGAAAGTCACCTTATGACCCTCGCTAGACAACTACACAAACACGAGCTTTGGTTGCTTATGATGAAGGTTTTACCAAGATTATCCTTGCTTCTGATTGCTTATCAGTGATACAGCCTATTCATTCTCTGGTGACTGATTGTTCCCTTGTTGGCACAGTCATTGAAGATATCAAAGCTAGCTCTCTGGGGTTTACCTCATGTGTTTTTTGCCATGTTCTTCGCGTGCTTAATATTGCTGCACATCAATTAGTTAGAGGGTGTTCTTCTGTTAATTCTGTGTGGCGTGGTGCTGCCCCGGAGTGTACCCATGAGGCCTTTGTAATGACATTTTCGCGTTTCCCTAAGAAAACACGAGCTTCATCTCAAAAAAAAAAAGAGCTTTGATTCACATTCGGCAAGAGCGCTAGAGCGGCAACCATCTTCTGTTGTCACTTGGACCCTACTTTCCGGTGAACAAAACCCTGAAAAGCAAAAAACCGGAAAAACTGTCTTTTTCCTGTTTTGGGCTATTTTGTGCCCCGAGCAGACCCTGGAAAAAGGCCTGGTATGGATAAAAAATATCTGGTGGCCTGGATGTAGGCCCATCCAGGCGCTGGCCAGTGTGGCATATCTGGTTTCATTCCCCAACTCTTCCCCTCTCCTCTCTAGTGACAAATTAAAAGGGTTCTTGACGGCGCATGGATCCGCCAGCCACCATGCGGGTTCCTAGCATCGCTCATGGCGGTTCCAACGCGGAGGCGTGGAGCTCCCATGCCGACGCCCGCACGCGATGGAGCCGAAAACTGGTGCTCCATCCAGGCGCGTCAGCGCGACGTCCTCTCCAGGAGCGATGACCCCGTATCGCGCATGGTGTGGGACATCCTCGATAACATAATGTTGTCGACGATTCTCCACCATCGCGATTAGCAAGCATTCCAGGACCGCCAAGCTGACGTCGAGCTGGGCATCGCCGTGTCGAGGAGGCGCAGGAGGAGTTCGACCTGGTGACCGCCATCCTCCGCTCCATCGAGGAGGAGTGGGGCTGGACTGTCCTGGTGGTGGAGTCAACACCAACGACGAAGCCTTGCTCCGGCGAGCACTGGGCATGTAAGCGCTGCGGCGACGAGCTCGCTGTCAACTAGGCCTCGACGGTGATCCAGGGTTAGGGTCGAAAGTGAAGTATCTAGTTCTTTTTATTAGAAGTGATGTAAAACATATGATGATCAATCTATGTTTGCAAGAACTAATTGAAAAGTCTTTGGCCCCAGCGTATATTCAGTTTTGTTTGCACTATCTATTCCGCCAACTAAAATGCTGCTACCAGATTAGAATATCCAGCTTCTTCGGTCCGAGATGCTGGTTCGGTTTATCTTGTATCAGCTAGAGATGCTCTTGGGGCTGGTTGTTTGTGGTTTTTCTGCCTTTTATGAATATTTGCTTTTGCTTTTGCCTTTTAACTTACCCGCAAAAAAAAAGATTTAGCCTTTTTAACTTAAGTCAAAAGCCAAAATGTCTGTGACTTATAAATCAAAAGCCACCAAAATTAAGGCTAACCAAATGATCCCCTTTGTTAGTTGAAGCTGCTTTTCCATCGCCAGAAACAACTTGTGCAATGTTTTGGATAAGAGCCATCGGGCTTCGGTGGGACCTAAACCCCCACGTCACCAGCAAAGGAACCAACCATCACCCACGTACTCATGTGCCACGTCAGCCGCAAGAACACGACATGGAACGGAAAGGGCAAGAAACACCAGCGGCATACCTAATCCGGCTCGCCCACTTGCGCCTGTACTGATTGAGCACATGATAAACCATACTGTCGCCTTCGCTCCCCAACGACCTCAAGCACACCACTGGCCGACCCAATCACAAAGCGACAAGATTTCAAACGTAGGTTATTATTCTCAGACGACGAAATTGGATTATTATTAAACTGATTAAGCATGGGATATTCTCGTCCAAGTACCTACCTAATCGAGTAAGAGTTTGCTGTCGTTTTGAAGTGATTTGCTCAAGGAAGCAAGTGTCTGTCTGCCTTTACGGCGGTGACGAGGCGATAAGCTTTGCGGCAGGTTGGTTGGTACGTGCTGCTCACTCAGCCGGCCGGGCCGGGAGAGGATAAGGAGGCGATCGATCGAGTGATTGGATGGTTGGGATGGGTATCCACTATCCAGGTAGGTATCAGTATGGTTACCATCCTTGTAAAGCATGTCTGGATTGGGATCGATGCATCGCTTGGTGGAGCCGGCTTGCCCAATTTCCCGTTTGGAACACATCAGTTTCTCTCTATCGGGGCATCTCAACCCGTTTCAGACACGGGATGTGTAGTCGATCCCTTTGGGTCGGTCCGAACAGGTATAAAAAAAAATCATTCTGGGCTATGTCCGTTTAGGCCGGGATGCCCAAGCGGTCAAAGACCCATTTTTTTCCTGCGGAATACAAACACTAAAAACTTAGTTATATTACATAATAGTCTTCATTTAGGTATAAAAATAAGAAAAATTAACTGAAATAGATGATAGCTACGGCTAGGGCATCTGGTGGCCGATACAGTGGTGGTGGCAGAGGCGGCGGTGACACCTAGTCATCGGACTCGTTGGAGAGGCCGATGAACAGTGGAGGCGAGCATGGCGGCGACTGATAGTACGCCGGTGGTGGTGGCGGCGTCATCATGGGCAAGGGTAGGGCGCACGGCGCCGATTCCCACACGGCATGCCCCATTCCCCCCTGAGGCGGCACCTAATGGAACTAGCCATGCCATGCCTCCGACAACGGCAACGACGGGGGTAACATGTTGCCATACTCCACCGGGTGGGCAGAGAGCTCGACGGAGTACTGCAGCCCCACCCACTGCCACTTGGCATCCTCCTCCGCCTTGGATGCTTCCATGGTGGTGCAGATGCCTCCGTCTTCGTCGTAGCCCGACGTCAGGACCACGGTGGGTGGCATGGGCTCCTCATCCTCCTACTTGATGTCCGCCAGCTCCTCCACCCAGCGTTCGTCTTTGTCGTCGGTGGCGGAGAAGTCGACACTGGGGAGGTCACGTTGCCATCGACTGAGAAGTCGCCCATGTAGGACGAGCGGCGCCTCGCCTCATGCTCCAAGTCGAGGAAGGCGAGCCATAAATCGTGGCGCGTATACGCGGGTTCATTGCGGAGGTGCGTTGACAGCTGGCGTCGGCGACACTCCATCTCCCGGTTGAGCAGGTGCTCGCCCATTGGCAGGCGACACAGGGGCGCGCATGTCGTTCAGGTGCCACCCGCTGGAAGAGACACGTCGTGGTGTTCGCAAGGGTGGTGCTCCTTCCAGCTGTGTAGCACTCGGCGACAGTCACGTAATGCATGTCCCTGTCATGAGGAGACGAAGACGACCAGCCACAGCAGAAGCGCGTCCAGCGCGGGCCGCTGAGGCGAAGTCCCGCGTGCGCCGATGCACTGGCAAGGGCACGCGAGGACCCCCGCACGGTCGGTAGAGGCGGCAACGGCGTCAGAGAAGGAGACGTAGCGCAATGATGGTGGTGGCCCGAAGGGGAACCACCGGGCTCGTGGCCGTTCCTCATCGTCTTCTTCCACCAATTGGGCATGATGTCGGCGGCATCGGTGGAGGGGGGACTAGCTGGGTTCGAAATAGAAACAGCAAGGGCGTGAGGAGGCCAGGCCACTCGTGCCCTCGGCCTTAAAATCTGCCACTCTGCCCTCGACCATTATTGTCAACGCAGTGGTCAGGGATCCATCGCTTCGGTTCAACAGAGCTGATCGTCCGTCAGCCTTTTCCTGGCCTTCGCCATATATGGCACGCTGACCATGGTAGCCCAGACGCCCCGTGTGGGGACGCGAGGGAGGACACACGCGTTATCCATGTCGCATCCGGGACGGCGTATTCCCAGCGCATTTTTGGGTTAGGAATGGGTCGCCCAGACACGCGATCGTTTGGGTCAGACCGCTATAGCGGGTTTTCACCGTTCGGACGTCTACACGGATCAATTTAGATCGCTACATTGGTCGAATGGGTCGGTCGGCGGCTGGAGATGTCCTATGTCTCTCTTTAAGTTTATCCGTGATTAAACTCCAATGATCCGAAGAACAGGGCATCCTCCAATCAGAGATTATACTCCTATAGGAGTATTGGTCAATTTCGTCTGCCCTTCCCCCTAGGCTAGATTTATATCTGTGATGATGAACGGCTGGCCACCCGCCTAGCTACCTATCCGACCGATCCTCTCATTACAACAGAGATATGTGTGTGCCAAATCCATCTGTTTCCGTGTTTCACCCACCTCGTGTTAAAGAGATGATGATAGGTAGCTCGGGCGTGGAGCGGTGGATCGGAGCTACAGTGACAGCACTGGAAGAATGTCATTGTCCCATCCTATGTGAACGCTGCTGGATTTTTGAGAGATCCTGCAGATGCGTCTGTGAATCTCATCGGTGCCTGCAACCTGCTATCCGTCACCGATCTGATGATGGCTCCACTTAATTAATTAATTACCACCCTCTTCTATCCATTACAACCTGCTATCCGTCACCCTTATCGTTTTTTTTAACGGGCCGTCACCCTTATCGCAGGTGCTGCTATCCGTTAACAGCAGCGTCTACTAGAGCAATTTCAACATCCACCCAAAATCCGGCGCGCTAAAAGCAATATATAGCTCTATACAGATATAGCGCGCGGCCTCGACCGACGCCTCACCGGGCGGTAAACAGTGAAAAGTAGCGCGTCACCGTGCGCGCTAAAATAATGCGCTGAAACCCATAATTTCACATATCTACACCGTACAAAGATCAAACAAAAAAGAAAAAAATAGACTGAGAATATACTAGATATATTTTACATAGGTGCATCAAACAAAGTCAACATACAACGCATAACATAAAACATACTCCCTCCGTCCAGAAATAACTGACTTAGGTTTGTTTAGATTTAAATGTATCTAGACGCATTTTAGTGTATAGATATATTCGAATATAGACAAAGTCAAATCGGTTATTTCTAGACGGAAGGAGTAGTAAACATAGTGCAACCCTACATTCTACGCTTCGCTCTCGTCAGAGTTGGTCTTGTCGATGTCTACAGGTCGAAACCGGATTCGTCCTCCATCGAGTATTCCACCGGTGTCGACGAGAACCGGTCTAAACAGTGGTCTTTGTCATCGTCGATCGTCTGCGGGCTGGCTAGCTGCACCTCGATGAACACCTGGCGGCGTGCTTGTCGGCCCTCCTGGCCCGGCGGTGACGACCTCGACATCGACGTCCTCCAGAAGTGGGTGACCCACTCCGCACTCAGACGCTTGTCCTCCTGGGCGTGGTAGAGGCACCGGAGCTGCGCGGCATGGCGCCACTTCTCCTCCTCGATGACGAGGCGTGCGGCGGCGTGAGCATCTCCGCCTGATCGCGCGTCTAAACGTTGTGGAAGTTCACCGGTGCGCATGGGTGGCCGAGGCACCACGCTGCCGCGTCGAACGCACGCTGCCTCGTGCACCGTCTAGAATGTGCTGAGGACTATGCGGTCGCCGCCACCATGGATCTCGGTGTAGAACGTGTCGTTGGGGCGGGCGCGCACCCTGCGGAGCCGGACGACGAGTGTGGTGGCGCCATTTGGTTGCGGCGGAAGCGGGCGCTCAATAGGGCAAGGAGGGGCTGTGGCGAGGCGGTTGTCAAGCGGTGTGTGGCAAGTGGGCGGGATCGTGAATTTTAGCTCTAGAGTGAACATTCATCGGCGGTTGAGCGTTGCGTGGGCGTTCGGTTTATAGCGTGCGGGGCAGCCGGCGCCCAATATATCCCGCGCAGAATGCAGAAAATTACCACACTCTGCAATTTTTTGGCGTGCGCACTATTTTGCCACTAAGGTTGGAGTACGCGTAGCCTCCCGTGTGCTAAATTAGCGGTTTTCCGTGCCGAAGTGCAATATACAATGCCGGTTGGAGTTGCTTCTATATAGCAGCACTCGGATTTCTGCTAAAATTTTTGAGCCCAGGTTCACGAGTGCAGCTGCCTTGTAGGGTTTTTTTTAGAAAGGAACATATATTAATATCAAGAGATATCAATTGTACCCAACCTCTGCAATAACGCAATATCATATTGGAATTACGGATGCACACAGCGAACAAAAGAAAGAAGAACTACAAAAAAGAAAAGTCCCACTACATTGATCCGATCCTTAAAACAACGGACAAAACACCACCAGAACAGCACCAGAAATCCAACAACTCCAAAAACGATGCCTCCAAGAAGGGAATAGTGTTCAAGCACCGTCTTCGTCTTGATCAAAGACCATAGGTTTTCACCCTGAAAAAAATCTGCACACACAAAACAATGCCTTCAACAAGGTCATTACCAGACTCAACAGTTAAGGCCAGACCTTGGGTTTTCACCCTGCAGGATTAGACACTGAATTTCTCATGTGTTGTCGCCCTCGCTTGCCAATTCCACTACTCCAAATCACAAAACACCAAGCCAGAAATCCTACATCCCCAGGACTCAAACTTCCATTGCCCGTCATCAGTTCCTAGCTTCCGTGCCATCCTCTCCGTCTGACTTCACCCTAGAACCAAGTATGTCTCATAATGGCAACAGATTGCAGAGCTTCACAACGCCACCTCTGAAACCAAACGGCCAGCAAAAACATGGTTGCGCGTGAGCGAAAAACCGTCTATACCTATGAACTCCAGGCATGTCATCCATTTGGAATTCACCGACGGAGCCTTTTGGAACTCGGTAGTCCACCAAAGATCAATGACGACTAGCGACAAGTAGTTCTTCATCATAGAGAGAGGGAAATCCAGGGGCAACCACCTTTATTTAGGCCAAACCAGCACAGCAGTCCCCACACCGCCAGCTGGCTCCCGATGATCGAAATGAGCCCAGATCTGATCCGCAAATCAGGCCAGGAGGGTAGCCGCCCCTTCCCCCGCCCATCTCTGCAACCATCTCCATCCTCTCCACGCCTCCTCACTGTGCGCCACTGCGAGCCGCCCTGTCGGCGAAGATGCTGCCGCCCCACCGTCGTGGTCGCCGCCGCCCTGCCGTATGGCCTCCGCCCGCCCATTAGCCGACCTCCCGCATACAAGAGCCCGACGAGGCACACAAAGGAAGCATCCCCACCTTCGGTAGCCAGGGCGAGGCCGCCACCGCCGGCGCCACGGCGGTAGCGACCGGAGAAATTCGCTGACGGCGGCGGCTGGGCCTAGGGATTTTCGACCCTCCGGAGTTGCCACGCGCTTATAGCATCCGAATTAAGACCTTATCTGTTCCAACTCTTCGCTACATACGTTGTTACATAATTAATGCAATATTGTTGTTGATTCATGCATATCTTGTTTCATATGACTTTCAGATTCTGAATATACATGTGAAATTTTGCATATTTAGCTAAGGTTATAGCGATTTTTTTACTGAGCTTTGAGTAGGTCGAGCTATGGGACTATTTCTCATATCCTACAATATGTTTTCATATTCTAATTATTTATGCTAACTTACCATTGCACAATTTTAAAAGTGATTCCAACTTTAATAACCAATGGTTAACCATTTCTAACCAATTAACCTAATGGTTAATCCATTTTTCCATGTTACACAAAATGGTTAAATAGGTTCAAGTCCAAACGATAAATGGTTAACCAAATCCTAATGTGACTTGTAGCAAGTAGCATCTGAATTAAAAGCATCTCCAGCAAGTCCCAAGAGTTCCCAAGGAGGTCCTTTTTTGCGTCGACGAAGCGTTTTCCTCCCAGTTGTCCCCAGGAGCCAAAAAATGCCGGACTGGGCTAATGTTTCGTCCAGCAAACCAGGCTGAACCTAGCACGCTGGAGTACTATTGGGGGCGCCGGAGGAAGGAATAAAACAAGTGGTCCATCTTTGTTGGCAAGACAACTCATATTCCCCGCCCAGATTCTCCTACTCGCCCTACCTCTCCCCCTCTTCTCACATCGTCACCATTCCGCTACCTGTACCACCCCTTCCCACTCCACCCAAAGCTTACCGCTAGCAAAGGCGCCCTCCACCGCACCAACCTCCATCTTCCAGTTCCTCAAGTTTTCGCGTTGATTCAGCACCGTGGGCAGCTTCACGGGTAGCTTGTCATCCACCACGCCCATGAGGTGTTCGACGTTTTGCCTACTTGGTGATGGACTCCGACGACGAGGAGATCTTTGCCATCTTGATGGAGGAGGAAACTGTCGCCTCCACCATCGATGATGATGAGGAACACTTGAAGATCCTTGCCTGCCTGCCCGTCCTATATGAGCAGAATGCCAAGACATGACGTGGTGACTCGGCACCAGGCCACCACAAGAGAAAGATGAGGCAGCGGCTGGAGGGACACTGCATGCTGTACGCCGACTATTTCACCTATGATCCGTTGCACGGTGAGATGATATTTTAGTGTCGGTCAGGATGGGACGGAAGGTCTTCATCAAGATTTTACATGCCATCCATAAGTTCGAAACCTACTTCAAATGCAAGAAGGACTGCACTAGCATGGTTAGATTTTCCTCAATCCAAAAGTGCATGGCTGCTTTGATGAGGGTGCTTGTATAAAGAGCTCCCTATGATACACAAGATGACTATGTATGCATGGTCGAGTCCACTGCCATTGAGAGCATGTACAAGTTCTGTAGGGAAGTGGCTGTAGTGTTTTGACTGACATACTTGAGATCACCTAATGCTGAAGAGACTGCTCGAATCCTAGCAATAAATGAAGCCATAGGATTTCATGGAATGCTTGGAAGCATCGACTGCATGCATTGGGCATGAAAGAACTGCCCATTTGCTTGGAAAGGAACATATAAAGGCCACAAAAAAGCTTGTAGTGTGATACTTGAGGCAGTGGCTACACAGATCTCTTGATCTGTCATTCCTTCTTCAGAATGACAGGATCTCACAATGACATCAACGTCCTGCAGTGCTCGAATGTCTTTGCCAAGTTTGTTAAAGTTCATGCTCCCTCAGTGACCTACATGATCAACGGGCACCACTTCAACAAGGGATACTATATGGCAGATGTCATCTATCCAAGATTGTCAACATTTGTGAAAACTATCTCAAATCATGTTGTGGGTAAGGATTCCAACTTTGCGAAGGATAAAGAAGCTTGTAGGAAGGATGTCAAGCGGGCATTTGGTGTGCTCCAAGCCTGATTTTTTGTTGTCCGGTACCCTGTTGTGACCTGGTCAAAATCTCTGATTTGAGAGGTGATGAATGCTTGTGTGATCTTGCACAACATAATCATTGAGAGTGAGTAGAAGGAGCCTGAGATTAACACTCAACCATATTTTAGACAGGGTCCTCTTGCAGCTGTTGATCATGAGGTGTCGGCATCATGGGTTTCCTTCCCCGCTATGCGTCAGGAGATCCGAGACCCACATATGGATCAATAACTGTAGAAGGATCTTGCGGAGCACCTGTGGAGGCGCAAAGGCAACACCTAGTTTGATGTATTTTAATTTGTGTTTCAAAAATTGTTAAATTCATGTCGAACTATGTGCTATGTTGTACTCTGGGCTAGCTTTTGTCGAACCATTCACCGATTTTATGTGGGAGGTGATGAATTTATATCAAATTTGTTTGGTTCCCCCCCATTAAATTTGCTACCTGGGGGCCAAACCGGGGGCGTGGCTGGGAATCGGCACCCCCACACCGAAAATTTCCGTCACCACTAAAGTGACCCAATACTCCACTTCATGTTGTAGTGTACAAGTCGTTGGTATGACACTCACGGAAGTCCTCATCCGCAAATATCACATCCCTCAGAGTGCTACAACAGAAACATTGTGGGTCCAACACTTTCTTTATTAATTCATACCAAAAGCCAAAAGTGTAAAAAAGCTTCGAGATGCTCCTCGGTCCATTGAGGATTCACAACGCGATAAAATCTCAAATGCAGAAGTGATAGCTTCATAATCAATGGTAATACTAAGCTTAAAACTATTGGAGTTGGCAACTTATTGGAGAAGTTATACTATTGCTAGCTCATCTACCTATGTGTTTTCTAGGGTTCCTATATCTACATACTGTCTTATTTCTATGAATATGATACCTTGTTGTTCATTCTACTCTTCATGTCAGTCGCCGTGTCTTCTTATAATAACCAAAGAAGGGGTTTAAGATTATAGATTGAGTACAAGCATACTCAGCAAAATTCTGTAGTGGTTGTCTGATGTTTGTTTGAAAGTCATAGATTAAAGATCTAAGATTTGTGCAAGTTTTTGAAAATGATTTTTTAGAAAAGGTAAGTTTTAGATCAAATTCTAAAGTTGTCAGTCTTCACAGGTTGTCTGAACTTTCGTGGAGTTCATTTCCATGTTGTGATCATAGTTCTTTCCCAGAATAGGGAGTAACATGTCACTTTTTTACAATCTCGAGAGGTCCGCTACTTTGCCCACAAACGTCCTTGGCCTTATTACACAGTCCATATTTCCTTAGATATTGGATCTTGATACCAAGTTTCACCGAGTGTTTGTTGATATGAATTCCCATTTATTGGCAACATATATATGTTATATCCATATTTTACATTGATTTTGTGGTATTTACCAATGATCCCGCTTATTTTGGTTATAACTCTACAGGAAAGGAAAACCTTGTTTTGTGTATTTTTAGCTTTTAGGGACCTAAACGAAGTCAAATGGACCTGGGATTTCTAGAGCGTTAATATTTCATCAAGAGAGGTACCTAGAGCGCTTGGATAACACAAGGAGAGCCCTAGGGCCCAAAAGATCCTAGGTGGCGCACCTAGTTGAGGGAGACACGCCACCTGTCCTCTTTCGCACCTCGACCATCCGATTCGCTTGATTCTTTTGCCCACCGACGTGTTTTGACCTAAAAATGTCTATATATACCCTTCGGCGGCCGTCCTTGACACAAACGAGGGCAGAGATCGAAAACACCAAAACAGAGAGTCTGTTGGCCGCCACCGGAGGAATATTGGAGGGGGAACCACCGTCGGAATCGCCTCCGCCAACCTCTCCTCCTTCACCAACGCCTCCTTATCACTCTCCATGATGAGAAGGGAGTAGTCCACCACATGGAATATGGGTTTGTGGTGGTAACTTGATCTAATCTCTCTATATATGATCACTGTTGAAGTCCATATGATGTGCCTTGCATGAGTATGGATCTATCTATATAATTCAAATGGTGGATATTGTGGTATGAGATAATACTTGTTATGAATATACCATTGTGTTGGATCTTTTATGGTTTTTCATACTTTTTAAATATCCTATGATGCATGTAATGGGTTGATCTATCCAAAATGCCTCGTTTATCCATGTCATGAGGTGATTAACACCACTAAGTGGAGGTACATGAGAGAGATGTGGTAATGCACACAACATATGAGTCATTGCACTAGTGTTTGGAATGTTTTCCATTAAGAAGTATGATGTATGTAGGTAATGGGTGACCGAGTGATAGCGACATATTTATTGAGTGACACAATGTAGCCAAACATCCTTTATCTAGGGGGAAAAGGGGGACGTATGATGTGTGGTGTGACAATAACCAAATGCTAGCCTTATTACAAGGGTGATCTAGCAGCACAAAGGAGTACTTCTTTCAACTATGTGTTTTAAGACATGTAGCTATTGGAAATATGTCCTAGAGATAAATAATAATATGGATTATTATCATATTTCATGAAGTTTATAATTAGGTTTTATATCATACTATAACTGTATTGATAGTAAATGTAAATAGACGTGTGATATGTAAACAACTAGAAGTTCACAGTGAATCTCTAGTCACTGGTTAATTGGTCAACAGATGGTCAAGTTTTCCTGATCATGTGGCTTTTATGCTAGTTGACAATGGAGTCACCTCATTAGGAGAATGAGATGATGAACATACCCAATCTAAGCATCGTAAAAAGATCATGTCACAAAGTTAAAGTCGAGATAATTAGGAAACATGGTGACTTAGCTTGTTCCTCAGACTGCAATACCATATTTAATCACTGTCACCCGAGAGTGCCTTGTTCGCATCAAACATCACTCGGTGAAACAGTGATCATAAAGGTGTGTTCAGGTACATCGAAGGTGCATGTAGAGGCGTATGTGTCAAGAGCGGGATCTGTCCATCTGCGTGACGGAAAGATACTATGGGCCCACTCAGAGAAGTTATATCCATAAGCTGCACAACATGTGACTAGGTCACATGGATATCACTTGTAGGGACGAGTTAAGTAGCATTTATCAGTAACGGGATTGGACTCGACATGGTGATATCATTGATCAAATCTCATACAATGCAAGTATCGCAGAGGAAAAATAATAGGAAACAATGTTGATGGTATGGGCATCCAGGTCCCGTTGTTGATCATTGGTCCAAGAGGGGCTTGACCATGTCTGGAGTGTTCCCAAACCATAGGGTAGCACACTTAAGGATTTGACGTAGCTCGGAGATCATTTTGGTATCATCAAAATCACTAAAGAAAAGAGAGGGAGAAACAGGAAGGGTTCCTGGAAGGTCCAGAGAATGTCCGGAGTGGGATGGAAGGAGTTCCATAGCCACGGGAATTAGATATTATGTGAATATATGTTAAATATTGATTTAATCATTTATTCATAATTATTTAATTAAACAAAAGGAATTAAAATGTCAAATTCCCTATTGGGCCAATTCCCTAAGGGGAAGGGCCCATGAGGGGAAAGACCAAAAGGGAGGAGAGGGAGGAGCTGGGCGGTTGGGCCCTAGGGAACCCGCGTAGGGCCCACAAGGTCCTTGGCCGACGGCCAAGCCCCCCTCTCTCCTCTCCTTTGTTTAGTCCCACATGGCTAGGCCAAGGAACTTTGGGGTCCCCTTGCCCTATATAATAAGAGGCATATGGAGGCAGTTAAATTATTAGAAAATAATAAAAGGCTTCCTAGATGTGGGAAAAGCCTCCGACCGCCTCTCACTCTCCCCTCTCTCCCGTGACCGTGGTCCCTAGTTTAGACTACGCAAACAGGGAGTTCTTCACTGTGGGGTTCGGGATCTAGGAGATCTACTTCCACAATCTCTGTTGGATCGGAGGAGCGGGAGTCATTGTCAAGCATCGGACATGTGTGACTCCCTTGGAGGCGCTGCACTTGCGGCGCTAGGACTTGTTCGATCCATTGGATTTTAGGATGACCCTGCGATCGGCGTCGGTATGAATACATCGCCAACACTCTCCCGAGTGACAGAGCTTTTCGTAAAGGTAAGTTTTTCGAAAAGCCCATCCCGTTACTACATTCCTAATAGATAGATCCTCATATTAGGGTTCTTAGCGTAGGAAAAATGATTATTTTCAGGCGCATAACCCCAACAATAGCCACCATAAAGTTACCATTAAAACATGAAAATTGTGTGTACTTTTATTATCTATAACATGATCATCACCATAGTGTAGGGTTCCGAAGCAGAAAACAAAAAAATTCTAACTACGCGAACACTAATACCAGGATCTATACAATGTAGACATAAGTAACAGAAGAGGAAGATGGTATTCATAGCTTTGAAGACCGAGGAACGCCTTATGCAGGAAGGCATATGTTGATGGAGACGAGCAACACCAAGTGCCCCAGGTGTGGAGCCTCTGAAGTTCTACACACGTTCAGTGTAGGTGATGTCTCCCGGGCTCCGATCTAGCCGAGCAGTGGAAGAAGAAAGACGGCGGACCGAAGAACACACAACAGTAGTGTGAAGGTGCAGAACTCAAGTCCCTCGAGATCCTCTCCAATATTACGGAGAAATCCTTAAAGGAAATGAGAGAGAGAGAAGAGAGAATGGGATGGTTTCCAAGGAGAGGGGGTGGCGCCTATATATAGTAGGAGGGGAGGGGCACCACCCAAGGGGCAGGTAGTGTGGGACTAATCCCACAACCACCAGCCACCAAGGGGGAGCCGCCAGCCCTAGGTGGTCCCCACGTGGGGATCCCACTAGGGCTAGGCCGGCTAGCCCTCCTCCCTTAGGCGCCTTGATCCTTTGGGCCTCCCCTCTAGGTGAGGCCCACTAGCAATGGGATGCCTTTTAAAATAGAATAAAAAATATTTTAATATTAATTCAACTAAGTAATATAAAATACATATATTATTATATGTGTTCACTCTAGCACTCCTTCCGGACCCCTCCAATCATCATCGAGTGTTACACAGAACTATTCCGATTTCTCTCTCTCATTTCTCCTGTGGTGTTGTATCAATCCCTATGCGTCCCCACCCTTAAGCGTGACACCCTTCGGTTCGGAAACACTCCGAACATGATTGAGACCTCTCTCATATCAATGATCATCAGCGGGACCTGGATGCCCATGACGACCCCCGTGCATTTCACGAATCTCATCACTTGAACCTTCAATGTCGCGTCATATTCCCTTTGCCACTTGATACCTAGTTCACCATAGATTTGATCTTTGGTATCTCCATATCTAGTTCGATCTCGTTGTAGATGAACTTGTTTACTCATTCCCATGCCGTTGCATTCCACGACCTAGTCACATGCTTGCAAACTTCATTAATGCAATGTCACCGAGATGGCCACGTGTATCTATCCATTACTTGGATTGGAAAATCCTGGTCTTGATATGTACTCCTCTACGTGTTCCTTTGGAAAACTCAAGTGGCAACTTTTTTATCACCCTTTCACGGCTTGATACTTAATACCATGTAATCTCCATCCAGAATGGTGATTTGTATTATCTCACAGTCTAAGGATCAGGTTGTGAGGTTTCCTTTGTTATGATTAATGATGAACGTTTGTAACTAGATCTCATTATGATATAACTATTGGGTGTTTGTCTATCACATCATTCAACCAATGATGTGACCTCATTGTCAATTGGCATAAATGCCCATGATCTCGAAACCCTAGATCATCCACTTGACCAATGAACTAGTTTGCTAGAGGTAACTAGAGACACAGTTTGTTTACATGCCACTTGTGTATTAATGTTTCATATTAACACAATTATAGCATGACATGAAATGTATTATGAACATACAAGAGATATATCAAATAAAAACACTTTATTATTTTCCTCTAGGGCATATCTCCTTCACATAGATGGAGAGAGAGAGGGTTGAGTGAACCCATGAACCCATGTCCAACATCCCTATAAGAGAAAACCTTTGTCTTGTCCTCTTGCATTGGAGAGGATTGGGACACTTTTACATTCTTGCTTTGTTACATTACACTTCCAAGACTTAAATCAACCACCTTGTTCCTTAAACTCGTTTAGTGCATAATCAACTCAAACTTGTGACACTTTAGTTGTAGAGAATAGATAGCTTTCCCTTCTTGATCCCACGGATCGATACCCTACTTACATATTGAGAGGTACTACATTGATCCCTTGCTCTTGGGGGTTATAAAGTACTTTTGTGGTGTCATTGATGGGGAGCGTCGCACTTAAGTTTCTACTCTTGTGTGCACTAGACTTTAGATTTGTTTTAGTTTGTTTTACATATTGCAATCATCTAAGCTTGGTGAGGTTTATTTAACTTGTTTGCTTGTGAGTTTCTCATTAGATTTACTTTCAGCAATGTATCAGTTTTTTACTTTCCTTATATGAAAAACACACAAAAAAATAGTTCATTTGTTATGTTCATAGAATGTATGAATCATGTACTTATGCAACCCCCTATGGTTGAAACAATTAATGATGATCAAATGAAGTTAGTAATGGAAGCATTGCATGAAACTGGCCATAAATTGTGTGATAAGCATAATGTATCTTGATGCATAGATCAATATCGTAAGCATCTAAATTTCCAATGCAAGCTTTAGAGTATGCCTATAATTGCGTCCTACCATAATAATGAATTTATGTACACTAATATGAAGGCAGCTGAGTAATTTACTACTTTAATGGGAATTCTTGATATATTTATGTTTGTAGCAATACAGACGAAGCTCGTAGCCTCACACTAGAACTTGCTACTGTGCTTGAACATCTCTTGAAACTTTTTTGTAAGAATACCTATATCCTTGAGTAATATAACACTATTGTTTCCATCAAGGAGATATCTAATGGTTTGCAGGAACAAGAAGAATAATATAGAGAGGAATAAAAGGTATTAGAGGATCCTCCATCTCCTTACTCACCATCCTCTTTTGATTCTGATTTTGATGATGATCAACACATGCGAAATGATATTATTATTGATAATAGTCTTGAAAGTGATGAGGAATATGGCTTGAGCATGATGTTTTATAAATCTTTGGATGACCCCCGTTGTGTAACAATAATACATGTGGCATGGGCAGATAAAATTATTATTTCAAGTAATGATGATCTCAATGATGAAAAACCTATACTTGATGAATCTCTTGATTTACATGATTTTTATAATAATTCATATGATAGTTGGGTAGAAATAACTCTTGGTAAAGATGAATCTAATAGTGCTATTGCCTCCATAGAACATGGTCCATTGTATGATAGTACTCTAGATAAGGATCATATTTCTGAAATAATGATCCCTGAGTCATTGATTGATGAGAATGTATTTGCATATTATAATGATAACCATCATGAAGTTGAAAGTGCCAGAATAAGTTCTAATATTTTGTAGAAACAAGATGATAAAAGCCTAATCTTGGGGATGTCCATGCACCACAAATAAGAAGAGAAGAATGAACAAAAAATATATGGTCCAACCTAAACTTGGGGATGTATGGAAACCTCTCATATATGATAAAGGAGATAACACCAATCTACCACATGATCTCCACATCACTTGAAACAAGTAAGTTAAGCCTAGCTATATGGATATAAAGAAAACGCTTTTTGGGAGGCAATCCGGTTATTTAATTTTGAGTAAAATGCACCAGAGGTCCTAAAAGTTTGGAGGAAACCGTATGCAGGTCCTAAAAGTTTCAATGTGTCTACGGGAGGTCCTAATTCTCAGTTAGTTGCGCACCGCAGGTCCTAATTCTCAGTTAGTTATGCACTACATGTCCTAATTCTTAGCTACAGCCTCGGCTACTGTGCACATGGATCTGAGAATTAGGACCTCCGGTACACAAGTTGAAGCTTTTAAGACTTGTATACGATTTCCTCCAAACTTTTAGGACCTCTGGTGCATTTTACTCTTTAATTTTTATGCATACATGATGTAGTCAAAAGAGCCCCTTTTTAGTGTATTCTCTGTATGTTAGCAATAAAGTACCAAGTAGAACCCATTTTGGATGCTAGAAAGTTGATAAAACACATGGAGTAGCAAATTCCTCCACAACATTTGCAGAAAAATTCTGTTATTTTTATGTAACTCGGATTGCTCACATATGTACACTGCAGTTATAAATTTTCATACTCTACATGCACAAAAATTGGCCAAAAATCTTGACATGTTGAGGTGGTCGAAATAATTAAGTTTTGTTGTTGCTGAAAACCTGGACAGATTCCGCCCACTAGTGTTTGAGCCATTCTTTTGAGTCACAAAATGATTTTGCATAAGTATTTTGATATTGTAGGAATGTGTAGGACACTATATGATTGCTGGAATAGTGAGGGAAAAAATTCTATGAATTATATGGCAGCTATTATCATATCCTTGTACAAGTAATGTCACCCCATAGAAAAAGAAATGGGAGAAAGTTTTGTGTTGAAGTTTTTTGACAGGGAATGGAGTAACACCACACCAAGATCTATCCAAGATTGGTGAAAACCATAGCTTGGGGATGCCCAAAGCACTCCACTGTACCTATAAAACTCAAGGTTTGCAAACCTCTAAACTTTGTCTTTCGAGCAACATAGAATGATCATAGAGACTTGGAGCGTATTTGTTTAGTGTTATGTTTAGTTTTGCTTGATATGCTTGGAAATAAATATGACCACCATGATAGATATTTTGTATGCTTAGGAAAGAGCTACTGAAACAAACTATCCCATGAATGAATGCCAAGTTTGATTGAATGTCTTGCTTGAAATAGAAAAAGAGGAACAAACAAGCTATGCATGTTATTGCTTCTAATTGGATCGTTCATATGCTTTATAGAGTGATAACAAGTGTATCATCTAGTGATAGTTCTGATATTCAACATAAATGGTACTCAATGATTATATTGTTTTCTAGAAATGATCTAGTACAATGGGCGCTTTTTGCATTCTTGTAGAAGGTCAAAAAGATACTATTGCTAGCCCCACCATATTGAAACAACATCCTTTAGCACAACAAACTTACGATTATATAGGAAACACCTACCCAAATATCTTAACCAATATCCCAAAGTATACTATCATGTGTGAGTCATTATTTACCTTCCAAACACTATTATTATGGGTATAGGTGACATGAAGAAGTTAGTCGTGGGGTGACCACGAACTCATTGAGCATAGAGCACCCCTTCCCAAGAAGCAATAAGAGGATGTATACACTAAAAGCTGAGGGCAAAAACCCTCCATAGAAGGGGTACCACCGTGATACATTGCAAATGTATCTATAATTTTTGATGTTCCGTTCTTGGTTTTATCCACTTTCTTGTGTTTTGTTCCAACTTTGGAGTACTTTTCATATGATTTCTTGGACTAACCTATTAACAAGAGTCAGAGTGCTAGCTGCCTGTTTTCTGCTATTTTTGGTTCCAGGAAAGTTAGAAAATGAATATTCTCGGAATTGGACGGGACAAAAGCCAAAGTGCCTATTTTTCGGATGTCATCAAGTGCCAGAATACGAGACAGAGAGGGGCCACCACACCACCTGGCAACGCGGCCAGGCCTGGCCTGCGCCAGGGGGTGGTGTGGCCGCTCCCGGTACCCCCTCAACCTCTCCTTCTGCCTATATATTTCCCTTGGGACGAAAACCCTAAGTACCCGATCAAAAATCCACGAAAGAGTCTGTAGCCGCCGTCATCTCCATCCCTAGATCGGGAGGGATCTGGAGCTCTTCCCGGCACCCTGCCAGAGAGGGGATTTCACCCTGGAGGCCTTCTTCATCACCATGCAAGCCTCCGGTGTGATGCGTGAGTAGTTCATCCTTGGACTACGGATCCATGTAGTAGCTAGATGGCTGGTTCTCCTCCTTTGTGCTTTCATGTTTAGATCTTGTGAGCTCCGTTCATGATCAAGATCATCTATTTGTAATTCTACATGTTGTGTTTGCGGGGATCCGATGGATATTGAGATGCTATTTCAGATTGATTATTGATTCTATCATGTCTTTGTTATTTGTGATCTTGCATGCTTTCCGTTGTTAGTAGCTATCTTGGCCAAGTAGATGCTAGCAACTCCAAGAGTTAGTATTTATGCTCGATAGTGGGTTCATGCCTCTGGTAATCTGGGGAAGTGACAGAAATCTCTAAGGTACTAGATGTGTTGTTGCTACTAGGGAGAAAACAACAATCCTATGTTCATAGAACAATCGTATTGTTTACTTTACACGCAGTTCGTAAAGCAATAATCTATTGCTTGCAACTTAATACTGGAGGGGGTTCGGATGATGACCTGAAGGTGGATTATTAGTCATAGATGCAGTTGGATGACGGTCTATGTATAATGTTGTAATGCCCAATCAAGTCTCAAAGGAGTCAAGATGATTAGTATATGCATGTATTGCTTTCTCGATGTTTGTCGATTGCCCCGCTGTAATTTGTTCACCCAGCATGTTATCTATGTTAAGGAGAGCCACCTCTAGTGAACTATGGATCCCAGTCCTTTTCTTTACATACAATCTAAAATCTTTTACTTCTTTGTGTTTACTTTCTGCAAACTTTTACTTCCTTCCATTCGATACATTTAATCCTTTGTTTTCCGCAAAACACGGTGAGATTGACACCTCATCGCAAGTTGGGGACAAAGTTATGTGGTTGTGTTGTGCAGGTCTCCACGTTGCTACTAGCACCGGTAGCGCGCCCTGCCAAACCTCAGCTAGTAACACCTTTGGGGTGTTTCCTTGCTCCTACTGGTTCGATTAAACCTTGGTTTCATAACTGAGGGAACTTGCTGCTGTGCTCATCATACCTTCCTCTTGGGGTTCCCAATGAGCTCTACATCAACCATGCACCAACACTTTTCTGGGCGCCGTGCATTGAGCCATCAAGCATTTTTCTAGCGCCGTTGCCGGGGAGTCAAGGACATCTTCACAAGGGGAGTCCCTCATAACCAATCTCTTTACTTTGTTGTGTTTGTTTTTCTTAGTTTCTTTTTGTTTTGTTTGCCTTTTTTTTAAAACACAAAAAAATAGTTTTACTAGTTTGCTTTCTTATTTGAAAACCCAAAAAAATGACTACTCTTGAAAACACTAAGTTGTGTGACTTCACTAGCACCAACGACAATGATTTTATGAGCACACCTATTGCTCTACCTGTGGCTGAAAATATTTTCTTTGAGATAAAACCTGCTTTGCTCAATCTTGTTATGAGAGAACAATTTTCTGGTACTGGTAATGAAGATGCTGGTTCCCATCTAAATAACTTTGTTGAACTTTGTGAGATGCAAAAGCATAGGGATATAGATGGTGATATTATTAAGATGAAATTGTTTCCTTTCTCTTTGAGAGGAAAAGCTAAAGAATGGTTGAATTCCTTAACTAGGAATAGTATTGATTCTTGGACTAAGTGCAAAGATGCTTTTATTGGAAAATACTATCCTCCTGCTAAGATTATATCCATGAGAAGTGAAATAATGAAGTTTAAACAACTTGATAATGAGCATGTTGCTCAAGCTTGGGAAAGAATGAAATCTTTGGTAAAGAATTGTCCCACTCATGGACTGACTGCTTGGATGATCATCCAAACTTTTTATGCAGGATTGAACTATTCTTCAAGGAACCTATTGGATTCTGCTGCTGGAGGAACCTTTATGACCATCACTTTGGGTGCTGCAACAAAACTTCTGGACAATATGATGGTTAATTATTCTGAATGGCATACTGAGAGAGCTCCACAAGGTAAGAAGGTAAATTCTGTTGAGGAAACCTCCTCCTTGAGTGATAAGATTTATTTTATTATGTCTATGCTTGTTAATGGGAAAGCCCATATTGATCCAAATAATGTTCCTTTAGCCTCTTTGGTTGCTCAAGAAGAGCAAGTTGATGTGAACTTCATAATAAATAACAATTTTGGCAACAATGCTTATGGTAATAATGCTTATAGGAACAATTTTGGTAACAACAATTTTAAGCCATATCCTCCCAACAATGGTAATGCTTATGGAAATTCTTACAACAATAATAGGAGTGCTCCCTCTGAACTTGAAGTTATGCTTAAAGAGTTTATTAGTAAACAAACTACTTTCAATAAAACTATTGAGAAAAACTCTCTAATGCTGAAAGAAATATAGCATATTTGGCTGAAGCTCAATCTTCTTTGAATAAAATGGCTGCTAAACCTGAAACTAATGACAATCCATTTGCAGCTACTAATGCTATACAAGTAAGAATTGATGAAAATGTTGGATTATTAGCTGAATTACATGCTAAGTGGGAAAGAGAAGATGAAATTGCTAGAAACATTAGTGTTTCTACTATCACCACCACTAGTGTTGAGGCTAGTAATAGTTCTACTACTTTATATGATAAAGATGATTTTGATCTTGATGGTTGCAATATCTCTGAAGTTATTAAGTTCCTACAAAAGCTTGCTAAAAGTCCTAATGCTAGTGCTATGAACATGGCCTTTACAAAACACATTACTGGTGCTCTCATCAAGATTAAAGAAGAAAAAATGAAACATAAAGCTTCTATTCCCATAAAACCAGAAGATGGTTGGGAACCCATCATTACTATGAAAGTGAATGACTTTTATTTCAAAGCTTTATGTGATCTTGATAGTAGTGTTTCTATTATGCCTAGAAGGATTTATGATATGCTTGATTTGCCTCCACTTGAAGATTGTTATTTTAATGTCCCACTTGATGATAATGCTAAAAAGAAACTCATGGGGAGTCTTAATGATGTTATAATTATGATTAACAATGCCTATGTCCCCATTTATTTCTATGTTTCGGATGTTGAATGCAATGCTTCTTGTCCTATTACTTTGGGAAGACCTTTTCTTAGAACTGTTGGTGCCATCATTGATATGAAAGAAGGCACCATTAAATATCAACTCCCACTCAAGAAAGGTATAGAACACTTTCCTAAAAAGGGATAAAAGATTTCTTTTGCTTCTCCTATGAAAACAAAATTTGGTCTTAATGCTTCTTCATTTCAGAACACTTGATTCTTTTTCTTTCTTCTTATGCCTAACTTAAAGGCGTTAAAGAAAAGTTATTATTGGGAGATAACCCAAAAGTTTTAGATGAGTCTTGGAAGTTATTACCTCTGTAATAACCTCTCCTTATCCTTTTTATTTGCTTTTTGTGCCAAGAGTAATCTCTAATGAGAGAGAAGTAATGATTGGGAAAGTTGCTGTCCCGAACCAGATTTCTGTGCTTCACCGTAAAAATTCGGGTAAAATATCCGAAGGTATTTTTGAGGCGTGAATTTTTTTGATTCTGCCCCAGGTTGTTATCTAACTTTCGTTAGTTCAACACTTTGTGATTTGAGCAACAGAAGGTCTTCGAAAAAATTCGTCTTTACCTGCTGGTCTGTTTTGACAGATTTCTGCCATTTTCTGCATTTGCTTCTTGTTGGTTCCTTTTTGAGATCTTTTCGGGAATTGAGCTTTTTGAGGGAAGTGCTATAGTACCTAGTGTTCTAATGGAAGTTTATTTGGTGTTAGAACTGAACCTTAAGACTTATTTATCTTGAGTGCATTAATGTTGCTAATAAAGATTGTGTGAAGTTTTGTATGAAGGAAAAATTTCAGGTGTATGGAAGGAATGAGTAATGAGATGAAGGATGGACTAAAGCTCAAGCTTGGGGATTCCACCCGTGTCACCCCAAGAAATATCCAAGAAGTACAAGCGTCAAAGCTTGGGGATGACCAATGCATCCCCTTCTTCATCAATAAAAATCCCAGGTTTCTTCGAAACGCTTCATTTTTATTGTTTCATGCACAGTTGTGTTTTTCTTGGAGCGTCTTCCTTTTTGTTTTCGTTTGGTTTTTCTTTTGATTTGGTTTGCTTAGTTTTCTAAATAAATTGGTTGGACCCCCTCTTTCATACATTGGTTTGCAAATAGTTTGGTTTGGTTTGGAAAAGAGTAGGAAAGTTCATACTTATGTGGTAAAAAGAGCTCGTTTTTGACTGTGGCCTATGTTTTGTCATGCCATGCTTGATATTGTTTTGGATTTATGCTTAGTATTCTTTGCTGTAGCATGAATTGTTATAAACAATTGAGATTTCTTAATGTGCCTTGGATGAATCATGCATTGTTTTAGCATATTAAAGCATAGTATAGTGGTATTCTCCTTTGATGCTTTATTTGGGTTGACTTGGCGCATGCTCACACCATGTTATGACTATCGCAAGTCACCATAGCCTTTATGATCCTTTAGTTTTCAACTTGTAGTATCACTTTATGCTTTGATCAGTGATGTTTTGTCGCTCTGCATGATTATGGCCATTATTGCTCTCTTAGTTTGTCGCTCCCAGTCTTTTACTAGCCTCCACAACAAAGTACGAGTTCCACTCATGCATCCAACTCCCTAAACCAAGTTATTCCAAAGAGTCCACCATACCTACCTACTAGCTTATGCTATTCCAATTATATTCATGCTTTTGTTTACCTTCCAAATTAAACTTGTTATGAGAAAACTAGTGATTAAAGCTCTCACGAACTTGATGGCACACTTTACTTTACTTGCCCTTAATAAACTTGAACCATTGTGTCTTCTATGTTGTATATGCTTGCACTTATTTGTCGGGAATTAGCAGAACCATGCTTTCACGGGGAACGCTTTCAACATTGCACTTGGTACTTGTACCTAGTTGATATCATGATCTTTTGTATATGGATGTCGTCGGTGTGAAATGAAAGGGGAGCTTATAAGTCCATGGAGTTATGTATATGTGTTAGAGAAATGCCTGGGCCGCTGGTCTAATCCATGCTGACATGGTGGAAACCTGCAGCGTAACCATAATGAGCTGTCTATGAAGCATTCTTCTTATAAAAAAAGAGTCCTATATTGAAGAAAAAAAGAGAACGAAAAAAATATACTATGAAAAGAGGAAAGAGAGAAAAAAGCACCATATTCCCATGGTAAATCAGAAGAATGCTAAGATGCTCGTTGTCTGCTTGCCTTGTCATTTTGATATGGGGATTCTTCCGTATCATCGGGCAAGGGGTACCCCGTTGGCGGTTCTCTATGATACACATATACTTACAATGACAAGGACTTACAGGTGACTAAACTTGAGTAGCATGAGGAGCGGCCCTCATATACAAGGGACATGAGATTTCCGACTTATACTTCGTCAAGCATGTACACCATAGTTTGTTCACTTTAACCTTAATCACTTCAAGATGCTTATGATAGTGGCAATGAGAGCTGAAAGCTATAAGTACCATAATTTTTGGAAGCTCTTTATGAGACTTGAATCCCTACTTCCTTTTAACAAAGGCCTTTCTTCCACCATTATATTGAGTCTCCACCTTCTACCTTTATGCACTTACTTTGAGAGCATAGTGGCAGTTCTTAGTTCTATATGCATTGTCCCAAGACTAGTTGATTGATGCATAACTTGTTATTGCTTGTTTTAAACTAATTGTATCTAGTTACTCTTATGAACTTTGAAGGTGTCCTATGCATTTATATTTTCTACTCTATTGAGGGACAAGCTGAATACTTTTATGCTATGTTTTCTTTATGTGAAACAAACAAACGTCTTGCAAAGCATTGTTATTCATGAATCTTTCGTTTGTGCCTGTTCATGTTGCATCATAGTTTCTTTGCTTATTGCTAGAACTTTGCCTTTCATGTTATGATTGAAGTACTATGATCCCAGCTTTGAATGTTTTACAAATACTTTGATAAAGTCTTTGATGGTGCATGTCACCTCAAAAATTATTCTTTCTTTTTATCACTTACCTACTCGAGGACGAGCAGGAGTTAAGCTTGGGGATGTTGATACATTGCAAATGTATCTATAATTTTTGATGTTCCATGCTTGGTTTTATCCACTTTCTTGTGTTTTGTTCCAACTTTGGAGTACTTTTCATATGGTTTCTTGGACTAACCTATTAACAAGAGACACAGTGCCAGCTGCCTGTTTTCTGCTATTTTTGGTTCCAGGGAAGTCAGAAAATGAATATTCTTGGAATTGGATGGGACAAAAGCCAAAGTGCCTATTTTTCCGGATGGGACAAATAGCTATCTTCCAAAGCTGGGGAACTAAAAAGATCATTTTCATAAAAACTATCTCCCCAAGCTTAGACTTTTCTATAGCGTTAGCAATAATGGTGTTCAAAGAATTCATACTAATAATATTGCTATTAGCATGCAAATAAAGTTCCATAGGTTTTTTAATTTTCTCTTCAAACACTTCATGTCCTAACTCAAGATAAATACTATAAAGCTCTCTAATTTTGTTGTTGTTTTCCATTAAGCCTAACTAGTGATAACAAGAAAAAAAAAGACAAAATTGCAGAATCTAAAGGAAATAACTTCGAGCACTCACACCAGAAAATAGGCGTTTGTCGTGGGAGGTTCTTCTTCTTTAATCCTCCGGTGTGAATACCTTTTACCTTTCCTCCCCGGCAACGGCGCTAGAAAATAGCTTGATGTCTACGCACTTCTATTCTTGTAGACAGTTGTTGGGCCTCCAAGTGCAGAGGTTTGTAGAACGACAGCGAGTTTTCCCTTAAGTGGATCACCCAAGGTTTATCGAACTCAGGTAGGAAGTGGTCAAAGGTATTCCCTCTCAAGCAACCCTGCAATCAAAATACAAGAAGCTCTTGTGTCCCCAACACACCCAATACACTTGCTAGGTGTATAGGTGCACTAGTTCAGCGAAGAGATAGTGAAATACAAGTGGTATAAATAATTATAAGTGGTAACGGTGATAGAGAATAGCTTGGTGGCGTGGAAAATACTAAAGGCAAACTGAATAAAGATGGAAGCAAGCAAACATTTAACAGATCTAGTTGCAAACGGATTTTCAAAGATTAGAAACAAGGCCTAGGGATCATACTTTCACTAGTGAACACTCTCATATAAATATCTTCCCTTTATGATACTACTCTTAACTACTCTCCGGTTGGACACTCTAATCGATGGTAGGGCTATAACAACACACCTCAAAGTAAGCCTTTCCCATCTAGAAAACCCCACACTGTCACCTTGAGTACTAGATGAGTCCAACAAACACCACAATTTCATAAAGACATCCAACTCCAAATATAACTCATAACAAGTATTTGTAATCTCTAGCCTAAGTGCCACCATGGTGAGCACGCTGTCACATTCACACACATGGGGAGAGCAGAGATCTATTAAAGCACTTGAGTAGCAAGGTAGATCTACTTGATTACAAAGCTCATGATCACAATAAGATCATGCATAGAGAGAGAGATGAACACATAGCTACCGATAGAACCCTTATCCTCGAGAGAGAACTACTCCCTCCTCATCATGGGAATCAACAATGGTGATGGAGATGGCGGTGGAGATCGATGGAGATGGCTCCGGGGGTACTTCCCCATCCCGGCAGGGTGCCGGAATAGAGACTTTCTGTCCCCCGAATCTCCCCTTCGGTGGCGGCGACGCTGCGGAACTTTTCATGGCTGGAGGCTTGATTATTTAGGGTTTATGCCTCGGGAGGATTCTTATAGGCCAAAGGGCAAGGTCGGTGGCCAGCCAGGGGGCCCACACCATGCCCTGGCATGGCCTAGGGGACCCGTGCCATGGGGTGGTGTGGCCACCCTGTGGCCCCTCTCCGAATCTCCTTCTGGCTCCGTGAGTCTTCCGGGAAAATATCAACTTTGGCTTTTGTCCGGTCCAATTCCGAGAATATTGATTTTCTGACTTTCCTGGAACCCAAAACAGCAGAAAACAGGCAACTGGCACTATGGCACTTGTTAATAGGTTAGTCCAAGAAATCATATGAAAAGTACTCCAAAGTTGGAACAAAACACAAGAAAGTGGATAAAACCAAGCATGGAACATAAAAATTATAGATACATTTGCAATGTATCAACGTCTGCGGGTTCTCATGACGAGATCGTATTGCAGGGACCGTTCGTAGACGAGTTGGCAGCATACATCGTGGTCGTACGGGAGGTTTCACGTTGATATCATGTTGTGTGCCATGCTAATAGCTGATTTAGAAGCGTAGATCCTAGGTGTTAGTGTGTTCTCGCGGAGCTATTGTGCAGTCTCACACCATCGCTAGCTTGGCTATGGATAAGGCCCCTCTTGCGTTTTATCTCCACACAATGAGGTATATAGTTTCTCTCTTCTTCCACCTCTTCCTACTCTTAGCTTGCTCTCCTCTCCATTCACGTGTGATGGTCCGGTGAACACACCCGGTTCTGGTGACGCGAATAGCTACAGGTGTGAGCTGAGAGCCAACGAACCGCTAAATGGTGGGACACGCAGAGATAACCTAGGCTCCTACACTTCGGTGTGGTCGTAGCTCGGGTTTCGCTCTCACTTGTTCCATCTTGTCTAGGTTTCAGGCGGTGGAAACTTTGGTGATGGCACAAACAACTTCGTAGTCTAAGGCATTGGAACCACAAACGACAAGGACGAGCAAATATCTCGGGAAGCATGAAAGCGCGAGTATCAAAGCTTGTAAGCATGGAAGCGTCCAAGTCGGCGGAGATAGTAAGATAAGCGGGCATGGAGAACTCCAGCGACATCTTCCAGCAAGGCGTATGGTAAGAGTGGTAATAAATTGGTTCGCTTAATCTTTTGCTTGCTATTTTCCCTGTTATTCCGTTGTTTGCAGATGAACAAGTGGATGGAGTCCCACGAAAGGAGGATCGACGTAGGTAGAAACAGATACGTCATGGACGGGACTAAAAAGGCGATGATCCGCACGGTCATCCTCTATCCATGGACGATGGCAGCGGCAACCGACTGATCTGGTGCAGCCTAAGTGAGTTTTCATGGTCGAGTATTTTTCTTCTTCTATCTGCATTTCGAGTGTCAGCTCCTTCGTTCATTTTCAATTGTTGTCACTTGTCGTATGCCCTGTCGTGCATGGACAGAGAGAGGGAAGGGTTCATGAGATAGCAGCACACAGGATGTGTGACGCCATGTAGATGATCGGGCAACATCTGTTGCCGGTGTTGAGGTAATGTCGCTTACTTCTTCTCCTTCGACAGCAATGGGCGTAGCGACAACCATTAGTTGTATTTATCGTTTTGTAGTTTTTTCTACGATATTTACTATATCTAACGTTTTGCATCTTTCTTGGACTCATTTGATTTTGCCATCGTTCCACTGTAGGAGTTCTCGCATACACGCTAGGTCGTGTCGGTGGCGATTCAAAGGCTTATCAACTTTGACAACTATGCCTATCAAAGCGGATGACTAGGTCGTGTCAGTGTCCACGCTAAGGCGGCTCAAACCCCACAGCTATACCCGTGGGCATGAGCGACTAGGAGAGAGAGCCTGGTGTAGACAGACATGGTAGGCTATCGTTTTAGATGTCACAGTAGTAGGAGTAGGGAAGCGTTATCTTTGTATTTGCCCACTATATAAGGGCCTCTTCGCATATTCGCTCATTCAATCTTGTATGTATACCGGCCTTGGGCCTAGTTAATCTAAGTTGTTCATCCCCCGACTCATTACAATGTTGCTTTTCTAGGTAAAGCATGTGTATATGCAAAGTAGTATGTCAAGTGTTCATCGAGAATAAAGTAGTATATGTCAGTGTAAACATGGATATCCCATGTTCTATGAATCACTATAGAAAAATTAGTGCGCGACTATTCAACACTCGACCAGCGTAAGCAGCGCCGCACGAACCACATCTTGGTCGTGAGCGGGTCTTCTATGGTCGTACTCCACCGTAGGAATGTATGACTATTCAGCCATGTGTTTTTTTGCACACGATGATCCTCTGTACAATATAATTGTATGCATAGCAAGGTTTATTGACTATTCATCAATTAAGCACGGTGAGCAGCGGCACACGCACCACAGCAAGGTCGTGCTCGTCTCTCTTATATGCCTATCCCAGATGGTCGTTAATAGGACGCACACGCATGTTTCCATACGTTCTGAGTAACTAACGTGCCTCGTAGTGCGTGTGTGCCTTTTGAGTCACTATATTTATAGCTATGCTAAAAATGTATAAGTGACAGCTGATTGTGGAAATAGTTGGCCCAGAACTTATTGTTCTATCTCTATTTGTTGTGCATGTATTCGAGACTGTTTAGTCTCACATCATCGGTTTAAGACTCTTTGAACTTCCTTATAAACCCGAAGAAGCCACCGAACGTGCGCGTACGATTAGCAAACGTGTAATCATGCTAATTTGTTTTTGATATGTACACGTTTATTTGTACAACTTAGTGCCTACAACGCGCCTTAGGGGTGCAGAGAGAAGTCTACTTATTATTTTCTTAATTTTATTAGATTTTTTATGAATTTTAAAGTTTATAAATTTAATTATTATCACTAAAAAATTCACAAAAATTCAAGTGTTTGCAAAAAATCAACAAAATTACTTTTTGGGTTCCTCACATTTTTCTACACACAAAACTATTTTATTTTATTTTTTCAAATTTTTATGTGTAAGTTACGATTTATTTGGTTTTAAAGGTATTTGTGAAATGACCAAAATGCCCCTAGATGCTTGGGCCCATTGGACAGACCACTTCCTAGAACACACACACACTCTCTCTCTCTTATGCACGCGCGCGTCGCTCTCTTCTCTCTCGCACACACGCAGGAGACTGTGCACCACCGCCTCTCCGCATGGCTCCTCCGGCCTTCCCCGCCACCATGCTTCTGCTAAAATATTCTCCCGCATCCGCTCTCTCTTCCTACCGATTAGATTTCTCTCTCACGCTCCTTAACACTTGCTCGCAACCCTAACCCGATCTAGGGTTTTGGTGATGTGTTGTCTACTTCGACTCCGGCGCAACTCCGGCGCTTCTCGTCGTCGAGATGGCGCTCCTATGTTCCTTCTATGTCTACTATGGCTTCCCTGGCTGGTGCGGAGTGAGATGCCCCTCAGGGTACTCCTCTGTGCTGCCAACCAATGCCGACATGATTACTTATTCTACCTCTACTCAGTTAGCGTGATCTCGACTCGCCCTTCCTGAAGGTAATACCCTTTATATCATCTTCTTCCTCCCTAGTTCTTTGCTATTGCTTGATTCTAGGGTTTGTGCTACTGTGATGTTCCTGTAATGACTTTCTAGAATTTATTGGTCGGTTCTAAAGTATATCGTACTGTGTGTCGATAATATCCACACTCGAATGCTCTGGCGACTCCGCCTCATATTTTCCCTACAAATAGATTACGTCTCCTAGGCCACCCGAATCATCTCCGCGATGACTAAAATTTCGATGCCGCGCTTACAGTGTGAAGATACGACCTGAATAAGGCCTGGCAACACATCTGCTGTGCACTTCTAAAAATATACCCGTTCCTGCAGGTACGATGAACATGCCTTGACGGACGCGTCGTTTGCTCATACTTACAACTGGGATTCGAGTCTATAAGACCTCTGTGGCCTGAGTCGAATTACACCAGCACATTTACAAATTCAAGTCCGGGGACTCGAGTTTGAGTAGGTGACATTGTTTTTGCCCTAGAGCAATTAACTGGTCCTGATCCGTCGAGCGCACCAGGCACGTTTACCATCATCCCTATGAACTATGATAAATTCGACTGACCCGATGAACTTTCGGGTGAAGTGCTTCGCACTCGACATAACCGTCGACTCCGACATCCTAATGCAAGATTCAAGACAACTAAGTCTCCAGCCGAATCTATGATTCAGATGGACACTCGGGGGCTACTGACATAGGTATGCCCTACAGGCACCTACTATTGGTCTACCTGGTGTGGCTCGACGGAAGGCCCACTCGACGAATTGCCAAGGTCCATGCTGCCTATGATGGTTTGAGTGGTATGAAGCCCATATGGACACAGACTCCCAAACACACAAGACAAGGAAGTATCAATACTAGAGTTTGAATCTAACTTGTAACCAACTCGTATTGGTACCTGAGACCTAGCCTCCCTATATATAAAGGCTAGGAGGGTCCAACGAGAAGGCAATCGCAACTCCCCAATAGATAGATATGCCACAATAGATAATAGATCTAGACATTGATCTCTTGCATACACATACGCCAGATCTAATCTGCGCATACACCGCCATCAGCGATATTGTAATCCTTCGGATCATCATCAATCAAGAGCAGACAAGCAGGAGTAGGGTCCTCTATGAGGCCTGAACCTAGGTAAACCTCGTGTCACCTGTGTGCTTGTTTGCTAGCCGATCGAGATTTCCAGCCCTCCTCAATTTCTCGAACCTAAGTCCATAACAATGGGCACTGATGAGTTAAACCCTCGTCAACCACCGTGCCGGAATTTCACCGAAGTCCGCCGCTGCTGGAGGAGAAGGGTGCCGTCGATTGCGACCACCCCAAGCCTCACCGTGACCGCGCCTCGCTTCGACGTCGTCTACCACGCTGTTTGTCCCTATCGCCGAGCCTAGCTGGAGCCCAGGTGAGCCCCGCCGGACCCCCACCACCGTGCTAGGTCTGATTCCTCGCCGGAGATGTTCGTCATTGACGACGACCCTCAGCCGTTGGATTAGAATTAGATCATAGGGCTCCGGTTGAAAGATACCGTTTCGTTTAGTTAGTTGATGACCCACAAGTATAGGAGGTGTATCATAGTATTTTCAATAAGTAAGAGTGTCGAACCCAACGAGGAGCAGAATGTGCTGGCTAATGGTATGGATCAGGAATTCTCTGCAAATACTTAGCAAACAGATTTTTAGGGGTTTTGATAAAGCAAGTAAACAAAGTACGAGTAAATAAAAGACAGTAGGAATAAATGCAGTAAGTGGCCCAATCCTTTATGCAGCAAAGGACAAGCCGGTTGTATTACTTAAGATGACCAAACGTTCTCGAGGACACATGAGAAGACTGTCAAGTGCTTTCGCTTCATATAGTTGATTAATCTTCTCTAGCTTGCTAAGTGTTGTGTGGGTGAACCTGTGCTAATGTACCGCCTCATCCAAGACTAATACATACTTGTGATTATACCCCTTGCAAACATCCGTAAGTACAAGAAAGTAATTAAGGTAGAAACCTAACCACAACTTTAAACTCTAAGACCCTTACGTTCCTTGTGCAATGGTTTCCTAACGAGGGTTCAGGTTTATGTCACTCCGGCAACCCCTACGATTAGTAGTCAAATACACAATGCATTCCCCTAGGCCCATATAGGTGAAGTGTCATGTAGTCGACGTTCACATGACACCACTGCAGCGGTCCATGCTCCAAAAGTCATCAACCATGCAAAAACAGATGAAATAACATAAGTATCACCTCTCAATACGAAATATATCAATAAATAATAGTGAATTAAGACATAGAATAGTGAAGCAAAATGGACGTATCATTAGTCTCGCTGACCAGTGGACCCCCACTGTCAGCCGCGCGCTGCGCTGCGCTATGCAGTTGGGCCGGCCCATGTAGCTTTTCCGCCTAGGCCTGGAATTCAAATAAGGATTTTCCTTTTTAGTTTAAATCCTATTCTGTCCACTTATTCAAAAATTAATTCAGAGAGTTTCACCGAACCAAATTGCATGATTCAAATTTTCCTAGAATAATTAAAATATCTATCCAAGTCCGTTGGATTTAAATCATTTGGAGATAGAGATAATCTATAGCAAAAATAACAAGGCAAAGACTTTTGTAACTTCAAACATTTTTAAAAAATCAACCATAATAGCTTTTGAGTTGATTCCAACTTTAAAAAATCACATTTGATAATAACTATCTGAATATGTAATAATATTTAGGTTTGCATGCAGTGACATTGGACTAGTACCAAAAGCATTTCTAGTCACTTTAAATCATTTAAATGATAATCTTAAAATTTATAAAATGTGACCAACCCTTTAAATCACATTCCCATGTATTAGAATATGTGGTGAGGACATGTGTCCACATGATCCCATATTTTAATTGGAGAATATTAAATCTTAATTAATTTCAGTGAGTAGAAATTACTTTCCTCAAATAAACTAAATAAAACTAGTTCTTTATTTCATGTGATGATTGTGATGATGCTAGATCATCAAGTGTGTGCCTTAGTGTGCTAAATAGACTTAGTTAAGTATTGTGTGGTGATTGTGTACCCCGTATTCATTTATAGATGATAGTACCGACCAAGTCTACGAGGAGGAGGACTTCTACCCGGAAGAAGACGAAGAAAACATCAATCACTCCACCAATCAAGGCAAGCTAGATCTATGCAAGCTATTATTGGCAAGCTAATACTTGCAAGCCATCACTAGATGCAAGTTAACTTAAGCCAATGCACTAGGCATGCTTGGTTATTTTGTTTTATACTCATCCCAAGTTTTACTTGCAAGCTTTAATTTTTGCTTTACCAAAGTTTCTTTACTTTTAGTAATGCTTTGTAAGATTTTGGAAAGTAGTATAGATAGTGTGGCGCCCCGCCAAAACCACTACTAGAAAATCGCGTTGTTTTTGTGCATTGCATCATCATGACCGCATGCTCATGTCATCATGCCACATTGCATTTGAGCATCGTCATGTCATCATGCATGTGTTTGTACAAAACTATTTTCGAAAAGCCTGGTTTTGTTTTCTAAATGCCCCGTCTTTAATTCAAATTAAAAACCCGGGTCTCCGGATTATTTTGTTTCGGCTACCAATGGTTTGCAAAAGCCCCGTTTTAAATAAACAAAATTTATATTATTTTTATAGGAGGCAACCAGCCAGGCCCGAAAGCCTAGCCGGCCACCTCCAAATTAAAACCCTAACCTGTCTAACCCCAAACCCTTTTCTACTCAAACCTAATCTACCCAGCCCCCTCCACCTCACCATGGCCACTCACGGCTCGCCACATCACCCTGGCCCAAAACCCCACCCAACCAGCCGCCGCCACCTGCCCCATCCACTCGGCACCTCACCCCACCTGCGCCTACACCTGCACCCACCTCCCCTCCACACACACAACACACACAACAACACGCGCACGCCACCAACCCTCGCAAGAGCCAGCCACGCAGCGCGCACGTTTTGCCTGGCCTACCACCTCGCACCGCACGCCATCCCTACCCTGGCCACGATCCCAACCACCCCGGTCCCCGCGCCCTGGCCCCACCCCACACGCGCCCCGCGCCTCTCTCTCTCCCTCCCCGCGCCTCTTCCGCACAAACCACCGCCGCCGCAAGCGCCAAGCGCCGCCTCCCTCGCCGGTCGCCCCGCCAACCTCGCCATCCACCCCGCTTCCTCCGCGTCGGCCTCTGCAGGCCTCGGCCTACCCCGCGCCGTCGCCGTCTCTGCTTGGCGGCCGCCTCTGCAGCGCGGCCCTCATCCCCGTGCAGCGTCGTCCGCACAAGGTGTCCCTCCCGAGCTCGCCCTGTCTGCTGCCATCCAAGTGCTCCAGCCTGCACCCTTCTCAGGTACTCACGGCGCAGAGCCTCCCGACCTGTTCCTATCATGCCTCTGCTGGTAGTTGTTGCCGAGAAGCGCCATGTTGGTGTGGGTGTTTTGTGCTATTGCTCAAGTCAACGTCAGAACACGTGAAGATCTTTTGGTTAATAAGGCAAGGACCCCTAAGCTGTTGTATGTGCTGTGAACGGGAACCCAAGTTTAACGTACCGACGACATGTTGCCGAACCAAAAATCCATCGACAAGATCTACCTCGCGGGCTTCAAGATCGTCGAGAACCCGCGGCACCTGAAGATCGACAACAGGCCAGTACCTTGAGACCCCGGCACCAACTTCATGCTCTTCTTCTCGAATGTCGAGATCGCCATCACGGACGACAAGCACGCCTACACGGGACCAAAGACCGCGGAATGCCAAGACCCTCAGATCCGATGGCGAACCCCCGAAGACCGATCCCGCCGAGACCGAACCCGGCACGCCAAGTTCTTCCTCTCGGACCCGGAGATGCCGAGACCCGGGACGCCAAGATCTCCGCTGTGAAACAACAAGACCGAGGACATGACCCGACGACCACGGATACGCCAAGTACTTCCTCGAGGACGCCAAGTTCTTCACCCCGAACGCCAAGACCGACCCGATACACGGACCCGACAAGATCTTCGTGACGACAAGATCGACACCGACCAGGGAGAATCCGATGCGCCCCCGACGCCAAACCAAGTCCTTCTTCCCGGATACGACAAGATCTACTCTGTTGTCCGAGAACGTTTCCGCCGAGACCGATCCCCGTCGAACCCTGTTGAACCTCGGACCCCCGGAACCCAAGATCTGCCGAACCCAAATGTGTGAACCTTTTCTGAGCCCCTATATTATAAATGCTATATATAAAACATGTTGCATAGTAATTTTTCATCTCACATGCATAGCATAAGCATGCCGGATCTGTTGCTGTAGTACTAAATATTGCATCCGGTGTTTCTTCTAGTGTTTGCTTCTTCGTGGATTTGGCCGATGAGTTGATGCGAGTATCGTCAAGTTCTCCGGCTATGATCCGTCGACAGTGTTTCCCAGGCGAGCATCTCTCCCCCCTTCTACCTATTTTGCATTTATAGTCTTTACTTCCTCCTATTGATCTACTGCTATCCGTGTCGCGATGCTTTAGTGTTCCATACCAGATATATTCCTTGCAGCCGTTATATTCCCTTGGACACCTCCTATTGCCTGTTGCTTGATATGCAGTTGGCCCTGCGTGTCGTAGTTGCTTGCTCAGGTGTTGCCTCGTGTCGTCGATGTTCCACAGTTGTTGGGAGGTTGGCAAATGTTTGATGGTAGAGCTGCTCATGTTTCTAATTATAGTTTATTAATTAATGCTGGAAATAGATTAATGAAGAGGCACCGGCGGGTAATAGTAATTATTTGGTTTTTAACCGCCCACTTGTGTCCACCTAGGACCCGAGTTCTTGACACCTGTTCCGAGATCGAGCGCGCTAACCACAGGTGGGGTGTGTGGGCACCCCCATCGGCTTACTACCTGATTTCAAAGTATTGTACCGGGGGCCACAAGTAGTTTGGGGCTTTATTACTATTCTGTACTTATGCCATGCTTTACTGCTTTATTTAAGATTGTGCGTGGAGCACCTGTACTGTTTAGGATGTGGAATGTTTTCGCGGTATCAGTTCCCAGTCGTTTACAGCCATTGGCACAAACCCTGGGTCCGTTCCGGAGCCGGCCGACATACCGATGGGTGTATGTTAATTGATCTAGCAAAAAGGGTCGAAGTGCGTGTGGATACTTTGGTGCACCCCTGTAGGGTTAAATCTTTTCGAAAAGCCGTGTCCGCGGTTATGGACGACTTGGAGCACAGTTTCTCGACCATAGACAACTATAACTAAAGTTTACTGTTATAATCTGACCTGTATCTGAGATGAATAGTAGGTTGGATAACTGCCATGAAAAGATTAAATAAAACTGCCAACCGTGTGAGTTTTCCTCCGCTTGACTTCCTCGTTTGGTGTCGAGGGGGGAATACCAGGATGGGTATGTGTGGTGTTAGTGTCAGATTGGATCCGAATAGGTCTTTCTTACCCCTCTCTAATAGCCGCCAGTATTCCAGAGTCTATAGATTGTTTCGTGTCGCTGCGCTGCCGCTTCAGCCCACCATACCTGTGTAGGCGAGAGCCACCGAATTCTAGCCTCGCCATGTGCTGGCCTCAGTACTGGCGCTCCTCTTTTTCCTTTGCCCTTTGTCGTCACCCCTTTTGTTTTAGCAGGTTTGATATCGACGTCGTTAGCAGGGTTACCCTTCCGGCTTGCCCTGGGCAGGGTTATGGACGCCATTGGTTATTCTTCAGGGCTCTTAGCCCCATTTGCATCTTGTCCGTAGTCGAACGTTCTATCGTTTTCTAAGTGTTTTGAATCTTTGTATTGTATATCTATATTCTTGACTCATTGAGTCGCTGTTGTATATATATCTGTTCTGTGGGTCCCATCGAGAACTGTTGTGTAATGGTATTACTTTATTTTCCACCCGCACAAAAGTGCCTGGTGGGCGTCCTTGAATCGTTTCTATGCGGGTTTGGCGGAAAGGGCTAAAACTTGCATAGGGCCGATTTGAGGGTGTTACAGATAGCATTGATACATTACAAATGTATCTATAATTTTTGATGATCCATGCTTGGTTTTATCTACTTTCTTGTGTTTTGTCAACACTTTGGAGTACTTTTCATATGATTTCTTGGACTAACCTATTAACAAGATGCCACAGTGCCAGTTGCCTGTTTTGTGCTGTTTTTGGTTCCAAGAAGTCAGAAAATGAATATTCTCGGAATTGGACGGGACAAAAGCCAAAGTTCCTATTTTCCCGGAAGACTCACGGAGCCAGAAGACGAGACGGAGAGGGGCTAGGGCTAGCCACACCATGTGGTGGCACGGGCTAGCCCTGGCCACGCCACCAGGTGGTGTGGGCCCCTCTGGCCTCCACCGACCTTGCCTCTTCGCCTATAAGATGCCTCCCGATACCAAAACCCTAAATCGTAAATCAGAAATCCACGAAAAGTTCCGCAGCACCGCCGACACCGAAGGGAAGATTCGAGGGACAGAAAGTCTCTGTTCCGGCACCCTGCCTGGATGGGGAAGTGCCCCTAGAGCCATCTCCATCGATCTCCACCACCATCTCCATCACCATTGCTGATTCCCATGATAAGGAGGGAGTAGTTCTCTCTCGAGGATAAGGGTTCTATCGGTAGCTATGTGTTCATCTCTCTCTCTATGCATGATCTTATTGTGATCATGAGCTTTGTAATCAAGTAGATCTACCTTGCTACTCAAGTGCTTTAATAGATCTCTGCTCTCCCCATGTGTGTGAAAGTGACAGCGTGCACACCATGGTGGCACTTAGGCTAGAGATTACAAATACTTGTTATGAGTTATATTTGGAGTTGGATGTATTTATGAAATTGTGGTTATGATTGGACTCATCTAGTACTCAAGGTGAAAGTGTGGGGTTATCTAGAGGGGAAAGACTTACTTTGAGGTGTGCTGTTATAACCCTACCAACGATTAGAGTGTCCAACCGGAGAGTAGTTCAGCGTAGTATCATAAAGAAGAATATATTTATATGAGAGTGTTCACTAGTGAAAGTATGATCCCTAGGCCTTGTTTCTAAGCACTAAAACACCGTTTGCTATTAGATCTGTTACATGTTTGCTTGCTTCCATCTTTATTTCAGTTTTACTTTAGTCTTTTCCATGCCACCACTTATAATTTTCTATACCACTTGTATTTCACTATCTCTTTGCTGAACTAGTGCACCTATACACCTGACAAGTGTATTGGGTATGTTGGGGACACAAGAGACTTATTGTATCTTGATTGTAGGGTTGCTTGAGAGGGAATACCTTTGACCACTTCCTCCCTGAGTTCGATAAACCTTGGGTGATCCACTTAAGGGAAAACTTGCTGCTGTTCTACAAACCTCTGCACTTGGAGGCCAAACAACTATCTACAAGAATAAAAGTGAGTAGACATCAAGCTATTTTCTGGCGCCGTTGCCGGGGAGGTAAGGTAAAAGGTATTCACACCAGAGGATTAAAGAAGAAGAACCTCCCACGGCAAACGCCTATTTTCTGGCGCCGTTGTCGGGGAGGTAAGGTAAAAGGTACTCACATCCTCCGGTGTGAGTGCTCGAAGTTATTTCCTTTATATTATGCAATTTTGTCATTTTGTTTCTTGTTTTTACTAGTTAGGCTTAATGGAAAACTACAAAAAATTAGAGAGCTTTATAGTATTTATCTTGAGTTAGGACATGAAGTGTTTGAAGAGAAAATTAAAAAACCTATGGAACTTTATTTGCATGCTAATAGCAATGTTGTTAGTATGAATTCTTTGGACAACATTATTGCTAATGCTATGGAAAAGTCTAAGCTTGGCGAAGCTAGTCTTTATGAAAATGATCTTTTTAGTTCCCCAGCTTTGGAAGATGGCTATTCTATTGCTTATGATGATACAAAATCTCCAATATATGATGATTATAATGATGAATATGATATTTTCAGTCCACCTACTATTGAGGAGAAAATTAATTATGATTACAATATGCCTCCTATATTTGATGATTATGGTGATGAGAATAATAATGATAGATATTTTGTTGAATTTGCTCCCAATACAATTAAAAAGAATGACTATGCTTATGTGGAGAGTAATAATCATTTTATGCATGTGGCTCATGATAAGAGTGTTTCATGTGATAGTTATATTGTTAATTTTATTCATGATGCTACTGAAAGTTATTATGAGAGAGGTAAACATGGTTTTATGTATCTCAATAATATTAAGTTTCCCCTCTTTATGTTGAAAATCTTGAAGTTGCACTTGTTTTGCTTTACTATGCTTGTTGCTTTGTGCTTTCATGACTTGTTTCTTTACAATATTCCTATGCATAGGAAGTGGGTTAGACTTAAATGTGCTTTGAATTTGTTTATTGATGCTCTCTTTTACTTCAAATCATATGTCTTATGTGAGCATCTTCTCAAACTATCATGCCTAACTTAAAGGCGTTAAACAAACGTACTTATTGGGAGATAACCCAAAAGTTTGAGATGAGTCTTGGAAGTTATTACTTCTGTAATAACCGCTCCTTATCCTTTTTATTTGCTTTTTGTGCAAAGAGTAACCTCTAATGAGAGAGAAGTAATGATTGGGAAAGTTGCTGTCCCGAAACAAATTTCTTTGCTTCACCGTAAAAATTTGTGTAAAATCTCGGAACGTCCTTTTGAGGCGTGAATTTTTGTCCTTCTGACCCAGGTTCTTATCTAACTTTAGTTAGTTCAACACTTTTTGATTTGAGCAACAAAATATCTTCGAAAAAATTCTTCTTTACCTGCTGGTCTGTTTTGACAGATTTCTGCCATTTTCTGCATTTGCTTCTTGTTGGTTCCTTTTTGAGTTCTTTTGGGGAATTGAGCTTTTGAGGGAAGTACTACAGTATCTAGTGTTCTAATGTAAGTTTATTTGGTGTTGTGACTGAACCTAAAGACTTATTATCTTGAGTGCACTAATGTTGCTACTAAAGATTGTGTGAAGTTTTGTATGAAGGAAAAATTTCAGGTGTATGGAAGGAATGAGTAATGAGATGAAGGATGGAATAAATCTCAAGCTTGGGGATGTCACGTGTGTCACTCCAAGAAATATCCAAGAATTACAAGCGTCAAAGCTTGGGGATTCCCAAGGCATCCCCTTCTTCATCAATAAAAATCCCAGGTTTCTTCCAAACGCTTTATTTTTATTGTTTCATGCACAGTTGTGTTGTTCCTAGAGCGTCTTCTTTTTAGTTTTGGTTTTGGTTTTTCGTTTGCTTGGTTTTCTTAGTTTGCTGAATAAATTGGTTGGACCCCCTCTTTCATACATTGGTTTTCAAATAGTTTGGTTTGGTTTGGAAAAGAGTAGGAAAGCTCATACTTATGTGGTAAAAAGAGCTCGTTTTTGACTGTGGCCTATGCTCTGTCATGCCATGCTTAATATTGTTTTAGCTTTATGCTTAGTATTCTTTGCTATAGCATCACTTGTTATAAACAATTGAGATTGCTTAATGTGCCTTGGATGAATCATGCGTTGTTTTAGCATATTAAATCATAGCACAGTGGTATTCCCCTTTGATGCTTTATTTGGGTTGATTTGGCACATGCTCACACCATGTTATGACTATCTCAAGTCACCATAGCCTTTATGATCCTTTAGTTTTAAACTTGTAGTATCACTTTATGCTTTGATCAATGATGTTTTGTCGCTCTGCATGATTATGCCCATTATTGCTCTCTTAGTTTGTCGCTCCCAGTCTTTTGCTAGCCTCCACAACCAAGTATGAGTTCCACTCATGCATCCAACTCCCTAAACCAACTTATTCCAAAGAGTCCACCATACCTACCTACTAGCATATGCTATTACAAGTATATTCATGTTTTTTTTTACCTTCGAAATTAAACTTGTTATGGGAAAACCAGTGATTAAATCTCTCACAAACTTGATGGCACACTTTACTTTTATTGCCCTTAATAAACTTGAACCATTGTGTCGTCTATGTTGTATATGCTTGCACTTATTTGTTGGGAATTAGCAGAACCATGCTTTCATGGGGAACGCCTTCAACATTGCACTTGGTACTTGTACCTAGTTGATATCATGCTCTTTTGTATATGGATGTCGTCGGTGTGAAATGAAAGGGGAGCTTGTAAGTCCATGTAGTTATGTATATGTGTTAGAGAAACGCCTGGGCCGCTGGTCTAATCCATGCTGACATGGTGGAAACCTGTAGTGTACCCATAATGAGCTATCTATGAAGCATTGTTCTTATAAAAAAGAGTCCTATATTGAGAAAAAAGAGAAAAAGAAAAAAAAGAGATTATGAAAAGAGGAAAGAGGAAAAAAGCACCATATTCCCATGGTAAATAAGAAGATTACTGAGATGCTCGTTGTCTGCTTGCCTTGTCATTTTGATATGGGGATTCTTCCGTATCATCAGGCAAGGGGTACCCCGTTGGCGGTTCTCTATGATACACATATACTTACGATGACAAGAACTTACCGGTGACTAAACTTGAGTAGCATGAGGAGGGGCCCTCATATACAAGGGACATGAGATTTCTAACTTATACTTCGTCAAGCATGTACAACATAGTTTGTTCACTTTAACCTTAATCACTTCAATATGCTTATGATAGGGGAAATGAGAGCTGACAGCTATAAGTACCATAATTTTTGGAAGCTCTTTATGAGACTTGAGTCCCTACTTCCTTCTATGAAGGCCTTTCTTCCACCATTATATTGAGTCTCCACCTTCTATCTTTATGCACCTACTTTGAGAGAATAGTGGCCATTCTTAGTTCTATGTGCATTGTCCCAAGACTAGTTGATTGATGCATAACTTGATATTTCTTGTTTTAAACTATTTGTATCTAGTCACTCTTATAAACTTTGAAGGTGTCCTATGCATTTATGTTTTGCTACTCTATGAGGGACAAGCTGAATAATACTATGCTATGTTTTCTTTATGTGAAACAAACAAACGTCTTGCAAAGCATTGTTATTCATGAATCTTTTGTTTGTGCCTTTTCATGTTGCAACATAGTTTCTTTGTCTTATTGCTAGAACTTTATCTTTCATGTTATGACTGAAGTACTATGATCCTAGCTTTGAATGTTTTACAAATACTTTGATCAAGTTTATGATGGTGCATGTCACCTCAAAAATTATTCTTTCTTTTTATCACTTACCTACTCAAGGACGAGCAGGAGTTAAGCTTGGGGTGTTGATACATTGCAAATGTATCTATAATTTTTGATGTTCCATGCTTGGTTTTATCTACTTTCTTGTGTTTTGTCCACACTTTGGAGTACTTTTCATATCATCTCTTGGACTATCCTATTAACAAGATACCACAGGGCCAGTTGCCTGTTTTTTGCTGTTTTTGGTTCCAGGAAGTCAAAAAATGAATATTCTCGAAATTGGATGGGGCAAAAGCCAAAGAACCTAGTTTCCCAAAAGACTCACGGAGCCAGAAGACGAGATGGAGAGGGGCCAGGGGCCAGCCACACCATGTGGTGGCGCGGGCTAGCCTTGGCCGCGCCACCAGGTGGTGTGGGCCCCTCTGGCCTCCACCGACCTTGCCTCTTCACCCATAAGATGCCTCCCGATACCAAAACCCTAAATCGTAAATCATAAATCCACGAAAAGTTCCGCAGCGCCGCCGCCACCGCAGGGAAGATTCGGGGGACAGAATGTCTTTATTCCGGCACCCTGCCGGGACGGGGAAGTGCCCCCGGAGCCATCTCCATCTATCTCCACCACCATCTCCATCACCATTGCTGATTCCCATGATGAGGAGGGAGTAGTTCTCTCTCGAAGCTAAGGGTTCTACCGGTAGCTTTGTGTTCATCTCTCTCTCTATGCATGATCTTATTGAGATCATGAGCTTGTAATCTATAGATCTACCTTGCTACTCAAGTGCTTAATAGATCTCTGCTCTCCCCATGTGTGGGAAAGTGACAGCGTGCACACCATGGTGGCACTTAGGCTAGAGATTACAAATACAACCTCCGTCCCAAAATATAAGGCGCCTAAGGATTAGTCAAAAGTCAACTATTTTAAGTTTGACCATGATTATACACAAAAATATAAAAATTTATAATACTAAATTAATATCAATAGATTCACCATAAAGTATATTTTCTTAATATGTCCATTCAATATTATAGATGTAGATATTTTTTTCTAAATATTTGGTCAAAGTTAGTAAAGTTTGACTTTTAACCAATCCTTAGGCACCTTATATTTTGGGACGGAGGGAGTACTTGTTATGAGTTATATTTGGAGTGGGATGTCTTTATGAAATTGTGGTGTTTGTTGGACTCATCTAGTACTCAAGGTGATAGTGTGGGGTTATCTAGAGGGGAAATACTTACTTTGAGGTGTGCTGTTATAGCCCTACCAACGATTAGAGTGTCCAATTGGAGAGTAGTTCAGCGTAGTATCATAAAGAAGAATATATTTATATGAGAGTGTTCACTAGTGAAAGTATGATCCCTAGGCCTTGTTTCTAAGCACTGAAACACCGTTTTTTATTAGATCTGTTACATGTTTGCTTGCTTACATCTTTATTTCAGTTTTACTTTAGTATTTTCCACGCCATCAAGTTATTTGCTATCACCGTTACCACTTATAATTATCTATACCACTTGTATTTCACTATCTCTTCGCCGAACTAGTGCACCTATACACATGACAAGTGTATTGGGTGTGTTGGGGACACAAGAGACTTCTTGTATCTTGATTGCAAGGTTGCTTGAGAGGGAATACCTTTGACCACTTCCACCCTGAGTTCAATAAACCTTGGGTGTGTTGCTGTTCTACAAACCTCTGCACTTGGAGGCCCAACATCTGTCTACAAGAATAGAAGTGCGTAGACATCAAGCATAAAGAGTATAAAATTAGGCCTATACTAGATGTCATTCTATGTCATGAGATTGAGATTAGCATCCCTCATTAGTGAACACTCTTAACTTAGTGGCTAGTGCTAAACATAAAACTTGATCACTTTAGATGGGAATACTTGGTGAAAATGATTATGAAAACCTTGGAATGATGAGTCATTATATTGAAATGTTTTAACATGTGTTGAGAAACACAAATGGATTTGATGGTAAAATGTTGAGGCATGAGCCTTAGCCCTTTATAAAAACTGATGGTTGGGTTCAGATGCGATACCATTCCAATTTTACCGTACAACCACAATACCTAAATTGGGTAAGGCTTAGCAAAAAGTTTATATGCATTAGTATAGGTTCTATCGCGGAAGAGGTTTGAGCTGAGGCTACCTCTTGATGATGTCCACCTATGCAGTGCCCAGGATGGCAGATGGCCATGGTTGGGAGGCCAAGCTCATAGGAGAGGTGCCTATACTAGGGTGTGTAAAGGAAAGGTTGTGATTGATTATCCACATACTAAGTATGATGATTTAGGGTTATCCCTGATGGATGTATCGAAATTTGTGGTGAAAGTGTACCACCTCTGCAGAGTGTCAAACTATTCGAATAGCCGGGTCCGTGGTCATGGACAGTTGGAGTGGCCATACTGTTCCGTCGTCAGATGTTTTCAAAATGAATTGTGAAGTGATCTATGATTTTGACTTGACCACAACAAGGTTGTGAATATGAAAACTAGGTTCCCAACTTAAGTGATTTAGAACATTTAAGTTAACTTTCTTTGCTTCTGAACTCAGTTTAGATAAATCTGGCTTTTTGCAAATAAACTTAGAGATTAGGATTCCTACTAGAACTACCTTACTTGTTAGTGATAGTTTGCGAGTACTTAAAGAGTAATCATGGCTTTGTCCCTGGCTATTCCCGTGGCCAGACTATGAGGAGGACTATCAGGAAGATGGACAGCAGGATGACTACGACAACTAGGATCATCTCCCATCGTCAACATTGCTTGTGACACTAAATATGGTGCCTGCTACTACGCTTATTATTCCGCTGCTTGTTTGTATTAAGAGTGGATCATGAGATCCTTTATTTCTGTAAGACCTTATTATGGTTTGTAATGGATGATGTACTATGGTATCAAATCTGTTATGTCTCGCAAAAATGGTAATCTTGGGATTGTGATGTATGGCATAAAAGGAATCTGGGATTAAAAATCCGGGTGTTGAAAAGTTGGTATCAGAGCCATCCTGACCATAGGAGACCCTAGTTAGAATGGACGTCCGAACAAAAACTTAGTTTCAAAACCAAAGAAGTGAGTATTTATGAAAACCTATTCCCACTCTTATCCTTGATTCTTTCACAAAAATTCATGTTCCTCAAAAATTCTTACATTACTACATAAAATTTGACACACTTGATCACCTAACTAACTTACTCGTCCTAAATTCTTATAGATGGAAGTTCAGTATTGCAAGTTCTACCAGTTGGGAAACAGAGGCCATCTGATCTTTGAGAGGGATCTTGATGCACTGTCTGAGTATCTTGAGCGTACGCATCCGGAATTCTTCGGAGCTCAACTCAAGGATTTCCCAGGAGGAGATCTACAATGGCTGATAGTTGTAGATCTTCAAGGCAAGATGGAGGCACCCATTTCTAAGAAGATTCAATTCACCGTGAGAGGGAACAACTGGCTAGATGGATTAGCCAGGGCTATGCATGAAGCTCTTGCCCATCTGTGTGGGAAAACCATCAACTTGATCCAGGGAACTTGCTTTGCTCACTATGCAAGGCGTGATTCTATGGGAATGCCATTGGAAATGCCAAGTCATCTGGAGATGAAGCGCCAAGTGGAGAATCTTAACTTCCTACTGTATGATAGGCAGAAGGAATTGGACAATGCTCGAGCCTACGCCAACCACAACCTTGCCAAGAAGGACCAGACTCTCGCCATGCTTGTTAAGGATCGCTAATCACTTCATCGTCAATGCGAGAAGAAGGATCGCACCATCACTCGTCTTTGCAAGAAGGTAGTCGACCTCGAGAAGACCATCCATGAGCAAGAAGCCCAACTTGAAGCAAAAGAAGAAGAGGAAGAAGGTGAAGACATCCAGGGAGATATTCACTCGTACCTCAGTGATGACAACGACTACCTGGAGGATGATGCCATGGATTTCTACACTGATGATGATGACTCCGACTTCATTGATGATGAGTAGATGCACTTGATCACAACCGTAGGAATGAGTTGTATCGGTCCCACTTTATCTTAGTTCACATAATGGTTCTTAAAACCATCTGTTTGCCTTTTGTGTTGTGGTGTGTGTTGTATTGTGTGCTTGAATGAAGGAATGAATGAGAGGAAGTTAGTTGCAAAACCTGAGTTCAAACTCAAATTTTTAAGCTTTTGAAACAAAACCATGAACCTTAGAACTTTCCCTCTTACCCCATTATCTATCTCAATCTTCAGATGACTCGTGGAAACCAAGGAGGAAGCAGCTCATCGTAGGACCCGATGTTGCAGATTCTACAGATGCTAGTTTCCGACCGTGAAGCTAGTAGAGCTGAGTGCCAAGCCAATCTAGCCACCCTACAATAGATAGCTCAAATGGCCCACAATAATCAAGGCCAAGGAAATCAGGATCATCATGGATCCATGCTTAAGAACTTTCAAAATACCAATCCCCCTATCTTCAACAAATCTGAGGATCCCTTAGATGCTGATGACTGGCTGCAAACCATGGAGAATAACCTTCAAAATCGCAGGAGTTGATGCCAACGAGAAGGTACTGTTTGCCACCCACTATCTTGCAGGAGATGCAAGATCCTGGTGGAATAGCGCCCGTACTATGAACAACGATCAAGTCATGACTTGAGAAGCTTTCAAGATCAAGTTCAACCGCACCCATGTGCCGCAGGGTTTAGTCACTAGAATGAGAGATGAGTTCAGAGAACTGAAGCAAGGAAGGATGACAGTAGTTGAGTACTGGGACAAATTTCTGTCCCTCGCTAGGTATGCACCTGATGAGATCAACACTGAAGCCAAGAAGAAAGAAAGGTTTCTGAATGGATTGCACGATGAGATGCAGATTGTGTTAGTCAACATCCACTTTGAAGACCTAGAAGAGTTAGTCGACTCTGCCATCTAGATGGAAGGGAAGATAAACCAAGCCAACGACAACCACAAGCGTAGAATGATGCACCAGACTGGGTCACATAATACCCAGAAGTATCTCCCCAACCCATCTGCAGGATATGCCCCGAGAAACAATAGACCCCCAATGTCTCGCCCAAGCTACCCCAATCGTAGCGGAGGAAAAGTGAAGTCTGGAGGAAACCACAACAATAACCCCGGCAACTCCAACAACTTCAACCGTGCACCGCCCAAGTCCAACAACAATACTTCCCCGAGGACTGGAAGCTATGTCGTGCCTGTTGCAGCCAAAGACAAGTCCCAGATTACTTGCTTTGAATGTGGAGTGAAGTGTCACTACTCCAACGAGTGTTCCAAGAAGCTTGCAGCCACCACCAATGTGAATGCTCCAGCTCAGCAGCAACGCCGTGTTCAGCCTGGAAGAAGATTTTCCCCTGGGAATTCACTGAACTGCAACAGACCTCTGTTCCACATGAATGCTGAAGAAGCTTAGGAAGCGCCAGATGTCGTGCTGGGTATGTTTTCTGTTAACTCAGTACTTGCAAGAGTGTTGTTTGATTCTGGAGCATCGCACTCATTTGTTACAGAAGAATTTGCATGCACTAGTAAGATCCAACCTACAAAATTGAAACATGTTATGATAGTTCAAATTCCTGGTTCAACCACCAAAGCTAGAAAATTTTGCAAGGATGTACCTATCAAAATCCATGGGATAGATTTTTATGACAATCTAATAGTACTTGGAACCAAAGGTTTGGAAGTAGTACTAGGAATGGATTGGACGTCAAAACATAAAGGAATGATAGACTGTGCCAAGAAATCCATAACCATGACCAGTAGCTCTGGAGTATCAGTAGAGCATGTATCTGAAACCTTGCACCGTCAGTTCAAATGCAACAAGAGTCTAGCCCTACCAACCATTGACCAAGTCAGAGTAGTCTGTGAATACCCCGATGTATTCTGATACGTCCATTTTGCATCACTATTCTATGTCTTAATTCACTATTATTCATTGATATATTTCGTATTGAGAGGTGATACTTATGTTATTTCATCTGTTTTTGCATGGTTGATGACTTTTGGAGCATGGACCGCTGCAGTCAGGATTCTGATGGAAAAGGTGCTGTTTGGAGGCAAAATTTGCGAAGATCATAAAATCTGAGAAAATATACGAAAAATCCTATTTTTCCAGAATACTAAGGATGCCAGAAGACAGAGTGGAGATGGGCCACAGGGGGCCCACACCAACCCCTGGCGCGGGCAGCCCTAGGCCGTGCCAGGAGGTGGTGTGGCCACCCTGGCCCACTCCAACCTCTCCCCTCTGGCGTATATCATCCTCCCGAAACCCTAAGACTCGGGGAGCAACCACAGAAAGATTCTGCCGCCTCTGCGGTGCGGAAAACACCGAGAGAGAAAGATCTCTCCGGCAGACAGATTTTTGCTGGGGGAATTCCTTCCCGGAGAGGGGAGATCGTCACCATCAACACCACCATCAAGATGGACTTCATCGGGATCATCATCATCATCACCACCATCATCATCACCATCAGCACCATCTTCATCATCTCCATATTGCTATAACAATTGAGTTGAATCTTGCATTAGTTCATAGGGGAAACTTTCCTGGTGTTGATTACTCTTTGTAGTTGATGCTATTGAGTGAACTGTTGAATTATTGTTTATGTTCAGATTGTTATACATCATTATTCCATCTTTGATCTTGATCCATATGATGTCTTGTGAGTAGTTCGTTTGTTCTTGAGGACATGGGAGAAGTCTTGTTGTTAGTAGTGGAATTGTGTTGAGAAAGATTCAATAGTTTGATATTTAAGTTGTGGTGTACTTCTTCTAGTGGTGTCATGTGAACATTGAATACATGACACTTCACCTATATGGGCCTAGGGGAATGCATTGTGTATTTGGCTACTAATCATAGGGGTTGCCAGAGTGACAGAAACATGAACCCCCGTTAGGAAACTATTGCACAAGGGATGTAAGGGTTTTAGAGTTTAAAGCTGTGGTTAGGTTTCTACCTTAATTACTTTCTTGTACTTACGAATGTTTGCAAGGGGTATAATCACAAGTATGTATTAGTCTTGGATGGGGCGGTACATTAGCACAGGTTCACCCACATAACACTTAGCAAGCTAGAGAAGATTAATCAACTATATGAAGCGAAAGCACTTGACAGTCTTCCCATGTGTCCTCGAGAATGTTTGGTCATCTTAAGTAATACACCCGGCAGAGAATTCCTGATCCATACCACTAGCCAGCATCTTCTGCTCCTTGTTGGCTTCGACACTCTTACTTATCGAAAATACTGCGATCCACCTCCTATACTTGTGGGTCATCAAGACTATTTTCTGGCGCCGTTGCCGGGGAGTGAAGCGCTATTGGAAAGTGGACCTGGTAAAGGAAACTTCTACTGTGAGTATTGTTTACTTCTGCTAGTTGCTTTATTTTTGTTATGGATAATTCGCTGAGTTTCTTATTTGGTAATGCTACTACCACTGCTCAGGTAATAGATAAGACACCACCTGCTGAGAATGATGTTTTCAAAATACCTACAAGAACTATTGATCGTGTTATGGATAACTGAAAGGATAATTGCCCCTATGTGTGATTTTGGTGATTAATGACAATCCCTATGGACTAATATTTTCATTGAGTTTTATATGAAGGAATATTCCATAGGTCATGCTTGTAGTCCATATGCTGGATTCAAGTATGGATGCCATGAAGATAAAGATATACCTTGAGTTTTGGCATCAAGATCATCAAATTAAAGAGAAGAATATGATATGTTCAAGATCTTGAGAGTGTGATCTCAATAGAAGAATTCAAGATATGGCTCTAAGCCGGTGTCATGATAGCCTCATTAGTTGAGCTATGGTTGACTAAGATTTAGAGCATGTAATCAAATGAAGAATTCCTTATGTACCTCAAGATATTGAGATGGAGCATGAGAAGACTCTTGGTTGACCAATGCAAAGAGTGAAGAGTGATTTCAAGTTGGTCAACGCATGAAGCATAAATAATGTACCACATGGATCTTGTGGTGTGGTAAGCCTTGTCATTTATGCATCATGAACTAACCCATTATATATGTTCCTTTGTGTTTTATATATGGGATAGGTATCTTTCCATGGGCATGCTTCAAAAGTGAAGATCTCAATAGCCCATGAGAGGATGGCGTCAAGTGGTGATCGTCATCAAGGTTGAGAAGGGCAAGTTCAAGATAAGCATCTCGAGAAGATCATTTGCCTGAAGCTTGCCGTCAATATTGGTGAAAATGGACATGTGAAGATGTGTCCTAATGAAGCTATCCCATAGTGGTGTATGGGGGAGCAAATTATGAATCTTCACGAAGCAACAATGATCAAGTGATGCATTCCGGCTTGGATGGAGCTTGAAGCGTTGTCATCAAGATCAAGCGGGATGCGCAAGGCAAAGGTATGTCCTTGCTAGGTTTTCCTTTTACCGGTCTCAAGGTGGTTGTTGGTAGACCGGGTTATAGGATAGATAGCCGCACTATCAAGAGGGGCTTTCGGTTGGGTAACTTGATCACATCGTCATAGGGAGCTCAATCCTTTGCATCTTCCTATTTTGTTGCTTCTTGGTATTTTCTCTATGTGAGGTTCTTGAGCTTGTTGCTAGCTCTTCAACAAGCCCAAGTTCATCGAAGACGGAATTCGTATGCATCTTATATGGCGTTTTCGAGTTTGAAGGTTTTACCGGTTCTTCTTATAGGGAGGCTCCATACCTTTCCTCATTTGGTTCTATCTTCCTTTGTTGGACTATGATGTTTTCATGCATCATATTGTGGATCCGGTTCAACCGAGCCCCACACCGGACGGTCCGGTTCCAGCTCCGGTAGACCGGATCTCAGACCGGGTTTTCCGGTTTTCGCGAATGAGTCTATTCCGGGTTGGCAAACAGATGTATTTCGGTTTGTAGGTCGGTCCTCCGGCCTGGGGACCGAGTTTCCCGGTTCTGGGGCCGGTCCAACCGACTTTGGAACCGAGTTTTCTCTGTTTTCACTCCAACGGCTATATTTGCTTTTCCCTATAAAAGGGGGTTCTTCCCCCAACGTTTTTGATTGTTCTTGAGCTCGAAATTGACCTCCATTGTTGAACCTCTTGAGCTTGCTTCCTCTCCCTTCCCTCCTATGATTCTTGCATCTTTTTGAGGGCTTTGGAAGAGGAGATCTAGATCTACAATTCCAACAATCAATTCCTCCTCTAAGTGAGGGGGAACCCTTTCGATCTAGATCTTGAAGTCATTGGTTGACTTCCACCATTGTTCTTCCTCTCTAATTCCTCCCTCGCACTTGTTGCTTTGGTGGGATTTGAGAGTGAGGGATTTAAGCACCCTTGGTGTTCTTGCTTTGCATTCTTGCATAAGTGTTGAGCTCTCCACTACGATTTGTTCTAGTGAGAGACCATGAGATTGTTGCTCTTGGAGGGTGACCTCCTAGTTGGCTTGGCGGTTGGTGCCGCGGTGTCCTCTTCGTGGAAGATTGTGAAGAGACCCAGGCTTCTCCTTCGTGGAGCTTGTGAAGTGGTAGTGGAGCTTTCCATCTCCGGAGCGGAGGAAAAGCTAGCCATAAGGAAAGGGCCTATTCCTTCGTGGGATAGACTCGGAGAAGAAGGTGAGCCTTCGTGGCGTTGAGAAATCCTTTGTGGAATCCCACACCTCTCCAACGTGACGTACCTTACTTGTAAGGGAACACGGGAATACATCTTCATCTCCGCGTGCCTCGGTTATCTCTATACCTGAGCTTACTTTCCTTGTGATAGCCATCGTGCTTGAAGTACTCATATCTTGTGTATCACTTGTGGTGTATTTATCTTGTGCTATCTTGCTTAGCTTATCTTGTTGTTGGTGCACTTAGTTGAGCCTAGTGTATTTAGGTTTTGTCCTTGTAAAATAAACGTTAGTTTAATTCCGCATTCTATCAAGCCAAAACCGTAATAGTTTTGAAATTGCCTATTCACCCCCCTCTAGGCGACATCTATATCCTTTCAATTGGTATCAGAGCAAGGTCTCTCCTTGTTTAGGCTTCACCGCCTAGAGTGTAAAGATGTTGGCTAGTAGTATAGTGCACAATGACACAATTATCTTTGATGGCACAAATTATATTTTGTGGAGAAATTGCTTGCTTTGTAATCTTCGGACCTTGTGTCCAAATATTGAGCGATTTCTAGATGTAGGTTTTTCTCCTCCGATGGATCCTCAAAATCTATCTTTAGAGGATGAGAAAAATTTACATCTCGAAGCTCAAGTATCTAATGAGCTTATTTTCTCTTTGAGCCCCATAGTTAATTTGTTCTTGACAAATGTAAAGCACAAGTCATCTCATGAGATGTGGACCAAGCTTAAAGAAATATTTGGTGGGTCCATTTCTCATAGGGTCGGTGGTATCTCCGAGGAGCTCTCTTCTCCTTCACATCATTAAGAGCTCCAAGTGGCTTCCACCTCCAACCGCGATGAGATTTCAATTCCCTCCACTTCACCTACATGTGACAAGTCACAAGGTAATGGCATGGTGAGTGGAGAAATCATTTGTAATGATGGTAGTGGTTCTCTTTACACCAATGATTCATGTTCTACAAATGCTAATGGTGTAGAGATTTTGGACTTAAGCACTTCTTGCAATGATAATTATATATCCTTGTGTGTTGCTAGTCCTTGCATATTGTCTAGAAATTATTTGAGTACTAGTGTAGATGATATGCTTGATTTGTCTTGTTCCAATAAACAACATGCTTCTATTTCCTCTAGTTGTGTATCTAACAATGTAGAGGAAATCAAACACCCTATGGAGCAAGACACGATCATGAATGAAGATTCAAGAATATCCTCATCTTCATCCTCCCGTTCTCACATGTGCCTTATGGCAAGAGGATCAAAGGTATCTCCTACTTTGGATCCTAACATATGTTCTCTAGATAATAGCAATGATAATGATGATAATTGATAGTGATGATGACCTTGATGAGGATACTAGTGCTCTTGTGCTTGAGTTAACTTTTTTGTGTACCTCTCTCCGTGGTAATAATAAGGCCGTTGCTTGTCTCAAACACGTTATGGACACCATAACTAAACAAACGGAAACCATAGAAGAGTTGGATTTCCAACTTGATGATGGGAGTCGTAGATTCCATCTCCTTAAGCAAGAGCTTGCCGAGGAGAAGCACACTAATTGTCTCCTCACACAAAAAATTAAATCTTATGAGCTTGAAAATGAAAAAATTAATGATGCTAGTGCTACTAACTCTAATTCTTGTGAAGCATCTATGTTAAAGGAGAATGTTGAGCTAAGGGCTCAACTTGAGTTGCTAACTAGCAAGTATAGGAAATTGGAAGAGAGTCATGAAATGCTCTCAGGCTCTCATAATGATCTTCTAATCTCCTATGATGTGCTAAAATTAGCTCGTGAGGCAAGTATCACTAAGGTAACATCTTGTGAGCCTCTTTTGGACATTAGCACAACTTCTAATCAAAATTCTATTTTGCCATGTGCTAGTCCTAGTGATCCTTCTAGTCATACTAGTGATAAACCTTGTGTTGGATTACTTGCTTTGCCTTATTGATCTAACAATGAAGCTTCTACTTCCTCTAGTACCTCTATTTATACTAACCGTGTAGAGGAAATCAAAGAACTCAAGGCCCAAGTAACTTCTTTGAAGAAAGACTTGAAAAAGAGTCATGAAGGCAAATCCACATTCGATAATATTTTGAGTGTGCAAAAATACCCCAATGATAAAAGAGGACTTGGATTCAACTCCAATAACAAGAACAAGTCCAAGAGCAACAAGAAGAAGATCCAAGACCAAGTCAAGGATTTGGCCAAGATTATTTGCTTCAAGTGCAAGGTTAAAGGACATCATGTAAGATCTTGTCCATTGAAGAAAAAGCACTTGAGTGAGAAGAAACAAGGGAAGCGGCCACAAGTTCAAGGTCAAGCCGAAGCTCAACCTCAAGTTGAAGCTAGGCCACTTCCCAAGAAGAATCAAGATAAGGCTCCCCAAGCCAAGAAATTAATGAAGAAGATAAAGGGGAGCACTTGTTGCTACATATGTCGTGAGAAGGGGCACTTGGCCTCTTCATGTTCAAATGGTACCTTATCTAACCCTATCATTGTTGATGATTATTATTCTCTTGGGAAGGATAAGGATGGCAATGTGTTTGCCAAGTTTGTTGGAACTCAAAGTGGTGTCAAGAAACGAACCATTTGGGTTGCCAAGCCTATTGTGACTAACCTCATAGGACCCAACTTGGTTGGGTTCCAACAAGCTCAAACTTGATCAATAGGTGTTTTTGGAGGGCATTGGAGACTTGGCTAACTCATGAAGAATTAAGGGATCTTCATATATTATATTTTATAAAGCCAAGTTATAAAGATTATCATCTCCCTACCATATACCCAATGTGCCTCTTTGTAGTAACTCGAACTCAACTCTTTTATATTGAAAGTTACTTGCCCCTTTACATGTTTTGGTTTTGTACCAAGTATGTGTTTGTATTTGTTGTGCCTCATGCTTGCTTATTTTGTGTATTCAAGTATGTCTATGTGTTTGTCACATCATTTACTTGTGTGTTTTGCTTTGAGCCTCCAATGCATCTTGATGATATCTTTTTTGGCCCTTTTTGAGTGGTTAATGGAACATCCCATTTTGGGGGTGTGATATGCCTCGCGCATCTCTCATACCTTAAAATGTGTGTACATGAGTACTACCACTTAGTATTCATATTGCAAGATTATCTAGTCACTATGTGGTGTGTCTTACTCATGAGAAATTCAAATTCTAAATGTCCATTAATTATTTCTAGTTGAGGTTGTTTTCCCTCTGATTAAGAAAAATTGGATACCACATTATGGGGGAGTAATATGCTTCTTTTGCATATCCCAATCCTAGGAAATGTGAACATGAGGTGGTGCCATTTAGAGTTGATATTGTTGATTATCTTGTATCTAGGTGGCATGTTAGCTCAAACAAGGTCCTATTTTCTTGTTAGAAGCTTTTATTGGTCGTCTTTTCGGTGTTTGCTTGAGTAAGAAATTCTTCGTGTGGCCTTCCTCAAATGCTTATCTCTATCGAGAGAAGAAAGAAATCTAAGTTTGATAACATCTCTGCCAAACTCGGTTCTCAGGCCGGTTGAACCGGTTCCCAGACCGGACGGTCCGGTACCAGTCCCGGTCAACCGAACCCAAACCAGGATTCTCGGTTTCATATACCGAGTCTATCCGGGCTACTCACAGTGAGCATCCTGGTTTGGATTCCGGTTGACCGGGTTGTACACCGGGCGGTCCGGTACCAGTTCTGGTCAACCGAACCCAAACCGGGATTCTCGGTTTCATATACCGACTCTATCCGGGCTCACACACAGTGAGCATCCCGGTTTGGATTCCGGTTGACCGGGCTGCACACCGGGCGGTCCGGTGTGTGGTCCGGTCCAACCGAACTTAAAACCGAGTTTCGCAGAAAATGCTACAAACGGCTAGATCTATCCCTTGAGTATAAATACCTCTTCTTCTAGCTTGTCTTTACAAAAATTGTTGTGGCTCCCATTGTCTTCCTTGGCTTTTGAACATCTCTTTGATGGTGTTTTTGATTATCATCAAATGTGATTTTAGTGGAAGACAAACCTTTTCTTCTCGGAACCTTGTGCCATTGTGAAAAGTGTTAAGGGTTTGGTTTATTTGTTGAAACCTTGCTCTTTGGGGAGTTTGTTATATCATTCTTTCTTCTCTGTGTTATTTGCTTGAATGAGATAAATCTTTGAGCATTTGTGTTTTTATCCCATCTTTTATGCTCAATAGTTTTTGCTTGGATCATTTGTTGAACTTTGTTGAATAAATCTTGTGTTGATTTGATTCTTTGATATAGTTTGGACAACAAATATGTTTTGTCACACCTTGTATGCCTTCTTGAATTTTTTGGTGTTTTTTCCAAATTATATATTCTTTGGTTCTTGAAAGTCTCGTGCATGCATGTTTACTAAATGTATATCTTATATCATATTTTGCTTTCTTTGATCCAATATATAGGGTATACTCCATCAAATCCTTAAATGGCTATGATGCGCATGAAATTCTAATTTCATCTCTAAATATGCACATATTTTTATGGAGTATGTCCTATGTGTTGTGGTTAGTCTAACCACTTTGGACCCAATAAGTTTGGGGACCAAGATGTACTTGAATGTTGTTTTAGGTACATTGGAGATGCAATGGATGCTTGTCTTATCAATAAGGAACGTGTTGTCACCACATGATAATTGGAGCCAAGCTAGGATGATCAAAGAATTCTTATCTACTACATCATACCATTGCTATCTCGGTAACAAGTATCTTATTCATGCATACTATTCTTCCATCCAATCGCTTGTAGGTTGCATCTTGGCATGAATTTATTTGTTTGTAAATGTTGCGGTTCTTGCAAGGATCTTTGAAAGACTTTTCTATCCTTATTCCTTATGTGAGTAATTTGAGATGATGCATATAATCGGGAGTATATAAAATCATGTTCATGATTCACCAATCCCAAATATGCCTTCTAGCAATTTATTGCATATAAATTCCTCAAGGTACTCTCATGTGCAATATTGTTGAAATTGCATTGAATCCTTCCTTTTGATACTTGTTGCCTTTCTCAAAATATCCCAAATAGCATTAGTTCCCTTAGTTTTAGTTGTGATGTTTTTGAGGTTTTCTTTTTCTTTGGTGAAGTTCATTGATATACCATAAGAGAAAATAGAGCCATGGGCTATATATATGCACTTAAGCAAAATATCATTTTTTGGTATATCTTATGACTTCCTCTTGGATATCATGTTTTCTTATCTTTATTAACCTCTTATGTGTGGATGTTTCTTTGTGGATTATTCCCATGATTTCCCAATTAGAAACTTATATACACAAGAGTGTTAATCTCTCGCCTTGATATCCTTGCCTTTTGCCAACCATCTCACTTATCCGCTTAGTTTTTAATGGTTTTGGTAAGGTCTTGATTTATGAGTGCTCGGTTTACTTTCATTGCATCTTCATGCACTCATATCTCATATTTGGTTTCTTTTGGACTTAATCTTGTCTTGACAAGTGTATTGATTTATATCTCTACTCATTGTATCTTGGTTGTGTTCTAAATGATATAGAGGGAGTGAGGATTCCATGTTTGTGCATATTGTATTCAAATAAACCAATAATTTATGCACAAACCTTGGGGATCTTCCTTATTTCATTTAGACAACTATTTGTCCACTTGATTATTTGGATCTTTTGATTGCTTGCTTCATCCGTTGAAGTTTCTTCACCTTGTTATCCTTTTCGCAATATTTGATCCTCAATATAGTTGATTTCCTCCAAGTATTCGTCATTGGATATGTGCATATGATTTCACTCATATTATGAGAAATGCACACCTTGGGAGGAACTTGAACTATATTGGCCTTCTAACTTTGTCATCCATTTTGGCACTTGTTGTCAATGGGGGAGAAGTTTAGAGGGTTTTAAGGGAAATGGTTTTCTACTTAAGATTGGTTTGTTCTTAAGTGTTTGCCTTTCATGCATTTCATCTTTATTATGTATTGCATGGTTGAGTATATAGTGGAAACTCTCCCAAAGGTTATGCTTGACAATGTATGAAATGAAATTCAAGTTCATCACACGTGCATATATTGTGGGGGAGTTTTCTCTATATATGTTGGTTCTACTCACATTTCTTGCATTAGTTCTAGTTTGTGTGAGTAGAAGCAGTTTTGATATGGGCTAGTATCTTTGTGTTACTTAACCATATCAAATACAACCTCTTGTATACAACTTATTCTCGGATAAGTTGCGTACTTGTTTCTAATATTCATTATATAAACCCTCTTGTTGTGATTGTCATCAATTACCAAAATGGGGGAGATTGAAAGGGTAATTGCCCCTATGTGTGGTTTTGGTGATTAATGACAATCCCTATGGACTAATATTTTCATTGAGTTTTATATGAAGGAATATTCCATAGGTCATGCTTGTAGTCCATATGTTGGATTCAAGTATGGATGCCATGAAGATAAAGATATACCTTGAGTTTTGGCATCAAGATCATCAAATTGAAGAGAAGAATATGATATGTTCAAGATCTTGAGAGTGTGATCGCCATAGAAGAATTCAAGATATGGCTCTAAGCCGGTGTCATGATAGCCTCATTAGTTGAGCTATGGTTGAATAAGCTTTAGAGCATGTAATCAAATGAAGAATTCCTTATGTACCTCAAGATATTGAGATGGAGCATGAGAAGACTCTTGGTTGACCAATGCAAAGAGTGAAGAGTGATTTCAAGTTGGTCAACGCATGAAGCATAAATAATGTACCACATGGATCTTGTGGTGTGGTAAGCCTTGTCATTTATGCATCATGAACTAACCCATTATATATGTTCCTTTGTGTTTTATATATGGGATAGGTATCTTTCCATGGGCATGCTTCAAAAGTGAAGATCTCAATAGCCCATGAGAGGATGGCGTCAAGTGGTGATCGCCATCAAGGTTGAGAAGGGCAAGTTCAAGATAAGCATCTCGAGAAGATCATTTGCCTGAAGCTTGCCGTCCATATTGGTGAAAATGGACATGTGAAGATGTGTCCTAATGAAGCTATCCCATAGCGGTGTATGGGGGAGCAAATTATGAATCTTCACGAAGCAACAATGATCAAGTGATGCATTCCGGCTTGGATGGAGCTTGAAGCGTTGTCATCAAGATCAAGCGGGATGCGCAAGGCAAAGGTATGTCCTTGCTAGGTTTCCTTTTACCAGTCTCAAGGTGGTTGTTGGGAGACCGGGTTATAGGATAGATAGCCGCACTATCAAGAGGGGCTTTCGGTTGGGTAACTTGATCACATCGTCATAGGGAGCTCAATCCTTTGCATACTTTGCATCTTCCTATTTTGTTTCTTCTTGGTATTTTCTCTATGTGAGGTTCTTGAGCTTGTTGCTAGCTCTTCAACAAGCCCAAGTTCATCGAAAACGGAATTCGTATGCATCTTATATTGCGTTTTCGAGTTTGAAGGTTTTACCGGTTCTTCTTATAGGGAGGCTCCATACCTTTCCTCATTTGGTTCTATCTTACTTTGTTGGACTATGATGTTTTCATGAATCATATTGTATAGCTTGTTTTCCTCATCAAAACAAGCCCAAGATCATCGAAATCGGAGTCCGGATGCAAAAGTTATTGCGTTTTTCGTGAAGTCAGTTTCATCCCGGTTGTGGATCCGGTTCAACCGAGCCCCACACCGGACGGTCCGGTTCCAGCTCCGGTAGACCGGATCTCAGACCGGGTTTTCTGGTTTTCGCGACCGAGTCTATTCCGGGATGGCAAACAGAGGTATTTCGGTTTGTAGGTCGGTCCTCTGGCCTGGGGACCGAGTTTCCCGGTTCTGGGGCCGGTCCAACCGACCTTGTAACCGAGTTTTCTCTGTTTTCTCTCCAACAGCCATATTTGCTTTTCCCTATAAAAGGGGGTTCTTCCCCCAACGTTTTTGATTGTTCTTGAGCCCGAAATTGACCTCCATTGTTGAACCTCTTGAGATTGCTTCCTCTCCCTTCCCTCCTATGATTCTTGCATCTTTTTGAGGGCTTTGGAAGAGGAGATCTAGATCTACAATTCCAACAATCAATTCCTCCTCTAAGTGAGGGGGAACCCTTTCGATCTAGATCTTGAAGTCATTGGTTGACTTCCACCATTGTTCTTCCTCTCTAATTCCTCCCTAGCACTTGTTGCTTTGGTGGGATTTGAGAGTGAGGGATTTAAGCACCCTTGGTGTTCTTGCTTTGCATTCTTGCATAAGTGTTGAGCTCTCCACTACGATTTGTTCTAGTGAGAGACCATGAGCTTGTTGCTCTTGGAGGGTGACCTCCTAGTTGGCTTGGCAGTTGGTGCCGCGGTGTCCTCTTCGTGGAAGATTGTGAAGAGACCCAGGCTTCTCCTTCGTGGAGCTTGTGAAGTGGTAGTGGAGCTTGCCATCTCCGGAGCAGAGGAAAAGCTAGCCATAAGGAAAGGGCCTATTCCTTCGTGGGATAGACTCAGAGAAGAAGGTGAGCCTTCGTGGCGTTGAGAAATCCTTTGTGGAATCCCACACCTCTCCAACGTGACGTACCTTACTTGTAAGGGAACACGGGAATACATCTTCATCTCCGCGTGCCTCGGTTATCTCTATACCCGAGCTTACTTTCCTTGTGATAGCCATCGTGCTTGAAGTACTCATATCTTGTGTATCACTTGTGGTGTATTTATCTTGTGCTATCTTGCTTAGCTTATCTTGTTATTGGTGCACTTAGTTGAGCCTAGTGTATTTAGGTTTTGTGCTTGTAAAATAAACGTTAATTTAATTCCGCATTCTATCAAGCCAAAACCGTAATAGTTTTGAAATTGCCTATTCACCCCCTCTAGGCGACATCTATATCCTTTCAATTGGTATCAGAGCAAGGTCTCTCCTTGTTTAGGCTTCACCGCCTAGAGTGTAAAGATGTTGGCTAGTAGTATAGTGCACAATGACACAATTATCTTTGATGGCACAAATTATATTTTGTGGAGAAATTGCTTGCTTTGTAATCTTCGGACCTTGTGTCCAAATATTGAGCGATTTCTAGATGTAGGTTTTTCTCCTTCGATGGATCCTCAAAATCTATCTTTAGAGGATGAGAAAAATTTACATCTCGAAGCTCAAGTATCTAATGAGCTTATTTTCTCTTTGAGCCCCATAGTTAATTTGTTTTTGACAAATGTAAAGCACAAGTCATCTCATGAGATGTGGACCAAGCTTAAAGAAATATTTGGTGGGTCCATTTCTCATAGGGTCGGTGGTATCTCCGAGGAGCTCTCTTCTCCTTCACATCATGAAGAGCTCCAAGTGGCTTCCACCTCCAACCGCGATGAGATTTCAATTCCCCCCACTTCACCTACATGTGACAAGTGACAAGGTAATAGCATGGTGAGTGGAGAAATCATTTGTAATGATGGTAGTGGTTCTCTTTACACCAATGATTCATGTTCTATAAATGCTAATGGTGTAGAGAGTTTGGACTTAAGCACTTCTTGCAATGATAATTATATATCCTCGTGTGTTGCTAGTCCTTGCATATTGTCTAGAAATTATTTGAGTACTAGTGTAGATGATATGATTGATTTGTCTTGTTCCAATAAACAACATTCTTCTATTTCCTCTAGTTGTGTATCTAACAATGTAGAGGAAATCAAACACCCTATGGAGCAAGACACGATCATGAATGAAGATTCAAGAATATCCTCATCTTCATCCTCCCGTTCTCACATGTGCCTTATGGCAAGAGGATCAAAGGTATCTCCTACTTTGGATACTAACATATGTTCTCTAGATAATAGCAATGATAATGATGATAATTGATAGTAATGATGACCTTGATGAGGATACTAGTGCTCTTGTGCTTGAGTTAACTTTTTTGTGTAACTTTTTTGTGTATAGGAAATTGGAAGAGAGTCATGAAATGCTCTCAGGCTCTCATAATGATCTTCTAATCTCCTATGATGTGCTAAAATTAGCTCGTGAGGCAAGTATCACTAAGGTAACATCTTGTGAGCCTGTTTTGGACATTAGCACAACTTCTAATCAAAATTCTATTTTGCCATGTGCTAGTCCTAGTGATCCTTCTAGTCATACTAGTGATAAACCTTGTGTTGGATTACTTGCTTTGCCTTATTGATCTAAAAATGAAGCTTCTACTTCCTCTAGTACCTCTATTTATACTAACCGTGTAGAGGAAATCAACGAACTCAAGGCCCAAGTCACTTCTTTGAAGAAAGACTTGAAAAAGAGTCATGAAGGCAAATCCACATTCGATAATATTTTGAGTGTGCAAAAATACCCCAATGATAAAAGAGGACTTGGATTCAACTCCAATAACAAGAAAAAGTCCAAGAGCAACAAGAAGAAGATCCAAGACCAAGTCAAGGATTTGGCCAAGATTATTTGCTTCAAGTGCAAGGTTAAAGGACATCATGTAAGATCTTGTCCATTGAAGAAAAAGCACTTGAGTGAGAAGAAACAAGGGAAGAGGCCACAAGTTCAAGGTCAAGCCGAAGCTCAACCTCAAGTTGAAGCTAGGCCACTTCCCAAGAAGAATCAAGATAAGGCTCCCCAAGCCAAGAAATTAATGAAGAAGAGAAAGGGGAGCACTTGTTGCTACATATGTCGTGAGAAGGGGCACTTGGCCTCTTCATGTTCAAATGGTACCTTATCTAACCCTATCATTGTTGATGATTATTATTCTCTTGGGAAGGATAAGGATGGCAATGTGTTTGCCAAGTTTGTTGGAACTCAAAGTGGTGTCAAGAAACGAACCATTTGGGTTGCCAAGCCTATTGTGACTAACCTCATAGGACCCAACTTGGTTGGGTTCCAACAAGCTCAAACTTGATCAATAGGTGTTTTTGGAGGGCATTGGAGACTTGGCTAACTCATGAAGAATTAAGGGAGCTTCATATATTATATTTTATAAAGCCAAGTTATAAGGATTATCATCTCCCTACCATATACCCAACGTGCCTCTTTGCGGTAACTCGAACTCAACTCTTTTATATTGAAAGTTACTTGCCCCTTTACATGTTTTGGTTTTGTACCAAGTATATGTTTGTATTTGTTGTGCCTCATGCTTGCTTATTTTGTGTATTAAAGTATGTCTATGTGTTTGGCACATCATTTACTTGTGTGTTTTGCTTTGAGCCTCCAATGCATCTTGATGATATCTTTTTGGCTCTTTTTGAGTGGTTAATGGAACATCCCATTTTGGGGGTGTGATATGCCTCGCGCATCTCTCATACCTTAAAATATGTGTACATGAGTACTACCACTTAGTATTGATATTGCAATATTATCTAGTCACAATGTGGTGTGTCTTACTCATGAGAAATTCAAATTCTAAATGTCCATTAATTGTTTCTAGTTGACGTTGTTTTTCCTCTTATTAAGAAAAATTGGATACCACATTATGGGGGAGTAATATGCTTCTTTTGCATATCACAATCCTAGGAAATGTGAACATGAGGTGGTGCCACTTAGAGTTGATATTGTTGATTATCTTGTATCTAGGTGGCATGTTAGCTCAAACAAGGTCCTATTTTCTTGTTAGAAGCTTTTATTGGTCGTATTTTCGGTCTTTGCTTGAGTAAGAAATTCTTGGTGTGGCCTTCCTCAAATGGTTATCTCTATCGAGAGAAGAAAGAAATCTAAGTTTGATAACATCTCTGCCAAACTCGGTTCTCAGGCCGGTTGAACCGGTTCCCAGACCGGATGGTCCGGTACCAGTCCCGGTCAACCGAACCCAAACCAGGATTCTCGGTTTCATATACCGAGTCTATCCGGGCTCACTCACACTGAGCATCCCAGTTTGGATTCCGGTTGACCGGGTTGTACATCGGGCGGTCCGGTACCAGTTCCGGTCAACCGAACCCAAACCGGGATTCTCGGTTTCATATACCGAGTCTATCCTGGCTCACACACAGTGAGCATCCCGGTTTGGATTCCGGTTGACCGGGCGGCACACCGGGCGGTCCGGTGTCTGGTCCGGTCCAACCGAACTTAAAACCGAATTTCGCAGAAAATGCTACAAACGGCTAGATTTCTCCCTTGAGTATAAATACCTCTTCTTCTAGCTTGCCTTTACAAAAATTGTTGTGGCTCCCATTGTCTTCCTTGGCTTTTGAACATCTCTTTGATGGTGTTTTTGATTATCATCAAATGTGATTTTAGTGGAAGACAAACCTTTTCTTCTCGGAACCTTGTGCCATTGTGAAAAGTGTTAAGGGTTTGGTTTATTTGTTGAAACCTTGCTCTTTGGGGAGTTTGTTATCTCATTCTTTCTTCTCTGTGTTATTTGCTTGAATGAGATAAATCTTTGAGCATTTGTGTTTTTATCCCATCTTTTATGCTCAATAGTTTTTGCTTGGATCATTTGTTGAACTTTGTTGAATAAATCTTGTGTTGATTTGATTCTTTGATATAGTTTGGACAACAAATATGTTTTGTCACACCTTGTATGCCTTCTTGAATTTTTTGGTGTTTTGTCCAAATTATATATTCTTTGGTTCTTGAAAGTCTCGTGCATGCATGTTTACTAAATGTATATCTTATATCATGTTTTGCTTTCTTTGATCCAATATATAGGGTATACTCCATCAAATCCTTAAATGGCTATGATGCGCATGAAATTCTAATTTCATCTCAAAATATGCACATATTTTTATGGAGTATGTCCTATGTGTTGTGGTTAGTCTAACCACTTTGGACCCAATAAGTTTGGGGACCAAGATGTACTTGAATGTTGTTTTAGGTACATTGGAGATGCAATGGATGCTTGTCTTATCAATATACAACTTTTGGCCTCTTGATGGAGAGAGTACAACTCAAGCTTGGGGGAGATTGAAGTTACTAATGCTCAAATGTCCCATTCATGAGCTCCCCAATAATATTATTATCAAATTTTATGCGAGGCTCCCTCTACATGACAAGGATTTATTGGATGCTTCTTGTGTTGGATCATTCACTCGCATGGAAGAAGAAGCTAAATGGGATCTTCTGGACCGTATTCAAGACAATGCTGAAGCTTGGGAGAATGACAAAGGTAGAAAGTTAGGTATAAATTATGATTATGAATGCATTGAATCTTTTATGGGAACCTACGACTTTCAAAATATTAAAAATGCTTATGGTCTAGATTCTCAAGCTATTGCTTCTTATTTTAAGCCTTTTGCTTCCTACATTGAAGTGCCTAAAAAGAAGTGGAATAAGTATCATGAACCTTATAAAGATGTTGCTAAGAGTGTTCCTACAAGAAATACTGAAGTTTATACTTCTAATCATGTTTTACGTGAACCTTATATTGAGAAAATGCCTTTCCTAGTTAAGATTAAGGAACATTCTATGATAGCTAGTATGGTTAATGAAATTACAAGTAAAGCTGTTGAACCTGGTAAACAAAAGGTTGATGAACCTATAATAGCAAATGTGAAAGACTTTGTCACCAAATATGACGAAGAGGGACACACTATCCTTTCTAAGGATACCTCTAATTTTGTTTCACAAAGTAGTGTTACGAGAGCTAGTATTCCTTTGTTTACTGTTAGAATAAGTGATCATTGCTATGATAGTTCTTGTGATAGTTATATTGTTAAGTTTATGCATGATACTGAAAGTTACTATGAGAGAGGAAAAAGTGTTCTTATGCATCTCAATAATATCAAGTTTCCTCGTTTATGCTGAATTTTTTTATGTTGCACATCTTTTGCCTTCTTATGCAAAGTTGCCTCTGGTTTCAACAACTTGTTTTTTTACAAAATTCCCTTGCATAGGAAGTGGGTTAGACTTAAATGTGTTTGTTTTTGCTTCTTAATGCTCTCTTTCACTTCAATTCATATCCCTATGAGAGCTTCTTCAAAATTATCATGCCCATCTTAATGGCTATAAAGAAAGAGCTTTTTGGGAGACAACCCAATTTGTTTTTGCTTTTAGTTTGTTTTTATTTCTTTGATTCTTGGAAGTTATTACTTCGGTAATAACTGCTCCTTATCCGTTTTGTTTGGTTTTTGTGTCAAGATCAACCTGTAATGAGAGAGAAGTAAGATTTGGGGAAGTTGCTGTCCCGAAACAGATTTTTGTGCCCCACCGTAAACATTTGTGAGAGATCTCTGTATGTCGGATTGAGCAGTAATTGTTTGTGCTTCTGACCCAGGTTGTTATTTAACTTTCGTTAGTTTTGCACTTTTTGATTTGAGCAACAGAAGATTTTCGAAAAAATTGATATTTACCTGCTAGTCTGTTTTGACAGATTTTGCGAATCTTGCATTTGCTTCTTTATTCAATTTCCTTTTTGAATTGTTTTTGGGTTTCGGAAGGAGTTGCTACAGTAGCTTATGTTTTGATGGTTTTCAGTTGACGTTGGACTTAAATGGTTTTATCACTTCACCTATACTAATGTTGCTAATGAGAACTGTGTGAAGTTTTGTGTGAAAGAAATTTCCAGGAAATGGAGATAATGGTGTAATAAGGAAGAGAAGGGTTTTATGACTCAAGTAATAAGTCTATGAAGATGAAGATATTGATGTTATTGAAGTGGTGACTCTGGAAGAATCTACCAGATACCAAATTCAGAGACCTACAGAGTCCGTTTGCAAATAGGTAACAGTTCTGGTAAGAAAAGTTCTGCAAAAATACTATCCAACTATATTTTTGAAGTTTTTAGTCAATAAGGAAAGCTACGAAGCGAAAGAGAGACGGAAACGGAGCCAGGGTGGCTCACACCACCCTGTGGCACGGGCCCTCCCCTGGCCGCGCCACCAGGTGGTGAGTCCACCCCGGACTCGCCTCTGACTCGTTTTCTCCCAGTACCTTCCTTTTGTTATGAAACTTCGTAATATATAACCCCCCCGGATCTTCCGAGGTTCGCATATTGTGTTTTTGTCGGTTTTTTGTTTCGATCTGTTTCTGCCAGGTAGAATCCCAGATTTGGAGCCACAATGTCTTCCACTAGATCAGCCAAGTGAGATTCCTTAGAAGATATCATCAACCCATACATGAGAGAGTTGAAGATTCATCCCAAGGAGTTATTCCTCGAAGATGGGGAGGTCTGGATTAAATAGGTTCAAGGCCCTAAAGGTGAAGGAAGTCTGGAGGACAGGATGGAAGCACTAGAACAAGAAGTCTTTAGGTACAAGAAGATGGCGGAGCGCGAAGTGGATATCATCCATAAGATTTGTTTCGAACTCATCACCGAGCACCAAAAGGAGACTGCTGAACTCAAAGACGAAGTCCTCACACTCCGCCAAACAACCAACGAACTGCAAGCACATTTCTGTGATGTTCAAAATCAAAACTATGAGTATGTGGCTAGGTTTAAACGCATAAGTGTTGCTGCAAGTTTCAGGATGTTGGAAACCACGATGTCCTTTGTTGATGGGAAACCTTTACCCTGGAAGACGGATGAAGATGAGAGGATACCATCACCACCAAAGGAGTAATTCGTCATCAGGTTTGGCATCCCCTTGGTTTGTTCCAAGCTTGGGGGAGTGCCGCGGTATCACATCACTATCTTCTATCTTTTACCTTTTTAGTAGAGTCATATCATGAATAGAGGAGTTATTATGTAGGATGGTTTGCATTATGGAAGTTTCCCCTCTCTCGTTAGATATGTATCCCTTGGTGTGAGTTGCCGTTATGAAATATTAATGAGAAGATCTATCATTCACGCTTTTGCATAGCTTATATTAGTTTTCAATTCATGGTTATATGATTGATCTTGTTGTTAGTTTTGGTATCACTTTGGGATCATTGAGTTAATTTAGTTGGTTTTGGCAAACCTGGCTCGGTCAGTAGCACACTATTTTTGAGAGTTGAAAGAAAAGATAAAAGTACCTTTAAATAAAAATAATTTCATCATCTTTCTTTCTTGATTTGCTCATAAGTTTAGTATTCTCTAGTTAAGATCTTTTGTGCTTCCAAGGAAGATTGCATTTTTGTCTTTATCACTTGTATGTTTGTTTGTTTCCTTCAACTCTTATACTTGGTACCCAGCCTTGCTAGCCAAAAACCTGTACTGAGAGGTTATTCTTCTCGTGCATCCACCTTCTTTAAACCAAAACCTTTGCCATTTGTGTCCACCATCCGTACCTAGTAGCATTATTGCTATTCCAAGTAAATTCTTGTTTTGTCTACCTCACAAATTAAACTTGTTATGTGAAAATTAGTGATTAAAGCTCTCACGAGCTTGATGGCACACTTTACTTTCTTGCACTTAATAAACTTGAACCATTGTGCTCACCTATGTTGCGTATATGCTTGCGCTTTGTAAGTTGTGGATTAGTAGAACCATGCTGTCATGGGGAACGCTTTCAACATGGCACTGGTACTTCGTACCTAGTTGATATCATGTTCTTTTGTCTATGGATGCCGTCGGTGTGAAATGAAAGGGGAGCTTGTAAGTCCATGGAGTTATGCATGTGTGTTAGAGAAACGCCTGGGCCGCTGGTCTAATCCATGCTGACATGGTGGAAACCTGCAGCGTAACCATAACGAGTATCTATGAAGCATTCTTATTATAAAAAAGAGATGGAGACTGAGAAAAGGAGAAAATAAAAAAAGAGATTTTATGAAAAGAGGAAAGAGACAAAAAGCACCATATTCCCATGGTAAGTAAGAAGATTGCTGAGATACTTGTTGTGTGCTTGCCTTGTCATTTTGATATGAGGATTCTTCCGTATCATCGGGCAAGGGATACCCAGTTGGCGGTTCTCAATGATACACATATGCTTACATTGACAAGAACTTACCTGTGACTAAACTTGAGTAGCATGAGGAGCGGCCCTCGTATTCAAGGGACATGAGATTCTCAACTTACAACTTGTCAATGCATATCCTCATATTTGATCACTTTAACCTTAATCACCTAAAGATGCCTATGATAGGGGCAATGAGAGCTCAAAGCTAGTAAGTACCATAACTTTTGGGAGCTCTTTATGAGACTTGCAATCCCTGCTTTCCTCTTTGAAGGACCTTTCTTTTACTTTGTAGTTGAGTCAGTAAACCTACCCCCTTCTACCTCAGCAAGTATTTTGAGTCGTTGTGTTTCATTCATTCATATGATGATTTATGTAATCATGTTTTATGTTCCTTGCTTTGCACATTGATCTTATCTTGATGTTTACTACTTTGAAAGCTATCATTGAAAACCAGTTATTTGTGAACTCCAGCAAATTATCAACTATTCTTCGACCAAGAGCTAAGTTTGCCATTACCAATTATGATTCACTTTATGTATCTTTATTGTGTTTCCTTTAATTATTACAAGTTGAGTTATATAATATTGAGTTGTCTTCTATTATGATCTATGCTTTTGATGAATGTGATGCTTCTTGTCCGTATTCTTTTATTGACTCTTCACTCCATAAACCTGAGGCCATGTTTATTGAGCTCAGTTTCGCTTGGGGACAAGCGAAGTCTAAGCTTTGGGGGAGTTGATATGTCCATTTTGCATCACTATTCTATGTCTTAATTCACTATTATTCATTGATATATTTAGTATTGAGAGGTGATACTTATGTTATTTCATCTGTTTTTGCATGGTTGATGACTTTTGGAGCATCGACCACTGCAGTCAGGATTCTGATGGAAAAGGTGCTGTTTGGAGGCAAAATTCGCGAAGATCAGAAAATCCGGGAGAATATACGAAAAATCCTATTTTTCCAGAAGACTAAGGATGCCACAAGACAGAGTGGAGATGGGCCACATGGGGCCCACACCACCCCCTGGCGCGGGAAGCCCTAGGCTGCGCCAGGAGGTGGTGTGGCCACCCTGGCCCACTCCAGCCTCTCCCCTCTGGCGTATATCATCCTCCCGAAACCCTAAGACTCGGGGAGTGACCATAGAAAGATTCCGCCGCCTCTGCGGGGCGGAAAACACCGAGAGAGAAAGATCTCTCTAGCAAACAGATTTCTGCCGAGGGAATTCCTTCCTGGAGAGGGGAGATCGTCGCCATCAACACCACCATCAAGCTGGACTTCATCGGGATCATCATCATCATCATCATCACCACCATCATCACCATCAGCACCATCATCACCATCTCCATATTGCTGTAACAATTGAGTTGAATCTTGCATTAGTTCATAGGGGAAACTTTCCCGGTGTTTATTACTCTTTGTAGTTGATGCTATTGAGTGAACCGTTGAATTATTGTGTATGTTCAGATTGTTATACATCATTATTCCATCTCTGATCATGATCCATATGATGTCTTGTGAGTAGTTCGTTTGTTCTTGAGGACATGGGAGAAGTCTTGTTGTTAGTAGTGGAATTGTGTTGACAAAGATTCAATAGTTTGATATTTAAGTTGTGGTGTACTTCTTCTAGTGGTGTGATGTGAACGTCGACTACATGACACTTCACCTATATGGGCCTAGGGGAATGCATTATGTATTTGGCTACTAATCGTAGGGGTTGCCGGAGTGACAGAAACCTAAACCCCCGTTAGGAAACCATTGCACAAGGGACGTAAGGGTCTTAGAGTTTAAAGTTGTGGTTAGGTTTCTACCTTAATTACTTTCTTGTACTTACGGATGTTTGCAAGGGGTATAATCACAAGTATGTATTAGTCTTGGATGGGGAGGTACATTAGCACAGGTTCACCCACACAACACTTAGCAAGCTAGAGAAGATTAATCAACTATATGAAGCGAAAGCACTTGACAGTCTTCCCATGTGTCCTCGAGAACGTTTGGTCATCTTAAGTAATACACCCGGCTTGTCCTTTGCCACATAAAGGTTTGGGCCACTTGCTGCATTTATTCCTACTGTCTTTTATTTACTCGTACTTTGTTTACTTGCTTTATCGAAAACCCCTAAAAATCCGTTTGCTAAGTATTTGCAGAGAATTCCTGATCCATACCACTAGCCAGCATCTTCTGCTCCTCGTTGGGTTCGACACTCTTACTTATCGAAAATACTACGATACACCCCCTATACTTGTGGGTCATCATATTCCCAGATGAATTGCCCAGTATGCCCCTAGATCGGGATATCGAGTTCAGCATTGAACTGATTCCTGGAACTGGACCCATAGCTCAGAGACCTTATAATATGAACCCATCTGAATTAGTGGAGCTGAAGAAGCAACTTGATGCTATGCTGGAGAAAGGTCTGATTCAACCAAGCGCATCGCCATGGAGATCGCCTGTTTTGTTTGTCGACAAGAAAGATGGAGGTAACCATTTGTGCACGGATTACCGGAAGCTGAATGATGTCACCATCAAGAACAAGTACCCACTGCCAAAGATTGAGGATCTGTTTGATCAGTTGACTAGTGCTAGAGTGTTTTCTAAGATTGATCTTAGAACTGGTAATCATCAACTCAAGATTCGTGCAACGGATATTCCAAAGATTACCTTTATCACCAGATATGGATTGTATGAGTATACGGTCATGTCTTTTGGATTAACCAATGCCCCCGCTTATTTCATGAATCTCATACATAAGATTTTTATGAACTTTCTGGATAAGTTTGTCGTTGTTTTTATCGACGATATTCTTATCTATTCCAAGTCAGAAGAAGAACATGAGCAACACCCGAGAACCATCCTTGAAACCCTTAGAGAGCATCAGTTGTATGCCAAGTTTAGCAAATGTGAGTTCTGGTTGAAGGAGGTAGGATTCCTTGGACATATTTTGTCGGCAGGAGGAGTCACTATTGATCCCGACAAGATCAAAGATGTTGAAGAATGGGAAGCCCCAACCACTCAAACCCAAGTCCGTGAATTTCTCAGATTAGCGGGATATTACCGCAAGTTCATTGAGGGATTTTCGAACATCGCAAGACCAATGACCCAATTGTTGAAGAAAGACAAGAAGTTTGAATGGACCGACAAATGTGCAGCAAGCTTTCAAGAGATCAAGAAGAGATTGATCTCAGCCCCAATATTGATTATGCCAGATATCAAGAAGTCCTTTGATGTGTATTGTGATGCATCCAAGATTGGTCTCGGATGTGTGTTGATGCAAGAAGGCAAAGTCATAGCATATTTGTCAATACAACTGAAGCAGCATGAGGAGAACTACCCCACCCATGATCTTGAGCTAGCAGTTGTAGTTTTAACCTTGAAGACATGGCGTCATTACCTTATGGGTAACCGCTGTGAGATTTCTTTGGATCGCAAGAGTCTAAAGTATATTTTCACTCAGAAGGAGCTGAATATGAGGTAAAGTAGATGGATAGAGTTAATCAAGGATTATGACCTTGACATTCACTATCACCCCGGCAAAGCCAATGTGGTAGCGGATGCTCTTAGATGATTGATTGCCGTGTAGATTAAACACCATGATTAAAGAAGCCCAGCCAAGTTTGCATGAAGAGTTGGAGCAGTTTAGAACTGAGCTAGTTAGCAAAGGATTTTTAGCTAGCATTGAACTTCAACCCACTTTGATCAGTCAGATCAAGGAAGCCCAGAAAGGAAATGCAAGTATCGACAGAATCAAGCGTCGTATTGGTACAGGAAAGGTACCTAGATTCACCGAAGATGAAGAAGGAGTTTTGTGGTACAAAGGACGTATTTGTGTGCTAGCAGATTCGGAGCTGAAGCAAGTTATCATTGAAGAAGCTCATGATACAAATTATTCTATCCACCCCGGAGGAACGAAGATGTATCAAGATTTGAAGGAGCAATTTTGGTGGCACAAGATGAAGAGAGAAATTGGAAGCTACATAGCCAAATGTGATATCCGTCAGAGAGTCAAAGCGGAACATCAGAGACCCGCGGGACTGTTGTAACCATTGAAAATTTTGGAATGGAAATGGGAATCCGTCGGAATGGACTTTATCACCGGTTTTCCTACATCTAGTATGGGAAATTACTCTATTTGGGTCATAGTTGATAGACTGTCCAAGGTAGCCCATTTTATACCTGTCAAGACAACCTACTAGAGTTCTAAGCTAGCAGAGTTATACATTGCTAGAATCGTCAGTTTGCATGGAACCCCCAAGACCATAGTGTCGGATCGAGGAACCCAATTTACCTCGAGATTTTGGCAGAAAGTCCAAGAAGGATTAGGAACCAAGTTGAATTTCAGCACAACTTATCACCCGCAGACCGATGGACAGACTGAAAGAGACAACCAAATCTTAGAAGATATGTTGAGAGCTTGTGTGTTAGAGTATGGATCAAAATGGGAAGATTGTCTTCCTTTCGCAGAATTCTCATACAACAACAGTTATCAAGCCAGTTTGCAAATGGCCCCATTTGAATTTCTATATGGAAGGAAGTGTGGTACCCCTTTCAATTGGTCGCAAGTAGGACAGAGTCAAATTTTTGGACCTGACATCCTACGAGAAGCCGAAGAGAAGGTTCACAAAGTCCGTGAGCACCTCAAGACCGCCCAATCCAGAAAGAAGAGTTATGCTGACAAGAGACGTAGAGACTTGACTTTCAATGTTGGAGATTTTGTGTATCTCAAAGTTTCGCCGTTGAAAGGAATGCAGCGTTTTTAGCTGAAAGGAAAGTTAGCCCCCAGATATATTGGACCCTTCAAGATTCTTAATCGCCGAGGAGAAGTATCATATCAACTGGAACTGCCAGAGGAGATGTCAGCCATCCATAATGTGTTCCATATCTCGTTACTTCGCAAATGCTTAGAAGTTCTGGAGAAGACTGAAGTGTTCAAGAACATCTATCACCGAGCCATTGATATCAACAAGGATCTGGCGTATCGTGAAGTGCCCATTCGTATCTTGGAAGAAGCCTTCAGAACCACCAGGACCTGGAGTATCAAATTTCTGAAGATCCAATGGAGCAACCATACCGAAGAAGAAGCTACCTGGGAGCGAGAAGATTACATTAGGACTGAGTTTCCAGATCTCTTTAGTTCCTAGTTTTTCTTAAATCTCGGGATGAGATTTTGTTTAAGGAGGGAAGGTTTGTAACACCCCAAGTCTTTTTAACAAGGTTATCAAGTTCTAATCACCCAATTTAGGGTTAACAAAAACTTTTATTAAGAAAAAGCATATGAATGCATGTGTGGGTTGCATTAGTATAGAATTGATTGAAAATGCCATGCTTGATTGTTTTAAATGTTGTGAAATGGTTTAAAGGTGAATGCCACATCATCTAGACCAATTACAAACAAAATCCAAAGAGAAAGAAATCAAATAAGATTAAATAAAGCAAATGGTCATTTTGACCATTTTAAACCACTAGGCCACTTTAGGTGTTCCTAGAAGAAGATTTCTAACAAAAACATTTCCAACTCTTTTCACCCCTTGCTAGACCAAGTAAAAGTGTATCAAGGCCCACTTTAAGAACTTACAAAAACATCTAGCAAATCAATTTAAAAGACATTTGAAAATTGAATCCAATTCATATGTAAAGATCACACTTTTTCAAAAACCCACCAAATCAGTTCACCTTGACAATCCCAAGCAAACCTAGTCTCTCAAGCTTAAGTCAAGTTCACTCAAAAAGTTTGAATCAAAAATTCAAAAATAAATTTCACGCGGCCATTTCATCAAACACTTGTTAGGCACCGAATAAACACTAGACTAGCTTCACTATTTTCTACAGTGATCATCGACCCATTTATTCCCTAGTTACTCCCCCGTTCCCACTAAGTCTAACCCAGCTCCAGACCAGCTCCCCCCTTCACTGCTGGCACAGTGGAGCACCGCCCAAAAGTGGTCATCTCCGGCCGACCATGGCCAGCTCGCACCAGACAGCCTCGTGCCCATCCAGCATGTCCACTAGCATCGCCGCAGCCTACCGCCACCCCCTGTCCAGCCCACGAGCACAGTCGAGCCGTGGACCACACTAGCACCACCGTGCATCGCCTCTCTACGCCGTGTCTAGAGCAGGCCAGTGCGTCGCGCCCGACCAGCTCGCACGCGCCGCGCCTTTACCTCCCCTTGTGTGCACAGACCCGCCATGATCGCAGCACCCTGGCAAACACCCCCGTTCACCACCCGCGCGACCCGTAGCAGCCGCACACCGCCACAAGCACCTCTGCCTCCGCTCAGAGTGCCACACGCGGCAGACCAAACCCAGCCGTCCCACTCCGTGCCATTAATCCCGTGAGAACCGCCAGGGAGCACCGCACAGTCCTACCCCCTTGCCCATGCCTTTAGCTCTCTGTGCCGCGCTCGCCGGACACGCTAGCCCGCGTCGTTCTGTCCCCTCGTCGAGCTATAAAGAGAGGACACCCCAGCCTCCATTCCTCACACCATTCGACTCCCCACTCACCACTGAGCCTCCCACACCTTTTCCTGGAGCAAGGCAAGCACCACTGTGCTGGAATTTCACCCGAATCCGCCACTGCTAGAGGAGAAGGGTGTTGTTGATTGCGACCACCTCAAGCCTCACCGTGACCGCACCTCGCTTTGTCGTCGTCTACCATGCCGTTTGCCCCCATCGCCGAGCCTAGCTAGAGCCCAGGTGAGCCCCGCCAGACCCCCACCGCCACGCTAGGTTTGATTCCTCGTCGGAGCTGTTCGTCATCGACGACGACCCTCAGCCATTGGATTAGATTTAGATCGTAGGGCTCTGGTTGAAAGATACTGTTTCATTTAGTTAGTCTCGCTGATCAGTGGACCCTCTCTGTCAGCCGCGCGCTACGCTGCGTTGTGCAGTTGGGCCAGCCTGTTTAGCTTTCCCACCCAGGCCTAGAAATTCAAATAAGGATTTTCCTTTTAAGTTTAAATCCTATTCTAACCACTTATTCAAAAATAAATTCAGAGAGTTTCACTCAACCAAATTGCATGATTCAAATTTTGCTAGAAAGGTAATTAAAATATCTATGCAAGCCCGTTGGATGAAAATCATTTTGAGTTAGAGATAATCAATAGCAAAAATAACAAGGCATAGACTTTTGTAACTTCAAACATTTTTGAAAAATCAACCATAATAGCTTTTGAGTTGATTCCAACTTTCAAAAATCACATTTGATAATAACTATCTGAATATGTAATAATATTTGGGTTTGCATGCAGTGACATTGGACTAGTACCAAAAGGATGTTATTAGAGCATTTCTAGTCACTTTAAATCATTTAAATGATAATCTTAGACTTTACAAAATGTGACCAACCCTTTAAATCACATTCCCATGTATTAGAATATGTGGTGAGGACATGTGTCCACATGATCCCATATTTTAATTGGAGAATATTAAATCTTAATTAATTTCAATGAGTAGAAAGTACTTTTCTCAAATAAACTAAATAAAACTAGTTCTTTTTTTCATGTGATGATTGTGATGATGCTAGATCATCAAGTGAGTGCCTTAGTGTGCTAAATAGACTTAGTTAAGTATTGTGTGGTGATTGTGTACCCCATATTCATTTATAGACGATAGTATCGACCAAGTCTACGAGGAGGAGGACTTCTACCCCGAAGAAGACGAAGAAAACTTCAATCACTACACTAATCAATGCAAGCTAGATCTATGCAAGCTATTGTTGGCAAGATAATACTTGCAAGCCATCACTAGATGCAACAATGCACTAGGCATGCTTGGTTATACATTTTGATTTATACCCATCCCAAGTTTTACTTTTTGCTTTACCAAAGTTTCTTTACTTTTAGTAATGCTTTGTGAGATTTTGGAAAGTAGTATAGATAGCATAAAGAGTATAAAACTAGGCCTATACTAGATGTCATTCTATGGCATGAGATTTAGATTAGCATCCCTCATTAGTGAACATTCTTAACTTAGTGGCTAGTTCTAAACATAAAACTTGATCACTTTAGATGGGAATACTTGGTGAAAAGGATTATAAAAACCTTGGAATGATGAGTCATTCTATTGAAATGTTTTGACATGTGTTGAGAAACACAAATGGATTTGATGGTGAAAATGTTGAGGCATGAGCCTTAGCCCTTTATAAAAAATGATGGTTGGGTTTGGATGCGATACCATTCCAATTTTACCGTACAACCACAATACCTGAATTGGGTAAGGCTTAGCCGGAAGTTTATATGCATCAGTATGGGTTCTCTCGCGGAAGAGGTTTGAGCTGAGGCTACCTCTTTGAAAGGGCATGTATGCCCCCATGTGTGGTTTTGGTAATTAATGACAATCCCTATGGACTAATGTGCAAATTGAGTCTCACTTGTAGGTTTGTCCATTGGCATTGCTTGGACCATTTGTTGGTTTCAAGGATGAAAAAGAAGAAGCTTTGTCCAAGGGCTTTGTGCCTATTGGAATCAAGTAGAAGAAGAAGATCAAGTATGTCTTGAAGAAGAAGAAGAAGAAGTTGGAGTTCCTCATGGCTTTCTTCAAGACATCATCATCAAGATTTGTTGAGCAAGATCAAGATGCACCATCTCTAGAAGATCTAGTGCTTGGAGCTTGCCATCCTCGGCAATCATGGAATGATGACGACAAGTTCGAAGAAGAGGCTTCCCTGTGGAGTATAGGGGAGCATGACTCAAGACTTCATCAAGCAAGTGCAATCGAGAAAGGTGTTCCATTTTGAAGGTGACAAGATCGTAGACATCAAGCTCAAGTGGGATGCTCGAGGCAAAGGTATGATCTTGATAGGGTTTCTATTTTACCGGTCTCTTGTAGGGTTGGGAGACCGGGTTTAGGATAGATAGCCGTACTATCAAGAGGGGATCTCGAGTGGGTGACTCGTTCGTATCTTTCAGAGAGAGCTCAAACCTTTGCATACATAGCATCATCTTTCTTGGTTGTTGTTTGGTTCTTGTCCATGTGAGGATCTAGAGCTTGTGGTTATCTTCATAACAAGCTCTAGTTTATCAAAAACAGATTTCCCTTGCATATCTTATTGCGTTTTTGATCTTGCGGGTTTTTCGGCTCCACACCTTGGGAGGTATCTAACATATATATTCATGGTATTTTCTCCCTTTTTGTTGGATTCTACACGTCGTTATCTTTCCAACAAAATTGGTTTCATCTCGTTTGGAGTTCGGATGCAAAAGTTGTGGCATTTCTAGTTCTAGAGTTTTTGCTTGGCCGGTAGTTCCGGCGGGCCACCGGTAGTACCGCTAGGGTAGTTTGCCGCCGGTAGTACCGGTGTTAATTCTGGTCCAACTTTTGGTAAACCCAATTTTGTTTCAGTACTCTCTCTGCCTGGTTTGCGCTATTTGTTGGTACTTCAGTCGGAATCTTGGGCGGTAGTACCGGCCCAGGCGGTAGTACCGGTGACCATTGGTAGTACCGGTTGTCCTTGGTCTTGTGTTCAGTCACATCGCCGTTTTTGTACCGTTGGCTGAGTGCCACCGGCAGTAGCGGCCACCCACCGGTACTACAAGCCATGCGCGAATCTATGAGTAATGGGCAAATCGGGGAGCCCTTTAAAAGGAGCTCCCCTTTCCCCTTCGGCCCCAACTCTTGTTCTTCTCTGTTTTTGGCTTTCTCTGTCCTCCATTGTTGACCTTGAAGATCTTGCCCTCTCCCCTTCCCCCTCCTATGATTCTTGCATCTTTTTGAGGGATTTGAGAGAGGAGATCTAGATCTACAAGCCCCACACAGCCAAATACCTTCTTTGTGAAGGAATCCTTGGGATCTAGATCTTGGAGAGTTTTGTGTTCTCCTCTTGTGTTCTTCCTCCCTTATTCCCCCAATAGCTTTTGTAGCTTTGGTGGAATTTGAGAGTGAAGGACTTGCCTCTTGCATTTGGTGCATAGGTTTGAGTTCTCCTCGGAGATTCGGTGAGTTCAAGCCCTTGGGCTTGTTTCTCTTGGGTTCTTGGAACCCTAGACGGTTGTGTGGTTGGATTGTTGACCTTTTGTGGTCTTGTAGCCTTTTGTGGCCTTGTTGCCTTTTGTAGCTTTGTAGCCTTTGTGGCATTGTTGTTGGGAGCCTCCAATTGAGTTGTGGAGATTGCCCCTGCCTTGTACGGGTTAGTTGACCGCCCTCAAGTGTCCCATAGTGGAACATGAGTAGGCCTTTGTGGTGAGCTCACGGGAGAATAGGGTGAGCCTTTTGTGGCGTCGGTAGGTTGCGTGCCTTTGCATCTTGGGGTGAGGCCTTGTGTGGCGTTGGGTGAGCATCGAGCCACCACACCTCAAGGTGAGCCACTTGTGGCGTTCGAAGTACATTGAGCCCCCGCACCTCTCCAATGGAGACGTAGCTTCTTTGGAAGTGAACTTCGGGAAACAAAAATCATCGTCTCCATGTACATCGGTTATCTCTCAACCGATCCCTTTTCTTATGCAATTTACATTGTGATAGCCATCGTGCTTGAAGTATATTATCTTGCTATCACCTTGTTGCTTGTCTTGCTTAGCATAGGTTCTTGGTGCACTTAGTGAACCTAGTGGATATAGGTTTTGGCTTGGTAAATTAAACGTTAAGTTTTATTCCGCATTTATTAGAGCCTAAACCGTAATGATTTTAAAACGCCTATTCACCCCCCCTCTAGGCGACGTCCATTTCCCTTTCACTCTTGATGATGTCCACCTATGCAGTGCCTAGGATGGCAGATGGCCATGGCTAGGAGGCCAAGCTCATAGGAGAGGTGCCTATACTAGGGTGTTTAAAGGAAAGGTTATGATTGATTATCCGCATACTAAGTATGATGATTTAGGGTTATCCCTAACAGATGTATCGAATTTTGTGGTGAAAGTGTACCACCCCTGCAGAGTGTCAAACTATTCAAATAGCCGCATCTGCGGTCATGGACAGTTGGAGTGGCCATACTGTTCCGTCGTCAGATGTTTTCAAAATGAATTGTGAAGTGATCTATGATTTTGACTTGACCACAAAAGGGTTGTCAATATGAAAACAAGGTTCCCGACTTAAGAGATTTAGAACATTTAAGTTAACTTTCTTTGCTTCTGAACTCAGTTTAGATAAATCTGGCTTTTTGCAAATAAACTTAGAGCTTAGGATTCCTACTAGAACTACCTTACTTGTTAGTGATAGTTTGCGAGTACTTAAAGAGTACTATGGCTTTGTACCTGGCTATTCTCATGGCCAGACTATGAGGAGGACTATCAGGAAGATGGACATCATGACGACTACGACAACTAGGATCATCTCCCATCGTCAGCATTCGCTGTGACACTGAAGATGAAGCCCGCTGCTACGCTTATTATTCCGCTGCTTGTTTGTATTAAGACTGGATCATGAGATCCTTTATTTGTGTAAGACCTTATTATGGTTTGTAATGGATGATTAACTGTGATATCAAATTTGTTATGTCTCGCAAAAATGGTAATCTTGGGATTGCGATGTATGGCATAACAGGCATCTGAGATTAAAAATCCGGGTGTTGACAATTAGACTATGGTTTTACAGAATTTCATTTATTGTCATCTCTATCAGTTAGTATGTGCTAAGTAGGCTACTGAATGTTCAGTTGGCACTTGATACTCTTGTCAGTTAAGAATTTCTAATACTTTAGTCAAGTGTAATGTTGTTAGTGGTTGCTGTTAGTGGTATAAATTATTCCTACTTAAGTGTTCATGTACCGATCCTTCCATTGTAGTATTAATATAGTCGCACTTAATATTGCCTGCTACTGTTAATTTTATTTGAGCATTTATCTTCACTATCAACTAAGTATTTCACTCAAGGTGTTTTAGTAGCAATTGTTTCACTTTCTATTGTTTTTGCTTGAGCTTGTACCTCAAGCTTAGTTTTGTAAGTATGATGGTTAAGTATTGTTAACTACTTTTCATATGGGGATTAGGATACTAGATCATTATCTCCCTTCTCATCCTTAGGCATGTCTTAAGATTTTTTCTAGGGATGAGGGGTGAGATAGAGATTTGGTGTCCTATAATTGGTTGATTAATTATATACTGTTCATCTTCTTTCTCTAGCTAGTGGCCATGGGTTGTGCCAGTATTAGGGTGTGGCTGTGCCTATGGATTTCTTCATTTGGTGAAAATGCACAGTGTGCATCCCTCCTACTCACTAGGTGCATTATATTCTAATAAAATCTCTCTGGATTCCTAAGGACTATGTACTTTCCTATTCTAGGATTTAAAATTAACAACCTTTGTAGCTTTCAAAGTGAGCGTGTTGAAGATCTACAACTAATGATGTGGCTCTCCTCCTCTTGTTCTTGTGTTCTTTGAATCCTCCTCCTCTCTATCTCTATTGGATCTCTCTCTAAACTCTATGAGTATGTGTTTTGGTCCAAACTCGACTGGTGAGTTCTGAGTTATGGGGTCTGTTGAGTAAAAGAGCAATTTTCCAAGAGATTTAACCATAGTAAAAGACAGATAAAACACAGGAAGAAAAAATAGATAAAGACCAGAAGATACGACAGACAAACTGAATATGGTAAACAAGACTGAGGAAGATGATATACATCACAACATAGGAACCACCGGTGTTCGCGTTAACGTTAGCACCGTCATCAGCCATGTTGTCGAGGAAAAGGTTGTTGATGTCAGGGAAGAAATCGTCGTTGGGGAAGATGTCGGCGCAGTCGTTATCCGTGAAGGAGTCCGTGATGAAGCCAGTAGTCGCACTAGTAGCGCTCCCCAAAAACCTTATCGCCCTTCTCCCGTACAGTACTCAAAGCAGCGGGGTCTCGGTGGCCTACTCTCCCAGCTCGCAGTTCACGCTGCAAGACGGGATGGGGAAGATCTAAGCAGCGCAATGCTCTAGAACTGGAGGCGCAAGGGTGTGCGTTGGTGTATCTGAGGAGAGGAGCAACCTCTCACTCTTATAGGCACGGGTAGGCAAGTGAACAATCGGCGTTGGGAGAGGAAACGAACAGGCATCGGCCAAAACCGAACAGCCTCCACTAAGCTTGAATTAATTCTCCATTGAGTTTGTACTAAACATCCACTCACGCAGACTGTTCAGATTATTATCCATTCATGCGTGGAAAAAAGAGAGTGAAGCTCTTGGATCGAGGCATTCCCGCAACCCGCGGAGCGCGTCGTGACGAGGCAAGGCGAGGCAGGTGGCAGAGGAGGAGCGCGCATGTATATGTCTTCTCATCTCATACTCGTACAAGTGGTGGAAGAGCTCACCTTATAAGCTGGTCCAACTTCCACTCAACTAGCAATGTGGGACTAAACTTTTGTCCCACCTCTTGCCTTGCATGAATGGGCCAAGTGGGCCTCTAGGATTTCAGGAATTGTTGAATAATATAAATGGGCTGGGCCTTTATTAGGCAAAATTCCAACAATCCCCCACCAGATCCCAGAGGCACACAAAAAATTGCCTATGGTTCCAAAAGATTGTTTATATACTCGTACTAGTGGAGACTGCTAAGTTGAACTTCCACCTAGAACTCTATGCTACACTAGTTTGCAACTTGTACAGTGGACTATGCCTTGAACTGCAAATTTGTTGCATTCTAGCTTTACATAGAGCCTTGACCAATACTGGGTTGTCGTGGGACTTCCCCTCGGGTGGAGCTTATGCGTCATACTCCATAGCCTTTCATGACTTTATTAGAGGGCACCCAACCTTCATAGACTGTGACGTTTAACAATCAGACTCATATAGGTGTGTTCTTCAAAAGATGTACTGCAGGACAACATCTCTTCTTAAACTAAGCCACTTATAACACATTAAGATAAATCAACCTGCCATACAGAATAGGAAAGTATTGCATCTTCATGGAGTGGTGATTAAAGTAGGGATACTTTCCTCTCAGTTAACCAACAGCTTGTCTCCCAATTCTAATTCACAGGATCTCCGATCACATAGGGTGGTTTACCATTGTGGAAAACTTATATTGTGGGTCTCATACCCATCTCTTTTGATGCATTTTCTATCACGTTACGTGATAGACCCTTTGTGAAGGGATCTACCAGTATAGTGAATGCCGTAGCTCGTAGTGCCTTTTAGATAGCGCCTGACTCTCTCAAGAGCTTGCCAATGATCATCTCCAGGATTTGAGACAAACCGACTGAGTTTGCTCACAACAAAAGTGATGTCAGGCCTTGTAGCGCTAGCTAAATACATAAGCGACCCAATAATCTGAGAGTATGTCAATTGATCTCTAGTACTGCCTCTATTCTTTTGAAGTAACACACTAGGATCATACAGTGTTGGAGAAGACTTGCAGTTGCTATACCCAAAACGACTCAAGATCTTTTCCACATAGTGACTGAAGAAGTGTGATCCCACCATTATCATCTCTCAATAGCTTGATTTTCAAGATAACATTAGCTACTCCTAGATCCTTCATCTCAAAAGACCGAGATAAGAAATCCTTGACTTCCTTAATCACATTAAGATTGGTCCCAAAAATCAGTATGTCATCAACATATAAACATAGAATTACCCCCTCGCCCCCACCATAGCGATAGTACACACATTTGTCAGCTTCATTTACAGCAAAGCCTGAAGTGGTTAGGGTTCTCTCAAACTTCTCGTGCCACTGCTTAGGTGCTTGTTTAAGGCCATATAAAGGCTTCAACAACTTACACACTTTTCCTTCTTGGCCACTCACTACAAATCCATCTGGCTGATCCATATAAATTTCCTCGTCCAACTCTCCATTTAGGAAAGCCGTCTTAACGTCCATTTGATGAACAAGAATACCATGTGAGGCAGCCAAAGATAGTAGTACGCAAATGGTGGTTAATCTGGCTACGGGTGAGTAAGTATCAAAGAAGTCATTGCCTTCTTTTTGGGTATAACCCTTGGCTACAAGTCTTGCCTTGTACTTCTCAATAGTACCATCAGGCCTAAGTTTTTTTATTAAACACCCATTTGCATCCTATAGGTTTGCACCCATAAGGACGATCGGTGATCTCCCATGTTCCATTCGCTGAGATGGAATCCATCTCACTACGAACGGCTTCCTTCCAGTAGTCAGCATCAGGAGATGCATAGGCTTCTAAAATAGAAGTAGGAGTATCATCCACAAGGTACACAACAAAATCATTACCAAAAGACTTTGCAGTCCTCTGTCTCTTACTCCTCTTACGAATTTCATTATCATCCTCCTCAGGTTTTTCCGAGTGTTCAATAGGAATGGTATGTTCAGGAATTGTGGGTATTTCCTGATTCAATGAGACAGGTATCTCCTGATTTGATGAGCTAGGTATATCCTTCATCGGAAAGATATCCTCAAAGAAAGTCACATCATTTGACTCCATGATTGTACCAACATGCATGTCTGGTACTCCAGATTTTACTATGAAGAATCTATAGCCGATGCTGTGAAAAGCATATCCCAGAAAAACACAGTCCACGGGTTTTGGTCCAAGTTTGCACTTATTTGGGATTGGTACATGAACCTTTACCAGACAACCCCAAGTTCGCAAGTAAGAAAGATTTAATATTTTCTTTTACCATTCTTCAAATGGAGTAATCTCTTTGTTCTTAGTGGGAACTCGGTTTAGGACATGACACGCAGTCAGTAATGCCTCCCCCACCATTCCTTGGAGATCCCCGATGTGTCTAACATGGCGTTAACCAAATCTTCTAGAGTACGGTTATTTCTTTCGGCTACCCCGTTTGACTAGGGTGAGTAGGGAGGCGTCCTCTCATGGATTATACCATCTTCTGCACAAAAACAATCAAACTCTTTGGAAAAGTACTCTCCACCACGATCATACCTAAGCCTCTTAATCTTTCAATCAAGTTGGTTTTCCGCTTTATCTTTATAGATTTTGAGGAAACTCAAAGCCTCATCTTTTGATTTCATAAGATACACATGACAATATCTCGTAGAGTCATCGATCAGTGTCATAAAATATTTATTTCCACCTTTTGTCAACACACCATTCATCTCACAAAGATCTGAATGTATGAGCTCTAGTGGTGCCAAATCTCTCACCTCTACAGTCGTATGTGACTTTCGAGGTTGCTTCGCTTGCACACAAGTTTGGCATTTAGATCCCTTCACAGCAGTGAATTTTGGGATTAAATTCATTTTAGCTAACCGCGTCATGCAACCAAAATTAACATGACAAAGACGTGAATGCCAGACATTTGATACAAGATTAGATGAAACATAATTCATGACTTTATTACACACATTTGACAGTGACAGGCGGAACAAACCTCCACACTCATAGTGACATGGGTATACCCTACAGGTAGTTCAGCTTGGTATATACGGCCTGAATACCTAGAGGCCCACGGTGTCGCCAAGGCCCAAATGAGGAACTCGAGTAACCTACGGACTCTCGATTGCTTGAAGAACAAGGAGAAGCCAAAGATAGAAAGTTCAAAGGGGAAAAACCTAACTTGTAAACGACTCGACCTGCTACACGAGACCTAGCCTATCTATATAAAGGCTAGGAGGGGGCGCCAAGGAGGACACACGCCACCCTAGTTTCCACAACCCTCGCTAGATCGCATCTGTGCACCATTGTAATCCTCGATTCCTTTGATAATTCCACGAGCAGACGAGCAGGAGTAGGGACCTCTATGAGGCCTGAACCTGGGTAAATCTTCGAGTCCCCTATGTGCTTGTTTGCTAGCCGATAGATGTCTCCAGCGCTCCCTCCTTCTCCAAAACCCAAGTCCATAACAATGGGCATTGATGAGTTAAACCCTCGTCAATTGGCGCCATCTGTGGGAATTGGGAGTGCTGATGTTGCGAGTTCTTTGGCCCCATCAACCGCGATCTACAACTCCATAACAGCGGAGATTCGCCAGCTCTTCGGTGCGTTCAACTTAACCGTCCACGCGCCGGCCACTCGCCCGGCTTTCGAGTCCGTGGGCAACGGAATCAGCCTGGCGATCGGGGGCTTCCGCTTCCAAGTTGGTCAGATGGGCACGCTTCGCATGCCTGACTAGCCGACGGTTCCATCAATTGCTCCAGCATCGTGGTTCCCTCCACCGATCGGCACCCTCAGTGAGCTCAACGCCCCGACAATAGTCGAGAATACGGTCAGCGACAGCAGTCACGAATCCGATCTGAGCGATCTAGCAACTGAAGATGGAGCCCACGGCTCCGGATCTGAGAGTTGCGGGAGCAACAGCTTCCCTAACCACTTCATGTGCGCCGTCATCAATACAGGCGACACCTCCGCCAATCGCGACAACACGGGCAACGGCGGCCATGGAGCTGACTCGCCAAACGGCGGTATACCCAACGGCGGACCATCACCAAACGGCGCCCCCGTCAACAACGGAGGAGCAGTAGAGCCTCCAACCATAATAAACGAGGAGACTGGCGAACGCATCATGATCAGGCTCAATGAACTCGAGTGGGCTCGCTGCCGCGAGGCCCTACGGGGTAACCCTCTACCCTTTGGCTCCCCGCAAGAGCTGCTAATTGGCTATGATTGGCTCCTGAAGGAAGAATTCAAGCGTCAAGTACAAACAATCACGCAACTTGAGGCACGCAAAAAGGCGGCAGATGAGTCGAGTCTTCGACGTGCTAGGCTCTCCTCCCACGGAGGATCCTCCTCAAAGGGCAACGAGTACATCGCAAACAAGAGGCGATCCCGGATGGCCCATATCACCAAGCAAGAACGCATAGAAGCTGCAAAGGTCCTAGACTTTAGCTCTATGATAGTCGACACCCGGGGCAACGTGGTTCCAAAGACACCACAAGCTGTAGTGACGGCAGCCACCATGTACCTCCTGAACAACCAGCCGCCAGCTGGAGATCCCCGAGCCACCATGCACCGATCTACGATCGCAGGCTTGGGATTAGTTGAGGCCGCCCTTGATAAAGAGCCAACACTAGAGCCGAAGAAAGGCAAAGCTCTGGTAAAACGCTACTCCTCACCCTCATCTAGCGACGACAGTCACGATCTGTCTCGACGTCGCCGCTCATGGCGACACGACCACTACTATGATGCGCTCGATGACCTCACGCAACGCAAGATCGACAAATCTAGGGCGCGACGTGCCCGATCGACTGACTCAGAAGAAGAAGATGTGGAGCTCTATGGCGCTAGATGCTTCAGCAGAGCCAGCAGGCAAAAACGAATGCCCAAGGGGTTTAAACTCCCATCGGAGAACCCGAAGTTTGACGGCCTGCAGGACCTGAAAATCTGGTTGGAAGACCACATCTCCTCCGCCAGGCTCCATGGCGGGAGTCGAAGGCACGGCCATGCAATGCCTGCAGCTACAGCTGCAAGGGGCCACCCGAGCATGGCTCAACAACCTCCCACGTAGATCCATTCGCAGTTGGGAAAAACTCGTATACAGCTTCGTCCACAACTTCAAGGGCACATACAAACGGCCTGCATCAATCAAAGAGCTGAGATGCTGCCAACAAAGATCGGGCGAATCGCTATGCTCCTACATCCAGAGGTGGTCCATCATCAAAAACTCCGCAGAGAACATCTCAGAGGATCACGCGATTGACGCATTCAACGACGGCGTATGTCGCATAGAGCTCAGGGAGGAGCTGGGTCGCTCAAAGCCCAAAACTATCGATCACCTGATGGAAATCACGAATTCGCTGGGCAGATGGAGAAGATTCAGTGAAAAATCTCGTTCACTCCGACGACGAGGCAGAACTCGAGCGCAGACGCGACCGCCGAAGCAAACGCCACATGCACATCTACGATGACCATGACGACGTCAACATGGTCGCAACCGGATACACCGACAGACGTGACGACAACCGCAACAGCGGCTACCGCAGCGGCGGATACCGCGACTCCGGAAAGACCACGCAAGTGTGGCAGCGCTGCAATCGTGATGAGGCACCCGCAACATCCATTGAAGACAAGCTATCCGGGCCATGCACTGTGCACTTCTACATTGACAAGCATGATGGAAAGAAGAAGTCCAGCCACCTCCTCAAGGACTACCGTGAGTTCCTCAAGCTACATGAGGGGCTGGCTCGGATGAATCGCAACATAGTCGAAAGGGGTTACGGAGCCGCCCTAGGTGCCGTGGCACATGGCGCTCCGCCACCACCACATGGACTACCCCCAAATGCAGCCGCACCAGACCAGCATCAGGGAGGCGAACCATACCCACGGGCCATGGGTACCATATGTTCCAAAAGGGACACCCCTCGAATAGGGTGCAGAAGGCCATCACTCGCCAAGTCAACCTGTCCACAAACTTGCCACCATCTACCACTGAGTACCTCAGCGGAAGCGAGTCGTGCATCACCTTCGACAAGTGTGACCACCCACGATAAGTACCTCGCCCAGGCCATTGTCCCCTCGTCCTCGAGGCACAAATTGGAGGCTTCGACATGAGTCGCGTCTTTATGGACGGCGGAAGCGGCATCGACCTTATGTTCGCAAGTACCTTGCGAGCAATGAGGATCCCTCTAACCTGCCTAGATGCCTCAGACACAACATTCCACGGCATCGTCCCAGGCAAGGGCGTGTATCCCCTTGGCAAAATCAACCTTGACGTCATCTTCAACACACCGAAAAACTTTCGGCACGAGCGTATCGACTTCAAAGTCGTCGACTGGCCCTCGTAGTACCACTGCATCCTCGGACGTGTCACGTTCGCTAGATTCATGGCAGTGCTACACTACGCCTATCTGCAGATGAAGATGCCAGGCCCCAAGGGCATCATCATAGTCAACGGGAGCTTCGAGAGATCCGACAGTTGCGACAGGGAATTCAACAGAATCTCCCAGTCCTTCGGCATGCAGGAGGAACTCGCAAGACTAAAGGAGTCAACAGACAACAGTCTGCCTCCCCTAAGCCGGCCAAGTTCACCTGACCTATCTTTTGACTCATCGGTGCACACAAAGAAAGTTCAGGTCCATCCATCGGATCTTGCCAAGACGACCCTCATCGCCAACAACTTGAGTCCCGCATAGGAACTCGCGCTCATCGAATTCCTCCGTGAGCATTGGGAAATCTTCGCCTGGTGTCCAACAGACATGCCAGGAGTTCCTAGGGAATTCACCGAGCACGCACTCAATGTCAATCCAGACGCAAGGCCTGTCAAGCAAACAATTCAGCGATTGTCTGAGCCAAGGGAAAAAGCAGTCAGAATGGAGATCAACAGACTCCTCGACGCCAAATTTATATGCGAGATCAAGGAAAGCACTTGGCTCGCCAACACGGTGCTAGTACCAAAAAAGGACACGGATATCCTGTGGATGTGCATGGACTTCACCTCTTTGAATAAGCACTGCCCAAAGGACCACTTCCCGCTACCGCGAATCGACCAAATCATCGACTCCACCGCGGGATGCGAGCGGCTCTGCTTCCTCGACACCTACTCAGGCTATAACCAGATTCAAATGAAGGAGGAAGATCAAGAAAAAAATAGCGTTTACAACGCCTTTCGGTGTGTTCTGCTACAACACAATGCCCTTCGAGCTAAAAAACGCAGGAGCCACCTACCAGCGGTGCATGCAGGCTTGCCTCAAGAACCAACTAGGTCGCAACATTAAGGTCTATGTCGACGACATACTAATCAAGACCAAGGAGGAAGCCTCACTAATCGACGATTTGTGCGAAACCTTCACCAACCTCGATCGCTACCGGATCAAGCTCAATCTAGACAAGTGCGCCTTCGGCGTACCATCTAGACAATTACTCGGGTAACTTATCTCCGCAAGGGGGATCGAAGCAAACCCGAAGAAAATAAAAGACATACTGGCCATGGAGAAGCCGAAAAACATAAGGGGCGTCCAGCAGCTGGCTAGGCGAATTGCGGCTCTCAGTCGATTCATAAGTCGGATGGGTGAAAAGGCATTGCCCTTCTACCAACTCCTCCGCAAAGCTGACAAGTTCGAATGGACCAATGAGGCACAGGAAGCATTCGAAGACCTCAAGCGCCTACTATCCACCTCGCCAGTACTGGTGACACCACGAGAAAGGGAACCGTTGTTGTTATACATCTCAGCCACCAACCAGGTGGTCAGCACAGGGCTCGTAGTCGAACGAGTCGAGGAAAACAATGTCCATGGGGTACAGCGCCCAGTCTACTACCTCAGCGAGGTACTTACGCCAACAAAACAGCGGTACCCGCACTACCAGAAACTGGCGTACGTCGTCTTCATGACAGCCCGATGACTGCGCCACTACTTCCAAGAACACCCAATCGTGGTAGTCAACGACGCCCCGCTTGGGCACATCCTCAACAATCCCGACGCCACCGGACGAGTCGCACTTTGGGGAATCGAACTGTCTCCACGAGACATCACATATGAAAAATGTGACACAATCAAGTCGCAAGTTCTCCCTGACTTCCTGGTGCACTAGATGGAGAACCAGCTCCTCGAAAAACCAGATATGTCCTACCAGTGGACAATGCACTTCGACGGATCCAAGCGGAAGGACGGAGCTGGTGTAGGTGTCATACTGACATCACCCCAGGGAGACAAGCTGAAATATATCCTGCGAATGCAGTTCACCGCCTCCAACAACGAAGCTGAATACGAGGCCCTGCTACACGGGATGAGGATGGCAAAGGCCTGCGGCGCCAAAAGACTCATAATATATGGCGACTCCAAGCTGGTCGTCAACCAGAAAATGCACGAGTGCGACGCACTGAACGACAACATGATTGCCTATCGCGACCTCTATGACACACTCGAAGGGGATTTCGACGGCTGCGAGCTGCGGCACATAGGCCGCGAAAGCAATGAAGAGGCGGACGCACTCGCCAACATAGGCTCCACCTGCGCCCCCATACCATCTGGGTATTTCTCGAGCGCATCTACGAATGCTCCATCAAGCCAAAGGCCGCAGAGAAGCAAACAAGCGCAACAACGGACTCGGGGGTTACGCCAACCAATGACCCAATGGCACTCGACGACTTGGATCTAGACACAGGACTCAAAGGACAAATGAGCGTCATGATGATCGAGTAGTCCTGGACTCAACCGTACATCACGTACCTTCTCAGCAAGAGGCTGCTGGACGATTCGACTGATGCACGGCACATCGCGCGGCGATCCAAGGCATTCGCCGTTATCAACGGCGAACTATACAAGCGCATCATCATAAGAGTACTCCAACGATGCGTCTCCACGGCCGACGGAAAAGCTATTCTCCTCGACATCCATGAAGGGACCTGCGGGCACCACGCCGGCAGTCGCGCCCTTGTTGCCAAAGCTCTACGAGCTGCATTCTACTGGCCTACGGCCATGCATGATGCCAAGGACATCGTCCAAAAATGCAATACGTGCCTGTAATTCGCGGACAAGCCGCACGCATCTGGCACGGAACTCCGGCCAATTCCATTGGCCTGGCCCTTCGCGCAATGGGGACTCGACATGTTCGGCAAACTCCCCAAGTCCTCACGAGGAGGCCACGTCTACCTCCTGGGCATAGTTGACAAATTCACCAAGTGGATAGAGGCCATGCCAGTGACCAATCAATCAGGGCACAGCGCAGTCAAGTTCTTCGAGTCCATCGTCTACCACTTCGGAGTGCTACATAGCATCATCACCGACAATGGGACGAACTTCACATCCAAAGAGTTCCAAGAATTCTGCGAGAATCTGGGAATTAACATCAGCTACGCCTCGGTAGCACATCCATAGACTAACGGTGAGGTCGAAAAAGTGAACGGGCTCGTCTGCAGCGGCATCAAGAAGCGACTACTCCGGCCACTCGAACAAGCCGCGGGTTGCTCGCCAGACGAACTACAATCAGTACTCTGGAGCCTATGCACAACTCCAAATAGTGCTACAGGGTACACCCCGTTCTTCATGGTGCACGGGGCTGAAGCAGTGTTACCCGCCGAAGTACGATTCAAAGCACCACGCGTGGTCGCTTACAGCGAGCAGGAGTCAACCCTGGCACTTGAAGACTCCGTCGACCTCCTAGACGAGGCAAAGGAAATCGCCACGGAAAGATCAACGATCTACCAGCAGAACTTGCGCAACTACCACAGTAGGAGGCTACGCCCCAGATCCTTCGTCGAAGGCGACCTGGTCCTGCGACTAAAGCAGCAAGGGCATCTCAAGCTCGAGCCCCCCTGGGAGGGACCATACATGATTACAGAAGTAATCCCAGGTGGCGCCTATCGCCTTCAAGATTTAGAGACAGGAGTCGCGTACTCCAATCCCTGGAATGTCGCGCAGCTGCGACGCTTCTACCCTTAGTCGCTTTTTACTTTTACATTGCAAATAAGGCTACTCAGCCAAGGCTACTTAGCCACATATTGTACTTCGTACTATCCCGCGAATAAATAAAGCTAAGTGCCCCAAAACTCTGCGGTTTCCCCTAATTTTTGCACATTATCTACGCGGGGGCTGCGCCACCTTATACACATCTGTTCTACGAACTAAAACGTGATATCCTGAGTAGCTGGCACACCAATCGAAACCCTTGACCAACATCAACCTAGTTGTAATGCACCTGACAGGTTGACAATGGACTGAGATAAATACATGGCCAGGCTAACGAAAAGGAATTGCATAGTGCAACGCACTCACAAAACATACATGATAACAAGCTCTTTTATACATCATCGTCAATCAATTATGCACGGCATATATACGAACTTTACAACACTAGTACAATTATGTGCAGGGCGATACAAACTAAACTACTATTACAGTAAGAGAACATTGGTTTGCTCCTCGAAGAAGTCGACGATCTCCTCTGCTGGGCGATCCACTGCCTGGTAGTGCGGCACCATGTTCCAAGCAGAACCCGCTGGCGGCGCAGGTGGCCCAGCCACAATTGCTGCAACGTCTACATTAGGCCTATGAAATCGCACCAGTGATACATTGCAAATGTATCTATAATTTTGATGTTCCATGCTTGGTTTTATCTACTTTCTTGTGTTTTGTCCACACTTTGGAGTACTTTTCATATGATTTCTTGGACTAACCTATTAACAAGATGCCATAGTGTCAGTTGCCTGTTTTCTGTTGTTTTTGGTTCTAGAAAGTCAGAAAATGAATATTCTCAGAATTGGACGGGACAGAAGCCAAAGTTGGTATTTTACCGGAAGACTCACGGAGCCAGAAGACGAGACGGAGAGGGGCCACAGGGCGGCCACACCATATGGTGGCGCGGGCTAGCCCTGGTCGCGCCACCAGGTGGTGTGGGCCCCTGGCCGCCCACCGACCTTGCCTCTTCGCCTATAAGAAACCTCTCGATGCATAAACCCTAGAGAGTCAAGCTTCCAGCCAGAAAAAGTTCCGCTGCACCGCCGCCACTGAAGGGGAGATTCGGGGGACAGAAATTTTCTATGCCGGCACCCTGCCGGGACGGGGAAGTGCCCCCGGAGCCATCTCCATCGATCTCCACCACCATCTCCATCGCCGTTGCTGATTCCCATGATGAGGAGGGAGTAGTTCTCTCTGGAGGCTAAGGGTTCTACCGGTAGCTATGTGTTCATCTCTCTCTCTATGCATGATCCTATTGAGATCATGAGCTTGTAATCTATAGATCTACCTTGCTACTCAAGTGCTTTAATAGTTCTCTGCTCTCCCCATGTGTGTGAAAGTGACAGCGTGCTCACCATGGTGGCACTTAGGCTAGAGATTACAAATACTTGTTATGAGTTATATTTGGAGTTGGATGTCTTTATGAAATTGTGGTGTTTGTTGGACCGATCTAGTACTCAAGGTGACAGTGTGGGGTTTTCTAGATGGGAAAGATGAACTTTTAGGTGTGTTGTTATAGCCCTACCATGGATTAGAGTGTCCAACCGGAGAGTAGTTAAGAGTAGTAGCATAAAGAGAAGATATTTATATGAGAGTGTTCACTAGTGAAAGTATGATCCCTAGTCCTTGTTTCTAAGCATTGATACACCGTTTGCAATTAGATCTGTTACATGTTTGCTTGCTTCCATCTTTTCCACGCCATCAAAGTGTTTTCTATCATCGTTACCACTTATAATTATCCATACCACTTGTATTTCACTATCTCTTCGCCGAACTAGTGCACCTATACACCTGACAAGTGTATTGGGTGTGTTGGGGGCACAAGAGACTTCTTGTATCTTGATTGCAGGGTTGCTTGAGAGGGAATACCTTTGACCACTTCCTCCCTGAGTTCGATAAACCTTGGGTGATCTACTTAAGGGAAAACTTGCTGCTGTTCTACAAACCTCTGCACTTGGAGGCCCAACAACTGTCTACAAGAATAGGAGTGCGTACACATCAACCAGCGACAGAGCAGCCTTGGCACCAGCCACCAATTGTTGTCGCACACACTCGCGGACCGCACTCAGGTCGTGGAATTTAGGGAGAAGGGCCAGCAGGCTCGATGGAACGGCATCCAACGGGAACATCGTTCAATAAATATTCTTCAAACATCACTGCGACTTCTTCAAAAAATGAAGCACTCGCGATGCACGATCCTATAGGGTCGCCAATGCGATGGCGTGATCCTGCAGGGTCGCCAATGCGATGGCATGATCGTGATCTACTTAGAAGTACCCACTCGCCTGAAGCTGCTCCTGGGTTAGGTCATTCATGCGAATGACAATTCGATCCTTCTCATCCTGCAGATGACCCGCGCTGACAACTACAAAAAGCAAAAGTAGAAGCATGAGGATAGCACACCATTGCAAGTGACTACAAGGAAAAGATAAGAGTAAGAAAGCTAACATTTAAATTGGTCGCCCAGCTGCGTCACCTCCCCCAACAGATATTGTTCTCGGGCGGTGGCCTTCTCCACCTCTGATTTCCTTACATCCGCATTACCGCGGAGTACGGGCAATTCACGCTCCAACTGCTTCACGCAATCACGGAGTCGCGAGAGTAGAGACAGCTCATCCACCCTTGAGCGCGGCGGTGCCAAAGTGTCATCAAGGGGTGGCGAATCCTGAGGTTCCCTCAAAGGATCACTTGATGTGCCCTATCACAAGCCAAGCATGAAGCAATAAGAAGACCAAATCGATGTGCAGCCAAAAGGTTTGAGTGCATTCAAGATTAGCAAAAGTATCAGTAGATACACTCGCCAAAAGGCATGTTTTCTACAAAATACATAAGCTATCTAACTATTACAAAGCTACTGAGGAGCAACTGGTTTCTTCGACTTGGACTTTGGCTTTGGGGGCCTCATCGAGTCCGTGGCGGTATCAGATGCCACTGACTTTCCGCCGGCCCCTAAGGCCGCAGCCTTTGCCGCCTTCTTGGCTCATTGTAGCTCCTCAGAGTACTTTGCAACTGTGTTGATCCGCTGTGGCCCATACTTGCCACAGGCAGTCGCGAAAGGAGCAAAGACTACCTGCTGGTCATCCGTGCTGACGGGCATCGCCCTTGAGACCGCTGTAGGATCAACTTCGACTCCGTGGGCCTGCACCATAGCGAGTGACATTGACGCACCAGCCGCACGGAGCGAGTTCTTGAAGCTTGCAGGGACGCCCCCGGCAAGAGACTCCACCAGCTCGTCCATGTTCTCGATCAGCTCAGCCTTGGGCACCAGCTCTTCCCAGAGGCGACCGAGCACGCCCTTGGCCTTAGAAAGCATCTCTTGAACAGCGGCGCTGCGGTCCTTGACTGCTGAAAGAGCACCCGCCAAGGCATCGTCACGGCGGAGGGCCTGAGGGTCGAAGCTCAAATCGCCAACATCTACACAAGAACCAAGCATTGGCACAATGTCAGCAAATCGATAAAAGAGGCAGTTGGTAAAAAAAGGATCAACAAATACCTGAGAGTGCCTTGTCAATCGAAAAAAGTTGTTCTTCGAACACCTTCTCCCTAGCTGCGATGGAGGCACACAGATCCTCTTCGCGCTTTTGCGCCTCGTCACGCGCCGTGATTGCCTCATCGCGACTCTTCACAGCCGCGGCAAGCGTCTTTTCCATGGTGGTGGCGTCGCGAAGAAGGGCATTATGTTCAGCTGCAAAACAAAACAAAAGGGATAGACTATCAGTCGACTACATAACAATGATGTAGAAGAAGAAGTAAATGGCACTTACTTTCCACCACGCGATAGCGCGTATCCAGCATTGCATGTTGGCGACCCATCGCAAGCACCTGCTCCGCCAGGTGAGCGGCTTCCTTCACAAGGAGCTACCGCAAAAGGAAAACAACAAAGGATCAACAGATGCCATAGATAAAATCGACTGCAACATCAGAAGAAGAGATACTACACTTACATGATCCTCTAGTGACTCCAAAGTCGATTGGTGTGCAGTCATCCGGGCAACCATCCGATGCTCCCCATCATGTGGAGAGCTTGATGAATTATGCCTGGAGTGGGCCGCCAATGGAGGAGAAGGAGCACGCTCAACCTCTTTCTTGGCCCTGGAGGTCGCGACTCTAGATTCTTTCAAAAATTGGACGTCGCCAGAAGATGACGACGCCTGCTGACTGCAAGACCAAACCAATATCAAGAAAAGCCAACTCCAAAGAAGAACCAAAAAGGAAGACTCGAATACTTACCAATCAAACTTATCAAAGTCAAAGGTTTGATCCCCCGACTCTGACGATGATTCCTTCGGCAGCCGCATCTTCTTGCAAGACGATGGCGCCATGGAACTCATAGGAACGGCAGGGATTGGTGACTCCGCACCAACACCTGCACCTTTGGGAGTCGAAGGGGACGATGCATCCGAATCTTCGTTGCGCGAATGCTTGCGAGTATCCGGACTACTCGACTCGGGGGCTTCCTCCTCCACATCAGATGGGACGGTCGACTCCGACTCGTCCTCTTCCAAGGCTTCATGAGGAATAACCCCCTCGGGAAGAGGGGGCATATAGGGCGACACCGCCCAATCCTGCATATAGAAAACAAATATAACACAAAGTCGCGAAACGGCAAAGAAGCAATCGACAAACAAAGCTACTACGTAGCACAACCATACCTCAGGAGGAGGGTTAGAGGCATCGAACGGAGGAACGACTGGTTCACTAGGGAGCACATCCTTGACGGTGTACTTGGTGACCAGTCGAACCCTTTTATCTACCTGACTCGCGGACATGCCATCGGCACACACGTGAGTGACATCGTCCGCGCCAGCCCACTGGAACATGGGGTGGACTCTGGCCTGCAGGGGCTGGACGCGATGGTGCAACCATGTGCGAATGAGGGTGCAGCCTCCCTTCTCTTTGCCCATGCGACTCTCGAGGTTGCAGACGCGCTCGTACAGCACATCTGTCTCCGCGGACTCGCCGGGCATGATCACATTCTTCCAGGAACGTATCCTCTTGCACGGCGTCGCGGGGTCGAAGGGCACGAGTCCAAAGTGGTCTACATCAGCCTTCTGGTCGCGAACATAGTACCACTTGTCCCTCCACCCTTGCACGGACATCATCAGCTTGATGTCGAAGTATGTGGCGGATGGATCGACATGGATTCCGCAGCCGCCTACATCGTAGACTACGGAGCCAGGCGCCGATTGGCGCTTCAACCTGAAGAGGCGCTTGAAAAGGCCGAAGTGCGGCTCGATTCCGAGCTAGCACTCGCAAAGGGTAATGTAGCAAGCTACGTGGAGGATGGAATTGGGGGACAGCTGATGGAGCTGGAGCCCGTAAAAACAGAGAAGGTCCCTGAAGAAAGGATGCAGGGGGAACGAGATGCCACAAATGATGAATGCTAGGAACATCACCCGAAAGCCAGCAGGAGGAGAGGGGATTACCTTGCCACCAGGGATGCGCGCGTCAGCGACTGCGGACGACAAAACTCCTTCTTGGCGAAGGAGACGAAGTTCTGACGACTTGATCATAGATGGACGCCACGCGCCATTCGTGACGCGAGTGCATGTGCCCTTCTTATTTCCGTCGGCGGCGGTGCTAGTGCCTGCAGCGGCGGAGCCACCCTTCTTCTTCATCGCAACAGTGGCAGCAGCGGAATCAGCCGCAGCACCTCCCTTTTTCTTCCCCATTCCGTGGCGGTGATGTGAACGGAGGAAGTAGATGGGAAATACGCGGAGCTGGTCCAGCGCCACGAAGGAAAAAGAGCGCTAAGAAGCAGAGGAGCAGCGACAATGGCGATGGAGGCAAAGGATGAAAAGAAGTAGATGTGAATTTCACCGTCGTCGCATCGGTACTTAACCCCCTGGAAGATGCAATCCAATAGCTCAGAAAAACCCTACCAAATGCGTGGCATTCATCACGCTCGACACGTGGAGGAACTGAAGCGCGAACTATCCCCCACTACTCCCATTACGTGCAGAAATCGAGGAGACGCAGCTAAAATAAAGATTACGCATGTCCGGTCAAATCAGAGTCAGGAAATGGGACCCACCACTCGTCATGTCCCATCAAACTCGCTCAAGCGGGCAACTGAGGTCATGGAATCGTCAGCACCGACGTCATCAAAAACTACGTAGAAGAAGACTTCGACTACTTTAGTCCTTGCTCGAGTCTTCGACTCCACCAAGCACTCAAGGGGTTACTCCCATAGGGAGCGTTGGTCGTGCACCCTACGATTTTTCTTTTTGTTTTCTCAGGAACGTAGACAATCAAAGTAAACCCAATCATTCGAAGCATGATTCGACTATGGACATGGGTTACTCCCATAGGGAGCGCCAGAAGTAAATTCGACTGAAACAAGCAAACAAAAGATGACAGCGGTCGCAAAAGTTCTTTAGTCCCTGCCTGAGTCTTCGACTCAACCAGGCACTCGGGGGCTACTCCTATAGGGAGCGCTGGTCGCGCACCCTATGATTATTTGTACAAAGTATTGTGTGTTGATAACATCCACACTCAAAGCTTATGGTGATACCGCCTCATGCCTTTTCCCTACAAAGAGACTGTGTCTCCTGGGTCACCCGAGTCGTCTCCGCGATGACAAAATTCGGATGTCGCGCTCACAATGTGAAGATAAGAGCTGAATAAGGCATGGCAACGCATTTGCTGCGCACTACCAGAAATATAACCGTGCCTACAGGCACGATGAACATGCCTTGATGGATGGGTCGAGTGCTCACACCCATACACTGGAATTCGACTCCTGTAAGACCTCCGTGGCTTGAGTCGAATTACACAAGCACTTTTCCGGATTCGAGTCCGGGGACTCGAGTTCGAGTAGATGGCGTTGTTTTACCCTAAGGTAGTTAACTGATACCGATACATCGGTTAAATCAGGCACGCGCAACAACAATCCCTATGACACAAACAAAGTAGTCGAAAAATATACTCAGTCATGCACTCGAAAGGCTTCATAAAGTCTCCAGTCGAATCTGCGATTCCACTGGACACTCGGCGGCTACTGACATGGGTATACCCTACAGGTACTCGAGCTTGGTATATACGGCCTGAATACGTAGAGGCCCACGGTGTCGCCAAGGCCCAAATGAGGAACTCGAGTAACCTACGGACTCTCGATTGCTTGAAGAACAAGAAGAAGCTAAAGATAGAAAGTTCAAAGGGGAAAACCCTAACTTGTAACCGACTCGACCTGCTACCCGAGACCTAGCTTATCTATATAAAGGCTAGGAGGGGGCGAGGAGGACACACGCCACCCTAGTTTCCACAACCCTCGCTAGATCGCATCTGTTCACCATTGTAATCCTCGATTCCTTTGATAATTCCACGAGCAGACGAGCAGGAGTAGGGACCTCTACAAGGCCTGAAACTGGGTAAATCTTTGAGTCCCCTGTGTGCTTGTTTGCTAGCCGATAGATGTCTCCAGCGCTCCCTCCTTCTCCAAAACCCAAGTCCATAACAATGGGCATTGATGAGTTAAACCCTCGTCACATAGCCTTTACCAATAAATGTTCCAAACTTAGACAGTACAAATTTATTGGACTCAAACACAATCTTGTAGCCATCACGACATAGAAGTGATCCACTAACAAGATTCTTATTTATTGAGGGAACATGATGCACGTTCTTTAGGCGCACGGTCTTTCCCGAAGTGAACTTCCCTTGTTGGGATAACAATGACCGTACCAACACCATGAACAGAAGCGTGCGAGCCATTCCCCATCAGCACAGACTAAGCCCCTCTGACCTGATATGAATAAAACATGGAAACATCAGAACAAACATGTACATTAGCGCCCGTGTCAATCCACCAATCAGGAGAATGACATAATGAAAGAACAGTAGGTAATATACCATACCCAACATATTTCATCTCAACGTCGCCCATGACAACATTAGCAGTCTTGCTGCCTTTTCCATGCTAGCATTTGTCAAAGCAGTTGGGGCATGCAGGAGCCCAATGATCAGGATCACCGCACACATGACAAAGAACTTTCTTCTTATCAATCTTCTTCTTGAGGGTTTGTTCTTTCCATCGAACTTTCCTTTTCCATCAAACTTTCCCTTGGTCTTGGACTTGTGAGACTAGAAGTTCTTTTTATGTACCAGATTGGCACTTGAACCTCCCTCAGCATCTTGAGCACGTGTGTCTTTTGCTCTCGCCTTCTCTTCCACATCAAGAGTTCCATGAGATCCGATATGGAAAACTCTTGTCTCTTGTGTTTCAGGGAAGTAGCAAAGTTCCTCCATGAAGGGTGAACTTTGGCAATAATGCCCCTGACAATGAACTTGTCCGGTAACACGCAAGCGAAGTGCTCAAGCAACTTGGCCAGTGACTGTATTTCATGAGTCTGCTCAACCACGGAGCGGTCATCAGTCATATTGTAGTCATAGAGTTGTTCCATGACACACAGTTCACTTCCAGCGTCCGAGACCCCAAACTTGGCGTCGAGCACAGCCCACATGTCCTTGCCATTATCAAATGACATATAGGGTTCAAAAATGTTCTCCCCGAGAATGGACAGCAAAGCAGCCTTGAACAGGGTAGCAATTTTTCGGAAAACTTGTTCCTGAGCAGGAGTAAGCTCTCCCTCAGGCTTGCCAAGACTGGCGTTATAGCAGTTCATGTTCTGAAACTAGATAACTCCTCTCATGCGCCACCTCTTATAATGCATACCCTCAAAGACAGGTGGCTTCACAGAAGTAACGAACCCACTTAGAGCAAATTGCATATAATAAGGTTTTCGGATTGTTGAGTAAAAGAGCAATTTTCCAAGAGATTTAACCATAGTAAAAGACAGATAAAACACAGGAAGATCTATGATGAGAAAAAAATTCCTATGATGAGAACTACATGCCAAGATCTATCTACTAGGTACAGAGCAACGGGTGGACATACATCCATCAAGAACTTACCCTCGAAGACGATGAGTTTTGTTAAGAAGTAGGAACTCGTGGTTGATGTAGTCATACACTTGCTGATCTCAAGATCGTGAGGAAGTCCGAGCGCCGGAACTCAGCAGCGCATCCGTACTCGCACACACGTTCAAGCCACCGGACAACCTCCACCTCCTCGCTCCAGCGATCCAGCAGAAGCAGCAACTCCTTCCAGACGAAATGCCACTGGGAACATGTATCTCGCTAATCCGAGACCATGGGGGAATAATTCTAGAGGGGGAGAGAGATCCTTCACAAGGAGGTGTGAGGAAGAAGGAGGAAGAGGTGGGCTTTTATAGGAGGAGGGGGTGTCCCTCCTCTTCATGGCCGGCGCATGGGGGGTGACTACTCACCTCCCCCATTCATGTGGTGCTAACCCGTCCACATTAAAATGCCTCTTCACATTCCCCTTTAAAGTCCCTACTTTAAATGCATTAAAATTCTCCAAGTTTAATGCTCTCTCATTTAATAAAACTCTTTTATCAAATTTATTCAGAATTTTGTTAATTACTTTAATTAACAAACATTCACATATAACCCCTTGCAATATTTCAATATCACATGCAGAACCACTTTCTGCAATTTCACCCGAAACAATTTCCGGTTTCTATCGAAACAATTCCTATGCTTTGCAATTCTTTCGTCTAAAACATATGTGCTCCAAAATGGTGTCCGGTAACTCTTAAGTGTGTCACCCTACGGTTCGCGAATAATGGAGACATGATCGAGACCCCTCTCCGATCAATAATCAGCAGCCGGACCTGGAGATCCGTACTGACTCCTACACATTCAACGATGACTTCTGTGATCGTGAGAACCTTTAACGCTAGTAACTAAATCCCTTTGTCTCGCGATATATTACATGTCCGAGATTCGATCATCAGTATCTCCATACCTAGATTTATCTTGTTACCGACATGCACTCTTTTCTCGTTCCCGTGATATAACATTCTAGTGATCACATCATTTTCTTGCAAGCTATCTTAATGTGATATCACCGAGAGGGCCCAGAGTATATCTATCCGTCATCGGGATTGACAAATTCCACTCTTGATCCATGAGCCTCAACATAACACCTTCGTAGCACTGAACCCATCTTTATAGTCACCATGTTACGGTGTGACATTTGATGTTATCAAGATACTCTTCCGGTGTTAGCAATTAACATGATCTCATGGTCTAAGGATAAAGATTACTTCGTATGATGTTATAGCAATATAAACATAATGACTTTGATCGTAATGCTATACTTCGGATGAATGTTCATCACATCATTCCACCAATGTTGTGACCTTGTTATTAACAACATCCAATGTCCATGATCAGGAAAACCTTGATCATCTTGTTAATCAACAAGCTAGTCTATAAGAGAGGCATAACTAGGAACCCTTTTTGTTTATTAAACACACATGTATTGACGTTTCCGATCAATAAAATAATAGCATGCGAAATAAACATTTATCATAAACATGGAATAATATAATAACCACTTTATTATTGCCTCTCGGGCATATTCCCTTCAGTCTCCCACTTGCACTAGAGTCAATAATCTAGTTTGAAAAACTTTGCATATTGAACACCTATGGCTTTCTGGTGTTGCATATACACTATTGCTAGTGGTTAACATAATCTCCGGATCTGACAGTTTCAGGTCCGTGTGTATTTGCATGTCTTTGTGTCTCTACGCATCATTGGTGAGACCTTTACTTCGTTCCGGTTAAAATATGTTGATATTATTGTCACACAATATATCTTCATAGTATTAGCCCACTTTGAACCACACCTAGTTTGATAACAAACTACTTAACACAAATGCTGTCAACACCCGGATTTTTAATCCCAGATGCCCGTTATGCCATACCTTGCAATCCCGGGATTACCATTTTTGCGAGACATAACGGATTGGATATCACAGTACATCATCCATTACAAACCATACATAAGGTCTTACACAAATAAGGATCTCATGATCCAGTCTTAATACAACAAGCAGCGGAAATAAAAGATAAACATAGTGGTGGAGTCCATCTTCAGGGGCACAGGCAATGCTGACAAAGGCAGATAGTCCTAGTTATCATAGCCGTCCTTTTGGCCGTCATCTTGATAGTCTCCTTCATAGTCTAGCCACGATAATAGCCAAGGACAAAAGCCATGAGTACTCTTTAAGTACTCGCAAACTACCACTAACAAGTACTATAATTCCAAGATAAAGTGCTAACTCTAGGTATAACTATAAAGTTTAGTTTGAAACCTAAGCTGAGTTCAGAAGCAAAGAAAGATAAAATAAAGTTCTAGAATCACTTAAGTTGGGAAGCTATTGTCGTAAACACAACCCTGTTGTGGTCAAGTCAAGATTCATCATTCATTTCAAGTTATTTGGAAAACATCTGACAATGAAACAGTATGGCCATTCCAACTGTCCATAACCATAGACGTGGCTATTCGAATAGTTTGACACTCTACAGAGGTGGTACACTTTCACCACAAGATTCGATACATCTGTCAGGGATAACCCTGAATCATCATACTTAGTATGCAGATAATCAAACATAACCTTCCCTTTACACACCCTAGTATAAGCACCGCTCCTATGAGCATGGCCTCCCAACCATGACCATCAGTCATCTTGGGCACTGCATAGGTGGACAACATTGAGAGGTAGCCTCAGCTCAGACCTCTCCCGTGAGCGAACTAATACTAATGCATATAAATTTCCAGCTAAGCCTTACCCAATTCAGGTAGTGTGGTTGTACAGTAATTTGGAATGGTATCGCATCCGAATCCAACCATCAGTTTTATAAAAGGGTTAAGGCTCATGCCTCAACATTTTCATCATCACCAACCATTTGTGTTTCTCAACACATGTCAAAAACATCTCAATAGAATGACTCATCATTCCAAGGTTTCCATAATTCATTTTCACCAAGTGTTCCCATCTAAAGTGACTCAAGTTTTTGATCTACTCTAAACTACTAAGTTAAGAGTGTTCACTAAGGTGGAAAGATGATGGGTTCAATCTCATGCCATAGAATGACATCTAAAGCTTATCTAAATAGGTCAAGTTTTATACTTTTTATGCTACTTTCAAAACAAGTAAGGGACTTTGTCTAAGGTAAAGGAAGTAAAGCTTGAAAGTAAGACTTGGGTAACTAGTAGTCAAAGTGGTAGGATCAAAGCATGCTTAAGGCATCTTTGCTAAACCATCTAGTTTGATCCTAACTTGCTAAGCACTAAACTTGCAAGTGTTAGCTTGCACTGTTAATGGTGGCTTGCACTTGGATAGTGCTAGCTTGCTAATAGTAGCTTGCCTTGGTTGGTGCAGTGGTTGAAGTTTTCTTCTTCTTCTTCTTGGTAGAACTCCTCCTCCTCAAAAGCTTGGTCGGTACTATCGTCTATAAATACATACGGAGCACACAATCACCAAACAATACTTAACTAGGATAAGTAGCATTCTAAGACACACATTTGATGACCTATTATCATCACAAGCATCACAAGTCTAAATCAAATGGTTTCATCCTTTTTATTTTAGAAAAGTAATTTCTACTCATTGAAAATTTAACTGAGATTTAATTTTCACCACTTAAAATATGGGATCATGTTGACACATGTCATCACCACATATCCTAACATGTGGGAATGAGAATTAAAGGTTGGATCAATATTACTTTGGTTTAAGTTTATTATTTAATGATTTAAAGTGACTAGAAATGCCTACATAGCATTATTTTGGTACTAGTCCAAAGTCACTGCATGTAAACCTTAATATTATTACATAGTTAGATAGATATGATGAAATGTGATTTTTGAGAGTTGGAATCAACTCACAAGCTCACTTGGTTGATTTTATAAAAATGTTGCAAGTTCCAAATACTTCTGTTTTGTTAATTTTATTAGGAGAGATCTATAACTCTAATTGAGTTAAATCCAACGGGCTTGGATAGATCATCTTCCTATCTTTCAAGCAAAATTAGTTTCATGCAATTTAGATTTGTGAAACTCCCAGAATTGAATTTTCAACTAGAGGACAGAAACTAGATTTAACTAAAAAGAAAAATCCAGATTTGAACGGGTGGGCTAGCGCGGGAAAGAACTTGGGCCGGCCCAGTGCCGCTTCGCGGCGCGGGGCTCAGCTGACAGGGGGTCCCGCTTGTCAGTGGGTCTTAACACGCGAAACGGTACGCACGCTGTGGGCCGTAGGATTAGAAGGGGAATGTACGGCTGAGGGTCGTTGTCGACGACGAACAGGTCGCCGACGAGCTCGAACCCTAGCGGCTCGGTGGGGGTCTGCTGGGGACGTACCAGGGCTCCAGCGACGACAGCGAGGCGGGCAAACGAACTAGAAGACGACGGCGAGGCGAGGTGCGGTTGCGGCGGAGCTTGGGGTGCCCTAAATCGCAGGCGCCCTTCTCCTCCAGAGACGGCTGCTCCGGCTCCAATTTCGGCGAGCTGCTGCTCCCCTTGCTCCGGCTAGAGGTGGGTGAGGTTCAGTGAGGGGAGGGGAGTGGAGAGGTGTGGAGTGAAGAGGCTGGGGAGGCCTCCTTTTATAGGCCCGACGGTGAGACCGAAGGGTATGGGCGGGCGACTCCAGCGACACGGCTACGGGCGGCTAGCGGCATGGCTGAGGATGGCGATCGACAGGTGGTCTCCTGGCGGTGCTCGAGGAAGTGAATGCGACCGTAGGGGCGGTGGCATGCGGTCTGGGCGAGGTGGCGCTCTGAGCGGCAGATGCGGCGGTGTGCATGGCGAGCGGTGGCTGTGAGGCATTGGGCGGTGAACGGGGGTGTTTGGGGTGTTCCCCACGTCGTGGTAGAGTGGTGGGTGTGGGCTGCGGCCAAGGGGCGGTCTGAGCGAACGGGGACAAAGCGTGCTCTAGGGGCGGCATCGGCATGGTGCGGTGGCACTGGGCGCGTGGTTTCCTCGGTGGTCCACTGCAGGGCTTGGCTCGGGCAGGGGACAGAGGGTGGCGGTGAGGGGCTGGCTACCTCCTAGACATGGAGAGAGAGGGGGAGATGGTCTGCTGTGGTGAGGGCAAGGTTGGCCGGCGAGGGGTGGCTCGGCATGGCATGGCAATGCCACTAGGTGCTAGGGGAGTGCGTGCTAAGGGTCTGGTTAGATCAAGAGGGGACAAAGAGATTAAATGGAGATCAAATGGGGGTAAAACCCTGTTCAAAACAGTGAGCTATGATTTAGGTTTAAACCTGCCTGCCAAGTGTTTGATTAAATGGCCGCAAGAACTAAACTTTTGAATTTTGGTTTCAAAATTTTTGGGTGTTCTCCACTAATGCTAGGTAGTCCCTGGTTGCAAGGGTTTTGAAAGTGGAGCTCAAAAAGATGGGTTTTGAAATAGGGGTGATCTATGCATATGCATTAGATTCAATTTTCAAATGCCAATAAAAATAGTTAACAGAATGTTTTTAGCAGATCCAAAGGTGTACCTTGGTACCTCATTATGTGTACTAGCAAGGGGTGCAAAGATCAAGAATTGTTTATGTGAAGAATTGAGTGCTAGGAACACTCAAAGTAGTGTAGTGGATTAAAATGGCCAAAATGACCATTCCTCCTCTTTAATTCTTTTTAATTTGATTTTCTTTAGGAAAAGTTTGGGAATGATGTAGATGATGTTTAAGTCACCTAAGAAACATTTTAGAAGCAAAGGATCACAAAATCATGGCAATTCAAAACAACTCCTATTTTAAATGCACACATATATGGATGCTTTTATTTTTTATTTCTAAAAGTTTTTGTTAACCCCAAATTTGATGATTTAGATCTTGATAATCTTGGATTGAAGTTTTCGGATGCTACAAATGCCCTCCTTTGCTGCTACTATAGCAGTTATATACTTAGCCTTTTGTTGTAGTATCCCTCACAATGTCTCAACTTTGGAACTCATCCAAATCCACCATGGAACATCCTTTCCATTACATTGTGCCACCCATAGTCTAGATTGAGATAAATTTAATTTGTATCTTGTGCAAAACTAGTATCAATGTAACACTTTACAATGAACTACCTTTAACTATTTTTCACTTATACATGATATATTCTTAGTTCTTCCAAAGCTCATAAGAATATCTTTACTATCGTCCAATGATCATCTTATGAATCATTCTGGTATGTGCTCATAACATTTAGAGCATAGGAAATTCTGGATATATACATATCATGGTATAATCGATCAAAATCTTCATGTGATTTTACTCACCAAGTGTTCAAACACTTGAATCTTGATACAATCCTTTCCATGCAGCAAGAACCTTTCTTGTTGTTTCCATATTGAACCCTTTCAATATCTCATATATGTATGTCTGGCACAACCATATTAGCGCCTCAATCTATCCATATAGATATTGATGCCAAATATTCCGGGTTTGCCCAAGTTTTTCATCAAAATCTCATTTTAATGAAATTCTTAATTTGTGGCAATACAAGATACATCATTTCCAATCAACAATATGTCCTCTACATAATGTATTAGAAATATGTCTTAGCGCTCCCACTTAATTTCTTGCAAATGCAAGCATCTTCATCATCTCCGATGAATTTAAACTCTTTTAACAGTTTCATCATGGTGAAGATTCCAACTCCGCGATGCTTACTTCAACTATTGAAGTTTGCATGCCCTTTTAGTACCCTTTGAATTAACAAAACCCTTCGGACCATCTCATGTACATGTCCTAGGTAACCATTCTATTAGAAGAACCTTGTTTTGTTTATTCAACTACCATATACCAGATTATATGTAGTGGTTGCTACATTAATCCATTAAGACTAAATATCGCTATGAAAGATCAAATCTTGTCATAGTCAACTCCTTGAACATTGCCGTAAACTTCTTTCCGACATGTCGACTATTTCATAGATGTTAAACATCCATGTCTATTTCTTTATAGATCCAAACACAATCGATAGGCTTCATGCCTTTCCGGAGGGTCTTCCAAGTTCAGAAACTTGATTTCTCGTGTATGGATACTATCACGGATTCTATGACTTCTAGTCATTTTATGGAGTCAAGGCCCATCATCGCTTCTTTGCATGTAGTCGGTTCATCATTTTCATAACAATAACGACTTGCTTATCAAATCTTACTATTTGATTCTTACTGACCTACACGGTTCAGTAGGAACTCTAATTTCCGAGATCACACCCTTTGTAATCACGGGAGCCATGAGCATTGTGGCCGCCACCGGGACACTTTCCGGCGCTGCGCTACTTAGCACATATAGCTAAGGTTCAACAACCTTATCAAAGTTCTATTGTCCTCCCACTTAACTTTTCACGAAAAAATCCTTCTCAAGAAACTTGACGTTCCAAGTAACAAACTCTTTTCTCCTCGGTGTTATGCAGAAATTCCCAACAAATTCTTTGGGATAACCTACAAAGACGTGCTTATCCGACTTTGGTTGTAAACATTTTACTTATGCTTAGCATACCAAAATTTAAGAAAAGACAATTCGGGTTTTATCCCAAGCCATAACTTATATGGTGTCATTTCAACAGATCACGATGGTGCTCTTTTCAGTGTAAAAGCGGTAGTCTCTAAAGCTTCAATCCTTAAAACATAATGGCAGTTTTATAAATGACACCTTTGATCGTACCATGTCAAACATGGTTTGATTTCATCTCTCTAATATGCCATACTCCTATGGTTTATCGGGAAACACAAATCATGGAACAATTCCTCAAATCTTAGGTGTTTTGCTAAACATGTAACTCAAATATCTTCCTTTATGATCAAATCATAAACTATTTTATTTTCTCGTTACAATGATTTTTCACTTCAGCTTGAAAGTCTTTGATCAATTTTCAAATGTTTCATACTTCTTCCTTATTAAGTAAATATATAGATATATTCACTTAAATTTCTGGAGAAAGCATATGAAGCAAAATATCCATCGCATATGGCTACACATAATGGACTATATACATCAACATGCATAATATCCAATAATTTAGTCATCTGTTCCTCTTTGGCCTATGGACGGAGTTTCAATTATCTCGAGGAAAGTCTCACATGCGTCAATTGATCAAAATAAAAAGACTCCAAAAAATCCGTCAAATTGGAGTTTCTTCATGTTCTCTTTCCAATATAATTTAAACAGCGATGTCACTTCATAAGTGATCTTTCAATCATTTGTCTTGCGACATTTTAGCAATAGTGTTTATGGATGTGATTTCTCCCACTAGACTTGTAAAAGTTCATCCATCCTTTATGGAATACGGTAATTATTTGAACAACCATTGTTCTCGTAATACTGGAACAAAATAACAATTATTAAAACAAATCTTGAAGGCTTGGTTTGACGACAACGAAGAACACAATAACACTTTATTTGTTTTCGATGAACATCATCACTTATTCTCTTGCTAGTTACTTAGACCATTGCAGTTCATGAATTGCGTTGTCCTGCATGACACTTCATACCAACCAATTCGGTATCCAATACCTCAGAACCACATTGTTTAACAAGCAAGGAATACAGCCATAACATGTATATCTTCTATATACCTAAGTTGGACATTTCCAACTTTTTCTTTTCTGCCAAATATTTTATAGATTCTCTTTCAGCAATTCCTTTTTCTTTTAAAAGAATATATCAACATCAATAGTGATGTCATTCACATGACACATAGTACAAAGCGTGTATAGTCAAATACTAATACCTTTGGACTTGCACTTTGAAGTGGATCACCATCATCAAATGTTTGGTGTTCTTTCAAAAATCCATTCTTTAGTAATCTATTAGTGTAGTAAACATTTTACTTACATCTTCTATTCATCCTTATCATGACAACTTTCATGATCAAGCTACAATAGCTGTAAGGAAGAATCGCAAGTATAATGTTAGTTCCCAAAACCTTTTGGGGAGATTCGGATGCCTAGCATCTCCATCCTTTCACAAATTCTCATACAATATGAGAACATGTATTTTGCTAAATTATACTCTATCATAATGCAACCAAAAACAGTGTTTCAGATATCACAATATCTTTCACACATGATGGTTTCTGAAACAATTTTCAGCTCCTATATAATCTTGATATTAAAACAACTTTTGAATATCAATAATCATGGATGCAAACATGATACTTTAGATACTAACATTGGAATTCTTACTCTTGATTTAATACTACTTATTAAACTTCATGGAGTAAATAGAGTTTGCTGAAAGTTTGCAATAGGACTTATAAACTTTAAATTGACATTCAAAACAATACGATACCACTTCGTAAAGTAAATATCTAGAATTCTATAGTTCTATTATCTCAATTAAAACTAAGCATAAGGTAGTAACCAGACGCTAATGACTACAACAAATTATGCAAATTCACTTTGATTTAGTTTATGAAAAACTGAGTTCGACTAATCCAAATTAGAAATGAACTCCCACTCAAAAACGACATCCCTCATGCCTTTTTGGTGATTACATGAACCAAATCCACTACACCAAGTCCGATCATCACGTGAGTTGATGTAGCTTCAAAGGCGAGCATCCATATGGGCATCATATCAACTATATGACTCATGCTTAACCTTTCGATCCGTGTTCTGAGGCCATGTCTGTACATGCTAGGCTCGCCAAGTAAGAACCTTAGTATTCACGTGTGTAAAACTGGCTTACACCCGTTTGTATGAAAGCGTAGAGTCGAGTACACCCGATCATCACGTGATGTCTCGAAACACGATCCACAAAACGGTGCATACTTAAGGAAGAACACATTTTTATCTTAATATCTAAATGAGGGATCATCTTACAATACTATAGAAAGCGCCAAACTAGCAGTATAAGATGCTAACATATAATGTGTAAAGTGAGATGATATGGTCCATGCACTTGATCTCTATCATTTGCATCGTGGTATGATCTCTATCATTCCTTTGTGTGTAAGGCCAAGGTCTATGGAACTTACACGTTGAGTGTGTTGTAAGAGTATCTATCATACATCTACTTACAACAATACCATATCAAGACACTAGCCCAGCAACAATCTAAACTAGACGCCTCTAATTTATCAGTTGCAAGTTTTACGTGGCTTAGGGCTTTCGGAGATAGAACCGTTCTTACCTACGAACATGGAACCACAACGAGGATAACCAAGTTATTAGAAACTCGTTGTAAATCAGATATTGACTATAGTAGGAGAGACAGACACCCGCCAGCCACTTATGCGAAACAAGTTGCATGTCAGTTGTGGAACCGGTCTCATGTACGATGACATGTAAGGTTGGTCTGGGCCGCTTCATCCTACTATTCCACCAATATCCAAAATACATAGAAGATGTAATAACATGATCATCATCGCCCACATATAAACATATGTGTACTACCCGTGCAAAGCACCTACACATAGATCAGGCTCTGATACCACTGTTGGGTCCGCAGCATAGAAAAAAATTCCTACGATGAGAACTACACGCCCAGATCTATCTACTAGGTACAGAGCAACGAGTGGACATACATCCATCGAGAACTTACCCTCGAAGACAACGAGTTTCGTTAACGAGTAGGAACTCGTGGTTGATGTAGTGTACACTTGCCGATCTCAAGATCGTGAGGAAGTCTGAGCGCCGCAACTCAGCAGCGCATCCGTACTCGCACACACGTTCAAGCCATCGGACAACCTCCACCTCCTCGCTCCAGCGATCCAGCGGAAGCAGCAACTCCTTCCAGACGAAATGCCACTGGGAACATGTATCTCGCTAATCCGAGACCATGGGGGAATAATTCTAGAGGGGGAGAGAGATCCTTCACAAGGAGGTGTGAGGAAGAAGGAGGAAGAGGGAGGGCTTTTATAGGAGGAGGGGGTGTCCCTCCTCTTCATGTCCGGCGCATGGGGGGTGACTCCTCACCTCCCCCATTCATGTGGTGCTAACCCGTCCACATTAAAATGCCTCTTCACATTCCCCTTTAAAGTCCCTACTTTAAATGCATTAAAATTCTCCAAGTTTAATGCTCTCTCATTTAATAAAACTCTTTTATCAAATTTATTCAGAATTTTGTTAATTACTTTAATTAAAAAACATTCACATATAACCCCTTGCAATATTTCAATATCACATGCAGAACCACTTTCTGCAATTTCACCCGAAACAATTTTCGGTTTCTATCGAAACAATTCCTGTGCTTTGCAATTCTTTCGTCTAAAACATATGTGCTCCAAAATGGTGTCCGGTAACTCTTAAGTGTGTCACCCTACGGTTCGCGAATAATGCAGACATGACCGAGACCCCTCTCCGATCAATAATCAGCAGCGGGGCCTGGAGATCCGTACTGACTCCTACACATTTAACGATGACTTATGTGATCGTGAGAACCTTTAACGCTAGTAACTAAATCCCTTTGTCTCGCGATATATTACATGTCCGAGATTCGATCATCGGTATCTCCATACCTAGTTTGATCTCGTTACAGACATGCACTCTTTTCTCGTTCCCGTGATATAACATTCTAGTGATCACATCACTTGCTTGCAAGCTATATTAATGTGATATCACCGAGAGGGCCCATAGTATATCTATCCGTCATCGGGATTGAAAAATTCCACTCTTGATCCATGAGCCTCAACAGAACACCTTCGTAGCACTAAACCCATCTTTATAGTCACCCTGTTACGGTGTGACGTTTGATGTTATCAAGATACTCTTCCGGTGTTAGCAATTAACATGATCTCATGGTCTAAGGATAGAGATTACTTCCCATGATGTTATACCAATATAATCATAATGACTTTGATCGTAATGCTATACTTCGGATGAATGTTCATCACATCATTCCACCAATGTTGTGACCTTGTTATTAACAACATCCAATGTCCATGATCAGGAAAACCTTGATCATCTTGTTAATCAACAAGCTAGTCTATAAGAGAGGCATAACTAGGAACCCTTTTTGTTTATTAAACACACATGTATTGACGTTTCCGATCAATACAATTATAGCATGCGAAATAAAAATTTATCATAAACATGGAATAAGATAATAACCACTTTAGTATTGCCTCTCGGGCATATTCCCTTCAGGGTAGGCAAGCGAATAGTCAGCATTGGGAGAGGAAACGAACAAGCATCGGCCAAAACCGAACAGCCTCCACTAAGGTCGAATTAATTCTCCACTGAGTTCGTATTAAACATCCACTCACGCAGACTGTTCAGATTATTATCCATTCATGGGTGGCAAAAAGAGAGAGAAGCTCTCGGCTCGAGGCATTCCCGCAACCCACGGAGCGCGTCGTGACGAGGCGAGGCGAGGCGTGGCGAGGCGGGCGGTAGAGGAGGAGAATGTCGTCGGATTGAGGACAAGTAGCCATGAGGGGGTCCTCGAGGCGTGCGGGTGTGAGACGTACGGTATTCCGGGACGGTGAGCACACAAGTTTACCCAGGTTCGAATCCGTCGGCTTTGGACGGATCCTACTCCTGCTAGCAATCCAGTAATACGGCAGAGCCGGAATATGGGTTACAAGGGTATCGCCTGTGCGAGTTGAGATTGTAGACTATTGTGTTGTTCCCTTAAGGCTCTCCCTAGGACGGCTTATATAGATATCCGGCCTATGGTTTACAGGAGAGATAAATCCGTCTACGACTAAGAGTTGGTTACAGAGTACATCTTGAACTACAAGTAACACTATGGGCCTAAGTCGGTAAGTCTTCTGGGTCTTTCCGTAGCCGGTATGGACTCCGTCTTCTCTCCCTTACTAGGTCGCCCGTGAAGCAAAGCTCTAACCCGAAGTGGGCCACCCCGGTCAGTGAGGAACTGTGAGGATACCCAGAAAGTATATCCCCAACAGTAGCCCCCGGAGGCCTCCAAGATCCAAAGTCGGATTCTATCATCGTCTAGCTTGATCTTCGGCTTGCAGAATCTTGAAGGGTTCCTGAAACTTCACAACAAAAAATATGATCCGGGTCTGAAAAATAAGTCGGACCTATCAACTAGTTACTCGCATTTTCCAACTCGATTTTAAATTAAGCCGGAACTTGGTTTCTACGCCACCTGACACAAGCATGGTCAAGTCACGTCATCTGACAGGCGTGCCGTCAGCACGACCGTTGGTGGGTCCGTGGTTCGCAGAACCGAGGCGCCGTTTCAATGCGTGCGTGGAGATAGATGAGACGCAATCATCGCGTGGGTCCTTCCCAGTTCTTTCCACGACGCGTGGCCGTTACGCTGTAGCATTTGCACGAATCTTGGCGCAGTTAGGTGGATATAAGGGGTTTGGATTTCTCCTTCTCCTTTCCACCAGTCTTTGCCATTTCCTTTCCTCCCAATCCTCCTCCGCGCTCAGAGCTCTCTCGTCCTTCCCCCCACAGAACTCCTAGCGCCGCCACTTTTAGGTCATCTTCTCGCCAGAGAAATGGCTTCATCATCCTCTTCCTCCGGTTTGGCGGCAGTAGCGGCGGCGGCGACGGCGGAAGCAGCAGCGGAGAAGGAAAGCTTCTGGGGAATCTAGATCCCCCGCGCCCTCGACGAGGACGTCCTCAAGAACGTGGAGAAGGAGGGGCTTCTCTTCACCAGCGACTGGCAGAGCGGCTCCGGCGAAACCGTCCCCAACCCGTACGATGGCGAGCGGGTCCACTTCGGCAACCATCTCGACCGAGGTCTGTCTTTTCCTCCCTCGGAGTTCTTCTCCGAGGTGATAGATCATTACGGAGTTCAACTCCACAATCTTCCTCCCAACTCTCTCTTAGAGATGAGTGTGTTTGCATCGCTTTGCGAGGGCTTTCTCGGCATTAGGCCGAGTTTGCTTCTCTTCCGGTACTATTTCCATGTTCGGAGAAATTCCATCACTGCCGGTGTTCCTTACATCACCGGCACAATTAGCTTTTCACTTAGACGTGACCGGGCATATCCCAAAATTTCTGCTAGTGACTCGGTCAAACAATGGCCAGCCACTTTTTTCTATCATAGGGATATTCCGGCTCCCGGCAAAGCTACTGCTTTGCCGGCTTTTGTCGACGGAGCCGCCACGGCCCAGCCTTCCTGGGACGAGGCTGTTCTAGCTCTCACCGACGATTTGATCCTCGCGAAGAGGAGGATCGAATATTTGATCAAGCACATGGGTCTGAAGGGATCCGACTTGGTCCAGTACTGGGTCTCACGTCGGATCCAGCCACTTAAGTACCACGGGGATAGACTGATGCACTCAATCACGTCTTCCAAAAAAAAGACTCCCTCCGCATCAGCCCCAAATCCTACACCACTCAAGGCTACATCAGCCAGATCAAGTGGCTGATCAAGGAGCGGATCGAGAGGAGGATTCCGGAGATTTCTCAGGATATGTACACGGCGGAAAACCCCGTGGTGCCGGTAAGCTTCCATCAATACACCTTTTATGTTTTTCAGTCTCTAAGTTATATACTGCAATGCTGATATGCTTTCTTGTTTTCAGCTTGCTGACCTCCCTGAGTCGGAGCTTGCTCCACTCGAAGGATATCCTCCTGAGTTTTCTCAGGAGACTGAAGTGGTCCCATTGCCGGACCTTGCGCTCAAGAAGCGCAAAGCTCCGACACTGGCTGTTGGCACAAAGGAGATAACTTTCATTCACAATTTCCGCCTTTGTACCTTTCTCGAATTTCTTTCTGAGATGTAATGTTTCCAACTTTATTACATTCTCAGAGCAAAGCCTCTCATCAAGGGTAAGGGGAAAGGGATTCCTTCGAAGCCCCTACGACAGACGAAGCTCACCATAGCTTCCCCTGACATGGCTCCTCCAACTCCTGCCCCTCAACCTTCTGTAACTCCGGCAATCATTCCTTCTCCGGTGGTTGCAGAAGATCCGGCTCCTCCAACAGAGCCTGCGATCCTTGGGTCGCAAACTGATGTCACCGTGGGTGCGTCGGGTCAAGATAAGGGTGAACCCTCTTCGGGTAATGATCCCTCGGCTGAAGTCTTCGCCGACAACCTCATCAGCAATCCAGGACTTGCCAAGTTTGGCCTGTCCCAGAAATCTACAGAGGAAATCCAGCGGCTGGCCAGGCAAGTCCTGGACAAAAGCCATCTATCCCCCAAAGAGGAAGTGCAAGAAGCAGAGGACGTCAAGTTCTCTGACCTTCTCGCTCAAGTCCGCCTTCGCGACGAGAGGATTAGGGCTGGCGAGCTTCCAACAGACCCAGTGATCCCTCTTACTCTTGCCGAGAAGGTGGCAGTTGAAGTGAACGCGGGGTTAGACAAACTTACCTGCGAGCAATATGTAAGTCAGAATTCCAACTCTTGTTTTTACATTATGTTATATCATATCCTCTAGCCCCCAAGTATGAATTAGGATATAGAATCCAGGTTTATGCTTTCATTAGGATGCCAAAGAACGAACTAGTGTAGCCCCCAAGGCTCGTGTTGATATTAAGCAAAAAATATTAGCCCGAGTCTTAAGTAGCTTTCTAACTTTGGGTATTCTGACTTACAGAAAGTATGTTCCTATAACCGGGAATTACTGACCAATGTCTGCAATAATCGGAGAGAGACCAAGGCTCTCCGGCTTAAAAATGCCGAACTTAAAGTAGCCAAGGATGAAGCCAAAGGTAAACATTCCGAGATTCAAACCTTGTACTTTACTTTTTTTCAATGTCGAATTTTTTCCTGAACTGTTGTTCCTTTTTGACTTACAGCGCTGGTGAAACAATCCATCGCTATGATTGAAGAGGCCGAGAACCTCAAGACCCTGGTGGTGGAGAAAAAGTGACTTCGCCAAGAGCTGGATAAGCTCAAGGCGAATCATGAAAGGAGCATAGCTCAAGTCCTAGAATCCTCCTCCATGGTCACTGAAGAGCGTGATCGCAAGATTGCTGCTCAAGATAAAATTATCTCGGACCTCAAGAATGATCTTGACAGAGAGAAGGATATCTCCGAAGCGCTCCGGGCTGAATTCCAGAGTCTCCAGGAGGAGAAGACCAAGATTGACGACGTCATTCTTGGTACGTTCCATCTGTCTAACTTATCTTTTCTTCAACTTTTATCAAAGTCGGATTTTTATTGACTTGTTTTGTGTATAGGTCCTCTGAACTTAACGGACTCTTCCTCCTCCGAGCCCTTCACCCACTGGCTTACCCAAGTCGGTGATCTTCTGCATGACTTCTGCCGGTCCCTTGAGGACATTGGCGAGTCTCTCAGGATTCCGGACATGCCAAGCATATCAGATTTTCAGGTGCGGGACAAGGCCAAGGAGATGCCGCAGCTTGTTCGGGACTGGAACATGTCCTACGCGCGGACTGCTGCACAGAACGCTCTCACCATGGTCATGAGCCACCATGGAAACATGGAGATATGGCAAGTGACCAGAGGGTACTGCAAGGTAAACGAAGATGGCCAGGAGCAGGACCTTCAAGCCATCATGCACTCCTGCGCCGGATACGGGTGCCACGTAGCTGATCTAACCAGCTACGAGATCCCCTTCTTCACCCGCGTATCTACTCCGCCACCTCCTCCAGAAGAAGCCGAAGAAGTTTCCGAAGATGAACGGACCACCTCGGATCCGGACATCTCGGAACGATATCAAGGCGGAGTAACCAGCGAGCCAGCAGCTCCTTCATCTCCTCCTGCATCATAGACCAGAAAACTATGTATTATTCCGGAAAGACATGATGCGTTTGTAAATATTAAGTACTATTGACTTTTGCTAGTGCTAAGCTTTTTATCTATATAGCACTTTTGGTTTTGTTTTTTTTTTGTGCTTGAAATATTTTCATAAGCACTTCAATTTTTTCGTCTCTACTTATCGTTTATCTGGCTTTCCGCCTCGTCCCTTCCGTGAGCCGGCTAAACCTTCAGCCAGAAACTTTGTCGAGCAATGGAGCTCACTTGCTAAACCAGTTTAAACTCGGAAACAAAGCCGGCTTCCAGTACCAACAATTCACTACTCGGAAAATACCCGCATCCAGTAATTAGACAAATAACCAAAGTAAAGACTAGAAATGTTAGAGTTATACCTGAAGGTAGCAGTTTTAGAGTAGGAAATCTAGACCAGAACGAACATGAGCATAAAGTACTTTCAAGCATTCTGGGATTATCGACTATGACATGATCATTTGAAAATAAGATGGTAAAAACTTCTCAGAAAAACTTGAGACAACCAAAACTTTTATTTCTCAAAGAACATGTACATATATATGATTACAAAGAAGGATAAACTAAGAATAAAAGGGACGTAGCTGAGCAATATTCCACGGTTTGTCTAACTCATCCGGATTTGTACTGCCTCCAGCTCTCTTTCTCTTCTTAGTAGCAGGTCTTTCTTTGACTGGCCTCATGTCAGTTAAGTAGTACGATCCATTGTGCAATACTCGACTAACTAAAAAGGGCCCTTCCCATACTGGGGAAAGTTTGTGCTTTCTTTGTTGCACAAGCCGGAGAACCAAATCACCTTTATTGAAAGATCTATTTCGGACTCTCTAGCTATGATACTTGCGTAACTTCTGCTGATAGGTTGTTGATCTCATTTCAGCAACGACGCGAACTTCTTCGACTAAGTCGGGATCATTTTGTCGAGAAATCTCAGCATCCTCTTTGATATACGCGGCCACTCTAGGAGAAGTATGAATTAAATCACTAGGAAGAACTACTTCTGCGCCATAGACCAAGAAGAAAGGTGTGTATCCTGTTGACCTGTTCGGAGTTGTTCGTAAACTCCAAATAACAGAGGGTAATTCCTCAGCCCAAGCCCCCGCAGCACGTCGTAGTGGTGCTTCGAGTCTCGGTTTCAGGCCTTGTAAGATTAAACCATTAGCTCTTTCGACTTGTCCGTTAGCCTGTGGATGTGCGACTGACGCAATGTCAAGCCGGATATTTTGCTCGTCACAGAATTCGACCAATTCTCCCATAGAGAAGTTACTCCCGTTGTCCGTGATAATGCTATGCGGATAACCATACCGGATTATAACATCCATGACAAATCTTTTGGTTGTTGGTCCATCACAACCAGTGACAGGTTTATCCTCAATCCATTTGGTGAATTTATCCACCATCACTAAGAGGTGAGTAAATCCACAAGGAGCTCGTTTAAATGGTCCTACCATATCAAGCCCCCAGACCGCAAAGGGCCATGTTATAGGTATTGTTCGCAGCTGATCAGCCGCAACATGAGCTTGCTTGGCGTATTTTTGGCAGCCTTTGCACGTCTTGACTAATCGTTCGGCATCTGCCTAAGCTGTAAGCCAGAAAAATCCGTGTCTAAAAGCTTTTGCCACTAAAGATTTGGCTGCAGCGTGGTGACCACACTCGCCTTCGTGGATTTCCCTTAAGATTTCCACACCTTCTTCTGGAGATACACAGCGCTAAAAGACCCTAGATACACTCCTTTTATGGAGCTCACCTTTAACAATAGTATAGGCTTTTGCTCGTCGGATGATCTGCTGGCTCAGCACCTCGTCTTCGGGTAATTTGCCATCTACCAAATAATCGAGGTAGGGTTGAGTCCAGCTGGGAATTACAGCTAGAACTGCTATCAAAGGTGAGTAGGATTTGGTCGGATATTCCTCATCTACTCCCTTTATCGAAGGGACTTTGAGGTGCTCTAAAAAAGCGCCATCCGGGATCTCTTTCCACGCAGAGCCTATGCGAGATAGTGCATCTGCTTCCTGATTTTCTGCTCGAGGGATGTGTTGAACTTCAAACCCTTCGAATGATTTAGATAGATCATCCATGACAGCTTTATATGCTGCCATGTGTTTATTTGCATTAGAAATATCCGAAACTTGCTGAGCAACAAGATCCGAATCTTCGTAACACATCAAACATCGGATGCCAATATCCTTACCAATCCGAATTCCATGCCCCCTCGAGCCTTGGACCCGTTGAAAAAGAGGGTCCAATATTCTGACTCAGGGAGGACCATGTTCTCCTTGGTCTCTGTCCAATCAGCGACAAAGTCGGCAAGGATATGGGATTTGATTGTTGTCCGGGGTTTGTACTCAATATCGAAAGCTGCAAGCTCTATGCCCCTTTTGGCGACGCGTCCTTGTGGCGTCGCTATTGTTGATTATATCTCTCATGGGAGCCTTGCTCACCATGGTAATTGGATGCTCCTGAAAATAGTGTCATAACTTACGAGATGCTACAAAAAAACCGTAAGCCAACTTTTGATAGTTCGGATACCGCTGTTTTGATTCTGTCAGGACCTCGCTGACAAAGTACGTCGGACGCTGCACCAGGTGCTCCTGATTTTCTTCTGGTCTCTCCACCACCATAACTATACTGACAACCCTATTTGTCGTAGCAATGTAAAGCAACATCGGTTCCTGAGGTTCCGGCGCTGCCAGGATAGGAGCAGATGAGAGTACTTTCTTCAGGTCTTGTAGTGCAGCTTCAGGTTTGTCAGTCCAGACAAAATCCTTAGTCTTCTTCAGGAGTTTGTATAATGGTGCGACTCTTTCACCAAGCTGGCTTACAAATCGACTGACCGCAGCAATGCAACCAGTTAATCTTTGTACGTCCTTCAGGCGAGTTGGCCTAGAAATATTGAGAATAGCCTTGATCTTGTCACGGTTCACCTCTATGCCTCGTTGAGACACGATAAAACCTAACAATTTTCCGGCTGGTATTCCAAAGAAGCATTTCTTCGGGTTAAGCATGATGTTGTATTTTTGTAGATTGGCGAACGTCTCCTCCAAGTCGGAAATCAATGTTTCCTTATTTTTGGACATGAACGTGATATCATCCACGTATGCATGTACATTGCATCCGAGTTGGTCATGGAGGCAACGCTGCATCGTGCGCTGGTACGTAGCTCCTGCGTTCTTCAGCCCAAAGGGCATCGTAACAAAACAAAAGGTTCTGAAAGGGGTTATGAATGAAGTTTTGACTTTGTCAGATTCCTTCATCCGGATTTGGTGATAACCGGAATATGCGTCGAGAAAACAGAGGAGTTCCGAGCCTGCCGTAGAATCGATGACTTGATCAATTCTAGGCAGAGCGAACGGATCTTTTGGACAAGCCTTGTTCAAGGCAGTATAATCAACACACATCCTTAAATCACTGGTGTCCTTTTTAGGGACCATTACAGGATTGGCCGACCACTCAGTGTGGATGACCTCTTCTATGAATCCGACTAACTCGATCCGCGCTAGTTCCTTAGCTATTGCCTTATGCTTTTCATCGCCAAACCATCGTAAGGACTGTTCAATGGGTTTAGCGTTCGGGTTTACATTTAGAGAGTGCTCGGCAAGTTCCCTAGGTACTCCGGTCATGTCAGATGGCTGCCATGCGAAGATATCTTGATTTGCTTGGAGGAACTTGACGAGCGCGCTTTCCTCTGCGCTACTTAGGCCTACACCTATCTGGGTCATCTTGGAGGGGTCATCATCCTTCAACGGCGTCGTCTTTCTCTCTTCTGATGCCTTGAACTCCGGATTTGGCTTTGTCACCTCCTTCTTCGTTGCGGGCATCACGGACGGATCTATGCTCTTCTTGATCTCCTGGTACTCCTGGGCGTGCAGCATGGCTTCAGCAAAGGCGGCATTTCCATCCTCGCACTCTCGCGCTTTCTTCGGGTCTCCCCTGATGGCGATCACGCCGTTGGGACCTGGAATTTTCATCATATTGTAAATGTAACATGGACGAGCCATAAAAGCCCAGTAAGCCAGACATCCGAATATAACGGTGTATGCGCTCTTGAACGGGACCACTTCGAAGGAAAGTGCCTCTGTCCGATAATTCTTTGGAGTTCCAAAAGTAACATCCAAAGTGATCTCTCCCAGGGAATTAGCTTGTCTTCCTGGGACAACTCCGTGAAAGATCACAGAGCTATGGTTCAACTGTGTTTCCGAGATCTTCATCCGGCGTAGCGTTTCGACATAGAGAATATTGATGCTGCTACCACCGTCCATGAGGGTCTTGGAGAAACCATAACCATCAATAAGTGGATTGACGATTAAGGCGTATTTTCCTCGCCTGTGTAGCTTAGGTGGATGATCAGCGCGGTCAAATGTGATTGCCACCTCCGACCAGTCCAGATATTGAGGGACAGCCGGAACTGTTGCATTGAGCTCGTGGAGAACTGCTTTCTTGACCTTTGCTGGTTGAGATCCGAGGAAGGTGATGTAAGTGTCCTTCTTGGTAGGAAAAGTTTTCTTCCCTTCCGGCTTGGGATTTGAAGCATCAGCTTCCTCCATGTCGGAATCTTCCTTGGTCTCCTTATCTTTTTTGAGATTTTTCTTTCCCTTCTTCCGCTTAGCTTTGTAGCCCGCGGTACCATCTCTCTTGATGTCGTCATTAAAACGACATTCAGCGTTCGTGTGGGACGAGCCCCCATTAGCGTCCAAGTGATGCACACATGGGTTATTGGCAATGTCGGCCCACGTGTAGGTTTTGCTTGATTGTTGCTCTCCTCTACCTTGGACCCTCGATGTCCCACGGCCACGCCCGCGGCCTCCGCCATGTCCTCCTCGTCCTCCAGACCCGGAAACAGTAATGACCACTGTTGTCTCCGCATTGGGTTTTTCTTCCGAGGTGTTTTTGCGCTTCTGAGCTTGTTGCTTTGTCTTTGCTGACTGAGGTACATCCAGGACATTGAGTAATCCCTCTGCATCGTCGTCAGCATCTGCATACTTGCTCACTATTTCTATCATCTCTCCCAAATCAGGGACCTTGTCACATTTCAAGCGGTGACGCAGTAGACCAATTGGGAGTCCTGCGATGAAAGCTTCAATCACAGTTTGATCGTTTACTCCCTCACAAGAGTTCTTGGTGTCGATCCATCGTCCGAGGTAATCCCGGCAAGTTTCTCCGGCTTTCTGGGTGCAACGCTGTAGGTCTTCGACCAAACAGGGCCTCCGATATGTGCCTTCGAAATTCCGAAAGAACGCACTTTGCAAGTCATACCAGTTATGGATGGTGTTTGCCGGAAGTTCATTGAGCCATGATCGTGCCGTCTTCCGCAGCATAAGTGGGAGATATCGGGTTGCAACCAGGCTGTTTCCGCCTTTAGCGATGCAGCAAGCTTGGAAGAAGTCCTGTAACTAGGTGTCTGGCCGAGCAATGTCGTCGTAGGCTTGTGTAGCATCCCGGTAAAATAACTACTAGAAAATCGCTGTGTTTTTGTGCATTGCGTCATCATGACCACATGCTCATGTCATCATGCCACATTGCATTTGAGCATCGTCATCATCTTGCATGGTTTGTTTAAAAACTATTTTCGAAAGGTCTAGTTTTGTTTTCTAAACGCCCCGTCTTTATTTCAAATTAAAACCCCGGTCTCTCCCGAATATTTTATTTGTCTAAAAATAGATTACAAAAATATTTTAGATAAATAAATAAAACTTGTATTATTTTTGGGAGGCAGCCAGCCAGGCCCAAGAGCCCAGCTGGCCACCTCCAGACCAAATCCTAGCCTAACCAAATCCCTATCTAGTCCTACCCCGGCTACCTAATCCCTTCCCCCTCCATTTTTTCCCTCCCAGCCGCCGCCTGGGCGCGCAACCCCACCCCCCACCTGCCGCTTTCCCGCCCACCAGCCAGCTCCCTCCATCTCACTCGGCCACTCCCAGCCTGCCACATCACCCCGCTGGCCCCACCTCTCTCCCCACACCACCTGGTCGCCACCCCTCACCAACCCCCCACACGCCACTAACCCCTTGCTCGAACCAATCCCACCCAACGCCCAATCGACCCACCCCCAGCCTGCTCCTGTCCTCCCTCTCTCGCCCATCCCCGACAACCGACCACCAACCCGTCCCTGTCCCTCTGTCCCGTGGCCCCCACAACCGACCAACAACTGGTGGATCTGTGGTGATCTGAGTCATACTATGCCTGCCTAGTAAGTATTGCAACTCCAATGGAACGTGATAAAAGTGCCAACAACTGCTGGGTTTTGGGATTCCTCAGGACAATTAGATCTGACTAGTAAATGTTCCAACTATAATGGAATGATGATTAAAACTGCCCACTACTTATGCTTTAGGATGACTCATGATATCTATATCTGACTAGTAAGTGCTTCAACTATAATGGAATGAATAAAACTGCCAACTGTGTGAGTTCCTCGGTTTGACTTCCTCGTTTGGTCTCGAGGGGGAATACTAGGATGGGTATGTTTGGTGTTATCTTCAGGTAGGATCCGAATAGGTCTTTCTTACCCCTCTCTAATAGCCGCTAGTGATACCGAGTCTCTATAGGTTGTTTAGTGCCGCTGCGCTGCCGCTTCAGCCCACCATACCTATGTAGGCGAGAGCCGCCGAATTCTAGCCTCGCCCTGTACTAGCCTCAGTACTGACGCTCCTCTTTTTCCTTTGCCCTTTGTCAGCACCCCTTTTGTTTTAGCAGGTTTGAGATCGACGTCGTTAGCAGGGTTACCCTTCCGGCTTGGCCTGGGCAGGGTTATGGACGCCATTGGTTATTCTTCAGGGCTCTTAGCCCCATTTGCATCTTGTCCGTACTCGGACACTGTATCGATTTCAAGGTGATTTGGATCTTTGTACTGTATATATCTGTATTCTTGACTCGCTGAGTCGTTGTTGTATATATATATCTGTTCTGTGGGTCCCATCGAGGACTATTGTGTGATGGTATTACTTTGTTTTCCACCCGCACGAAAGTGCCTGGTGGGCGTCCTTGAATCATTTCTATGTGGGTTTGGCGAAAAGGGCTAAAACTTGCATAGGGCCGATTCGAGGGTGTTACAGAGTGGTATCAGAGCTCAGCAGTTGCGATACCCCACTGGTCCAGCCTATAGGATAACCTAGCTAACAGCCGATATAGAGTGTCAAAACTATTTTGCAAAATCGGTTGGATAGATCTGATTAGGTCTGATTTTACTCCTTACCCCTCTGCTGTTCTCCTCTTACCTCCGCGTGTTTTGATACTACTCTCTTATCTTTTCTTCGAGTCTAGGATTTCTCGTGGTTGGGTTTCCGTCGTACCTTCAGGGTTTCGCTTCCTCTTTTGGTAACGGTGTCTCTACATCCGGACTTCATGCTATCTGAGGAATCCTTCATCTGTTGGACTTCTCTTTGTTCCTTCTTGTGCCTTCCGATGTTTTCCAACACGGCGACCTCATCTACGCTAGATCCGATGAAGAGCCTGCATCAATCCTTTATTCTGAACCTCGATTGTCGAGATCTTCAGTCTGATTCCGATAACGGTTGCACGCTTTTCTACTGATTGCACAGAGTAATAGTTTGGGTGCGTGATGGATTGGCCCCCATGCCGACTACTCAATCTATTTTCTCTCGTACACTGAAGTGGATTTGAATGCATCGTTCTCTCCTTCTATCGAAGTTAGAGGTGGCTTTATTTGTGGATACCTTTACCTTTGTCCTTTGTTTCTGGAGTGTTCTCTCGACGATCACGGACAACAACCCGTTGTTGGTGGTGTCGCTGATTTCAAGATGGACAAGGATCTTTGTTAGTGGTGTCGCGAGGATCTACCCGAAGCGAGAAGATTCATGTCATCAGCCTTCTTCCTCGGATCATGAGGCGGATCTCGAGGGCGAGATCCATTGTTAGTGGTGTCGAATTGTAGCATCCCGGTAAAATCACTACTAGAAAATCGCTGTGTTTTTGTGCATTGCATCATCATGACCACATGATCATGTCATCATGCCACATTGCATTTGAGCATCGTCATCATCTTGCATGGTTTGTTTAAAAACTATTTTCGAAAGGTCTGGTTATGTTTTCTAAATGCCCCGTCTTTATTTCAAATTAAAACCCTGGTCTCTCCTGGATATTTTATTTGTCTAAAAATAGATTACAAAAATCTTTTAGATAAATAAATAAAACTTGTATTATTTTTGGGAGGCACCAGCCAGGCCCAAGTGTCGTTTTGGTGCCACGGCAGATGCCATGGATAGGCTAAAGGTGGGGACTAATACACGCTAGGGGAATCCAGGGAGGGATAGTGAAGTGATTCTCCACACAGTTGTTTGTATAGCTCAGTTACCAAGATTACAAGTGCTCCTAGAGCTGTATTGGCGAGAGGAGGAAGAAGGAGCTCTCTTCCTCTCACCCACATATCACACCTAAAACCCTAGCCAAAACGGAATAGCAGAAAAACCAACCCCTTCTACTGAAACCCTAGCCCCTCTTTTATAGAGGGACCTCGGTCTCTGCCTAGGGCATACGTGGAAGCATATTCCTAAGAATATAGTTCCCCCCAAAGTAGTAAGCCGACCGGGGTGCTTTTCCCCCGCGTCACACATGCTTTGGCAACGTGAGCCTCTGCGGCGCCCGCGTTAGCCGACATGGGCGTCGTCACCCTTGTCGGCCACACCCCGGTGGTCCTGTCCTTGCTTGCTTTGCTCAGGTAGTGCGTACCGGGGCTTCTTTTGACCAGCGAGATTCCTTCCTTCTCCGAGAAGCCAGACGTGACCCAGATCATAGTTGATCTGGCCACACCCGTTCCTGCATATAAGTAAAACATGCACTTCCGACTTACTGCTTAAGTCGGTTGAGACTTAGTTAGGCGAACGCCCCCTGGTCTGGGTTACCCCGTGATTCGGCCTGCCTTGAGGTGACCCGGCCAGCATCTGCTTTGGCCTTGCCGAACCTCGGCTAACTCAGCCTTTATACCCCGGCGTGACCCTACCCGGGGGTATCCCCCCAACATTAGTCCCCGAAGCTTGTGCGGTCTTAGCTGCCTTGGCCGCTAAGGCCACATCAGGTTCCATTTCGAGCTCCGGTCGTTATTGCCGAGTTACCTCTTTACCTCGGATTATATGGATTTACGTTCCCTTCGCACATTCCAAGTTTTCACTTGTCGGCCGGGTTACCACGTTAACTCGGACCTCCTGGTTTTACTTTCCCTCCGCACATTCCAAGTTTTCACTTGCTGGCCGGGTTACCACAGTTACATCCGGGTGTTGTTTCCTTCTCTCGTACGCCAACCCATGTGAAGGGTAATCATTATGTTGTCTTATTTTAAGGGCCTGCACAGTAACTGCCGCAGTAATTGTCAGTTATCACTGTGCGCGGGTCACGTCATGCCTGCCTCCTCGTTTATCGCATCACAGTGTCACGTCATGGGATCATCTCCGCTCTGTGGCCCTCTGTGTGGCTCCCCACTGATTGGTCCGGGCAGGTGATACACGGCCACTGTGTGTGGCCGATCCGCAGGATGCGATCCCACTCACCCTTTGAGGGAGTGGTTAAATAGCGGAGGGGCACATCCCTTAGGATTTTTCTCCTTCCGCGCCCCTCTGCCCGTTGCTCTTCTCTTTCGTCTTCCTTGCTACCGCGCCGCCGCCAGTGCTCCAAATAGCAGCTTCGCCGATGCCGTTTTCCCTCACACTTCCGCATCGCAGCCACCGCTACGCAACTCTCTTGCCATGGGTCCTCGCCAATCCAGGCCTCTGCCCCCCGCCGCCGCTAGCGCCAGTGAGGGCAGCGAAGATCAGATGACGGAAGAGGAGCTCATCATCGCTGAGCAGGAGATGGAGGAGGACGTCGCGGCGGTGGACCGCGGTGTGTGGGCCGGGTCCTGGTTCTACGAAGACGACCTGGACTGGCTCTACCGCACCAGGCGCATCCTCGCCGACGTTGCGGCTCGCCTCGCCTCCTCCGAATTGGCCCCCTCACCCAATCCGGGTGAATACGTCGTGTTCTTGTCCCACTTCCAACGGGGCTTCGGGTTGCCGGTGAGCTACTTTTTCCGGGACTGGCTCAATACCTACAAACTCCAGCCGCACCATCTTCCTGCCAACGCCATCACTTCTCTTTCCGCCTTTGCTTCCACGATCGAAGGCTATGCCAGACTGTGGCCCACGAAGGAGCTATGGATCTACTTTTTCGGCCTTTGTCGCAACGTCATCCCAAACATCCACACCGATCCGGAGGACAAGCAGATCACTCAATTTGGAGCGGCTTCCATCTCACCCCGGAGGTTTTCCGTTTTCCACCAGGTCACCGGGTTAGAGTCCTGCAAAGGGTGGGCCCGGACTTTCTTTTACGTCCGGAACACAGGCACCGAAGACTTAATACGGCTGCTCCCCTATACTCCGGGTCCACCTAACCCGGATCTGTGGGATGCCGTTTCCAAGAAGCCCACGGCCTTGGCCAACCAGGTCAACAAAAGGTTCGCGGAGCTGAAGAAACTCGGGCTGCGCAACGAGGATGCTATGATCACTTTCGTGCGCAACCGAATTTCCCCCCTCCAGAAGCGCACCCACAAGGTGTGCCACATGAGCTTTGGCCACGATCCCAACCGGACCTCATCCTTCGAGCTGAGCAACACGGAGATATATCGCCGGGTTAAGGCTCTCTTCACCACCCAAAAGGACTTCTCCTCCGAGTGGACTTGGGGAATTGAGCATTATTGCCGCGATAGGCTTCCTCCCGCAGTAAGCTTCATGTTGCAAACTTACCCCGGACTAATTACATGTCACTTATTGTTGCATTTTTTACTCTTTTGTTCATTCCTTTCCTCAGCAATTTCTTCAGTAGACCCTCTTCGAGGACGGCACCGATCCGACCCTTAAGTGGGCGCCGGACCGGGAGACTCCGGATGAGGAAGAGCCGAACCAGGAGATATTCCTCCTGATGAATGACGCCACGAAACGACCCACGGGTAAATCATCTTCTATTAGAGATAGTCCCGATGATGAAGATGACTCGCATGTCGAGGTGATTGAACCTGTTGAGGCTGTCTCCCTTTCTTTTGCTTTTCCGGTATCAGCTCACCTCGACGGTCATATTCATGAGGATCCTCCCCTTGCTACGGGCGGACCTGTTCCGGTGACACCGAAGAAGAAGCGCGGGGCTGCTCCAAGTTCTTCCTCCGGACCTTCTCAGCCCGCTAAAAGGCGAAAGAAGTCCGGGGACAAGACTGCCTCCAAGCCAGCAGGCAAGGTCCCAGCACGAAGGGCTCGGAAACCCAAGGAGGCCCAAACCTCGGATGCGTAAGTCATTCTTCCTTCTGTAACTTGCTCTTTCTTACATCGTTGTAATTTTTCTTCTGACATTATTTGATTTTGCAGGGCTCCGGTGGAGGTCCCTCAAAGTGGATCTAGCATCTCTTCACCTCTCTGACCTAACCCTTCTCCCTGTCGCGACGACGAGTCACGTCCACTGAGCCCTATTCCAGAGGGTTCTGCGGCCGCTCCGGGTTCTGCTCCACCTCGGCAAGAGGAGGGTAACCTTCGAGCGGGGGAGACCGGCCCAGCCGAGGCGACGGCATCCACCACATCGGCATCGCTGCAACCAGCAGCCACTGAGGCTACCTCGGCTCCAGCACCAGTACCAACAACTAGACCAGCACCAATACCAACTTCGGCATCAGCACCAACTCCGGCTCCAAAAACATTAGCAGCGGCACCAAGTCCAGCAACAAGAGCACCAGCACCTAGCTCCTCTGCCTCGTCCGAATCTTCTCAACCTCGGCGAGGAACTACACCGGCAGCTTCTAAGGGGAAATCCGCTGCGACAGCTTCCTCTTCCCAGCAAGCCAAGGGCAAGAAGGCTCCGGACGCTGCCAAGCCAACATTCGTCGAGGCTGGGCAGCGTACCCTCGCATCAATGCTTCCCAAGAAAGGTCCAGTAGTGAAGGACGCCCCTGCCGAGCCAACTAATGCACAACAGATGGTTCTGCACACCAACCCAGCCCTTGCCTTGATTGAAAGGAAAGAAGCGCACGCGAAGGGCTTGGTGGCGCCCCATATGCCCACCGGTGAACGGTACCCTCCGAGCCTGATTGAATTTGTCATGAATTGGAATAAGGCAGAGGTAGTTCAAGACGCTGATCTCCTGGAGAAGTTCGGCCCCGCCGAGTTTTCCGCCCAGATGAACACAGCCGCAAAGGCAATAAACCTTGATGGGCGGATGATGGAGGTACGTCGCTTCCCCTTTACATGCTGTAGATAATAACCATTAGTCCCCGAGCCTCCGGGGGAGTAACTTGTTACTCGTCCGGATGCTCTTTAGAAAACTAACGTAGCTCCATGAGAATTTCGAATATGCACACACCTAGAGCCGGGTTAAGTTCCACTTGGCCCGGATTTTAGTATACTTCAAATATGCACACACCTAGAGCCGGGTTAAGTTCCACTTGGCCTGGATTTTAGTACACTTCGAATATGCACACACCTAGAGCCGGGTTAAATTCCACTTGGCCCAGATTTTAGTACACTTCGAATATGCACACACCTAGAGCCGAGTTAAGTTCCACTTGGCCCGGATTTTAGTACACTTCAAATATGCATCGAGCTAACTTGTATTTCTGTATCCCTTTCAGGTGACCACCAATCGCCGGAGTGCTGAATTCCAACGCTTGCTGGATACCCACAAGATGCTACGCGCAAAGCAGGCTGCACTTATCGCAAAATACGAGAAAAGGGGTAAATTTCTTCCTTAGCGCTTCTTCATTTTTCTTCATCATCCTTTGCCGAACTAATCTCATCATTCGGTTTCTGCAGCTGGGGTGGAGGTTGAGAACATTATTATGCGGAAAAATCTAGAGCAGATCAAGGGTAAGTCATTTCTGTCCGACCTTTCCGTGCTTTCCACTTCCTTTTCTCCTTATCTCGGCAAACATTCATACCTCGGCTCTGCCGGGCCAACACACTATTTCAGCATCGCTTGAAGATAGTGTGCCCGTGCCTGATATGATGCTGCATTTTCTCGAACAAGAAGGGCAGCACCAAGCCGAGCTTAAGAAGAAAGATGACGAGCTCGCCCTCCTCCGGACCAAGGACGATGAGATTGCCAGGCTCAAGGCTGAGATGGAGAAGATGGAGGCCCAGCACCAATCCGAACTTCAAAAGGCTGGCCAGAATTACACAGAAGAGCACGAGCGCCTCAACCTCCAGATCGCCAAGGACCAGGATCTTCTCAAGGAGTCCGGCATCCAGCTTGGGTCGGCGAACGCTGAGCTTGAGCAGCTTCGGAAGAGACGTGATGACTGCACCAAGGAGTTGACCCGGATCCTCAGTCATATATCACGTAAGTTCCTTTCCCTTTTCCGACCTATTCCTCCGAGTTACTTCATATGTCTTTTCTTGACCTTCCTGCTTTGCCTCGTTTCCAGGCAAATTTCCAGATGGCACTCCTATTGCGAGCGCAGCAGTTGCCAACTTCCGTCGACAAAGGGGTACTCCGGTCGCTCTTGATGGTGAAGGGATTCCTTATGACCTGGAGGACCTGTTGGTCAGCTTGTCATCTCGCGTGGAGCTCATCAAAAATTACGGCAAGGACATCCTCGGCGCTGCAGCTCGCATCTTCAACACATTCTGGCCTGGCGAAGAAGCCCCAGAGACCACCACACTTCTCATTGAGAAGTTAATGGAAACTGAGACTCAGCTTGACCTCTAGAGAGAGTCCGCTGGACGTGCCGCAGCTGATACCATTCTTCACCACATACTCACGTGGTATGAGAAGATCGATCTCAACCTCCTAACACGTCTGCGCACAGGATCCAGATGGACCAATGACCCGGAGTGGTAGCTCGGTGCCAGGCTTGCGCCCATAGCCTCATCGAATACGCTCCCATTCATGAATGGGTTGAGGGGCCGAGCTTCCTGGAAGCCGCTGCGGACGAAGAGGTTGAGAATGATGAGGATAGCTCGGACGGTGAAGGAGAAGATGACGCCTCGGATATTGAAGGCGGCGAAGATGATGCCGAACTTCCTCCTGCTGCTCCTTGAGCGAAAAAACTCGAAAATTTATCAGATCCCGGTATGCCAGGTGGAGTTGTATTCCAAACACATGTGATATTTTGCTACTAAGTTCTTATGCCGGATTAACTTGGGCGTAGTCCCCGAGTTTCTTTTTCTTGTTCGTTCAATCTCTTGGCTCGGTTCGTGTCTACCTTGATTCGGTTTTATGACTTACGAATCCGAGCTTCAAATTGTCTTTACAATACTGGAAAACTTTTAGACTTAGCTCAAAAATAAAACTGCATAATAACTTGAAAATTAATACAGGGTTAGTCTGAAAAACAAATGTCGGCTCGAATAAATTATTTTCCTTAGTCGTTTTTCATGTGCTACACAATTCCAAACTTGTTCTCTTGCTTGCCATGAAGCCAATTCTTGTTGGACAGCAGCAAGTCGAAGAGTTGGGTTCTTGGTGCTCACACATTACTAATCCGAGTTAGGTAGAATAATTTATTCCAGCTGACGCACAAAAACAACAAACATTATTAAGGCAATCCCCGAGTTACTGCTCGAGGTGCCAACATTTCATTGATAAGCTCATTGCCGACATACATACCGACATATGAGATGACTCGGATACATACACTTCTTAGCTAAGTGTAGAAAGGACGAAGTAGAGCTATATTCCATGGTCGCTTAGATTCCTCTCCGGACCTGTCCGCCTTGTTCTTTTCTTGTGGCTTTGCATCTATCAGATAATAAGAATCATTGTGCAATGCCCTGCTTACGATGAATGGCCCTTCCCATGGGGGGATAATTTATGCATGCCAGTAGTACGTTGTACCAACCGGAGCACCAGATCGCCTTCCCGAAAGACTCGGGGGCACACTTCCTGGCTATGATAGCGTCGGAGATTTTGCTGATATATGGCCGATCTAGACAGTGCCAGTTCTCTCGCTTCTTCCAGCAGATCAACATCATTTTGTCGGGCTTCTTGCACTTCGGCTTCTGTGTATTGGGTGACCCTAGGCGAATCATGCTCTATGTCGGCTGGTAATACAGCTTCTGCCCCATATACCAGAAAAAACGGCGTATAGCATGTTGATCGATTCGGAGTTGTTCATAAACTCCATAGTACCGCTGGTAGTTCTTCTATCCAGCACCCCGCTGATCTTTGCAGCGGCTCAATGAGCCGGGGTTTTATCCCGGATAATACTAATCCGTTGGATCTTTCCACTTTTCCATTTGATGCAGGGTGGGCTACCGAGGCTACGTCCAGTCGGATCTTCTTATCCCGACAAAAACGCGCAAATGCTCCTTCCGCAAAGTTTGTGCCATTATCAGTTATGATACTGTGAGGATAACCGTATCTCAAGATGATATCTTTGAGAAACGTTACGGTCGTAGCTCCATCACATTTTCTTATAGGCTTTACTTCAATCCACTTGGTAAACTTGTCCACCATTACCAGAATGTGAGTCATATTCCCCCTTGCTGGTTTGAACGGGCCAACCATATCCAAGCAATATACGGCAAACGGCCAAGTAATTGGTCTGGTCTTGAGTTCCGACATTGGCATATGTGTCTTGGTAGCGTACCTCTAACAACCATTACATTTTCTTACCAGATCTTCCACTTGCTCTAAGGCATTTGGCCAGTAGAATCCGTGCCGGAAAGCTTTTGCTACCAAGGCTCGGGATGAGGCATGATGCCCGCATTCCCCCTGATGTATATCTCGGAGTATGTCAAGCCCTTCTTCCGGGTCAACACATCGCTGGAGGACATTGGTCACACTCCTTTTGTATAGTTCGGAATTGATGATCGTGTAGGCCTTTGCCCTCCTCTGTGTTTGCCTAGACAGCACTTCCTCAGTGGGTAACGTTCCATCTTTCAGGAATTGAAATATAGGTAGTGCCCAAGCTGGTATTGCTCGCACAGGGAACACATCCTCATCAATCTCCATCTGATCCACCAGCATAACTTCAACCGGATCATGCTGAGCAGTCCCCGGGTCTTGGGGAGCAGTCCCCGGGTTCAGTGAAGCAGTCCCCGGGTTCAGTGAAGCAGTCCCCGGGTTTCGCGCACCACTTCCCATGTCAATGTCCATGGGCATAGCTCCGGATTCCGTGTCCTCCGGGACATAGATCGAGTCGGTTTCTAGGGAGGGTCTGATGGATGGTTTCCTTAGGTGCTCTAATGCTACACCCGGTGGAATTGCTTGTCGGGTTGACCCGAGCTTCGACAGCATGTCGGCAGCCTCATTTTCCACCCGGGGTACATGGTGAAATTCGCATCCCTCAAAGTAACCAGCTATCTTCTACACATGAAATCTGTACAGTGCCATGTTTGGATCAAGGGCGTCCCACACTCCCGACACTTGCTGTACCACCAAATCCGAGTCGCCAAAGCATACAATCCGACGCATCCCAATCTCTTTTGCCACCTTGAGCCCATGCACAAGTGCTTCATACTCAGCGACATTGTTTGATGCCGCGAAATGGATCTACAGCACATATTTCAACTGGTCCTTCTTTGGCGATGTGAGTACAACTCCGGCACCTAGCCCTGTTTTGGTTTTTGATCCGTCAAAGTGCATTCGCCAATAGTTCGGATCTGGGAGTGGCGGTTCGTATTGCACCTCGGCCCAATCCACGAAAAAGTCCGCCATAGCTTGAGATTTGATGGCCTCTCTTCTGTCATACTGCGGCGCATAAGGAGCTAGCTCAATTGCCCATTTTGCAATTCTGCTGCTCGCATCCTTGTTACTCATTACCTCGGAAATGGGGGCCTCACATATGACCCGGATAGGATGCTCCTCAAAGTAGTGCTTCAGTTTCTTGGCAGCCATGTACACGCCATATGCCACCTTTTGATAGTGTGGATAGTCAAATTTGAGGCTGACAACACCTCGCTCAAGTAATACACTGGCCTTTGCACCGACTTACCTTCCTCGTCGCACTCCACCACTATCACTGCACTTACAACTCGGTTGGTTGCGGCTATATAGAGCAACATTGGCTCCTTTGACAGTGGTGAGGCTAGCACTGGTGCCGTGGCTAACATCTTCTTCAGGTGGGTAAAGGCTTCATTGGCCTGCGGCGTCCAAACGTACTTATCCGACTTTTTCATGAGTTGGTAAAGAGGCAATGCCTTCTCTCCCAACCGACATACAAACCGACTTAACGAGGCCAGGCAACCTGTGAACTTCTAGACATCGTTAAGACACTTCGGCAGTTCCATTCGTTCGATGGCTCGGATTTTGGTTGGATTAACCTCGATACCTCGGCTGGAAACAAGAAAACCAAGCAATTTTCCAGCCGAGACACCAAAGGTGCATTTTTCCGGGTTAAGTTTCATCCGGAACCTCCTTAGGTTCGCAAACGTTTGCCTGATATCGTCAAGGAGCGTTTTGCTTTCCTTGGTCTTGATAACCATATCATCCACGTACACCTGTACATTTTGACCTATTTGGTCGTGCAAACATTTTTGCATACATCTTTGGTAGGTTTCCCCTGCATTACGTAAACCAAACGGCATGGTCCGATAGCAATAAGCCCCATACGGAGTAATAAACGCAGTCTTTATTTGATCATCCGGATTTAGAGGTATCTGGTGGAAACCAGAATATGCATCAATGAATGACAACAATTCGCATCCAGCAGTTGAGTCTATGACCTGATCTATTCTTGGCAGCGGAAATGGATCTTTTGGACACGCCTTGTTCAGGTTCATGTAATCAATACACATGCGCCAAACCACTGCCACGTTCGGGTCATCCTTCTTCTTTTCCACCAGCTCCTGATTAGACAGCCAATCCGGGTAAAGAACTTCCATGATAAATCTTGCAGCTAGCAACCGAGCTACCTCATCCCCAATGACTTTCCTCCTATCTTCGGCGAAGCGGCGGAGTGGTTGCTTCACCGGCTTAGCTCTGGTTCTCACATTTAAAGAGTGCTCGGCCAACTCCCTCGAAACACCTTGCAAGTCTTGTGTGGACCAAGCAAAAATGTCCCGATTCTCATGGAGGAAGCTGACGAGCTCGCTTTCCTATTTATCACTTAACCCGGCACCAATTGTTACGGTGCGCTCTGGGAACATGTCATCAACAGGAACCTTCTTGGTATCTTTCGTGGCCTGGAAGGAGACACTTCCATGCGGGTTACTCAGCACCGGCATATACTGCTGCGCGGACTGAGCCAATGCCGCCACCTCTTGAATTTTCCTTTTTTCCTGCGCAATCACAAGTGACTCGGCTAAGTTTGACCCGGCTGACGCACACTCCATGGAACGTCGGAAATCCCCTGCAATGGTAATCACCCCATTTGGTCCGGGCAACTTCATCTTCAAGTAGCTAACGTGACAGCTTGCCATGAATTTGTTCAGGGCTGGCCTTCCGAGTAATGCGTGGTAGGCACTTTCCAAGTTCACCACCTCGAACTCCAAATTTTTGGTTCGGCAGTTATCCCTTGTGCCGAACAAGACGTCAACCCGGACCTTGCCTATGGGCTCACAAGAAATGTCGGGCACAATACCGTGGAAAGTTGTCCTCGTGGCCTGCCGCATGTTCTCCGAGATACCCAACTTGCGCATTGTGTCCTCATACATGATGTTAATGCTACTGCCATTGTCGATCAACACCTTTGAGAACCTTACGTTAATGCTAGGTCCAATGAGTGTCGGATCCAGGGCTTGGCATGAGCTTGGGATGATCCCTGATGCTCTAGGTGATTTCCTGATCACACCAAGGCATGTACCTCGTCACTACAGGCATTACTGCATTCACCTCCATATGCCTACGCTGCAAGCTCTTTCTATCTGTTTCCTCAGTGGTGAACACACAATAGCTCTGATGGTGCTCTCTGTACTCATTTCTCCCCTCATTTCCGGGGTATCTCTGATCTGGCTGATGCTGATTTTCTACTTGATGCACTGCATCCCTTCTCTCATTGTTATCATACCTCAGCGGAGGGGGAGGCAACATTAGCTGTTGCGTGTTCGCTCCGGAGAGCAATTGCTGCCGGGGTAACTCCTGCCGAGGCTGATCATTCCGGGGTGCCTGAGCATTCCCCGGACCACCTTGTTCAATCTTGCGCATCCACTCACATTGCCTCATCGTATGGCCTGCTGGGTTATTCGGATTTGGCGTGTGAAACTTACACAGCTGGTCCAACATCGACTCATAAGTATACCTCGGACGGTCTTTCCTTTCTTGCCACTGCTTCTTTTGCTCTAGTGTCCAAGTCTTCTTGCCATCGTTTCTCGGAGTCCACTGCGCTCCAGTTTTTTGGCGTTGACTGCCCCCTGCTCCGGGCTGATCTTGATTTATAGCTGCAACTTGGTGCAAACCGTATCGATCATCTGGTCTATCATCTCTCCTTTTTCCTCTGTAGTCATTCCTCCGGGATGATCCGGCCCCATCTCTCTGATAGTACTCATCATTTGACTCGTTTGATACGAGCCTAGGTTGAGTCGGATCACCCAAAGCATACGAATCTGCAATCCGGATCATCTCTGCCAATGTAGTTGGCATTTTCCTTTGCAACTTCTGCCACAGCTCGCTTGCATATCTGCACCCTTGTGCAAACAATGCTATGGCCTGTGATTCTATCACGCCCTCACACGAGTTTCTCACAGTGCACCACCGGGTTAAATACTCCCGATCCGTCTCATTTGTCCTTTGCTTGCACATAGCTAGGGTCTGCGGCCTATTTGGCCTCTGATACGTACTCGAAAAATTGCTGATGAACATTTCCTCGAAGTCTATCCAGCTGTTGATGCTTCCTGGTGGCAAATTGTTCAGCCATACCCTTGCCGGTCCTTCCAACATCTGGGGTACATATCGTACAGCCCATCTCAGGTTGCCAGTGGCAATTTTCACAGCTGTAGCATAATTTATCAGCCAATCCTCCGGCTTTGTAGTGCCGTCATACGTCTTCGTGCCCCTGGGTAGCTGGAAGTTCGGTACCGGTGGCTCCTTCATGATCCGGGGTCCAAAACATGCTGGACCCGGTGGACCTTGACATTCAATTTGTTCTGACCTACACAGTCGATCCAATTTCAACCTAGCATCATTCGGCATCAAATCCCTGCTTCCCAGTCTTGACCCTACACATGATAGTCCGGCCTTGGGTATCCCACGTTTTCCATTTCCGAGTCTCCATCATTATACTTGTCTTGCTCTCACGGAGCACCTTTCTGTTGCATACCTCGGGCGGCACTTTGCTCTTGCCTTGGTATATTCCGCTGCTGCGGTTGTCCTGCTCCGGCCAAGTTTCGCTGTCCGGCATTGCCGTTGACAACGTTCCCTTGACCGGCATTGCCTTGGTCACGGTTACCTTGGCTAGCTTCACCTCGGCTCACACTCCGTCGATCATCATTTTTCTGAGCTTCTTTTTCTTTCCCTGCTCGCGTTGGGTCATAGGGGACGATCTGTTTGTTCCGTCTGGTCGAGGTTACTACCTCTTCTCTCCTTGGACCACCATGAGGAGACGATGCGGCTCCAGCGGATTTCTCCGGGTTACCCACCACCGAATGGATGATCTTGGAGGCTCCAGCTCTCTCTGGGTTAGCTCTGAGTAGTTCCTCGTTTTGCCTGTTCGCGATCCGAACCAGCTCATTAACCCTATCATGTTGTCTTTGACGGGCTTCACCCGTCAGACCCTCTAACTCGGATGCTGCTGCATCTGCTGCTCTGAGGTTCTTGGCCGGGGTACTATACCTCGGCAGCCCCACGGACAACCAGTTTTCTGATTCGTCAATCCCAATATCACCCTCTTTGTTCATCTCGCTCATGACATTTCTTCCTTTCACTTTTACAGCGTAAACCTTGTTCGCCTTTGCGTACTCAGGCAGCATCATATTCCATGACTGCTGTGCCGCGGCTATCTTTTTTGCGCCCTCTAGTATTTTCTGCCTAGTTTCTTCTAGCTCGGCCTGCGCTCGAGCTGGATCTACTGCTGCTACTACAGGGTTTGCCAAGCTATCCATTGCTTCCCTCAACACGTTCTCTGGCCTCTCAAGTGGAGGACCTCTACCTTTCCTCAGCGCCTTAGGTGTTACCTCCGGATCTGGCGCCGGATCCTTGCTCGCGCCCGCACCTGGCGCAGTCATCATCACCTCTGCATGGTCCTGGGAGCGAGCGATACGCGTTCCGGGAACCACGGTGAGGGGTGGCTCCCCCGCCTCGACGATGTGACGTGGATGAACTCACGACACGTCAACAGCGACGTAGACCTTGTGCGCGCCGAGCCTGATGAAGAGGCCATTGCATGGAAGAGGATGCGTGCCGAAGCAGCCAGCGTTGTCGCTGACGAAATCCAGCGCTCCAAAGCGCTGAACGAGCCCGGAGACGATGCGTTCGCCGATGCTGATGATGTTTCTCGTCCGGATCTTGACCCCTTCTAGCGCCGCTAGCCCCACGGTGGGCGCCAACTATCGTGGTGGTGTCACGGCAGATGCCATGAATAGGCTAAAGGTGGGGACTAATACACGCTAGGGGAATCCAGGGAGGGATAGTGAAGTGATTCTCCACACAGTTGTTTGTATAGCTCAGTTACCAAGATTACAAGTGCTCCTAGAGCTGTATTGGCGAGAGGAGGAAGAAGGAGCTCTCTTACTCTCACCCACAGATCACACCTAAAACCCTAGCCAAAACGGAATAGCAGAAAAACCAACCCCTTCTACTCAAACCCTAGCCCCTCTTTTATAGAGGGAGCTCGGTCTCTGCCTAGGGCATACGTGGAAGCATATTCCTAAGAATATACTTCCCCCCAAAGTAGTAAGCCGACCGGGGTGCTTTTCCCCCTCGTCACACATGCTTTGGCAACGTGAGCCTCTGCGGCGCCCGCGTCAGCCGACATGGGCATCGTCACCCTTGTCAGCCACGCCCCGGTGGTCCTTTCCTTGCTTGCTTCGCTCAGGTAGTGCGTACCGGGGCTTCTTTTGACCAGCGAGATTCCTTCCTTCTCCGAGAAGCCAGACATGACCCGGATCATAGTTGATCTGGCCACACCCGTTCCTGCACATAAGTAAAACATGCACTTCCGACTTACTGCTTAAGTCGGTTGAGACTTAGTTAGGCGAACGCCCCCTGGTCCGGGTTACCCCGTGATTCGGCCTGCCTTGAGGTGACCCGGCCAGCATCTGCTTTGGCCTTGCCAAACCTCGGCTAACTCGGCCTTTATACCCCGGCGTGACCCTACCCGAGGGTATCCCCCCAACACCAAGAGCCAAGCCGGCCACCTCCAGACCAAATCCTAGCCTAACCAAAACCCTATCTAGTCCTACCCCGGCTACATAATCCCTTCCCCCTCCATTTTTTCCCCTCCTAGCCGCCGCCTGGGCGCGCAACCCTACCCCCCACCTGCCGCTTTCCTGCCCACCAGCCAGCTCCCTCCACCTCACCCGGCCACTCCCAGCCTGCCACATCACCTCGCTGGCCCCACCTCTCTCCCCACACCACCTGGTCGCCACCCCTCACCAACCCCCCACACGCCACCAACCCCCTGCTCGAACCAATCCCACCCAACGCCCGATCGACCCACCCCCAGCCCGCTCCTGTCCTCCCTCTATCGCCCATCCCTGACAACCGACCACCAACCCGTCCCCGTCCCTCTGTCCCGTGGCCCCCACAGCCGCATGGCCCCGCTTTCCCGTCTCTATCCTTCCTTCCTCTCGCCTCTCTCCTCTCTTCACCACGCCTCCTCTCGCTCGCCTCGCATCCCCATCCCCCACCGCGCTTTTCCCCGAGCTCCGGCCGCCCTCTGCCTCCGTTCTCTCCTCGGGCCAAGCCCCGCCGCCTAGCTCACTTCTCTCTTCCCCGGCCCGTCGCCGCCGCCTCTCTGGCCTCCGAGCGCCAGGCGACCCTCGCTGACCCCGTCCTCGACCCCGGCGGCCTTCCTCTGCCGCCAGGGAAACCGCCTCCGTCGAGTGGCCGCCAGCCGCTTCCCGTCGGCCGCCTCGGCTTTCTGCAGGACCGAGGCCACCACCTCGCCATGGTCGTGCCGCACCGCCGCTTCTGCTTCCCCGTTCGGGTACTCCGTGTGCCCCGCAGCCGTCTCCCCCGCCTCTCCCTCTGCGTGGCCGCATCCCCTGCTCGGCTACCTCCTCCGCCTCTGTCGAGCCGCCGCGCCACCCCTGGTTACCGCCTACAGCCGCCGCGGCCCCGCCTCCTTCAGTGCCGCCGTCGCCCTTTCCCAAGAGCTCCGCCCCCTGCAGGTGCATGCCCCTCACCTACAAGTCGACGCCAGCCTCTCCTTCCGCGAGCGCCGCCTCCCTCCGCATCCTGGGGCCACCGTGGACCCCACCTCATCGCCCTGGTCTGTCAACTGTGTCCCCTCAACCTCCTTCGTGTTGGCCGCCCTGACCTCCCCGAGTGTCGCCTTCCTCGCTATGTCCCAGCGCCTGCTGTAGTTCTCCATGGGTGCTTTGGTTGCCTTTGTGTGTTGTGGTGTGTTGTTGCTGCAGATGGTTGTTAGTGGGGCTACGGTGTTCAGTGGAGTTGGTTGCTGTCCAAGATCGACACGGAGCCTACCCTATGCCATGTTGAGACAGAAGCTAAGACCCTCTCATCGACAAGATCTTTGCTGCCACGGATAACATGATGTCGCCCGGCGAACCATGTTGTCGCCAAGATCGTCTACCATCAAGACCGATGCCGAACCAAGTTCTCCACGGATGCGACAAGATTCCCTTCCCGGACCTGAAGACCGAACACGGATCCGGTGGCGAAGACCCGAACCCGAAGACCACAAAGATCTCCAATCGGAATCCGAGGACGCCGAGACCCTGGACGATAAGTTCTCCTTCCCGGAAGCATTAACACCGATACGGCAAGACCTCCTTCCCGCACCTATGCCCGAGGACCCGGACGCCAAGGTCATCGACACGCAACGCCAATTCCTTCTTCCCAGAACGCCAAGCTCTCCTTCTATTATTCGAGAACATTCCCACTGAGACCGATCCCCGTCGAACCCTGTCGAACCCCGAACCCCCCGGAACCAAGATCTTCCGAACCCAGATGTGTGACCCTAAGCCTCTATTTTTATAATATGACATAAAAATGTTGCATATAAATTGTTCATACATGCATACCTGTCTGTGGGTTGGGGGCATTATGCCGATTCACCTCATAATTAAATATGGAGTCTATATGCGGGATACTTTTGTCTTATTCCGGACTCCATTTAAATTTGCATAGCGAACCGATGCCATGTTTTGACTTGTTAATTCCACATTTAATTTGCAGGGTATCTAAATAACAGGAACCTATTAATTAATTGTCGGGACCCCGGTTGCGCTTAATACTGCCTAATTGTACCGCATCTGGATCATATCATAATCATGTTGGATCTTCTGCCGTAGTATTAAATATTGCATCCGGTGTTTCTTCTAGTGTTTGCTTCTTCGCGGATTAGGCCGATGAGTTGATGCGAGTATCGACAAGTTCTCCGGATATGAACCGTTGGCAGTGTTTCCCAGGCGAGCATCTCTCCCCCTTCTACCTATTTTGCATTTTTAGTCTTTATTTCCTCCTGTTGATCTATTGCTATTCGTGTCGCGATGCTTTAGTTTCCTTGCACCAGTTATACCCCGTGCAGCCTCTATATTACCATGGACACCTCCTAATACCTGTTGTTTGGTAGATAACTGGCCCTGCGATCGTAGTTGCTTTCTCAGGTGCGGTCTCGTGTTGTCGAGTACCACAGTTGTTGGAATGCTGGCAGATGTTTATGGTGGAGATGATCATATCTTTAATTACCACTATTAAATTGCTAGATATAACTAATGCAGAGGCATCGGTGGGCAATAGATGTTATTTGGTTCTTCCACGCTCACTTGTGTCCCGTAGGACCCCGAGTACTTGATACCTGTTCCTTGACTATTCGCACTATCCACATACGGGAGAGTCTATGAATCCCCCTTAGCCAGAGCTTGATTCATTTCTTATTTCTTGGGGCCACAAAGTAGTTTGGGGCTTTATTACTATCATGTATGTGTGCCATGCTTTACTACTTTATTTAAGATTGTGCGTGGAGCACCTGTACTGTTTTGGATCGTGCCACATTTTCGCGGTATCGACAAGCCCAGTCACACTTTCGGGTTCCCAGTCGTTTACAGTCGTCGTCACAAACCTTGGGTCCGTCTCGGAGCCGGCCAACTTCGTTGCGGGTAGCTTAATGGGGTGGCCCCGCGAAATATTTTATGAATCCTGTCATTGCTTTGTCGTGAAAGCCTCATTGGGTTTTGATTTGGTTTTTCCGAGGTTGATCGTGTGCGTGTTGCTATTTGTGCACCCCTGCAGGCTAAATCTTTCTGAAAGCCGTGTCCGCGGTTATGGACGACTTGGAGCACAGTATGTCGATCATAGACAAGCATAACTAAAGTAGTGCTATAAATTTGACTTAATATGTGACTAGTAATCAGCTTCACTACAATGGAATGGATAATAAAAATGCCAACAACTGGTGGATCTATGGTGATCTGAGTCATACTATGCCTGCCTAGTAAGTATTGCAACTCCAATGGAATGTGATAAAAGTGCCAACAACTATTGGGTTTTGGGATTCCTCAGGAGAATTAGATCTGGCTAGTAAATGTTCCAACTATAACGGAATGGTGATTAAAACTGCCCACTACTTATGCTTCAGGATGACTCATGATATCTATATCTGACTAGTAAGTGCTTCAACTATAATGGAATGAATAAAACTACCAACTGTGTGAGTTCCTCGGTTTGACTTCCTCGTTTGGTCTCGAGGGGAAATACCATGATGGGTATGTTTGGTGTTAGCTTCAGGTAGGATCCGAATAGGTCTTTCTTACCCCTCTCTAATAGCCGTCAGTGATACCGAGTCTCTATAGGTTGTTTAGTGCCGCTGTGCTGCCGCTTCAGCCCACCATACCTATGTAGGCGAGAGCCGCCGAATTCTAGCCTCGCCCTGTACTGGCCTCAGTACTGACGCTCCTCTTTTTCCTTTGCCCTTTGTCGGCACCCCTTTTGTTTTAGCAGGTTTGAGATCGACGTCGTTAGCAGGGTTACCCTTCCGGCTTGGTCTGGGCAGGGTTATGGACGCCATTGGTTATTCTTCAGGGCTCTTAGCCCCATTTGCATCTTGTCCATACTCGGACGCTGTATCGATTTCAAGGTGATTTGGATCTTTGTACTGTATATCTGTATTCTTGACTCGCTGAGTCGCTGTTCTATATATGTATCTGTTCTGTGGGTCCCATCGAGGACTGTTGTGTAATGGTATTACTTCGTTTTCCACCCGCACGAAAGTGCCTGGTGGGCGTCCTTGAATCGTTTCTATGCGGGTTTGGCGAAAAGGGCTAAAACCTGCATAGGGCCGATTCGAGGGTGTTACAGAGTGGTATCAGAGCTCAGCAGTTGCGATACCCCACTGGTCCAGCCTGTAGGATAACCTAGCTAATGGCCGATATAGAGTGTCAAAACTATTTTGCAAAATCGGTTGGATAGATCTGATTAGGTCTGATATTACTCCTTACCCCTCTGCTGTTCTCCTCTTACCTCCGCGTGTTTTGATTTTACTCTCTTATCTTTTCTTCGAGTCCAGGATTTCTCGTGGTTGGGTTTCCGTCGTACCTTCAGGGTTTCGCTTCCTCTTTTGTTAACGGTGTCTCTACATCCGGACTTCATGCTATCTGAGGAATCCTTCATCTGTTGGACTTCTCTTTGTTCCTTCTTGTGCCTTCCGGTGTTTTCCAACACGGTGACCTCATCTACGCCAGATCCGATGAAGAGCCTGCATCAATCCTTTATTCCGAACATCGATTGTCGAGATCTTCAGTCTGATTCCGAGAATGGTTGCACGCTTTTCTACTGATTGCACGGAGTAATAGTTTGGGTGCGTGATGGATTGGCCCCCATTCCGACTACTCAATCTATTTGCTCTCGTACACTAAAGTGGATTAGAATGCATCGTTATCTCCTTCTATCGAAGTTAGATGTGGCTTTATTTGTGGATACCTTTACCTTCGTCCTTTGTTTCCGTAGTGTTCTCTCGACGATCACGGACAACAACCCGTTGTTGGTGGTGTCGCCGATTTCAAGATGGACAAGGATCTTTGTTAGTGGTGTCGCGGGGATCTATCCGAAGCGAGAAGATTCATGTCATCAGCCTTCTTCCTCGGACCATGAGGCGGATCTCGAGGGCGAGATCCATTGTTAGTGGTGTCGAATTGTAGCATCCCGGTAAAATCATTACTAGAAAATCGCTGTGTTTTTGTGCATTGCATCATCATGACCACATGATCATGTCATCATGCCACATTGCATTTGAGCATCGTCATCATCTTGCATGGTTTGTTTAAAAACTATTTTCGAAAGGTCTGGTTTTGTTTTCTAAACGCCCCGTCTTTATTTCAAATTAAAACCCCGGTCTCTCTCGGATATTTTATTTGTCTAAAAATAGATTACAAAAATCTTTTAGATAAATAAATAAAACTTGTATTATTTTTGGGAGGCAGCCAGCCAGGCCCAAGAGCCCAGCCGACCACCTCCAGACCAAATCCTAGCCTAACCAAAACCCTATCTAGTCCTACCCCGGCTACCTAATCCCTTCCTCCTCCATTTTTTCCCTCCCAGCCGCCGCCTGGGCGCACAACCCTACCCCCCACCTGCCGCTTTCCCGCCCACCAGCCAGCTCCGTCCACCTCACCAGGCCACTCCCAGCCTGCCACATCACCCCGGTGGCCCCACCTCTCTCCCCACACCACCTGGTCGCCACCCCTCACCAACCCCCACATGCCACCAACCCCTTGCTCGAACCAATCCCACCCAACGCCCGATCGACCCACCCCTAGCCCGCTCTTGTCCTCCCTCTCTCGCCCATCCCCGACAACCGACCACCAACCCGTCCCCGTCCCTCTGTCCCATGGCCCCCACAGCTGCGTGGCCCTGCTTTCCCGTCTCTATCCTTCCTTCCTCTCGCATCTCTCCTCTCTGCACCATGCCTCCTCTCGCTCGCCCCGCATCCCCATCCCCCACCGCGCTTTTCCCCGAGCTCAGGCCGCCCTCTGCCTCTGTTCTCTCCTCGGGCCGAGCCCCGTCGCCTAGCTCACTTCTCTCTTCCCTGGCCCATCGCCGCCGCCTCTCTGGCCTCCGAGCGCCACGCGACCCTCGACGACCCTGTCCTCGACCCCGGCGGCCTTCCTCTGCCGCCAGGGAAACTGCCTCCGTCGAGCGGCCGCCAGCCGCTTCCCGCCGGCCGCCTCGGCTTTCTGCAGGACCGAGGCCACCACCTCGCCATGGTCGTGCCGCACTGCCGCTTCTGCTTCCCCGTTCGGGTGCTCCGTGCGCCCCTCAGCCGTCTCCCCCGCCTCTCCCTCTGCGTGGCCGCATCCCTCACTCGGCTACCTCCTCCGCCTTCGTCGAGCCGCCGCGCCACCCCTGGTTACCGCCTGTAGCCTCCGCGGCCCCGCCTCCTTTAGCGCCGCCGTTGCCCTTTCCCCAGAGCTCCGCTCCCTGCAGGCGCATGCCCCTCACCTGCAAGCCGACGCTAGCCTCGCCTTCCGCGAGCGCCGCCTCCCTCCACATCCTGGGGCCACAGCAGACCCCACCTCATCGCCCTGGTATGCCGGCTGTGTCCCCTCGTCCTCCTTCGCATTGGCCACCCTGACCTCCCCGAGTGCCGCCTTCGTCGCTATGTCCTAGCGCCTGCTTTAGTTCTCCACGGGTGCTTCGGTTGCCTATGTGTGTTGTGGTGTGATGTTGCTGCACATGGTTGTTAGTGGGGATACCGTGTTCGGTGGAGTTGGTTGTTGTCCAAGATCGACACGGAGCCTACCCTATGCCACGTTGAGACAGAAGCTAAGACCCTCTCATTGACAAGATCTTCGCTGCCACGGATAACATGATGTCGCCCGGTGAACCATGTTGTCGCCAAGATTGTCTACCATCAAGATTGATGCCGAACCAAGTTCTCCACGGATGCGACAAGATTCCCTTCCCGGACCTGAAGACCGAACACGGATCCGGTGCCGAAGACCCGAACCCGAAGACCACAAAGATCTCCAATCGGAATCCGAGGACGCCGAGACCCTGGACGACAAGTTCTCCTTCCCGGAAGCGTTGACACCGGTATGACAAGACCTCCTTCCCGCACCGATGCCCGAGGACCCGGACGCCAAGGTCGCCGACACGGAACACCAAGTCCTTCTTCCCGGAATGCCAAGCTCTCCTTTTGTTGTCCGAGAACGTTCCCGCCGAGACCGATCCCCGTCGAACCCTGTCAAACCCCAAACCCTCCGGAACCAAGATCTTCCGAACCCAGATGTGTGACCCTATGCCTCTATTTTTATAATATGACATAAAACTGTTGCATATAAACTGTAGTATTAAATATTGCAGCCGGTGTTTCTTCTAGTGTTTGCTTCTTCACGGATTAGGCCGATGAGTTAAGGCGAGTATCGACAAGTTCTCTGGATATGAATCGTCGGCAGTGTTTCCCAGGCGAGCATCTTTCCCCCTTCTACCTATTTTTCATTTATAGTCTTTATTTCCTCCTGTTGATCTATTGCTATTCGTGCCGCGATGCTTTAGTTTCCTTGCACTAGTTATATCCCGTGCAGCCTCTATATTACCATGGACACCTCCTAATACCTGTTGTTTGGTAGATAGCTGGCTCTACGAGTCATAGTTGCTTGCTCAGGTGCGGTCTCGTGTTGTCGAGTACCACAGTTGTTGGAATGCTGGCAGATGTTTATGGTGGAGATCATCATGTCTTTAATTACCACTATTAAATTGCTAGATATAACTAATGCAGAGGCATCGGTGGGCAATAGATGTTATTTGGTTCTTCCACGCTCACTTGTGTCCCGTAGGACCCCGAGTACTTGATACCTGTTCCTTGACTATTCGCACTATCCACATACGGGAGAGTCTATGAATCCCCCTTAGCCAGAGCTTGATTAATTTCTTATTTCTTGGGGCCACAAAGTAGTTTGGGGCTTTATTACTATCCTGTACTTATGCCATGCTTTACTGCTTTATTTAAGATTGTGCATGGAGCACCTGTACTGTTTTGGACCGTGCCACGTTTTCGCGGTATCGACAAGCCCAGTCACACTTTCGGGTTCCCAGTCGTTTACAGTCGTCATCACAAACCTTGGGTCCATCTCAGAGCCGGCCAACTTCGTTGCGGGTAGCTTAATGGGGTGGCCCCCCGAAATATTTTATGAATCTTGTGATTGGTTTGTCGTGAAAGCCTCATTGGGTTTTGATTTGGTTTTTCCGAGGTTGATCGTGTGCGTGTGGCTATTTGTGCACCCCTGCAGGGTAAATCTTTCTGAAAGCCGTGTCCGCGGTTATGGACGACTTGGAGCACAGTATCTCGATCATAGAGAAGCATAACTAAAGTAGTGTTATATATTTGACTTAATATGTGACTAGTAATCAGCTTCACTACAATGGAATGGATAATAAAAATGCCAACAACTGGTGGATCTTTGGTGATCTGAGGCATACTATGCCTGCCTAGTAAGTATTGCAACTCCAATGGAATGTGATAAAAGTGCCAACAATTGCTGGGTTTTGGGATTCATCGGGACAATTAGATCTGACTAGTAAATGTTCCAACTATAACGGAATGGTGATTAAAACTTCCCACTACTTATGCTTCAGGATGACTCATGATATCTATATCTGACTAGTAGGTGCTTCTCTGACGATCCTCCTCCCGACGTTTCTCCTTATCTTCTCCCTTTCGATCGTTGAACTCTCGTTGGGGAGGATTCCTCGGATTCAGTGCAGCAATCGCGTCTTTCTCGGCCGCTGGAGCAACATTGCTCCAGTTATGTGTAGCCCTGCGATACTGTCCCAACGATCCGGTTCTTGAATAATTATCTTCCCTGCGTTCGGGGTTATGGTACTGCACCCGAACGTAATGGGATCTTACGTCAGCCCATGCCGGATCTGTGCGACATTGGTCAGAATCCGAGACCAGTTTTTGACTTCCGGACAGGGCGACCTTCTACTGCTCCAGTCCCTTGTTGAGTAGCTTGATACCCAAACGGATATCCTCTGGTCCTGGATTAGCCGATAGAATTTCTCGGGCTGCCACGGTATTCTGTACTGGAGTTGGGTATACCCAATCTCCGTTGCTGTCTTTCCGTGGTTTCCCCATCTCGTCCCCGAAAAGGACGGCACGGACATGTGGGAATTTTTCATCATTGATGTGACGCTTCCGTGTCTTCTAATGCAACTGAGACATGTATTCCTTGGTTGACATGCGTTTCTTCTCCACCTCGATGTTTTTGGCTTCATCGAGGAGTTGTTGACGACGCGCTTCTAGGGCTTGGGCCCTTTCGTCCAACTCATCTGCAGTAAGTTCTGCAGCTGTAGGGATAGGTGTGGTTAATGCGGCATCGATGAGCTTACACGCACCTTCTGTGATCACGTGCCCATCCACCGATGCTTCTTTTTTCGGCTCGTCTGGGATAAGTGCTCCATCCGAGTATTCCTTGTATTCCTCGGCAATCACCTCCTCTATCAGAGGGTATTTTGTCGGGGTCTTGTTCTTCGTGCTCTTCTTTGCCTTCTTGGCAGTGCCGGTGGCAAAGACGGCTTTGGGTCCGTTTCTCGGAGTCAAGCTCTGATCGGTACTTTCGGACATCTGGACTTCGGGATTATCTCTGACGTCCATGTCATCCTGCGGTTTGGGAGAGTGTTCCCCGGATCCTTCATCCATGGCTTCTCCTTCTTCTGCAGCTTTGGAGTTGTACTCCTCTTCATATTCCGCGGAGAACTTTCGGAAATCTGCCGACGTCATAGATTCATCCGAGGATGCGGGGACGTCGGCGTTTGTTCCAATTTCCTCCAACACCGAGTCGGTGTTTTATCTAGCATCAGCAGAGCCGGATCCGGATCCAACATATCCGACGAAGTGCGAAGCGTGCTTCCTGAGGTACCTGCAACTTTCGCGATCAACCATGTCGAAACTTTTAACGGTTTCGAGGATTGCATCTGCGCTAGCGCCTTGCAGTATCATACGTCTTAGTGTGTACCTGAGGAAAGGCATGTCTGTCCCGGCATCGTCAGAGCCGGAATAAGTGTCGTTGATATGCTCCTCCTGGATTTCGACTTCCACGGGTGGGTCGATCTGGGATCCGGCTTCTCCAGGGAGATCCACTCCAGATTCGACTTTGACCGTGAGGTATTCTTCAGGCTCATATTTCTCCACTATCTCCACAACTAGTGCAGGCTGGGTGGGATTAGGGTTTTCTGAGATCCAGAACTCTGCCGCCTCCGTGGACAAAGGGGACCCAGAAGATTCTTCTGCCTCTATCATCACCGCTAGGGTGGGTTGGGCAGGTTCAGCGAAACCGATGTAAACATCGATCTCGCCAAAAGACATGATTGTATAGGCAGTCACGGCCTCCCTAGCCGGAATCCAAGTCTCGTCGAGAACGATGAGAGGGATGTCGCTGGCGTAGAGGATGCGACCGACGGCGATGGTCTCGTCGATTCTGATTCTTGCAGATTCCGCTCGGAACGCAGATCTATAGCTCACTTGCCCCACGGTGGGCGCCAACTGTCATCGGATTGAGGACAAGTACGCCATGAGGGGGTCCTCGAGGCGTGCGGAAGAGAGGGGTGTGAGACGTACGGTATTTCGGGACGGTGAGCACACAAGTTTACCCAGGTTCGAATCCGCCGGCTTTGGACGGATCCTACTCCTGCTAGCAATCCAGTAATACGTCATAGCCGGAATATGGGTTACAAGGGTATCGCCTGTGCGAGTTGAGATTGTAGACTATTGTGTTGTGCCCTAAAGGCTCTCCCTAGGACGGCTTATATAGATATCCGTCCTAGGGTTTACAGGAGAGATCAATCCGACTACGACTAAGAGTTGGTTACAGAGTACATCTTGAACTACAAGTAACACTATGGGCCTAAGTCGGTAAGTCTTCTGGGCCTTCCCGTAGCCGGATTGGACTCCGTCTTCTCTCCCTGACTGGGCCGCCCATGAAGCAAAGCTCTAGCCCAAAGTGGGCCACCCTGGTCAGTGAGGAACTGTGAGGATACCCGGAAAATATATCCCCAACAGAGCACGCGTGTATACGTCTTCTCTTCTCATGCTTGTACAAGTGGTGGAATAGCCCAGCTTATAAGCTGGTCCAACTTCCACTCAACTAGCAATGTGGTACTAAACTTTTGTCCCACCTCTTGCCTTGCATGAATGGGCTAAGTGGGCCTCTAGGATTTCAGGAATTGTTGAATAATATAAATGGGCTGGGCCTTTATTAGGCAAAATTCCAACAAGGTCTCAGGTGGTCCTCTATTTATAGTGTTCTTAGGTGGTTGTGATGCCGACACCAATACCATGCCTTTAGGTGATTCAACTGCTTCTGTATGTGTGAAACCGCCTATGTTGGTTAACTTATTCATAGGTGTCAAGAGATTTTTGGTGGTTAAGCCCATGCTGGGTTTAACTTATGCGTGTATACCAAAATTGGCATATGAACCTTTTGTTTATATGTGCATGGGGTTGGTATTTGTATATGCCTAATCAGGCATGTCGGTTCTTTTGTCATGTTCTGTTATTGGAACATGACAAGTGTTTATTATTTGATTTTTATTGAGTTTTATTTAAATTTTATCCATGACTCCTTGCATTTCTATTTGGATGATTGTTCACAGTTTCCTTTGCTGTGAAGTTTGAATGGTTTAGAATTTTAATTGACCACGTTTTAAATTCCTATTATTCTAGGGATCTTGGAAGAATCTAATACCTGGGTAACTCTTTTGGTGTTTGTTTTTAGATTATGGTTACTAAGGTTCCTATTGGTTTAAAATATCAACTGGGTGGATGACTACCTAGATGGTTTCGGTTCTGTTCTGTGTTATAATAGTCCATGTGAACTGTCGGTGATCTATGTTATTATCTAATCTGTCAGGTTCCAAGTTATTTACAGTGAAGGTTCATATTTACCATTTCTTTGTCTTGGTTTTGGTTGGTTTCTTACTCAAGCTCAGATGTTAGGGTTTATTCCTAGACTCTTATAAATGGATTCTTACATTAAATGGTTTTGCCCACCTACATTTTAACACTTACATGTGTTTTCTGTGTTGTTTTTGTTTTAACAGATTGAAGACCAAATGTTTGGAGCAAGGTTAAGAAGATAGATAGTTTAGTGTAGGGTTTTTAGATTAGTTTCTTCTTCCAGTTTTTATCTTATGTAATCTAGATCATGTACTCATGTCTCAATGAACAAAGATCCAATTACTCTTCAATTATTGTGTTGATAATTCAAAGTTTGTAGTTTGATGGAATGTTCATTTTCCAATACTTATGATTACGTGTGTCTTTATGATTTGAATATGAATTCAAGTTTGACTTAGATCAAACCTCCATTTTGAATTCATCCAAGTTGGTTTTCGTTTAATTTTGAATGAGGGTTTCCTTGTGATCATTTGGTTGCAATCAACCCCACTAGAACCAAATTCAAACACGTTATTTAAATTTTCAAATTTACCATAAATTTCTACATACATGCTATGCAACAATATCAAATCACATATCTACCCTTCCTACAATATAAGTCATAAGTCTCTAGATCACATCTAAGACCTTGTCTGTTTCAACTCTTCGCTAAAGGATATTTTGCTATAGAAAGAAGACAAATCTTGTATGTGTGGCAGTATCTCTGATGACAAGCTACATATATATTTCTGATTTTGCTACACGTCAGTACAACTGCTAGTCAAAAAAATTAAAATCAGGCTGTTATTAGTAGTACGCATGAGCGCAGTGGTTCATGCCATGTTAACCTGTTAGCCTATATGTATCTTCCACGAATTATATTGAGTAGAATAAGAGTGAAAATAACAACAACGTGAGGAAGATTAATAAACGCGGAAGCAACAGCATGGAAACTCCTGCTGCCTACCAAACTCTATCACCAGGAATACCGGCGATTCAGACTGACATGCGCATCTATTGTTTTTCCTGCTGGAAGAGTGGAGTTGGTGACAACTGGATTTGTCCCTGGAAAAGAACGGGGCTCGTCTCTCGCAAACTCTATCACCAGGAATACCGGCGATTCAGACTGACATGCGCATCTATTGTTTTTGCTGCTGGAAGAGTGGAGTTGGTGACAACTGGATTTGTCCCTGGAAAAGAACAGGGCTTGTCTCTCGCCCCTTCCCCCCCCCCTTCGGGCGACAGGACGAGCGTAGCTGCGCCGCCCTCCCCCAGCCTCTCCTCCTCCCTCGCCGCCGTCATCGCGCGCCGCCGGGCAGAGCCCGTGTGGTGCCGGCGGCGGCAGGCCTCTTTTTTCCCCGGCGGCGGCGGCTCGCCTCTTTGGGTCCGGCGGGGCGGCGGCGGGTCGATCTCGGCGGGCAGGGCGGCTCTAGGCGGCGTGGCGGCGGGTATCCTGGTAGGGAAGGCGGCGGCTGGTGCGCGAGATGCTCCCGGCGGCGGATCCCTGCAGGGACGGATCTTGGCTAGATTGGGCCGGATCTGGGCCGTGCGGGCCCCGGCCGGGGCCCTTGGTCGCCACATTTCAGTGGATGGCAGGTGCCCATTCCTGGCTACGGAGTGGCCGGGACACTGGATCGGGGTCGGGCGGGCCTAGATCTGGTGGCTGCCTGGCCTGCTCGGGGTGGTCCGTGGGCTGCACGGAGGTGCCGTGCACGCCATGATCACTCCTCGCTCTGTCAGGCTCAGGTGGTGTACCTTAGACCGGCGGCGGTTCGGTAGGCCCGGGTGACCACGGTGGTGATGTCGTTGCTACTTGGCGGCGGGGATGTACGGTGGCGGCGGATCCACCGGTGGACGGAGGAGTAGGAACTAGCGCTAGGGTTGGCGGTGACAATGACACCCTTGCTGCAGTGTGGCGGCGGGGCTTCACGAGTCCTTTTGGGCTCGACCGGGCCAGTGAGGGTCTGGTTTGCCCTTGTTGTTACATCCGGTTGGCTATCGCCCTCCGGCGGTGGAGGTAGTTCCCTCCCGCGTGTCACTGTACTACCGACCTCCGCCGAAGTTGTTGTTTTCGGTCGTACCAGTCTCACATTGTGGGTCACGGCGAGACGACGGTGGTGACAGCAAGACCGTGGTGGCGTGTGTTGGTGGGCGGCGAGCTTGGTGGAGCAATCTGAAGTGTCCGGGAGTGTGGTTTTTTGAGGGGTCGGGAGAAATCCTTGTCGTCTTGGCACTGACGTGGTGTCGTCTACGGGTGTCACCGTCCTTTGTGAACGACGTCGGGTGTACCTCTTCCCCACCTCCCGAAACGTATCGGGGGAAACCTTAGTACTAGTCCGGGCAACGACGTTGTTGTCGTCGCTTTTCTTCTTGGAGGTGTTGCTTGATACGTGACGCTTCGGAGCGCTAGGAGCGTAGTGGATATTCTCCGGAGGGCACAACGGTTGCGGGTCACCCTCGTTTTCGTCGAGCCACTGTTGTCGGCTTTATTTTCTCTTCTTTTTCTTCTTCGTTTTCTTTATTGTTTGTCTTTGGACGTTGTGCTGTCTGACCCAACAGCGATCTCAAACGGTTGCTATATTAATATAGCTGGACGAAAGCCTGATTCGAGGACATGCGTATATAGATAGATAGGTTCGTGATCACTGGTCAAGGGAAATGAAAACGACTTGTTGTCTTTTTGCTTCTATCACAAGAAGAAAAACATGCATGCGCTCTTATTTTCCAGAAAACCATGGATCTCTGCTTCACCATCGCGCTTCACCATCGACTATTGTTTGCATCACTCGAAGAATTCGTGTGCAGTTTTTTTCAAGAGAATAAATAATACGTTTTGTCGGTTGAATCGGTAGGCTACACGGACAAGATCACTCGCCTATGCATTTTTTAAAGTGCATGTTGCATTGTTACGGTGACACAGGCTTCTACGTCTCTCGCATGTCCCCCTCCATGACATTCATTTACCGGCAACCAAGCAAGAATATGTGTTTTATAATGCTAGAAGAGCATCTTTCAGCTCTGTTCTACGGGTCAATGCAAGAAGCAAATATTAAAATAAAAGGAGAACAGGCAGAACTGTTTATCAGTAGCCGAAAGTGGTGGTGCATGCATTAGAACATCTCCACCGGCCGACCCAAAAGCGCGACTAAAACGGTCCGTTTCTATCCGTTTGCGTCGGTTCGCGGTTACTTTGGAGCCGCGGTTCGGTCTGCCCGGCCGATCGTGTCCAACAGGACGACCCAATATCCGTCTGGTCACGTTATATTTTTGAAATTCAAATCAGCATGATCCGCGTGTAAAATAAACCGGCAAAGTTAGTTCATAATTAAACAAAATATATTACATTTAAAAAGATCAAAAAAATTGTCCTGGCCCTAGCCCTAGCTACCGATGATCTCCCCGATGTCGTCGCCGCCGCCCCATCCATCTATGGATCGAGGTCGATGTACTCTGGCGGCGTCCAGAGGTGTGGCGGCGGCAGATCCGGAGCTGGCGCCAGCGCAGGAAGTGTCGGGTGGTCGATCACCGGGCCTGTCCATGCTGGCCACGCGCCTGTTTTCGTTGGCGTGGGCGGAGCGTACCACCCTAACGCGGTTGGGGCAGACCACTGCGACACGCACGGAGCAGCCCACGCCTGCAGCTGCTGCGCGGGGGGGGGGGGGGGTGGCAGCGGTTGCCCGGAGTTGACCGCGCCACCAGGCCGGTGACCTGGACGGCCTCCTGGTAGCCAACCCACATGGCCTCCTCCTCCCTCGCGCTGGTCATGATGGCCTGCTCGAGGATGGCATCCTCGTCGTAGCCCCGCGCCAGGACCTCCTGGGACTCCGGGGGCAGGTGCATGGCGGCGGATGGAGAGGATGACCCCTCCACCTCGTACTCCTCCTCCTTGACGATGATGTCATCGTCGTCGCCGCCGAGGTTGGCGTCGGAGTGGTTGACGACGCCGTCGGAGGCGGCCTCGATGGCGGGGAGGTCGCAGGGGCCCAGCGGGTCGAACTCGCCATGGTAGGCGCTGAGGCAGCGTGCCGTGTGCTCCCTGTCGAGGAACTTCCTCTAGAAGACTAGGTTGTGGTACACGGGGTCGTACCGGAAGGCCTGCAAGAACTTGCGGATGCGGCGGGCCATCTCTGCCTCTAGCGCCTTGTCGTCCTTCGGGGCGGGCGGCACCGGCACCCGCTCCTGGTTGAGGTGCCATCCCGTGGGGAGGGATACATCATGTGTGCGATGCCTTTCCCCTCCCTCCACCGCCGCTCGCACTCCGCAATGCAGAAGTCCTGCGCTCGGGGCGGCGATGGCAGCACCCCCCCGAGCGAATGATGGAGTGCCGCTCTGGCGGCTGATACGTCCATTTTGCATCACTATTCTATGTCTTAATTCACTATTATTCATTGATATATTTCATATTAAGAGGTGATACTTATGTTATTTCATCTATTTTTGCATGGTTGATGACTTTTGGAGCATGGACCGCTGCAGTCAGGATTCTGATGGAAAATGTGATGTTTGGAGACAAAATTCGCGAAGATCAGAAAATCCGGGAAAATATACGGAAAATCCTATTTTTCAGAAGACTAAGGATGCCAGAAGACGGAGTGGAGATGGGCCACAAGGGGCCCACACCACTCCATGGCGCGGGTAGCCCTAGGCCGCGCCAAGAGGTGGTGTGGCCACCCTGGCCCACTCCAGCCTCTCCCCTCTGGCGTATATCATCCTCCCGAAACCCTAAGACTCGGGGAGCGACCACAGAAGGATTCCGCCGCCTCTGTGGGGCGGAAAACACCGAGAGAGAAAGATCTCTCCGGCAGACAGATTTCTGCCGAGGGAATTCCTTCCCGGAGAGGGGAGATCGTCGCCATCAACACCACCATCAAGCTGGACTTCATCGGGATCATCCTCATCATCACCACCACCATCATCACCATCAGCACCCTCATCACCATCTCCATATTGTTGTAACAATTGCGTTGAATCTTGCATAGTTCATAGGGGAAACTTTCCCGGTGTTGATTACTCTTTGTAGTTGATGCTATTGAGTGAACCATTGAATTATTGTTTATGTTCAGATTGTTATACATCATTATTCCATCTCTGATCATGATCCATATGATGTCCTGTGAGTAGTTCGTTTTGTTCTTGAGGACATGGGAGAAGTCTTGTTGTTAGTAGTGGAGTTGCGTTGAGAAAGATTCAATAGATTGTTATTTAAGTTGTGGTGTACTTCTTCTAGTGGTGTCATGTGAACGTCGACTACATGACACTTCACCTATATGGGCCTAGGGGAATGCATTGTGTATTTGGCTACTAATCGTAGGGGTTGTTGGAGTGACAAAAACCTCAACCCCCGTTAGGAAACCATTGCACAAGGGACGTAAGGGTCTTAGAGTTTAAAGCTGTGGTTAGGTTTTTACCTTAATTACTTTCTTGTACTTATGGATGTTTGCAAGGGGTATAATCACAAGTATGTATTAGTCTTGGATGGGGCGGTACATTAGCACAGGTTCACCAACACAACACTTAGCAAGCTAAAGAAGATTAATCAACTATATGAAGCGAAAGCACTTGACAGTCTTCCCATGTGTCCTCGAGAACGTTTGGTCATCTTAAGTAATACAATCGGCTTGTCCTTTCCTGCATAAAGGATTGGGTCACTTATTGCATTTATTTCTACTGTCTTTTATTTACTCGTACTTTGTTTAGTTGCTTTATCAAAAACCCCTAAAAATCCGTTTGCTAAGTATTTCCAGAGAATTCCTGATCCTTACCACTAGCCAGCACCTTCTGCTCCTCGTTGGGTTCGACACTCTTACTTATCGAAAATACTGTGATACACCCCATATACTTGTGGGTCATCAAGACTATTTTCTGGCGCCGTTGCCGGGGTGTGAAGCGCTATTGGAGAGTGGAACTGGTAAAGGAAACTTCTTCTGTGAGTATTATTTACTTCTGTTAGTTGCTTTATTTTTGTTATGGATAATTCGCTGAGTTTCTTATTTGGTAATGCTACTACCACTGCTAAGGTAGTAGATAAGCCACCACCTGCTGAGAATGATGTTTTCAAAATACCTACAAGAATTATTGATCGTGTTATGGATAACTACTATGTTGGGGATGGAACTGTCCATCCCGGTGATCATTTACTCTTTATACACGAATTATGCGGGTTGTTCAAGTGTGCAGGTATTACTACAGATCAAGTTAAGAAGAAGTTATTCTCATTATCACTGAAAGGAAGAGTTGAGGAATTGTATAAGTTGCTGAAGAATGGTCAAGCTCTAGAATGGGAGGAAATAGTGCCTCTCTTTTATTCAAAGTTGTATCCTCCTAGTGAGAATCATAAATATCAGAATCAAATATACAACTTTTGGCCTCCTGATGGAGAGAGTACAGCTCAAGCTTGGGGGAGATTGAAGTTACTAATGCTCAAATGTCCCATTCATGAGCTCCCCAACATTATTATTATCAATAACTTTTATGCAAGGCTCCCTCTACATGATAAAGATTTATAGGATGCTTCTTGTGCTGGATCATTCACTCGCATGGAAGAAGAAGCTAAATGGGACCTTGTAGACCGTATTCAAGACAATGCTGAAGCTTGGGAGAATGACAAAGGTAGAAAGTCAGGTATAAATTATGATTATGAATGCATTGAATCTTTTATGGGAACTGATGACTTTCAAAATATTAGAAATTTTTTATGGTCTAGACTCTCAAGCTATTGCTTCTTATTTTAAGGCTTTTGCTTCCTACATTGAAGTGCCTAAAAAGAAGTGGAATAATTATCATGAACCTTATCAAGATGTTGCTAAGAGTGTTCCTGGAAGAAATACTGAAGTTTATACTGCTAATCATGTTCTACCTAAACCTTATATTGAGAAAATTCCTTTCCCAGTTAAGATGAAGGAACATTCTATGATAGCTAGTATGGTTAATGAAAGTATGAATAAAGCTGTTGAACCTGATAAACAAATGGTTCATGAACCTATAATAGCAAATGTGAAAGACTTTGTTACTAAATATGAAAAAGAGGGACACCCTATCCTTTGTAAGGATACCTCTAATATTGTTTCACAAAGTAGTGTTATGAGAGCTAGTATTCCTGTGTTTTCTGTTAGAATAAGTGATCATTGCTATGATGGTCCTTGTGATAGCTATATTGTTAAGTTTATGCATGATACTGAAAGCTACTATGAGAGAGGGAAAAGTGTTCTTATGTATCTCAATAATATCAAGTTTCCTTGTTTTATGTTGAAAGTTTTTATGTTACACTTGTTTTGCCTTCTTATGCAAGAAGCCTCTAGTTTCAACAACTTGTTTGTTTACAAAATCCCCTTGCATAGGAAGTGGGTTAGACTTAAATGTGTGTGTGTTTTTACTTCTTAATGCTCTCTTTCACTTCAATCCATATCCCTATGAGAGCTTCTTCAAAATTATCATGCCCATCTTAATGGCTATAAAGAAAGAGCTTTATGGGAGACAACCCAATTTGTTTTTGCTTTTAGTTTATTTTTGTTTCTTTGAGTCTTGGAAGTTATTACTTTGGTAATAACCGCTCCTTATCCGTTTTGTTTGGCTTTTGTGTGAAGATCAACCTCTAATGAGAGAGAAGTAATATTTGGGGAAGTTGCTGTCCCGAAACAGATTTTTGTGCTTCACCATAAAAATTCGTGAGAGATCTATGTATGTTGAATTGAGCTGTAATTTTTTGTACTTCTGCCTCGGGTTGTTATTTAACTTTCGTTAGTTTTGCACGTTTTGATTTGAGCAGCAAAAGATTTTCGAAAAAATTGATCTTTACTTGCTGGTCTGTTTTGACAGATTTTGCCAATCTTGCATTTGCTTATTTATTCGATTTTTTTTTGAATTATTTTTGGGTTTTCGGAGGGACTTGCTTCAGTAGCTTTTGTTTTGATGGTTTTCAGTTGAAGTTGGACTCAGAAGGTTTTATCACTTTGTATATACTAATATTGCTAATGAGAATTGTGTGAAGTTTTGTGTGAAAGAAATTTCCAGGTAGTGGAGATAATAGTGTAATAAGGAAGAGAAGGGTTTTATAACTCAAGTAATAAGTGTATGAAGATGAAGATATCGATGATATTCAAGAGATGACTCTGGAAGAATCTACTAGATACCAAATTCAGAGACCTGCAGAGTCTATTTTCAAATAGGTAACAGTTTTGGTAAGAAAAGTCCCGCGAAAATACAATCCAACTATATTTTTGCAGTTTTCAGTCGATAAGGAAAGCTACAAAGCGAAAAAGGGACAGAAACGGAGCCAGGGTAGCCCACACCACCCTTTGGCGCGGGCCCACCCCTGGCCGCGCCACCAGGTGGTGAGGCCACCCCAGACTCCGCCTCCGACCCGTTTTCACCCAGTACCTCACTTTTGATATGAGACTTCGTAATATATAACCCCCCGGATCCCTCGAGGTTTGTATATCGTGTTTTCGTCGTGTTTTTGTTTCGATCTGTTTCTACCAGGTAAAATCTCAGATTTGTAGCCTCAATGTCTTTCACTGGATCAGTTAAGGGAGATTCCTTGGAAGATATCATCAACCCATACATGAGAGAATTGAAGATTCATCCCAAGGAGTTATTGCTCGAAGGTGGGGAGGTTCGGATTAAAGAGGTTCAAGGACCTAAAGGTGAAGGAAGTCTAGAGGACAGGATGGAAGCATTGGAACAAGAAGTCTTTAGGTACAAGAAGATGGCGGAGCGCGAAGTGGATATCATCCATAAGATTTGTTCCGAACTCATCACCGAGCACCAAAAGGAGACTGCTAAACTCAAAGACGAAGTCCTCTCACTCCGCCAAACAACCAATGAACTGCAAGCACAGTTCTATGACGTTCAAAATCCAAACTGTGAGTATGAGGCTAGATTTAAACTCATAAGTGCTGCTGCAAGTTTTAGGATGTTGGAAACCACAATGTCCTTTGTTGATGGGAAGCCTTTACCTTGGAAGGCGGACAAAGATGAGAGGATACCACCACCAAAGGAGTAATTCGTCATCAGGTTTGGCATCCCCTTGGTTTGTTCCAAGCTTGGGGGAGTCCTGCGGTAACTTATCACTATCTTCTATCGTTTTACCTTATTAGTAGAGTCATATCATGAATAGAGGAGTTATTATGTAGTATGGTTTGCATTATGGTAGTGTCCCCTCTCTCGTTAGATATGTATCCCTTGGTGTGAGTTTCTGTTATGGAATATTAATGAGAAGTTCTATCATTCACACTTTTGCATAACTTATATTAGTTTTCAATTCGTGGTTATATGATTAATCTTGTTGTTAGTATTGGTATCACTTTGGGATCATTGAGTTAATTTAGTTGGTTTTGGCAAACCTGGCTCGATCAGTAGCAACACTATTTTTGAGAGTTGAAAGAAAAGATAAAAGTACCTTTAAAGAAAAATAATTTCATCAACTTTCTTTCTTGATTTGCTAATAAGTTTAGTATTCTCTAGTTAAGATCTTTTGTGCTTCCAAGGAAGATTGCATGTTTGTCTTTATCACTTGTATGTTTGTTTGTTTCCTTCAACTCTTATACTTGCTACCCAGCCTTGCTAGCTGTCGTGGTGGTGTCACGGCAGATGTCATGGATAGGCTAAAGGTAGGGACTAATACACGCTAGGGGAATCCATGGAGGGATAGTGGAGTGATTCTCCACACAGATGTTTGTATAGCTTTGTCTCCAAGATTACAAGTGCTCCTTGAGCTGTATTGGCGAGAGGAGGAAGAAGGAGCTCTCTTACTCTCACCCATAGATCACCACTAAAACCCTAGCCAAGACAGAATAGCAGAAAAACCCAACCCCTTCTACAGAAGCCCCAGCCCCCCTTTTATAGAGGAGGCTCGGTTTCTGCCTAGGGCATACGTGGAGGCATATTCCTAAGAATATGCCTCCTCCCAAAGTGGTAAGCCGACTGGGGTGCTTTTCCCCCGCGTCACACATGCTTTAGCTACGTGAGCCTCTGCGGCGCCCGCGTCAGCCGACACGGGCGTCGTCACCCTTGTCGGCCACGCCCCGGTGGTCCTGTCCTTGCTTGCTTCGTTCAGGTAGTGCGTACCGGGGCTTCTTTTGACCAGCGAGATTCCTTCCTTCTCCTGGAAGCTAGATATGGCCCGGATCATGGTTGATCCGGCCACACATGTTCCTGCATACAAGTAAAACATGCACTTCCGACTTACTGCCTAAGTCGGATGAGACTTAGTTAGGCGAACGCCCCTCGGTCCGGGTTACCCCGTGATTCGGCCTGCCTTGAGGTGACCCGGCCAGCATCCGCTTTGACCTTGCCGAACCTCGGCTAACTTGGCCTTTATACCCCGGCGTGACCCTCCCCGGGGGTATCCCCCCAACATTAGTCCCCGAAGCTGGTGCGGTCTTAGCCGCCTTGGCCGCTAAGGCCACATCAGGTTCAATTTCAAGCTCCAGTCGTTATTTCCGAGTTACCTCTTTACCTCGGATTATATGTATTTACGTTCCCTTCGCACATTCCAAGTTCTCACTTGCCGGCCGGGTTACCACTTCAACTCGGACCTCATGGTTTTACTTTCCCTCCGCACATGCCAAGTTTTCGCTTGCTGGCCGGGTTACCATGGTTCGATCCGGGTCTTGTTTCCTTCTCTCGTACGCCATCCCATGTGATGGGTAATCATTTTGTCGTCTTATTTTAAGGGCCTGCACAGTAACCGCCGCAGTAATTGTCAGTTATCACTGCGCGCGGGTCACGTCATGCCTGCCTCCTTGTTTCTAGCATCACAGTGTCACGTCATAGGATTCTCTCCGCTCTGTGGCCCTCCGTGTGGCTCCCCGCTGATTGGTCCGGATAGGTGATACATGGCCACTACGTGTGGCCGGCCTGCAGGACGCGATCCCACTCACCCCTGGCAAGAGTGGTTAAATAGCGGAAGGGTGCGTCCCTTAGGAGTTTCCTCCCTCTGCACCCCTTTGCTTGTTGCCCTTTTCCTTCATCTTCCTCGCGACCGCGCTGCTGCCATTGCACCAAATAGCAGCTTCGCCGCCGCGCTTCTCCGTCGCACCTCTGCGTCGCCGCCACCACGACGCAAATCTCTCGACACGGGTCCTCGTCAATCCCGGCCACTGTCCCCCGCCGCCTCTAGCGCCAGTGAGGGCCTCGAGGACCAGATGACGGAAGAAGAACTCATCGTTGCTGAACAGGAGATGGAGGAGGACGTCGCGGCGGCAGACCGCAGTGCGTGGGCCGGCTCCTGGGTCTGCCAGGACGACCTAGACTGGCTCTACCGGACCAGACGCATCCCCGCCGGCGTCGCCGCTCGTCTCGCCTCCGCCGAACTGGCTCCCTCACCCAATCCGGGGGAGTTCCTCGTGTTCTTGTCTCACTTTCAGCGGGGCTTCGGGCTGCCGATGAGCGATTTCTTCCAGGATTGGCTCAGTACCTACCAGCTCCAGCCGCACCATCTTCCAGCCAATGCCATTACTTCTCTCTCTGCCTTTTCTTCTACGATCGAAGGCTACACCAGACTGTGGCCCACGAAGGAGCTGTGGATCCGGTTTTTCGGCCTTCATCGCAACGTCATCCCCAACATCCACACTGATCCGGAGGACAAGCGGCTCACTCAGTTCGAAGCGGCTTCCATCTCACCCCGGAGGTTTTCTGTTTTCCCCCGGGTCACCGGGTTAGAGTCCTGCAAAGGGTGGGCTCGGACGTTCTTTTACGTCCGGAACACAGGTACCGAAGACTTAATCCGGCTGCTCCCCTATACTCTAGGTCCACCTAACCCGGATCTGTGGGACGCTGTTCCCAGGAAGCCCACGGCCTTGGCTAACCAGGTCAACAAAAGGTTCGCGGAGCTGAAGGAGCTCAGGCTGTGCAACGAGGATGCAATGATCACTTTTGTGCGCAACTGAATCTCCCTCCTCCAGAAGCGCACCCACAAGGTGTGCCACATGAGCTTCGGCCGCGATCCCAACCGGACTTCATCCTTCGAGCTGAGCAACACGGAGATTTATCGCCGGGTTAAGGCTCTCTTCACCACGCACAAGGACTTCTCCTCCGAGTGGACTTGGGGGATTGAGCATTTTTGCCGGGACCGGCTTCCTCCCGCGGTAAGCTTCATGTAGCAAACTTACCCCGGACTAATTACATGTCAGTTATCGTTGCATTTTTGACTCTTTTGTTCATTCCTTTCCTCAGCAATTCCTTCAGCAGACCCTCGAGGACGGCACTGATCCGACCCTTAAGTGGGCGCCGGACCGGGAGACTCCGGATGAGGAAGAGCCGGACCAGGAGATGTTCCTCCCCATGACCGACGCCACGAAACGACCCATGGGTAAATCCTCTTCTATTAGAGATTGGCCCGATGATGAAGATGACTCGGATATCGAGGTGATTGAACCGGTTGAGGTTGTCCCCCTTTCTTTTGCTTTTCCGCCATCAGCTCACCCCGGTGGTCATATCCACGAGGATCCTCCCCTCGCTACGGGCGAACCTGTTCCGGTGGCATCGAAGAAGAAGCGCGGGGCTTCCTCAAGTTCTTCCTCCGGACCTTCCTAGCCCGCTAAAAGGCGATAGAAGTCCGGGGACAAGACTGCCTCCAAGCCGGCAGGCAAGGCCCCAGCACAAAGGGCTCGGAAACCCAAGGAGGCCGAAACCTCGGATGCGTAAGTCATTCTTTCTTCTGTAACTTGCTCTTCCTTACTTCGTTGTAATTTTTCTTCTGACATTGTTTGATTTTGCAGGGCTCCGGTGGAGGTACCTCAAAGTGGATATAGCATCTCTTCACCTCTCCGGCCTAGCCCTTCTCCCCGTCGCGACGACGAGTCACGTCCGCTGAGCCCTATTCCAGAGGGTTCTGCGGCCGCTCCGGGTTCAGTTCCACCTCGGCAAGAGGAGGGTAACCTTGGAGCGGGGGAGACCGGCCCGACCGAGGCGACGGCATCCACCACCTCGGCATTGCCGCAACCAGCAGCCGCTGAAGCTACCTCGGCCCCAGCCCCAGTACCAACAACCAGACCAGCACCAACAGCTACTCCGGCATCAGCACCAACTCCGGCTGCAAAAACATCAGCACCGGCACCAAGTCCCGCAACAAGAGCACCAGCGCCTAGCTCCTCTGCCTCATCCGAGTCTTCTCAACCTCGGCGAGGAGCTACCCCGGCCGCTCCTAAGGGGAAATCCGCTGCAACGGCTTCCTCTTCCCAGCAAGCCAAGGACAAGAAGGCTCCGGACACTGCCAAGCCGACATTCGTCTAGGCTGGGCAGCGTACCCTTGTATCAATGCTTCCTAAGAAAGCTCCAGCCGCGAAGGACGCCCCTGCCGAGCCAACTGATGCCCAGCAAATGGTTCTGCACACCAGCCTAGCCCTTGCCTTGATTGAAAGGAAAGAAGCGCACGCAAAGGGCTTGGTGGCGCCCCATATGCCCAGTGGTGAACGGTACCCTCCGAGCCTGATAGAATTCGTCATGAACTGGAATAAGACGGAGGTCGTTCAAGACGCTGATCTCCCGGAGAAGTTCGGCCCCGCCGAGTTTTCCGCTCAGATGAACACAGCCGCAAAGGCAATTAACCTCGCTAGGCGAATGATGGAGGTACGTCGCTTCCCCTTTACATACTGTAGATAATAACCATTAGTCCCAGAGCCTCCGGGGGAGTAACTTGTTACTCGGCCGGATGCTCTTTCGAAAACTAACGTAGCTCCATGAGAAGTTCAAATATGCACACACCTAGAGCCGGGTTAAGTTCCACTTGGCCCGGATTTTAGTACATTTCGAATATGCACACACCTAGAGCCGGGTTAAGTTCCACTTGGCCCAGATTTTAGTACACTTCGAATATGCACACACCTAGAGCCGGGTTAAGTTCCACTTGGCCCGGATTTTAGTACACTTCGAATATGCACACACCTAGAGCCGGGTTAAGTTCCACTTGGCCCGGATTTTAGTACACTTTGAATATGCACACACCTAGAGTCGGGTTAAGTTCCACTTGGCCCGGATTTTAGTACACTTTGAATATGCACACACCTAGAGTCGGGTTAAGTTCCACTTGGCCCGGCATTTAGTACACTTCGAATGTGCACACACCTAGAGCCGGGTTAAGTTCCACTTGGCCCAGATTTTAGTACACTTCGAATACGCACACACCTAGAGCCGGGTTAAGTTCCACTTGGCCCGGATTTTAGTACACTTCGAATATGCACACACCTAGAGCCGGGTTAAGTTCCACTTGGCCCGGATTTTAGTACACTTCAAATATGCATCGAGCTAACTTGTGTTTGTCCCTTTCAGGTGACCACCAATCGCCAGAGTGCTGAATTCCAACGCTTGCTAGACACCCAAAAGCTTCTACGTGCAAAGCAGGCTGCACTTATTGCGGAATACGAGAAGAGGGGTAAATTTCTTCCTTAGCGCTTCTTCGTTTTGCTTCATTTTCCTTTGCCGGACTAACATCATCATTCGGTTTCCGCAGCTGCGGTGGAAGCTGAGAACATCATTATGCGCAAAAATCTGGAGCAGATCAAGGGTAATTCATTTCTGTCTGACCTTGCCGTGCTTTCCACTTCCTTTTCTCCTTGGCTCGGCAAACATTCATACCTCGGCTCTGCCGGGCCAACACACTATTTCAGCATCGCTTGAAGATAGTGTGCCCATGCCTGATATGATGCTGCATTTTCTCGAACAAGTAGGGCAGCACCAAGCCGAGCTTAAGAAGAAAGATGACGAGCTCGCCCTCCTCCGGACCAAGGACGATGAGATTGCCAGGCTCAAGGCTGAGATGGAGAAGATGAAGGCCCAGCACCAATCCGAACTTCAAAAGGCTGGCCAGAATTACACAGAAGAGCGCGAGCGCCTCAACCTCCAGATCGCCAAGGACCAGGATCTTCTCAAGGAGTCCGGCATCCAGCTTGGGTCGGCGAACGCTGAGCTTGAGCAGCTTCGGAAGAGACGTGATGACTGCACCAAGGAGTTGACCCGGATCCTCAGTCATATATCACGTAATTTCCTTTCCCTTTTCCGACCTACCTCTCCGGGTTACTTCATATGTCTTTCCTTGACCTTCCTCCTTTGCCTTGCTTCCAGGCAAATTTCCAGAGGGCACTCCTATTGCGAGCGCAGCAGTTGCCAACTTCCGTCGACAGAGGTGTACTCCGGCCACTTTTGATGGTGAAGGGATTCCTTATGATCTGGAGGATCTGTTGGTCAGCTTGTCATCTCGCGTGGAGCTCATCAAAAACTATGGCAAGGATATCCTCAGCGCTGCAGCTCGCATCTTCAACACCTTCTGGCCCGACGAAGAAGCCCCGGAAACCATCGCACTTCTCATTGAGAAGTTAATGGAAACCGAGACTCAGCTTGACCTCTGGAGAGAGTCTGCTGGACGTGCCGCAGTTGATACCATTCTTCACCACATACTCACGTGGTACGAGAAGATTGATCTCAACCTCCTGACACGTCTGCGCATAGGATCCAGATGGACCAATGACCCGGAGTGGGTAGCTCGGCGCCAGGCTTGTGCCTATAGCCTTATTGAATATGCTCCCATTCATGAATGGGTTGAGGGGCCGAGCTTCCTGGAAGCCGCTGGGGACGATGAGCTTGAGCACGGTGAAGATGGCTTGGATGATGAAGGAGAAGATGATGCCTCTGATATTGAGGGCAGCGAGGACGATGCCGAACTTCCTCCACCTGCTGCTCCTTGAGTGAAAACACTTACAAATTTATCAGATCCCCGGTATGCCGGGTGGAGTTGTATTCTAAACACATGTGATATTTTGCTACTAAGCTCTTATGCCGGATTAACTTGGGCGTAGTCCTCGAGTTTCTTTTTCTTGTTCGTTCAATATCTTGGCTCGGTTTGTGTCTACCTTGACTCGGTTTTACGACTTACGAATCCGAGCTTCAAAAATTGTCTTGACAATACTAGGAAACTTTTAGACTTAGCCCCAAAATAAAACTGCATAATAACTTGAAACTAAATACAGGGTTAGTCCGAAAAACAAACGTCGGCTCGAATAAATTCTTCTCCTTGGTCGTTTTTCATGTGCAACGCAATTCCAAACTTGTTCTCTTGCTTGCCATGAAGCCAATTCTTGTTGGACAGCAGCAAGTCGAAGAGTTGAGTTCTTGGTGCTCGCACACTACTAATCCGAGTTAAATAGAATAGCTTATTCCAGCTGACTCGCAAAAAACAACAAACATTATTAAGGCAGTCCCCGAGTTACTGCTCGAGATGCCAACATTTCATTGATAAGCTCATTGTCGACATACATACCGACATACGAGATAACTCGGATACATAGACTTCTTAGCTAAGTGTAGAAAGGACGAAGTAGAGCTATATTCCAAGGTCGCTTGGATTTCTCTCCGGACCTGTCCGCCTTGTTCTTTTCCTGTGGCTTTGCATCTATAAGATAGTAAGAATCATTGTGCAATGCTTTGCTCACGATGAATGGCCCTTCCCATGGGGGGGTAACTTATGCATGCCCGTAGTACGCTGTACCAACCGGAGCACCAGATCGCCTTCCCGAAAAACTCGGGGGCACACTTTCCGGCTATGATAGCGTCGGAGATTTTGCTGATACATGGCGGATCTGGACAGTGCCAGTTCTCTTGCTTCTTCCAGCAGATCAACATCATTTTGCCGGGCTTCTTGCACTTCGGGCTTCTGTGTATTGGGTGACCCTAGGTGAATCATGCTCTATGTCGGCTGGTAATACAGCTTCTGCCCCATATACCAGAAAGAACGGCATATAGCCTGTTGATCGATTCGGAGTTGTTCTTAAACTCCACAGTACCGCTGGTAGTTCTTCTATCCAGCACCCCGCTGATCTTTGCAGCGACTCAATGAGCCAGGGTTTTATCCCGGATAATACTAATCCGTTGGATCTTTCCACTTGCCCGTTTGATGCGTGGTGGGCTACCGAGGCTACGTCCAGCCGGATCCTCTTATCCCGGCAGAAACGAGCAAATGCTCCTTCCGCAAAATTTGTGCCATTGTCAGTTATGATACTGTGAGGATAACCGTACCTCAAGATGATATCTTTGAGAAACGTTACGGCCGTAGCTCCATCACATTTTCTTATAGGCTTTACCTCAATCCACTTCGTAAACTTGTCCACCATTACCAGAATGTGAGTCATATTTCCCCTTGCTGGTTTGAATGGGCCAACCATATCCAAGCACCATATGGCAAATGGCCAAGTGATTGGTGTGGTCTTGAGTTCCGACATTGGCATATGTGTCTTGGTAGCGTACCTCTGACAACCATTACATTTTCTCACCAGATCTTCCGCTTTCTCTAAGGCATTTGGCCAGTAGAATCCGTGTCGGAAAGCTTTCGCTACCAAGGCTCGGGATGAGGCGTGATGCCCGCATTCCCCCTGATGTATATCTCGGAGGATGTCAAGCCCTTCTTCCGGGTCAACACATCTCTGGAGGACATTGGTCACACTTCTTTTGTATAGTTCGGAATTGATGATCATGTAGGCCTTTGCCCTCCTCTGTGTTTGCTTGGACAGCACTTCCTCCGTGGGTAACGTTCCATCTTTTAGGAATTGAAATATAGGTAGTGCCCAAGCTGGTATTGTTCGCACAGGGAATACATCCTCGTCTATCTCCATCTGATACACCGGCATAACTTCAACTGGATCACGCTGTGCAGTCCCCGGGTCTTGCGAAGCAGTCCCCGGGTTTGCCGAGGCAGTCCCCGGGTTTTGCGCACCACTTCCTGTGTCGATGTCCATGGGCGCAGCTCCGGATTCTGTGTCCTCCGGGACATAGATCGAGTCGGTTTCTAGGGAGGGTCTGATGGATGGTTTCCTTAGGTGCTCTAATGCTACACCCGGTGGAATTGCTTGTCGGGTTGACCCGAGCTTCGACAGCATGTCGGCAGCCTCATTTTCCACCCGGGGTACATGGTGAAATTCGCATCCCTCAAAGTAACCAGCTATCTTCTACACATGAAATCTGTACAGTGCCATGTTTGGATCAAGGGCGTCCCACACTCCCGACACTTGCTGTACCACCAAATCCGAGTCGCCAAAGCATACAATCCGACGTATCCCAATCTCTTTTGCCACCTTGAGCCCATGCACAAGTGCTTCATACTCAGCGACATTGTTTGATGCCGCGAAATGGATCTACAGCACATATTTCAACTGGTCCTTCTTTGGCGATGTGAGTACAACTCCGGCACCTAGCCCTGTTTTGGTTTTTGATCCGTCAAAGTGCATTCGCCAATAGTTCGGATCTGGGAGTGGCGGTTAGTATTGTACCTCGGCCCAATCCACAAAAAAGTCCGCCACAGCTTGAGATTTGATGGCTTCTCTTCTGTCATATTGCGGAGCATAAGGAGCTAGCTCAATTGCCCATTTTGCAATTCTGCCGCTTGTATCCTTGTTACTCATTATCTCGGATATGGGGGCCTCACATATGACCTGGATAGGGTGCTCCTCAAAGTAGTGCTTCAGTTTTTTGGCGGCCATGTACACGCCATATGCCACCTTTTGATAGTGTGGGTAGTTCTGCTTTGAGGCTGACAACACCTCGCTCAAGTAATACACTGGCCTTTGCACTGATTTACCTTCCTCGTCGCGCTCCACCACTATCACTGCACTTACAACTCGGTTGGTTGCGGCTATATAGAGCAACATTGGCTCCTTGGATAGTGGTGAGGCTAGCACCGGTGCCGTGGCTAACATCTTCTTCAGGTGGGTAAAGGCTTCATCGGCCTGTGGTGTCCAAACGAACTTATCCGACTTTTTCATGAGTTGGTAAAGAGGCAACGCCTTTTCTCCCAACCGACATACAAAACGACTTAACGAGGCCAGGCAACATGTGAACTTCTGGACATCGTTAAGACACTTCGGCAGTTCCATTCGTTCGATGGCCCGGATTTTGGTTGGGTTAACCTCGATACCTCGGCTGGAAACAAGAAAACCAAGCAATTTTCCAGCCGGGACACCGAAGGTGCATTTTTCCGGGTTAAGCTTCATCCGGAACCTTCTTAGGTTCGCAAACGTTTGCCTGATATCGTCAAGGAGCATTTTGCTTTCCTTGGTCTTGATAACCACAACATCCACGTACACCTGTACATTTTGACCTATCTGGTCGTGCAAACATTTTTGCATACATCTTTGGTACGTTGCCCCTGCATTACGTAAACCAAACGGCATGGTGCGATAGCAATAAGCCTCATACGGGGTAATAAATGCAGTCTTTATTTGATCATCCGGATTCAGAGGTATCTGGTGGAAACCAGAATATGCATCAATGAATGACAACAATTCGCATCCAGCAGTTGAGTCTATGACCTGATCTATTCTTGGCAGCGGAAATGGATCTTTTGGACACGCCTTGTTCAGGTTCGTGTAATCAATACACATGCGCCAAACCACTGCCACGTTTGGATCATCCTTCTTCTTCTCCACCAGCACCGAATTGGACAGCCAATCCGGGTAAAGAACTTCCATGATAAATCCTGCAGCTAGCAACCGGGCTATCTCATCCCCAATGACTTTCCTCCTATCTTCGGCGAAGCGGCGGAGAGTTTGCTTCACCGGCTTAGCTTCGGGTCTCACATTCAAAGAGTGCTTGGCCAACTCCCTCGGAACACCTTGCAAGTCCTGTGTGGACCAAGCAAAAATGTCCCGATTCTCACGGAGGAAGCTGACGAGCTCGCTTTCCTATTTATCACTTAACCCGACACCAATTGTTACGGTGCGCTCTAGGAACATGTCATCAACAGGAACCTTCTTGGTATCTTTCGTGGCCTGGAAAGAGACACTTCCATGCGGGTTACTCGGCGCCGGCATATACTGCTACGCGGACTGAGCCAAGGCCGCCACTTCTTGAATTTTCCTTTTTTCCTGCGCAATCACCAGTGACTCGGCTAAGTTTGACCCGGCCGACGCACACTCCATGGAACGTCGGAAATCCCCCACAATGGTAATCACCCCGTTTGGTCCGGGCAACTTCATCTTCAAGTAGCTAACGTGACAGCTTGCCATGAACTTGATCAGCGCTGGCCTTCCGAGTAACGCATGATACGCGCTCTCTAAGTTCACCACTTCGAACTCTAGATTTTCAGTTCGGCAATTGTCTCTTGTGCCGAACAACACATCAACCCGGACTTTGCCTATTGGCTGGCAAGAAATACCGGGCACAATACCATGGAAAGTTGTCCTCGTGGGTTGCAGCATGTTTTCCGAGATGCCCAACTTACGCATTGTGTCCGCATACATGATGTTAATGCTGCTGCCATTGTCGATCAGTACTTTTGAGAACCTAACATTAATGCTAGGCCCAATGAACGTTGGGTCCAGCACCAATGCATACGAACCAGGGCTTGGCATAAGCTTGGGATGATCCTTTATGCACCAGGTAATTTCCTGGTCCAACCAAGGCATGAACCTCGTCACTGCCAGCATCACCGCATTCACCTCCATATGCCTGCGCTGTAAGCTTTTTCTGTCAGTTTCCTCAGTGGTGAACACACAGTAGCTCTGGTGGTGCTCCCTGTACTCGTTTCTCCCCTCATTTTTGGGGTACCTCTGATCCGGCTGATGCTGATTTTCTACCTGATGCACTGCATCCCTTCTCTCATTGTTATCATACCTCGGCGGAGGGGGAGGCAACATTAGCTTTTGCGTGTTCGCTCCGGAGAGCAGTTGTTGCCGGGGTAACTCCTGCCGAGGCTGATCATTCCGAGGTGCCTGAGCATTCCCCGAACCATCTTGTTCGATCTTGCGCATCCACTCACATTGCCTCGTCGTATGACCTGCTGGGTTGTTCGGATTTGGTGTATGAAACTTACACGGCTGGTCCAACATCGACTCATAAGTATACCTCGGACGGTCTTTCCTTTCTTGCCACTGCTTCTTTTGCTCTGGTGTCCAAGTTTTCTTGCCATCATTTCTTGGAGTCCATTGCCCTCCAGTTTTCTGGCGCTGGCTACCCCTGCTCCGGGCTGATCTTGATTCACAGCTGCAACTTGGTGCGAACGGTATCGATGATCTGGTCTATCATCTCTCCTTTTTCCCCTGTACTCATTCCTTCGGGATGATCCGGCTCCATCCCTCTGATAGTACTTATTGCTTGACTCGTTTGACGCGAGCCTAGGTTGAGTCAGATCACCCAAAGCATACGAATCTGCAATCCAGATCATTTCAGCCAACGTAGTTGGCATTTTCCTTTGCAACTTCATCCACAGCTCGCTTCCATACCTGCACCCTTGTGCAAACCATGCTATTGCCTGTGATTCAATCACGCCCTCACACGAATTTCTCACAGTGCACCACCGGGTTAAAAACTCTCGATCCGTCTCATTTGGCCTTTGCTTGCACATAGCTAGGGTCTGTGGCCTATTTGGCCTCTGATACGTACTCGAAAAATTGCTGATGAACATTTCCTCAAAGTCTATCCAGCAGTTGATGCTCCCTGGTGGCAAATTGTTCAGCCATACTCTTGCCGGGCCTTCCAACATCTGGGGTACATATCGTACAGCCCATCTCAGGTTGCCAGTGGAAATTTTCACAGCCGTAGCATAATTTATCAGCCAATCCTCCGGCTTTGTACTGCCGTCATACGTCTTCGTGCCCCTGGGTAGCTGAAAGTTCGGTACCGGTGGCTCCTTCATGATCCGGGGTCCAAAACATGCTGGGCCCGATGGACCTTGACATTCAATTTGTTCCGACCTATACAGTCGATCCAGTTTCAACCTGGCATCATCCGGCATCAAATCCCTGCTCCCCAATCTTGACCCTATCACATGATAGTCCGTCCTTGGGTATCCCGTGTTTTCCATTTCCGAGTCTCCATCATTATACCTGTCTCGCTCTCTTGGAGCGCCTTTCTGTTGCATACCTCGGCCGGTACTTTGCTCTTGCCTTGGTATATTCCGCTGCTGCGGTTGTCCCGCTCCAGCCGAGTTTCGCTGTCCGGCATTGCCGTTGACAACGTTCCCTTGACCGGCATTGCCTTGGTCGCGGTTACCTCGGCCAGCTTCACCTCGGCTCACACTCCGTCGATCATCATTTTTCTGAGCTTCTTTTCCTTTCCCTGCCTGCGTCGGGTCATACGGGACGATCTGTTTGTTCCGTCTGGCCGAGGTTACTACCTCTTCTCTCCTTGGACCACCATGAGGAGACGATGCGGCTCCAGCGGATTTCTCCGGGTTACCCATCGCCGAATGGACGATCTTGGAGGCTCCAGCTCTCTCTGGGTTAGCCCTGAGCAGTTCCTCGTTTTGCCTGTTCGCAATCCGAACCAGCTCGTTAACCCTATCTTGTTGTCTTTGCCGGGCTTCACCCGTCAGACCCTCCAACTCGGATGCAGCTGCATCCGCTGCTCTGAGGTTCTTTGCCGGGGTACTGTACCTCGGCAGCCCCACTGACAAACAGTTTTCTGATTCCTCTACTCCATTATCACCTTCTCTGTTCATCTCTCTCATGAGATTTCTCCCTTTTACCTTTACCGCCTCAACTTTGTTTGCTTTCGCGTACTCACGCAGCGTCATGTTCAACGACTGCTGAGCCACGGCTATTTTCTTTGCACCCTCTAGTATTTTTTGCCTTGTTTCTTCCAGCTCGGCCTGCGCTCGAGCCGGATCTACCGCTGCTACTACAGGGTTTGCCAAGCTGTCCATTGCCTCTCTCAACACATTTTCCGGCATCTCTAGCGGAGGACCCCTAGATTTTCTTGGTGCCTTAGGCGTTACCTCCGGATCTGGCGCTGGATCCTTGCTTGCGCCCGCACCAGGCGCAGCCATCACCACTTCTGCGCGGTCTGGGGAGCGAGCGAAACGCGCCCCGCGAGCCACAGTGAGGGGTGGTTCCCCTGCTTCAACGACATGGCGCGGATGAACGCAAGACACGTCCACCGCAACGTAGACCTTGTGCGTGCCGAGCTTGATGAAGATGCCATTGCGCGGAAGAGGGCGCGTGCCGAAGCAGCCTGCGTTGTCGCTGACGAAATCCAGCGCTCCAAAGCGCTGAACGAGCCCGGAGACGATGCGTTCGCCGGTGGCGATGAGGTTTCCCGTCCAGATCTTGACCCCTGCTAGCGCCGCTAGCCTCACGGTGGGCGCCAACTGTCGTGGTGGTGTCATGGCAGATGCCATGGATAGGCTAAAGGTGGGGACTAATACACGCTAGGGGAATCTAGGGAGGGATAGTGGAGTGATTCTCCACACAGATGTTTGTATAGCTTTGTCTCCAAGATTACAAGTGCTCCTTGAGCTGTATTGGCGAGAGGAGGAAGAAGGAGCTCTCTTACTCTCACCCACAGATCACCACTAAAACCCTAGCCAAGACAGAATAGCAAAAAAACCCAACCCCTTCTACAGAAGCCCCAACCCCCCTTTTATAGAGGAGGCTCGGTTTCTGCCTAGGGCATACGTGGAGGCATATTCCTAAGAATATGCCTCCTCCCAAAGTGGTAAGCCGACCGGGGTGCTTTTCCCCCGCATCACACATGCTTTAGCTACGTGAGCCTCTGCGGCGCCCGCATCAGCCGACACGGGCGTCCTCACCCTTGTCGGCCACGCCCCGGTGGTCCTGTCCTTGCTTGCTTCGCTCAGGTAGTGCGTACCGGGGTTTCTTTTGACCAGCGAGATTCCTTCCTTCTCCTGGAAGCTAGATATGGCCCGGATCATGGTTGATCCGGCCACACCTATTCCTGCATACAAGTAAAACATGCACTTCTGACTTACTGCCTAAGTCGGATGAGACTTAGTTAGGGGAACGCCCCCGGTCCGGGTTACCCCGTGATTCAGCCTGCCTCGAGGTGACCCGGCCAGCATCCGCTTTGACCTTGCCAAACCTCGGCTAACTTGGCCTTTATACCCCGGCGTGACCCTACCCGGGGGTATCCCCCCAACACTAGCCAAAAACCTATACTTAGAGGGTATTATTCTCGTGCATCCACCTCCTTTAAACCAAAACCTTTGCCATTTGTGTCCACCATACCTACCTAGTAGCATTATTGCTATTCCAAGTAAATTCTTGTTTTATCTACCTCCCAAATGAAACTTGTTATGTGAAAATTAGTGATTAAAGCTCTCACGAACTTGACGACACACTTTATTTTCTTGCATTTAATAAACTTGAACCATTGGGTCCTTCTTTGTTGCGTATATGCTTGCGCTTTATGAGTTGAAGTTAGCCGAACCATGTATCATGGGGACCGCTTTCAACACTTCATTTGGTACTTTGTACCTAGTTGATATCATGTTCTTTTGCTTATGGATCCCGGCGGTGTGAAATAAAAGTGGAACTTGTAAGATCATGGAGTTTATATGTGTGTTAGAGAAACGCCTGGGCTGCTAGCCTAAGCCATGCCTAATCATGGTGGAAACTTGCAGCATAACTATAGTGAGCATTCTATGAAGCATCCTCAATAAAAACATATGCAAATAGAAAATAAAAAGATCGCTGATATGCTCACCGTCTGCTTGCCTTGTCATTTTGATTACGGGATAGCTCCTGTGTCATGTGCAAGGGGTACCCCGTTGGCGGTTCTCAATGATACGCATGTATTTACAATGATAAGAGCTTGCTCGTGACTAAAGTTGAGTAGCATGAGGATCGGTACTCATAAGTAAGGGGCATGAGATTTCAACTTATAACTTGTCAAGCATATCCTCTTAGTTGTGTCACTTTAACCTTAATCACCTAAAGATGCCCATGATAGGGGCAATGAGAGCTGAAAGCTAGTAAGTATCATAATTTTTGGGAGCTCTTTATGAGACTTGCAATCCCTGCTTCCCTCTTTGAAGGGCATTTCTTTTACTTTGTAGTTGAGTCAGTAAACCTACTCCCTTCTATCTCAGCAAGTATTTTGAGTTGTTGTGTTTCATTCATTCATATGTTGATTTATTCAATCATGTTTCTTATGTTCCTTGTTTTGCACATTGCTCTTATCTTGATGTTTACTACTTTGAAAGCTATCATTGAAAAACCAGCTATTTGCGAACTCCAGCAAATTATCAACTATTCTTCGACCAAGAGCTAAGTTTGCCATTACCAATTATGATTCACTTTATGTATCTTTATTGTGTTTCCTTTACTTATTACAAGTTGAGTTATATTATAGTGAGTTTTCTTCTATTATGATCTATGTATTTGATGAATGTGATGCTTCTTGTCCGTATTCTTTTATCGACTCTTCACTCCATAAACCCGAGGCCATGTTTATTGAGCTCAGTTTCGCTTGGGGACAAGCGAAGTCTAAGCTTGGGGGAGTTGATACGTCCATTTTGCATCACTATTCTATGTCTTAATTCACTATTATTTATTGATATATTTCATATTGAGAGATGATACTTATGTTATTTCATCTATTTTTTGCATGGTTGATGACTTTTGGAGCATGGACCGTTGCAGTCAGGATTCTGATGGAAAATGTGTTGTTTGGAGGCAAAATTCGGAAGATCAAAAAATCCGGAAAAATATACGGAAAATCCTATTTTTCCAGAAGACTAAGGATGCCAGAAGACGGAGTGGAGATGGGCCACAGGGGGCCCACACCACCCCATGGCGCGGGCAGCCCTAGGTCGCGCCAGGAGGTGGTGTGGCCACCCTAGCCCACTCCAGCCTCTCCCCTCTAGCGTATATCATCCTCCCAAAACCCTAAGACTCAGGGAGCGACCACAGAAAGATTTCGCCGCCTCTGCGGGGCGGAAAACACCGAGAGAGAAAGATCTCTCTGGCAGACAAATTTCTGCCGGGGGAATTCCTTCCCGGAGAGGGGAGATCATCGCCATCAACACCACCATCAAGCTGGACTTCGTCGGGATCATCATCATCATCACCACCATCATCACCATCAGCACCCTCATCACCATCTCCATATTGCTGTAACAATTGCGTTGAATCTTGCATAGTTCATAGGAGAAACTTTCCCGGTGTTGATTACTCTTTGTAGTTGATGCTATTGAGTGAACCATTGAATTATTGTTTATGTTTAGATTGTTATACATCATTATTCCATCTCTGATCATGATCCATATGATGTCTTGTGAGTAGTTCGTTTTGTTCTTGAGGACATGGGAGAAGTCTTGTTGTTAGTAGTGGAGTTGCGTTGAGAAAGATTCAATAGATTGTTATTTAAGTTGTGGTGTACTTCTTCTAGTGGTGTCATGTGAACGTCGACTACATGACACTTCACCTATATGGGCCTAGGGGAATGCATTGTGTATTTGGCTACTAATCGTAGGGGTTGCCGGAGTGACAAAAACCTGAACCCTCGTTAGGAAACCATTGCACAAGGGACGTAAGGGTCTTAGAGTTTAAAGTTGTGGTTAGGTTTCTACCTTAATTACTTTCTTGTACTTACGGATGTTTGCAAGGGGTATAATCACAAGTATGTATTAGTATTGGATGGGGCGGTATATTAGCACAGGTCCACCCACACAACACTTAGCAAGCTAAAGAAGATTAATCAACTATATGAAGCGAAAGCACTTGACAGTCTTCCCATATGTTCTTGAGAACGTTTGGTAATCTTAAGTAATACAACCGGCTTGTCCTTTGTTGCATAAAGGATTGGGCCACTTGCTACATTTATTCCTACTGTCTTTTATTTACTCGTACTTTGTTTATTTGCTTTATCAAAAATCCCTAAAAATCCGTTTGCTAAGTATTTGCAGAGAATTCCTGATCCTTACCACTAGCCAGCACCTTCTTCTCCTCGTTGGGTTCGACACTATTACTTATCGAAAAATCTGCGGTACACCCCCTATACTTGTGGGTCATCAACGGCGTCGCCCGCTCGAGACGAATCCGCTGGCTTCGTGGTCATTTTTCCTTCTTCGACTTCTTAAACCACCCCGGCTTCTTCATCGCTGGCGGAGCGGTGCTGGCGGCAGTTGCAGTGGCTATGGTGGCTAGTTTGCTAAGTGTCTCCGGCGATGGCGATGGCGAGAGGAGGGGTGATATGCGGTTCTCGCGCCGATGCCATCAATGCCGGCGCGGGAACTCAGGCGACGCCCTGTCCCTTCGTCATTGATGGCGAAGACTGCCGCGTTGCGTCTGACTTGGCGCCGTCGTTCAATATGCCGCCCTGAATCACTGTCGCGGCCTTTGCATCTGAATCGGCGAAACTGTTGCGTCTGTCGCTGGCCGGTGGGTCACTAGCATACGTGGAGGACACGCCCGCGACCCGCGCGTGTTCGGGCCGACCCAGTGGTCACGCAAATTAGATGCACAGATGGGTCAAGCCGGACGCGTCGGGACAGATGAATCGTGCCGCTGCGACGCCGCGTACGTCGCGCGTGTCCGCGCGGACGGGTTGGGTCGACCCGGTGGACATGCCCTTAGTTATTGGAAGGTAAATGATTCTAACGGGATAGGTTCAGGGTAGCAGACGGAAACACATTCGAAGAAAGCACAGGCCGAAGTTCCCCACATTTGTTTCATAACTTCGCCAACGATAATCTTGTGTTAAATACGTTTATAAGGGCTACCGCAAAAGAAAAATGCATTTAAGCTTGTCATAAATAAAAGAGCAACTCTAGCGGATTCCCTATATCCCTTCTACTATGTCATTTAAGTTACGTAAAAAAATACCCACCCTCGCTGATTTTTCTTGAAGGCTTTCTTATCACTAAAGTCTTTAGAGTATCTTTTTTGGCCCGTATGAAAGGCGCCGGATAGATCATAGATTGGGGGTGGGGGTGGAGGCTTCGGCTCCTAGCTGTCGTGCGTGCCCATAACACAAGCTATTTTTTATTTTTCTAATACATACGATTCGAATAATATGTGAAATACATTAAAATAACTGGTCATTTTCCTACCTAGGTCTATAGTACTGTCTTCGTAGTCCTCGTCTTCGTCGTCCTCGTGATCGCACGGTGCAGCGGGAGCCTGCCTGGTGCTCCAGGCAATCGCGCGTGCGCGTCGGCGATCGCTGGCTGCCCTGGTCGTAGTCACCACGACGAGCGAGGTAGGCCTGCGCCTCCTTCTCGCACCACGCATTGGCGGAGTCCAGCTCAGGCATGGGCATGTGCTCCAGGGAGGCGCGAATGGCAACCTGCTGGCCCGGATAGTCCTCCGGGTCGCCAGCGAGACTGAGCTAGTGTGCGGCCTGGGTGTACTCTGAAGGCAATTTCTAGATGCCCGACCTCGGCTGCTCGAGGCGAAGGTGACTACGCGGGGGCGAGGGCTCTCGAATGGTTACGGCGCCACGCCCTCCCTTCTTCGGCGGCAACCAAAGTGCGGGTAGCACATGCGTGGGTAACCTCCCGCCGCGATGTGGGCCAACATGTCTTGGAGGGTCCGGGCACCCCCACCATAGCCTCCGGCCGGCCTCATTGTTGTTCACAAGAGGGGGGTTGTCCCCTTCGTACCTTGCGAGCTCTCTCTCCCGTCGGTTGATGAAGAAGGCGTCCCAAGCGGCGTCGTTGTCGGGATCCCATCAGGAGTCCATCCGATGCACCGGCGTGAGCTTGTTGTAGTACTGGGTCGTGATTGCGGTCCAGCGAGCTGCCCCTACCGGCACGGGCGCGATAGGGACGCCGCCGACGCTCAGACTCCAACCGGGGGGCACCGGTAGTTCGGCGGACAGGGGTAGTCGAAAGCGCACAACGCCTCCGCCTGCGCTTTGCTGAGAGTGAGCTGAGGAGAGGCCATAGCGCGAGAGTGAGTGTAGATCCGCAATGGCGATGGTCATCGCGTGTACATATAGCGAGAAAATGATGGGAAGTAAGGGCAGGAAGCGGTGGAAAAGGCGGGAATGGCATGGCAGGAGAACTAGGTGGCAAGCAATTCTACCGCCGCACGGGCGTCGACGGGACACGACGCCGCTCAGGAGACGAGCCGTCTATCTCACTATCAGGACTGGTCCACATCGTCTTCTCGTTCATACGATGACCCGCTATACCTCCCGCGGGTTGGGTTCTGCATGGAGACATCGATAACTAGTTGGGCCGCCGATGCCAAATTTAGGAACGCGGCTGGGAGTGATTTTTTTTCACGCGGTTACCCTCGTAGTCCTCGAGGGGCCTTAGGGTGGGTTAGTGGAGATGCTTTTGGTGGATGTTCTAAAACCAGCCAACCTTTGGAGCTCATCGTGACATCGTCATAAGTATAACGATAGCATTAGGTACGGAGTTACATGGCAATATGTCATGTCGGCACCATTATCAAATACAAAAATGTATCCAAGGATGGACGGGATACCTACCAGACCGTCGTTGTCCGGCCGGGACGGGTCCTCCTTCCCTCCTTGCTCTAGAACCCACGTCCGCGTGCACAATCCGAGGCTGAAAACCCTCGTCCACGTCCACTGAATTGACTTTTTTTTTTTGAGGGATCCACTGAATTGACTTTTGTAGCGCAGGAAATTCGGAGAACACGATTCATTTCTAGCCGAAGGAGATAAGGATCTGGAAAATTTCATAAACTTAAGCACGAAATCCGTCCATTTCCAGTGATAGGGAACCGGGAGAAAAAAGGAAAACTTGATCGTCGTGTCTTCAGATTGGTCCAGTGTGGTGTGGTCCGGAGTCCGGAGCAACAGAAAAGCGGCAACAGAATCTAGTCTAGCGACCAACAACACAAAGCGGCGCCTCCAATCCAACAACACCAACAACTTGAGCCCGTCCAAAGCCGCGAAGCGGCATCTGATCTGAACTGTGACGTGCAACTTGCAACTTGCAAACCGCCCCCTCCCCAAAGCGGGCTGTGGCTCGTACTACACGAAAGCAACGGCGGAAAGACAACTACTTTACCTAACTAACTGGGCAGCAGCTCCAAACAATAGAACCCATCCGTTCCAACAGTCTTCATGAATCCGTAAGAAACACAAGACCTGACTCATGAGGGATTCTCATGGTCATGTGGTGAGCTGCAATATGCTGTGGAGATAAGGCACGAGAAACGCACTGAATCTACTACTACTACTAGTAGTAGTCATCCAGGAAACAGGAAAAACTCTTACTGACAAAATTCTGGACGGAGAGAAGTACTTCAGGCTACAACTCCAAAAAATTGGAAATTTACACGGATCTGGCTAGCATCAATTGTTATTTCATCATGGGCATAACCGGGGAGGAGTAATATTTTACACAAAATGGGGGCAGATCGAGGAGAGCAGGGAGGATCTCGCTACGTACGGATCCTCACCCATGCTCGGCCTCCTCGTCGCCCTGTAATTCTTCTTTTCCTAAAAGAACTAGTGCTGCAAGAACTTGGTACTACTACTACTAGTAACAATTTACAGGACAAGAACGTTTGATGATCGATGGGAATACTCCCTAGTTTTTCATTTCATCGGGAGGCTTCTGAAGTCGAGCATGCCGGCCCTGAGGCCGAGGAAGTTGCTGCCGCAGCCGCACTCGGCAGCTCGGCCCAGGCTGCAGCGGAAGCAGAGTCCCCCGCCCTGCTGCAGCTGCTCCGTCTTCACCGGCTTGGCGTGCGCTCTAGCGGGCGGCCGTTCCTGCTCCTGCTGCTGGAACGGCAGGCTGATGCAGAGGTCCAGGTTGAGGTCCGGGCACCTGGGCGGCTTGCTCTCTTCCTCCCTCGCAGACGGCAGCGGCGGCTGCGGCGGGGAGGACAGGATCAGGTGCGGCTTGGGCGCGTCGGGGTCGGCGAAGGAGACGGTGGTGGCGACGGGACGGTGCGTGACGGGGTCGATCCCCCTGCCGAGCAGCTTCCTCCGGATGTGCGTGTTCCAGTAGTTCTTGATCTCGTTGTCCGTCCTCCCGGGCAACCTTGCCGCGATGAGGGACCACTTGTTCCCCAGGAGGCTGTGGAGCTTGACGATGAGGTCGTCCTCGTCGCGGGTGAAGTTGCCGCGCTTGAGGTCCGGGCGGAGGTAGTTGATCCACCGGAGGCGGCAGCTCTTGCCGCAGCGCAGCAGGCCCGCGGCGCTGGGCAGCGAGCGCCAGCACCCTTCCCCGTGCGCACGCACGTGGGCCACCAGCCGCTCGTCCTCCTCTCGCGTCCACGCGCCCTTGTTCGTGTGCGCCTTCTCGCAGCACGGCGACCTCCCCATGGCTGGCCGCTTCTCGTCTCGATTCGATTCGGTTCGATCGGTCTATCTATCTATCCACCTTGGCTTGGCTTTCCTTGGCTCAGCAGCTCACGTGTGGGTGTAGCGTGTGCTAGATTGGGGAGGAGAGGGCGGGCGGGGTTATATAGCTCGGCGCGCGGCTCCTCTGCTTCGCTCGGGAGATGGGGGATGATGATGATGACGAGTTGGAGTTAGTTGGTTTGGTGGAGGGAGAGCGGAGGTGGTTAGGGTGACGGCATGACACCACGACCTGGCCAGCCTCGTCGAGCGTGCGTGCGGGGGGATTTTTCCTGACCGCGCACGAGCGGCTGCCACGCATGCGGTGGACGGGCGGGAGGTGGGTGCAAAGTGGGGCGCTGTACCAGCACTAGTGTGTGATCTAGGTAGGCTAGGCTAGGTCTGGGCTGCTAGAGAGTGCGTAACGGTGCGTCGGCATGTGCGGTGCTGACACATGTGGCGGCCGGGCGGTGATGCGTATGGCCTGCCTACTTCGCCTCCCATCTGCATCTGCATCTGCATCTCGAAGCCGACTTTGCCGCTCGCCCTTGATTTTCCCGCCACCGTTTCTCAATCACCCTTTCTTGCAAAACAAAAAAACGAAGACCCTGCCTTGCAAATTGCAATTGATACAACGAAGACCCTGCCTTGCAAATTGCAATTGATACTGTTTCCTTGCTAATCATTTGTGTTGTGACACATTTACCACATTTAATGATTTTTTTGATAATGAAAAAAGTGTAATTAGTTTACAAATACATAACTATGAGATAAAGAGTGAAATTAACTCAATGATAATAGTTTGACACGTAGGTCATGGATTACTAGATTGTTGATCTATTCAGAATAATCAAACTAAAATGTCACCAACACCAAACTCCTACGTCCAAACTCTTGTCACACACACACAAAAAAAAATAGTATCATACTAGTACTATATTTAATGTATAAAATTGTGTATAAGATTTATTTGCATGAAATTTTTTTAGTTTTACGTGCTATAATACGGTATCTACCTATGATAATCTAATCATCTGTTTCTTCTTTAATTATTGTGTCACATCAGATTTTTACCAGCATGGCATGCATGATACTAGCTATGATATTTTCACTAGGACCAGCCTAAGAGGGCAGCGGAGCTTCTTAACGTATCCAAGTGCAAACTTTAGCTCTCACTAACGATGACTAGATAAAAAACACATGAATGAAAAACACATTGTTTTATACTCACTCCATGTCTGAAAATATGTGATTTGAGTTTATCTAGATTCACACGTGTCTATACACTAAAACGCGTCTAGATACGTGAACCTAAACAAAACCAAGTCACTTATTTCCGAACGGAGGGAATAGTTTTGTATCGGTGCAAAACAGAGGACTGTAAAAACATGAGAGCTACAAGAAGGTTGTTTAGATCAAATGCATGAAAAACATAGGAAAAGTGCTCTAATCCTACACACTTGGATCTAAAAACGAGGTTGGAGTGGATGTCTAAATTTCTATGGAATTGAGACGTAGGAATTCAATCCAAGCGCAGTTCTTTTGATCCAAAGTCGATCCATAGTGGAAAGAAAACCTAAGAATTAGATTGCTCCGGGCTAAACCACTCATTGTATCTTATTATGAGGAACTGTCAACCCCATGATCGAACCTACCTATAATATGGGCTTGCACAAAATTTCTTCGGCTGATTCTAGATGCAATTGGTAGCGTGTTAAGTTTGCTCACTCAGTTGCTCTCTCACGCCGACGAACACGTTCATTTTCTGGCTCCGTTGCGGTGCAGGTGCAGAGCATGTGACGCGTGCCTGTAGACAGTTACCTTAGAGCTCTAACAACTGCTGCAAAATGCGGTACCAATTTTGAACAATGCCTGCAGATTCACGATTCTGGGTAACAAAACGGCTTAGAAAAAAAGAACTTTTCGGTTGGCAGCTGCACTGCGCGCGCTGAGGCAAAAAGAAATGCAGCACCGCTCTGCCACATATTTTTTGCCGCACCAAATAGCGATGCGGCAGTTGTTGGAGGCTTTTTTTTTTTTGCCCTGCGCTGCCTCATTTGGCAGGGGCTGCTGCCGCATTTTGCAGCCATTGTTAGAGATGCTCTTACCATGTCTTCATTTTGGTCCCGGCCTCACTTCAGAGTTCAGACCATAACTCAGCCCTAAGCTGCTACTCTTTCAATTCCAGCAAAATGAAAGTTTGACCATTCAATTCCAATTGCTGACCTTGAATCCAGACTTGAGATTCTCGTAAAGCTTGAAAAAAGTTTGTTCCAACGTTGATGACCTAGTAACTATGTTGTGTACACAATTCTAAAACCGAGGCTAGTTCCTAGTCAAGGAAAACCTACTACTTCAAGAACATCACTATAGCCCCTTTCTTTGAACTGCAGGCATTAATACTTAATTATATGGATATCATATAGTACTAGACATGCAATTGTTCGTAAACATATTATAGGCGATACAAAGAAGGGAACTTTATCTTCGCAGGTGTACGTTGCTCCTGTAACTACTACTTGACTTGAACTGCTACTCAGAGTTAATTATATACAGATATCCTTTGTACTCCCTCCATTTCAAAATATAAGATGTTTTAGCTTTGTGAATAGAGTGTATCTAGACCCCTTTTAGAATGAACCTACACACTAAAAGGGGTCTAGATACACTCCTTTCATAAAGCTAAAACATCTTATATTTTGAAACGGAGGAAGTAGCAAACTATCATCTATATCATCCCATTCCAAGTTACTCCCTCCAAACGTACATGTGAATCTAGACAAACTCAGGTCACTTATTTTGGGACGGAGGGAGTATATATCATATGATTAGTGCACAACGAGTAAACAAACAGTGGGCTGCAAACACGTCTGCTCACACCAAATATCTTCCAAACAGGTTGTTCAACCTTGTTGTCACTGTCGAGTACCTCATACTGGTTAAAATATAGATAACTGGTTCAGTAATATTCTCAGGACACAAGCAACTGCTTTTGTATTACACCACGATAAATATATTGCCGAAAGTGATTTTAATAGTAAGCTATGCATTGTCATTGAAATGTTCGCTGAGTATGGGTGTAAACATGAAAGGGATGTCCTTAAGAATTCTTAAAATACTCGGAGATGATGGTGCGGGTAGTTCATGACTATAGTTCTGTTATTTGATCTTGATATACTTACTAAATAAGGCAAATGCCAGTTTGGAGAACTTGACAACCTTACTTGCTCCTCTTGGAAGCCTCGTACAGGTAGCCCGCGATAACTACAGCTGCAGCAACTGCTACACCCACTGCACTCTGTGCGAGTACAACAGCAGTTGGAAGATCTGATTTTGTAGATGCTGGGCCACCACTCCGCGGAGTGAAGCCAAGTTCAGAGAGCTTCTTGTGTGATTCAGCATAGTCCTTGAAGAAGGTGTCCTCATCCTGCAGTAGGAAAGAAGAGGCATTATTTGGATTTGAGGACTTGTACATTGAAAACATAAGTGGTACAGTAGCATATATGGTAGTATCAGGTATCAACTGCACAAAATTTAAGATTGTCAACAATCATCTGCACCTTTGCATAAAGCTCCACATAGCGTCTAAATTCAGGATCATCAAGCAATGCCTTGTCAGTAGGGAGCTTCAGAAGCCCCTCAGATTCCCCCTTCAGTAGCTCACTGCAGTGAGGTTAGAAAGTAATTAAATTACACAGGTTCTCCTTCTGAAATCCAGTCTCCAAAACAAGTACTACTAGATGTTCTGGTTTTGTATTCAACTTACAGAAAGTATGAGTTGTCAAACTTCAGAGGATCACGAGTCCATGCACCATCAAATCCAGACCTTTCAGGGTGTGCCTTTCCCTAAGAGAACAAACTCCAGTATTAAATACTGTGTTTCTGATGAATGGGTGAGCTTCTACTTCACAGAATACAACAAGTACCAGACTGTGGCCACCAGATAGAGCTACAATATCTTTATCTGTCAAGCCCATCCGATAAAAGATGTCCCTTAGATGTGGTGCCCCTATTTATAAAGGGAAACAAACTCAGTACCATACATATGTACAAGCTGCGGCAAGTAGGTAGCACTGCAATAAAACTATAACAGCAGGATACTGCACTACTGTTTAAAAGATTTATCACATTAAGAAGAAAAAAGACAGCTCTTGTATACAAACAAATGAAATAAGACCACAGATTGACATGTGATAGTATGTATAGCATGTAATAGGATACGATTAGTTGAGCCTCCATTTTTTGAAGAAAATGTGGTGTATTTGAACAAACCGTGGGTGAGAACAGAGAAAAAGTACAATCAGACAAATGTACTTGCGTGAAATAGCAGCAAGTATTATATGCAAGAGTATGAACATGAGCAGACCAGTGCAGAAAATATTCCACGGGAGTACGGGACTACATTTGATATGCACAAAACATTCTAGATCACGTTCTTGCTTGAGATACTAAGGAATCAGGAAGCATGTTTATGTAAAATGATGAAAATATTGACCACTAGAAAGAAAAATTTGCAGCAGTGACCTCTCTTAGCATCAGGAAGACGCCCTTCCCGGGGGCAAACCGAGGAATCCTGATAAAGATTGAAAGCATTCAATATGTGAGCATCAAGAACAATGCATCCATTTATAAGGACATGGTATTTCACATACACGTCTTCCAGGAACAAACTCAACGGTTGGACCCCCAGTGACTTCAACTGCAACTACTCCAGCAAGCTGCAAGTAAAATCTACTTAGCAAACAACTATAGAAGCTCCAGTTTCAAAACACCTATAGGAAGCAACAGCTAAAATGTGTGGAAGAATACTCCCTCAGTTTAGTACAAAAGCCAACTCAAGCAAATCGCAAAATACCTGATAAAGGTCTGCATATGTAATCTTTGGACACTTTGCTTTAATAGGATCTGTGGCAACAAAGGACAGTTGGATAAGCTATAAAAATAATTTCATTTATTCCAGTAGTGAAGAAAGGAGCGACATACCATGAAACCAGCAAAATTGAAATGAGTAAGTGATGTGATATCCAGAGTATTATCAGAAAAAAAGTTGCAACTCCATCAAAAATAGTTACCCGGTAGTACATACAATGGTAGCCTCTCAAAGTTCACTCAGTGGTACATGTGGTGATGCAAATAAAAATGCATATGCAAGAATGCAATAGTTTTTACAAGAGACCATACTAGGGTACAGTTAATTTTCGTTGGTTATAAATCTAATTTGTTAAATTAGTATAGCCTTGTCTTCGAGCTATTGCACACCAGCAACAAAAATAGAATTTCAACTTGTGAAAAACTAATAAGAATGCATGGACTGATTTCTACTTAGCTTACTGAATTTCTTATAGTGAAAATGGTATTTTGCACTGCCATCTACTAACACATTCGGTAATTGGATATAGATAATGCATACCAAGTAGATCAATAGCAATTTTTAAGCCAGCATTTGAACCATGAGTGTACTCCTCCTCGTATCTAATTGAGCCATTTGCACCACCAGTTCTTGTGTTCACATCGTATGTACCAGCATCATGCCATCTGCAACGAAAAGCAAAGAAATTAAGCCTTCTACATGCAGGGAAGCAAGGTATTTCAGGAGAAACACAAGTCCTAACCACAAACACAGAAAATGGAAGTCGGAGACAGCTTTATCTAGGTTTTACTTAGAACTTAAAATACAGAGGAACCTAGTGTGTAGTTGCATTCCTGCTGTACATCAAAATAATAAACTGAAGGATATATGTTCAGATAATGAGCTGCTGCATTTGAAGTTTCTACGCCTTTCATTCCAGTGTGCACGAGACCTGGTCCTATCAATGCATCTCGGGATGGAAACACATCGGAAGCAGACGGAATTGTGTGACACCATATTTGTTTTCATTTTTTGTGTGGAAATGTAAACCAATACGAATGCAGAAATCCTAGAAACGAATATGGAGCAAATATGTTACGGACAAGGATAAAAAATCAAAAGTTCCCCAGAACTAAGAGACCCCCTGAATCATGCAGAAAAACACAAGCAAACTAACAAATTTGTTCAATTTATAAGATGACTACGAATATTATGATATAGTAGTATCATGGTGCATTGCCAATTCATCATTACAAGTTCTGGTCGCTCGGGCGGTGCAGGTGCATGCAAACTATCAAGTGAAGGATTGCATGCGGCAGCGTACATAGTGACTGATCAGGGGAGATTAGGTTTAGGTACTGTGAAGTGTTAACATTTGAGTTGGTGCAGGCCAAATGTATCTGGTCCGCATATAGGTACCGGTTGAAATGGGTTGCATACAGGCCTGATATAAACAGAAATTCCAGCATTTCCGAAAACGGAATTGCCGTTTTCGTATGTGTAAACACCGTTCTGTTTTTGTTTCAGTTTCCACATTTTCTCAGTTCCCAATATTGTTCCTAGCTACTATAAAAGCATCCATCTCTCATAAACACCACACATGGAAAGTTCAAGAAATGGATGCCCTGTTACTGTACATGTAACACATGATAGATCTCCTCGGCTCGCGACAAACGTGAGAAAGCAACGTATGAACAAAACTATAGTCTACCTGTGAATTGAACATCACCTCTTCCTCGTTAGATCCACACTCGCGACCATACAACTAAAATTAGGAGCCGTTCGGAGCTCAAGGCACGCACATAAGGTGTTTGTCGAATTGCCTTGCCCAAAACCGAACCACGGCTGCTAGCGACTTCCAATTTCCGCAGGCGCAGTAGCAAAAAAGCAAAGCATGAGTCCAAATTTGGCATGCGCCTAAGCTCACTACGCCAGTGGGCGATCCCGCGAGTTCAGCAAAACATTAGCACTCGCGCCGCCTGAACCAGTGACGGACGAGCATAAAACACAAGCAGAAAAACAAGGCGCATGGGGGCAGAGGTACATGGAAGGAGGGGAAACTGGAAACGGCACGTACGCGAGGCGGAGCATGATGGGGGCGCAGCCCTTCGAGGCGATGAGGGCGCGGAGGCCGCGGCGCGCCCTGTCGATCTGGCGCAGGTACTCGGCGTCCACCACCGGGGTTGCCATCGCCGACGAGGAATGAAACCTAGAGATCGGCGCGGGCGGAGGGACGGAGGGGCGAGGTGCGTACGTATGGGTGAGAGGAGCAGTGGTAGCAGCAGCAGCGGGAATAGGAATGGGGAGGAGGAGGCGACGAGATAACGCGATCGAGCGATTGGCTGCTCCGCGCCGTCGAGTCGTGGTCTGCCGGCTTCGGTTTTACTTGCATCCAGTCTGCTATGCTGCGGGGCCTACTGTCAGTTTTCTTTCGGCTGTGCTGACGATCAGACGACTTTTTCCGTTTTTCCCAACCGAATTCTCACGTCTTTCTAGTGCTGATGCAAATGCAATGATGTTGCCCTTGCATATTGGTGCCCACTATGGGTCGAAAACGATAAATTTAACCCTTGTTCCAAAGAAAGTCAAATAATAAGCCTCTGGCGAAAGAATTTTAAAAATAACCCTCGTAGATAACACATGTATCCGGGTTTACAAAATCGTGTAGACATTCAAAAATAAGGCAGCATAAGAAATGATTCACAAAATATTCTTTTTTTGTCCAATTGGCATTGGAAAGATAATTTAATGTGTGATCCATATGAAAACGAATCATGTCACGTGGATTTCTGGATCAAAAGTTACAGAGGTTTAAAATTTATGTTTTAGAGGGTAGGGCCCCAGCTACCCTCTTTCGTTTAGAAAATATTGTTGAGTCAAACCCAACATGTTCTCTACAACCTCAACGAGGGTGAAATCCAAGGGGAAGGGAGCAAGAATGGGGTACGTGGTTGGCCAGAAAAAATTGTCAGGACGCCCAAAAATAGGAGAAATAAGCAAATCCATGCGACTTAGAATGATATTTGTTTTGACGGTGAAGGGTTTCTAAGAGCGTATCCAACAGATGATGCAAAATAGGGCACTCGTCGTCTAGTTTTAGGCACCAATTTTTGTGGTTTAGGGCACGAAATATAGGGCACCTGTTCCACATGATGCAAAACAGATCACTAGTGATGAGTACATTTTGATAGCATGTTTACTTTATATTTTTGCACAAATAGTGATAGGATTTTGGTATTGTATCGCATGTTATGCTTGTTTCACCAGGGTCCTAAAATTAATGGAGTTGATGGACAAATCAATTGGAGCATGCCTTTGAATTCAAATGCAAGTTGTCTCTGGAAATCTGGAATCTTTGGACACAAATATGGCAATTGGAGGCCATTAAAACCTTCCAAACAATTATTCACACACCTAGTGGGAGAGCCAAAGGGAAAACCATTTGAGAGAAGGGTTTGGAGGCTTTAAAGATCGTAGGTATGATGGGGGCCCACCCGTACCGCCCTGTCGTACCATGTGTCGCCGCCTCCGCCTCTTCAAATATTTTTACCTCATGTAGACGGATCTGAGATCCAACATTCAGAGACACCACAACTCGTAGAAATCTCACATCTACAAGGGATCTAGAGGGAGAACTCACAGAAGGGAATCCATCCTCACAACTAGGAAGAACATTGGAGGCCTAGGCATCATCCTCATCACCCGCTACATCTCCATCATCACTAACATCCCTTCATCTCGTTTACATTCATCTTGTTGTATTTTCTAAACCTTGTTGTGGATTTTTCACAAGTATTCATCTGCCCATTTGTATTCCATTCATATTGTCATGATGATGTTAATTACCTTCATGTGTGATTAGTTCCCCTTGTTCTTGGGGAGATGGAGAATCTCTAGCATTATTATGAATTGAAATAAAGGTGATCTATAACTTTAGTTTATGAGTATGTGTTAGTTCTCTCTTTAGATGTTATGTGAATCTCGACCACATAATATTTTCCCTTGGGGGACTGGAGAGGGAACTACTATTGGTCATGTGGTGGTGTTGAAAGCATTAAGTGACATGCCACACTGGATCATCATTCATATGGTCAATGGGGATAATAGCAGATTCACAAAGCCCATGTCCATAACCATTGGGCTGACCCTTAATAGCTAGTGGATCAGGGTGGATGTCCTATGATCCCTATTATGGTTATGAGGGATAAAATAGCAGATGGTTTTTTGTGATCATCTTATCTGGAGCTCCTCCCATACCTACACATAAAGGTTTTTTGTGATCATCTTATGTGGAGCTCCTCCCATACCTACACATAAAGAAAGACATAGATATATCGTAATCATGATTAACTCAATTACTAGTGGTGGATCTAGCACTTCCAAAGAACGTTTTAGCCCTATTATAGTTTCATATCATTTACATCACGATTGTATCGCTATTTACATTCTCTAGTTTAAGATTGTTTTACTTACAAACATAAACACTCTCAAGACACTCTTGCTTGGAATCAAAGACAACTTGTGGGTAATCTTAGGTGAATAGTAAGGTGGGGCATAAATACCTCTACTGGTATCTCTCCATGGTTTGATACTCAACTTCGAAACTAGCCACACGGTCTGTGATCTTGCAGTTATTAAGTGACAAAATTCCAACTGATGTAAAATAGGAAACAAGGTGTGTGCCCTATATTCTCACAATTTCAAACATATGTGTGTGATAGGATATGTAACTAAAATTATTGCAAACATATAAATCTATACCATTACGACAACATAGCTTAACTTGTTCATGCCACACAAATCACGTTCAAAAGCATAACATAGTTCACCCACTGAAGGGGGTTAGCGGAAAACACAAATTTTTCCTAACCAAAACGCACTAATCCCAAGATCTACCTACTAGTTAATACAGTAGTATGATAATGTTTCGAATACACACCCTTGTAGATCAAAATGCGGTTAGTGTCCCGCGGGGAATATGGATGAAGTAGTCATACTCTCTCGACCTCAAGGTTATGAAGCTCCTCACTAGTCTCCTCCTGGTCCTTACACTATAGGCTAGCGCCACAAGTGGTAGCGCTATTCGAGGTATCGCACACGTACAGTGTCTGAAGACGACTCTCCTTCTCCCTGATCCAGCCAAAATGCGAAAGTAGACCCTCTAGAACCGGGATCCAGTAGCGCGATGGCGTGCCGGCGGTGTCAACTCTCTCGTACGTAGTTCTTCGTACAACCGCACTCGTGAGACTCAACTAAGAAAGTGAGAAAAAATTCCTAAGAAAAATAGCCTTAGGAATTTCCCTTTTATTTTTTGTGTCTATTTTCTCTCAATATAGACCTCTTTATATAGGGGGGGAAGGGGGTACTCTCTTCCCTCAAGTCTCCATGTGGGACTAAAAGAAAAGGCAAAGGAAAAGAGCAGCCGGCCTGCAGCTCGCGGTGGTTGGGTGGGCCCCGGTGTGCGCGCCAGCCCGTGGCTTGGCCGGGTGAGGAGGTGGCCCGGGTGGGCTGGCCTACACACGCAGTTTTCCTAGCTAGGCAGCGGTGGTGGCGACGGCCGGGTGGGCCGTTGATGGCCCGCCAGCGCGCCTGCCTGCGTCGATACTCATCTGCCCGTGTGGGCCCGGGCCACGGTCTGCTGGCGGCGGTGGTTACCGCCCGCCTGCACCAACCGCGTGCACCCGCCAGCCCCCATGGGCCCCGGGTGGGCCCGGCTCCATCGGCTGTGAGTTGCCCAATTTGGGTGGTTTCCCTCTAGGGATTCGGCCCATTGTAGGAAGTTGCCCCATAAATAATAATTTAAATATTTATTTAATATATCAATTCACAATTAATATATATAAATGCATATTATTAATTGTCTATTTATCTGAAACACCTTTCGGTCTTTTTCTTTCATTCAAACATCTTCGCATATTTTTTGGAACTATTCTGATAACCCTTTGAAAGGACATTTATTGTCTTAATTAGTTTTCATGTTCGTTAAAAACTTGAGGACCCCTTTTACCATGTGCTAATCATGTCATGTCAATCTACTGAAAAGAGAAAAGTCCACGGCAATTGGATGTATCCCTAGTTGGAACAAAGATGTCCAAGAAAGGTTCAGACCGAAATGTCCGGTATGGACAAACTGGAGTCTCTGGTGTACCCAAACTAGAGTTTCGGCACAAATCTTTGGGGTGAACATCAAGACCAGGTCTGGGATAGACAGTATATGGGTCCGGAGATTGTCCAGAGATGGACCGGAATCTTCGGTGTGATGACACATGCCGGAATCTCCGGTGTGCAAACACCGGAGTCTCCGGTGTCCTCATCCGGAGATTTGACACTATCGGAGCCCTGGCACCGGGGTGCCACGTCTCCGCGCTGGATAGGCCCTGCAGCATAAGGGCCTCCGCCTTCAAGAGGTAGGACGTCTTCAAGAGGAAGGGCGCCCCTCCAAGGAATGAGCCTGAATGGGCTTCGCGAGGTTATCTCCCTGAGGAGGCTATCGTGGCCTCGTGTAGTGCCCCCGAGCCTTGGATACCCATGAGTGCGTCCGAGGTTGAATAGTAACTACACCACGAGGAGCGGGGACTACGGCCCCGACAGCAAGTACAGTGAGTACGTGACTATCGCATCGTCAACCACATTGGAAAAGAAGACCCTGTCCACCCTCCTTTGGCAGGGAAAGAACAGGTGATCTCGTGGCACGAGGTTCCCGTAGTTGTCGTTCTAGTGCAAAGGAGGGAAAAACTGAGAGTGTCAGATAAAGCCAAGTGACGTCGACGAAGGACACTTTACGGGAGGATGGAGTGGAGCACGGCGAGCTGAACCTGGTTTACATAAAGTAGCCTCCTGGACCGAGATCACGAGGGGCGGCACTGTGGTGACCCTCCCCGTCTGTAGACCAGGGGAGAGGCCCGACGCCGCCCTATATAAGGAGCCCTTCTCCTACCTTGTAAGGGATGGCTCCCAGAGATCTAAAACCCTAGTCTTTCATCCACCATTGTAACCTCGCGAGGCAAACGGGCAATACAACCAAGCAGGAGTAGGGGCTTTACCTCCTCACGAGGGTCCCGAACCTGGGTAAAAAACCCGGTGTCAACTCTTTGTCGTGCGCCAGTTCCGTCGCTACAGCCGCCGTCGAACTCCTTTGGAATCGCGTGTTCAGCCCCCTCACGAACCAAGGGATCGTTGGACTCTAGTTCCTTCGCGGGACAAATCTCTGACATTTGGCGCGCCATGTAGGGGGCTGAGGCGTGTTTTCAAGATCTTTGATGACCTCGGTAGCATGTCGTCCGACAATGAGACGCGCCTCGAGCGGGCCCTCCATCGTGCAGCGAGCAAGGCCCAGACGGAGCCAGCCCCGCAACGCACAACCTCCGAGAAAGTCACGTGGACGGAGGACGAGGGCGGCTCCTCCTACCACCCGTCACAGGAGCCAGCCCACTCCTCGCACGACGCCACGTCGCTCTCCCGCATCGTCTTCTTGCGGCCACCTCGAGCTGCTCACCCCGGAGGCCGCCAGGTGCATGGTGTGTGAGCTCCTAGACCACCCGCCGGCCGAGCAGGGCCAGGAGAAGTGGCACGACCATATCGCCGAGCTCCTCAACGCCGCCATCCTCTCCCCGGAGGGCCCAAGGGATCAAACCATGGGCAGGGTGCTGGGGGGCTGGGGGCTCGGTCCCGCCCCGTCAGCGTGGGGGTGTAGCCAAGCCAGTTGACGCCTCGCCACCACCCGTGAACAGCTGCTAGATCATCTCCCCTCATGTCGCCGTGGAGCCACCGCGTGAGCGCGAGGACCACCTCACCGAGGAAATTGCTGCCGCGGGGCTGTAGCACACGCGTCCCTCGACAACGGCAGGGCGGTCCAGGCCAACAGCTGCCTCGCCTTCACCAAAAACCTCCGCCACGTGGTATGGACGCACAAGTTCCGCCCGGAAACACCGGCGTGCTACGACGGCACCACAAACCCTTGCGAGTTCCTCCAGCTTTACACCACGAGTGTCAAAGCGGCGGGAGGAGACAACCGTGTCATGGCGAACTGGTTTCCCCTATGCCTGAAGGAGGCGGCCATCACCTGGCTTGTGAACCTCCTCGAGGAATCGATCGACTCATGGGCGGAGCTCAGCTCCCTCTTCATCTCTAACTTCAAGGGGACCTACGAGCGCCCGCTCACCTACTACGACCTCCCCCAGATACGCCAGCAGCCTGGGGAGACCCTCTTCAAATTCCTGCAGAGGTTCAGTCGAGTCCGCAACAAGATTCCCAAGATCTCAGACTCCAACGTCATCACTGCCTTCTCCGAGGGCGTGAAGGACGTGAAGATGAGGGAAAATATCGGGATTCGAGGCGAGAGCCTCACCACCGCCACCGAGCTCTTCGTCATGGCCGAGAAGTGCGCCAAAGCCGAGCCAGGGCCGATGTTCGGCCTTGCGGAGGCGGAAGTCACTCCCAAGGCCTCCGGGTCATCCAAGGGAAGGACAAGGAGCCCAAGCACAAGACCACCACCATCCTGGCGGCCGAGCCAGAGCGGAAGAGCCCTCGCGAGGGGGCCAGCAAGCGGGAGCGGGACGACAGCTTGTACTGCCACTTCCACAAGAAGCCAGGCCACCCCACGGACGACTGCTACGAGCTTAAGAAACTTCGTGACCTACGCAACAGCCAGAGAAAGGGAAGGCCAGGAGGCGAGCGTGGCGGCCAAGGCGAGGGCAACCAGAGAGGAAACTGCTGGAACAACAACTCCGATGGGCGTGACACCCCTCAGGCAGGTCACCAAGCCAGCGCCACGCAACAGCATCCGCACCTATAAGAGAAAGCGCGTGCCAAGGACCCTGGGGGCTACCAGGTGCTGCAAGGTGCCATAGCATGTATCCTTGGTGGCTCCCAAGCCTCGATGTCCAACCGGCACATCAAGCTGCTCACACGCGAGGTCGCGGCCGCCGACTAGGGATCCCCTTGCCGAAGCTCAAGTGGTCCCAGTGCACCATCACCTTCGACGCCAGCGACCACCCGTCTCCACTAGGCTTGTGGGCATGCTCCCCCTGATCTGCACCCCCACCATCAACAACATCATTGTTGCAAAGAACCTCATCGACGGAGCCACGGGCTTGAACATGACTCCACCGAGACCTTCGCCTAGCTGCAAGTGCCCTATGACCAGCTGATGCCGACCATGCCATTATCCGGGGTGACAAGCGGGTCCACCACACCCATCAGGCAAGTGAGCCTCTCCGTCATGTTCGAAACGCGTGACAACTACCGCACCGAGCTCATTGAATTATATGTGGTGCACATCAACCTTCCATACAACATCATCCTTGGCTACCTCGCGCTGGCCAAGTTCATGGCTGCCACTCACCACGCTTACAACAGGCTCAAGATGCCTAGAAGCAGTGGCGGAGTCATCACAGTTTGTTGCGATGAGGTGGAAGCCCTACGCTCCCTAGAAAGACCGCTGCCGCCACCTATCATGAGGATGTGGACGCCCTGGACTACGTCGGAGGCTCCACCAGGAGGAAGCAATTGATGGCCCAGGAGAATGCCATGGAAAAGAGGGTGGCCGCCGAGTTGTACCCGCCTCGTGAGGGACCGGTCCTATCTAGAGCCCGCAGCCCCAGGAGGGAATCGGTAGTTCCCCCTCTAGTCCTCACGAGGGTTGAGCCACCCCAGAGGGCGGCAACGACGCGGGGGCACCTGACTTCCCCGTGGACTATACCCAGCGCACATACAACATCGGCTACCCCCACGATGGAAGCTAAGCGACCAAGAGGGCCAGCGGACCGGGCCGCCCGAAGGTGGATAGACCTCTCCAAGCGACGCGCTTGGATCCGCAACTTTTTGAAGGTGAACCTCAAAACCCCCCAATCCCTTACGGTTTTGCCCCTCGCCTGACCCCGTGTAGGTCAAAGTGGCATTGGTAATAAGCCTGTACTACTGGCGCTTCTTTGCATCTTGTGCTAAGCGCATGATTGGTTGTTTGGTTTTTTATTCGAAAAAGCATTTGTTTCGAAAAACCGTACCACCCAATTTCCCTCACACACTCCGGGCGAGCGGGGGCTAGAGACGATACCCTTCACCTAGTCGGCTTGGCTTCATGTCGACATCAGGGTCTAAAATGTAGAGTTCTGAACTCATGGGATAGACCCGAACCGGAGTCATGTCGTCACACGGTTCCTGGTGCCTAAAATCCTTGCGCGGTGCATGTATGAGCCTCTGATGGTGAGTGTTTTTTCCCTACGACCCTCTCCCGGTAAGGTCTACTAGGCATCTCGTCAGGGCCTAAAGTGTTGAGCTCTAAACTCTACAACCCATCGCATGGCCGTGAGTTACCGCACCCATGGTCCCTGACCTCGTTCTTATCCTCACGATGGCTCATGAGGCCATGTCCTCCGCAGCCCGAGCTCATCAGGGCCTAAAGTGTCGAGCTCTGAATTCTACGGCCCATCCCTCGGCCTTGAGTTACCTCACCCATGGTCCCTGAACTCGTTCTTATCTCCTCGTGACGGCTCATGAGGCCTTGTCCTCCATAGCCCGAGCTCGTCAGGGCCTAAAGTGTCGATTTCTGAACTCTACGGCTCGTTGCACGGCCGTGAGTTACCTCACCCACGGTATCTGGACTCGTTCTTATCCTCGTGACGGATCATGAGGTCCTGTCCTCCGCAGCCCGAGCTCGTCAGGGCCTAAAGTCTCGAGCTCTAAACTCTACGGCCCATCCGTCAGCCATGAGTTACCTCACCCACGGTCCCTGGCCTTGTTCTTATCCTTGCAACGACCCATGAGGCCCTGTCCTCTGCAGCCCGAGCTTGCCAGGACCTAAAGCGTCGAGCTCTGAACTCTACGGCCCATCGCACGGCCGTGAGTTACCTCACCTGCGGTTCCTGGCCTCGTTTTTATCCCCGTGACGGCTCATGAGGCCCTGTCCTCTGCAGCCCGAGTGCGTCAGGACCTAAAGTGTCGAGATCTGAACTCTACGGCCCATTGCACGGCCGTGAGTTACCTCACCACGGTTCCTGACCCTGTTTCTATCCTCGCGATGGCTGATGAGGCCCTGCCCCTCGGTAGCCCGAGATTGTCAGACCTAAAGTACCGAGCTCTAAACTCCGTGGCTCGCCCGTCGGCCGTGAGTCACCTTACCTCCTAAACCCTCAGCACGGGGGTGATGACTGCAAGTCCACAGATCATTTGTAGCTACTTTCGAAATAAAGATATCGATCCCACAGGGAGAAGGAGTCTGAAGTCTAATAACTCTTGAAATAAATATTACAATAGAAATGCTAAATAAAGTTCTACGTGACAAGATAAAATGCGAGTATCGTGTAGAAAGGTGTTTTTGGGTTTTTGGTATAAGAGAAACGATAAATAAAGTAAAACAACTGAACGCAGAAAGTAAGTATCGCATATGTAAGAGATATTGGAACTGTAATAGGGGGAAAGCGTTCTTAGGGAGTAACAGATACACCACTAGCATTATAAGGAGCTAAGGTAAAGATTATCATCATAAACATTCTCAACTATGTATGTGTGGGAGGAACTCCGTATTTGGACAAATAGGTAGCAACCGCTGCTCACATCATCCTCATAACCACAATAGTCAGCAATCGACATCAATCGAATTAATGCGCTATTAAGGGACGTAATCTTGTAGGACGTATCCCATGGTATGGATAGTATTCTCTGAGTTTCCTCAGTTTCCCAAGTTGATACATAAGGAGTGCCAACAGTTTTATAGTCACTGTAAGTGCTAGCACACCTCCATCTACCAACAAGTAGTTCCCTCCATCAATTCCTCATGGGAGGCAAATATTGAGAGGTCGACTTCTCTCAACATCAAGATGAAGACTATCTAACACATGGTCACAGGATGAATATCATAATAAACTTTATCTTATTTTAGTCTCATACTAGGGTTTTGATGACCCAAAAGTATAGGGGGTGTATCGCAGTATTTTCGAGGGAAGTGAAACCCAATTTATTGATTCGACACAAGGGGAGCCAAAGAATATTTATAAGCCTTAACAACTGAGTTCTCAATTCAGATGCACTTGGAAACAATCTTGCTCACATCAGTTTATCAGTAGCAACAGTTTTGTAGTAGGAATAGTAAAGTAATAGCAGTAGTAAAGTAAAGACAGTAGTAACAATAACAGTAAATAGTAGGATTCGAGTGTGGTAGGCATAGGGGTGGATGGACGGGTGTTGCATGGACAAGACAATTCACATAGCAATCAGAACATAGGCAATTGCACATAAATAAGATAAAGCACCCAAGTACTAGATAATCCTAGGCATGTGTTCCATATATAGTCATACGTGCTCGCAATGAGAACTTGCACAACATGTTTTGTCCTGCCAGCCCATTTGCAGCGGGTCCTCAAGGGAACTACTGGCAATTAAGGCACTCCTTTTAATAGAGCACCGGAGCAAAGCATTAACACTCCGTGAACACATGTGATCCTCACATCAAAGCCATTCCCTCCGGTTATCTCGATTTATGTCACTTCGGGGCCATTGGTTCCGGACAACAACGTGTGTATACAACTTGCAGGTAAGACCAAAAACAGTACTATCATAATGAATCAATAACATGTTCAGATCTAAATCCATGGCACTCGGGCCCTAGTGACAAGCATTAAGCATAACAAGTCGCAACAAAGTCAAAAAGTACTAATAGTAGATACTAGGCACCATGCCCTAGCAATCTGATGCCATTACATGAACGATCTCATCAAATCCCTACCATCCCCATAGCCTACAGCGGGGGATTACTCACTCATAGATGGGGGAAACATGGATGGTCGATGGAGAAGCGATGGTGATGATGATGGCGATGATCTCCTCCAATTCCCCGTCCCGGTAGGGTGCCAGAACAGAGTTTCTGGTGCTGTTTCATGGAATATGGTGGTGGCGGTGGAGCGGAACTCCTTCTGGAAGAACGTCGAACCCCCCCTGAGTTTTTAGGCCAGAAGGCATCTTATAGGCGAAGAGGGAGACCGAGGGGGTGTCTGGGGCGGCCAGACCACCCCTGGCACGGCCAGGTGGTGTGGCTGGGCCCTAGCCCCACTCCGTCTCATATTCTGGCTCCAGGAGTCTTCTGATGAAATAATATTTTGGGCTTTTGTCCCGTCCAATTCCGAGAATATTCATTTTTTGACTTTCCTGGAAGCAAAAACAACAAAAAACAGGCAGCTGGCACCGTGGCTCTTGTTAATAGGTTAGTCCAAGAAATCATATGAAAAGTACTCCAAAGTGTGGACAAAACACAAGAAAGTAGATAAAACTAAGCATGGAACATCAAAAATTATAGATACATTTGCAATGTATCAACATCCCCAAGCTTAACTCATGCTCGTCCTCGAGTAGGTAAGTGATAAAAATTAAGAATAATTTTTGAGGTGACATGCACCATCATAAACTTGATCAAATTATTTGTAAAGCATGGATAGCTGGGATCATAGTACTTCAATCATAACATGAAAGACAAAGTTCTAGCAATAAGACAAAGAAACTATGTTGCAACATGAAAAGGCACAAACAAAAGATTCATGAATAACAATGCTTTGCAAGACGTTTGTTTGTTTCACATAAAGAAAACATAGCATAGTAACATTCAACCTGTCCTTCATAGAGTAGCAAATATAAATGCATAGGACACCTTCAAAGTTCATAAGAGTGACTAGATACAAATAGTTTAAAACAAGCAATATCAAGTTATGCATCAATCAACAAGTCTTGGGACAATGCACATAGAACTAAGAATGGCCACTATGTTGTCAAAGTAGGTGCATAAAGATAGAAGGTGGAGACTCAATATAAGTGGAAGAAAGGCCTTCATAGAAGAAAGTAGGGATTCAAGTCTTATAAAGAGCTTCCAAAAATCATGGTACTTAATAGCTTTCAGCTCTCATTGCCCCTATCATAAGCATCTTGAAGTGGTTAAGGTTAAAGTGAACAAACTATGAAGTATATGCTTGACGAAGTATAAGTTGGAAATCTCATGTCCCTTGAATACGAGGGCCGCTCCTCATGCTATTCAAGTGTAGTTACCGGTAAGTTCTTGTCATCGTAAGTACATGTGTATCATAGAGAACCGCCAGCGGGGTACCCCTTGCCCGATGATACGGAAGAATCCCCATATCAAAATGACAAGGCAAGCAGACAATGAGCATCTCAGCAATCTTCTTATTTACCATGGGAATATGGTGCTTTTTTCTCTCTTTCCTCTTTTCATATATCTCTTTTTTCTCTTTTCTTTTTCTCTTTTTTTCTCAATATATGACTCTTTTTTTATAAGAAGAATGCTTCATAGACAACTCATTATGGTTACGATGCAGGTTTCCACGATGACAGCATGGATTAGACTAGCGGCCCAGGCGTTTCTCTGACACATATACATAACTCCATGGACTTACAAGCTCCCCTTTCATTTCACACCGACGACATCCATAGACAAAAGAGCATGATATCAACTAGGTACAAATTACAGGTGCAATGTTGAAAGCGTTCCCCATGACAACATGGTTTTGCTAATCCCCAACAAATAAGTGCAAGCATATACAACATAGACGACACAATAGTTCAAGTTTATTAAAAGCAACAAAAGTAAAGTGTGCCATCAAGTTCGTGAGAGCTTTAATAACTAGTTTTCGCATAACAAGTTTAATTCGGAAGGTAGATAAAAACATGAATATACTTGGAATAGCATATGCTAGTAGGTAGGTATGGTGGACTCATTGGAATAACTTGGTTTAAGGAGTTGGATGCATGTGTGGAACTCATACTTGGTTGTGGAGGCTAGCAAAATACTAGGAGCGACAACCTAAGAGAGCAATAATGGCCATGAGCGACAAAACATCATTAATCAAAGCATAAAGTGATACTACAAGTTGAAAACTAAAGGATCATCAAGGATATGGTGACTTGGGATAGTCATAACATGGTGTGAGCATGCGCCAAGTCAACCCAAATAAAGCATCAAAGGAGAATACCACAATACTATGCTTTAATATGCTAAAACAACACATGATTCTTCAAAGGCACATTAAGCAATCTCAATTGTTTATAACAAGTCATGCTACAACAAAGAATACTAATCATAAAGCCAAATCAATATCAAGCATGGCATGACAAAGCAAAGGCCACAGTCAAAAACAAGCTCTCTTTACCACTTAAGCATGAACTTTCCTACTCTTTTCCAATCCAAACCAAACTATTTGAAAACCAATGCATGAAAGAGGGGGTTCAACCAATTTATTTAGAAAACTAAGAAAACCAAGGAAACTAAAAACCAAAACGAAAACAAAAAAGAAGAAGCTCCAAGAACAACACAACTGTGCATGAAACAATAAAAATGAGTTGTTTGGAAGAAACCTGGAATTTTTATTGATGAAGAAGGTGATGCCTTGGGCATCCCCAAGCTTTGACGCTTGTACTTCTTGGATATTTCTTGGGGTGACACGCGTGGCATCCCCAAGCTTGATCTTTAGTCCATCATTCATCTCATTACTCATTCCTTCCATACACCTGAAATTTTTCCTTCATACAAAACTTCACACAATCTTATTAGCAACATTAGTGCACTCAAGATAATAAGTCTTTAGATTCAGTTCCAATACTAATAAAACTTCCATTAAAACACAAGCTACTATAGCACTTCCCTCAAAAATCTCAATTCCCCGAAAGAACTCAAAAAGGAACCAACAAGAAGCAAATGCAAATAAAGGCAGAAATCTATCAAAACAGACCAGCAGGTAAAGACGAATTTTTTCGAAGACCTTGTGTTGCTAAAATGGAAAAGTGTTGAACTAACGAAAGATAGATAACAACCTAGGGAAGACGCACAAAAATTCACGTCTCAAAAGGACGTACAGAGAGTTTACACTAATTTTTACGGTGAAGCACAAAATGTTTCGGGACAACAACTTTCCCAATCATTACTTCTCTCTCATTAGAGGTTGCTCGTGGCACAAAAAGCAAATAAAAAGGATAAGGAGCGGTTATTACAGAAGTAATAACTTTGAAGACTCATCTAGAACTTTTGGCTTATCTCCCAATAAGTACTTTTCTTTAACGCCTTTAAGTTAGGCATGATAGTTTGAGAGGATGCTCACATAAGAAATATGAATTGAAGTAAAAGAGAGCATCAAGAAGGAAATTCAAAACACATTTAAGTCTAACCCACTTCCTATGCATAGGAATCTTGTATGCAAATAAATTCGCAAAGAACAAAGTGACAGGCATAGGAAGATAAAACAAGAGTAACTTCAAAACTTTCAGCACATAAAGAGGTGTTTTAATACCATGAAAACTTCTACAACCATATTTTCCTCTCTCATAATAATTTTCAGTAGCCTCATGAATAAACTCAACAATATAACTATCACATAAAGCATGCTTTTCATGTTCTACAAAAACATATTTTTAGCAAGCTCAAAGTGGGATTAAAACCTGCAAACCCACTTTTAACAATTCTATAACAAGATGACTGATCATTCAATATAGGACCATCATCTAGAGCTTTATCATAAACAATTTCTAAGCAAAACTATTTAGTACCATGCATCTCGAAGTTAGGCACAAATAAAGGATTATCACAGATAACATGAGCATAACATTCATCCTCCTTTGGTAAGCATGGGTCAAATAAAGTAAGGGATAAAGAGTTACTCTCGTTAGAAGGTAGGCATGGGTAGCTAATCCATTCTTCCTCCTTTTGTTCATCACTCTCCTCCTATTTTTCATCTAATGAGCTTTCAGGTTCATTAATTTCTTCTTCCATAAGATCCTGCAAGGCATTAGTCTCTTCCATTTGTGGAAAGCATCTATTAATATATTCAAGAATATAGCCATTTTGTTCCTTGTAATTATCAAAGCAAAATTTAAGTATATCATAAACCTCATATTTATAAGGTGAATCATCAATATTTTCAACCAAACTAGCAATTTCAAATGCACCCTTCCAAGCAATAAATTCCTCAATTTGTTCCACATCATAAAAGTCATAATTTTCCTTAACATAAGAAGATATGGTAACATCATAATTATACTCACATTGAAAATGGAGGTGTTTGTACCTCCTATAGCAGCAAGATTTATCAAAGCCATAAGTAACATTATAAGTAGAACAAACGTTTCTAGCAATGGTATACAATTTATCAATTTGTTCCCATAAGTGTTTCCCTTTTTGTGACAAGCGGTGTTCCTTATAATAATATTTTTGATCTTCCGTGAACCCACCTTGCCAATAAGATTTAGTTTCAAAGAAAACAACCATTGATAGAAAGCATGATAAAGCAAGACAATAACAGACCAACGAAAATAACAACTAGAATAGGAACTATTTTTTTTGTATTTTTGATAAAGAAACAAGCAAACAAGGCGGAAATAAACTAAGCTTGAACAATAGTGATTCCAAGTGGACTTGATAAATAAAGCTATGTTCCCCGGCAACAGCGCCAGAAAATAGTCTTGATGACCCAGAAGTATAGGGGGTGTATCGCAGTATTTTCGAGGGAAGTGAAACCCAATTTATTGATTCGACACAAGGGGAGCCAAAGAATATTTATAAGCCTTAACAACTGAGTTCTCAATTCAGATGCACTTGGAAACAATCTTGCTCACATCAGTTTATCAGTAGCAATAGTTTTGTAGTAGGAATAGTAAAGTAACAGCAGTAGTAAAGCAAAGACAGTAGTAACAAAAGCAGTGAACAACGGGATTCGAGTGCGGTAGGCATAGGGATGGATGGACGGGCGTTGCATGGACAAGACAATTCACATAGCAATCAGAACATAGGGCAATTGCAGATAAATAAGATAAAGCATCCAAGTACTAGACAATCCTAGGCATGTGTTCCATATATAGTCATACGTGCTCGCAATGAGAACTTGCACAACATCTTTTGTCCTGGCAGCCCGTTTGCAGCGGGGCCTCTAGGGAACTACTTGGCAATTAAGGTGCTCCTTTTAATAGAGCACCGGACCAAAGCATTAACACTCTGTGAACACATGTGATCCTCACATCAAAGCCATTCCCTTCTGGTTATCCCGATTTCTGTCACTTCGGGGCCATAGGTTCCGGACAACAACGTGTGTATACAACTTGTAGATAAGACCAAAAACAATACTATCATAATGAATCAATAACATGTTCAGATCTGAAATCATGGCACTCGGGCCTTAGTGACAAGCATTAAGCATAACAAGTCGCAACAAAGTCAAAAAGTACTAATAGTAGATACTAGGCACCATGCCCTAGCAATCTGATGCCATTACATGAACGATCTCATCCAATCCCTACCATCCCCATAGCCTACATCGGGGGATTACTCACTCATAGATGGCGGAAACATGGATGGTCGATGGAGAAGCGATGGTGATGATGATGGCGATGATCTCCTCCAATTCCCCGTCCCGACAGGGTGCCAGAACGGAGTTTCTGGTGCTGTTTCGTGGAATCTAGTGGTGGCGGCGAAGTGGAACTCCTTCTGGAAAAACATCGAACCCCCCTGAGTTTTTAGGTCAGAAGGCATCTTATAGGCGAAGAGGGAGACCGAGGAAGTGTCTGGGGCGGCCAGCCCACCCCCTGGCATGGCCAGGCCCAGCCCGCATGGCCAGGTGGTGTGGCTGGGCCCTAGCCCCACTCCATCTCATATTCTGGCTCTGGGAGTCTTCTAATGAAATAAGATTTTTGGCTTTTGTCCCGTCCAATTCCGAGAATATTCATTTTGTGACTTTCCTGGAACCAAAAATAGTAGAAAACAGGCAGCTGGCACTGTGGCTCTTGTTAATAGGTTAGTCCAAGAAATCATATGAAAAGTACTCCAAAGTGTGGACAAAACACAAGAAAGTAGATAAAACCAAGCATGGAACATCAAAAATTATAGATACATTTGCAATGTATCAGGTTTCTCCATCTCCCCAAGAACTAATCATATACTCATACATGGAGGCAATTAACATCATGGCAATAACAATGGAATCTATAATAGATGAATAGTGCTTGTATAAATCCACAACGAGTATGGAAATTACAACAAGATCTATACAAGATGTAGATGGGATGGATGGAGATGGTGGTGATGCAGCCGTGGATGATGAAGATCGATTCCTTAGCCTCCTGGATCTGTGTAGGGTGAAGATGGATCCCCGGTGGATGAGTTCCCCCTCCAGATCCCTTCTGGAGGTGAGGTTTCGGCAATTTCTGGGTGTTCTGTATGTTGTCTCTCTGATCTAGTTGCTCGGGGTGAAACTATTTGAGGAGGAGGTGGCAGCGCCAACTATACGACCAGAACTATACGGCCAGAAAATTTATTCTAGTCGTATAGTTGGTCGTTGAACCTTCTATCTCCTTTGTTCGCTTCAGTTTTTTTTGGTATTATTAATATTTCCCAATTAAGCGATTTACGTTGTTTTTGACTCCTTTTCTCCTCAATACAACTTCTCCAAGAATTGTGTCCATTGGATCGATCATCTGCCCTGATCCTGGTAAAAACAGACATAAAATGTGCGCACGAGCACCATAAAATACCAAGATCCTACATCTATAATGCAAAATAATAGTGTAAAACATGATGCAAATATGCTCTCATCAACTTCCCCAAGCTTAGACTTTTGCTCGTCCTGAGAAAGTTTAGCTTAATGGATGTGATCCTCATATTCATGAAGCTGAGTCGATAAAATAAATATGGCAGTTGCAGTATGTGTTTATCATATACGATACATAGGAATGAGTTCATGAATAGTACCTTACTCGAACCATCTGAATAGTATTAGCAGGCTTCCACATCTTAGTGATCAACAGTTCATAAAAGATGAATCTCAACATAATGTAAAAGTATCCGGTTCAACCGAATGAGTTAGCGAGGTAGTCCCAAGTGTTTTAGGATCAACGTATTCACTTGGGATTCAAAATCTTAGAAGTGTCTCTTTGTCATACTACAATATAGTGGTATATGCCTATTTGATCTTTGCACACTCGCTCTTTTTCATCTTTCTTTTCTTCTCTTTTGTGTATATGCTCACACTTTTGTTTAAGTGTTGTGCAAAGGAGCTAGCCATACATTCCACTTCATGTAGGAATTCAAAGTTTAACGATCCCAATTATCAAATTCCAATTGTATATGAAGCATTATTATGACTTGAAGATTCTACCTCAACTTGTTCTCACTCTATTTTGATAGCATTTTAATTTTCCTTTGTTTAGGGTTTCTTTTTCAACTTAACTGCATAAATAGTTTTTTCTCTTTGTAAATCAAGTCATAGACTTACAACATATTGACCAAATTAACTTTATGTGTTCGATTAATACCAATGGTGTGGAAGACTCCTATTGCTATTATCAAGTGCAAGTAAAATTATATTCAAGCCATTCATATATCCAATAAGACAAACACAAACTCAATATTGCTCCATATATAATAATAAACTCGGAATTTCATTAAAAGGATCGACTATTCTTGAAGGGAATTCTAATGATGCAAACTTTATTTCTAGTTTGAACTAATGCAAAAATAAAATAGTAATGTAAAACTTATAAGATAGATTACAAGGTCTTAAATATCTCCCCAAGCTTGGAATCAAGCCATGCGGGATAAATAATCCCTTGTTATTATTTGATACCGTGATTATTGTAGATCATTGTGGCGCCATGGCATGTAACACCGCGGTGCCTAGCTTCTTGTTGGTATCCTCCAGGGCAGTGATGCGGCTGTAGAACCTACACAAATTAGATTGCAGAGTGTCCACTCTATCTACGAGCTTAGTCACCAATGGGAGGAGGTCTTCCTTCTTCTCAATCTCATTGAGACGGTGAAGGACTTCAACGCGATGGAGTAGCTATTGCTTCTGATATATCTCCAGTGCCCGCACGCGATCCTTGGTCCTGGGGACAACTTCTTCTTCCTCATCCATAATGGATGGATCGGGGAAGTGGAAACTGTACCTCCACTCTTCTTAAGGCTTAACCTTCATACAAGCACCAATGGTTGGCTTCGAGAGTGGTGCCTTCGCTCCCTTGCTAGAACATGCACCAATATTAGATAATTCCTTACGCTTGTGCGACCTAGGATCCATGGTGATGAACTTGACTGTCTCCACTCGCCCTTTTCCATGCGGCTTGCGATCTTCTCTCTCTTATTGAGCTTTCTTCATTGTCACCCAGTCGATCTCCGATGGATCATAGATGTCATGGCGGATGTAAACGTCAACCATGTTATTATCAGAATCGTTGTTGTAGTAGCTTGGCTCAACATACTCCTTGTACCTTGGGCTAAACCTCCCCACCTCCTTATTGTCATCCTCCATGGATGGGCTGCTAGAGCGGTCCCTGGAAGGAGCAATGAGCCCCATGGGTTTCCCACGGCCTGGGACGGGATAGCGCATCACTAGATTTGTTCCCGAAGATTATGATTGGAGAGAAACACAAGGGCAGTATATAAGGAGGGGTCAGAGGTTGGTAAAACCCGCGAGAAACACCAAATTGTCCCCCAAGAAAAGAATCTTAACAAAACAGGGAAAGAAATCACAGATTTGGAAGAGTCCTGCCACGTAACGACCAACTATACGGGCGCGACCCGTATAGCTCCGTCCGTATAGTTGGTTCCAGGCAGATATTTCCAAATATCTCGAGTCCAGGTCGATTAAGTCATGACTCGAAAACGACTATAACTTTTTTTTCATAATGAAGGCAAACGAAAAGTGTCTGGTAGTTTAACGACTAACTATACGGCTGGAGTTTTAGCTTCGGTCGTATAGTTGTGACCGTATAGATACAGACACAAAAAATCGAAAGTGTCTGAGAGTTTAACGACCAACTATATTCTTGAATATTTTAATAGATGCTTTCCACAAATGGAAGAGACTAATGCCTTGCAGGATCCTATGGAAGAAGAAATTGATGAACTTGAAATCTCATTAGATGAAAAAGAGAAGGAGAGTGATGAACAAAAGGAGGAAGAATGGATTAGCTACCCATGCCTACCTTCTAATGAGAGTAACTCTTTATCCCTTACATTATTTTATTGTCCCCCATGCTTACTAAAGAAGGATGAATGTTATGTTCCTGAGGATTCTTTTGAAGATGTTTATGATAAAGCTCTAGTGCTTGTAGATTATGAAAAGCATGCTTTATGTGATAGTTATATTGTTGAGTTTATTCATGAGGCTACTGAAAATTATTATGAGAGAGGAAAATATGGTTGTAGAAGTTTTCATGGTATTGAAACACCTCTCTATGTGCTGAAAGTTTTGAAGTTACTCTTATTTTATCTTCCTATGCTGGTCACTTTGTTATTTGCTTACACGATTCCTATGCATAGGAAGTGGGTTAGACTTAAATGTGTTTTGAATTTACTCCTTGATGCTCTTTTTTACTTCAACTCATATTTCTTATGAGAGCATCCTCTCAAACTTTTATGCCTGAAGATGATAATATGTCTATTATTCTTGGGAGACCTTTTCTTAAATACTGCAGGAGCTGTTATTAATTATAATCAAGGGAAGGTGACCTTCAATGTTAATGACAAGGAACACATTGTCTATTTCCTCAATAAGATTGAAAGGACTTATGGTTTAAATTCAATTGAATATGTTGAGGGCATTCAAGTTGGAGAAATATATTGTCCCATACCAAGAGAAAAATTTGAAACTATTATGATTGGGACCATTGCTATCAAGGTTGAGGTAACATAATCATTAGTGGAACACAAAGTTTTGTCTCATATGAAATTTTTTTGGTAGCAAGACCTGATCAACCTTGTTAACAAAAGGATTTAATTGAACAAAACAATGTTTCTACTATGATTATTTTGGTTTACTTCTATTCTATCCATTCTAGTTTTTGCTTATGCCTAACTTAAAGGCATTAAAGAAAACTACTTATTGGGAGATAACCTAAAAGTTTTAGATGAGTCTTGGAAGTTATTACTTTAGTAATAACCGCTCCTTATCCTTTTTATTTGCTTTTTGTGCCAAGAGTAACCTCTAATGAGAGAGAAGTAATGATTGGGAAAGTTGCTGTCCCGAAACAGATTTCTATGATTCACCATAAATATTCGTGAGAGAGATCTGTATGTCGGATTGAGCTGTAATATTTTTTGCTTGTGCCCCAGGTTGTTATATAACTTTCGTTAGTTCAAGACTTTTTGATTTGAGCAACCCAAGGTCTTCTAAAAAATTCGTCTTTACCTACTGGTCTGTTTTGACAGATTTCTGCCATTTTCTGCATTTGCTTCTTGTTGGTTCCTTTTTGAGTTCTTTTGGGGAATTGAGATTTTTGAGGGAAGTGCTACAGTATCTATTGTTCTAATGGAAGTTTATTTGGTGTTGTAACTGAACCTTAAGACTTATCATCTTGAGTGCACTAATGTTGCTAATAAAGATTGTGTGAAGTTTTGTATGAAGGAAAATTTCAGATGTATGGAAGGAATGAGTAATAAGATGAAGGATGGACTAAAGCTCAAGGTTGGGGATGCCACGCGTGTCACCCCAAGAAATATCCAAGTATAAGCGTCAAAGCTTGGGGATGCCCAAGGCATCCCCTTCTTCATCAATAAAAATCCCAGGTTTCTTCCAAACGCTTCATTTTTATTGTTTCATGCACGGTTGTGTTGTTCTTGGAGCGTCTTCTTTTTCGTATTCATTTTGGTTTTTAGTTTGCTTTGTTTGCTTAGTTTGCTGAATAAATTGGTTGGACCCCCTCATTCATGAATTGGTTTTCAAATAGTTTGTTTGGTTTGGAAAAGAGTAGGAAAGCTCATGCTTGAGTGGTAAAGAGAGCTTGTTTTTGACTGTGGCCTATGCTTTGTCATGCCATGCTTGATATTGTTTTGGATTTATGCTTAGTATTATTTTCTGTAGCATGACTTGTTATAAACAATTGAGATTGCTTAATGTGCCTTGGATGAATCATGCGTTGTTTTAGCATATTAAATCATAGTATTGTGGTATTCTCCTATGCTTTATTTGGGTTGACTTGTCACATGCTCACACCATGTTATGACTATCCCAAGTCACCATAAGCCTTTATGATCCTTTAGTTTTCAACTTGTAGTATCACTTTATGCTTTGATCAATGATGTTTTGTCGCTCTGAATGATTATGGCCATTATTGCTCTCTCGTTTGTCGCTCTCTTACTATTGCTAGCCTTCACTTACACTGAGTATGTTTTACTCATGTTTCCAACTCCCTAAAACCAAATATTGCCAAAGTGTCCACCATACCTACCTATTAGCATCATTTGCTACTTCCGTGCATATTCAATATGCCTTGTTTTCTTCCGAATAAAATGTTTGCTTGTTATGAGAAAGTTAGTTAGTAAAGCTCTCACGAACTTGATGGCACACTTTATTTTCTTGCAGTTAATAAACCTGAACCATTGCGTCCTTCTTTGTTGCGTATATGCTTGCGCTTTATGAGTTGAAGTTAGCAGAACCATGTATCACGGGGACCGCTTTCAACACTTCATTGGTACTTTGTACCTAGTTGATATCATGATATATTTTGCTTATGGATCCCGGCGGTGTGAAATAAAAGTGGAACTTGTAAGATCATGGAGTTTGTATGTATGTTAGAGAAACGCCTGGGCCGCTAGCCTAAGCCATGCCTAATCATGGTGGAAACTTGCAGCATAAATATAATGAGCATTCTATGAAGCATCCTCAATAAAAATCTATGCACATAGTAAATAAAAAGATCACTGAGATGCTCATTGTTTGCTTGCCTTGTCATTTTGATTATGTGATAACTCCTGTATCATGTGCAAGGGGTACCCCGTTGGCGGTTCTCTATGATACGTATATACTTACAATGATAAGAGCTTACTTGTGACTAAAGTTGAGTAGCATGAGGATTGGTCTTCGTAAGTAAGGGGCATGAGACTTCGATTTATAACTTGTCAAGCATATCCTCTCAATTGTGTCACTTTCACCTTAACCACATTAAAGATGCTTATGATAGGGGCAATGAGAGCTCAAAGCTAATGAGTACCATACTTTCAGCATTTGGAAGCCTTTCAAACTTTTCAAAACCTGTTCATTTCCTTGTTGAGTCTCCACACATTCTATGAGCACTTTCTTGAGAGCATAGTGGCCATTCTTAGTTCTATGTGCATTGTCCCAAGACTTGTTGATTGATGCATACCTTGATATTGCTTGTTTTAAACTATTTGTATCTAGTCACTCTTGTGAACTTTGAAGGTGTCCTATGCATTTATGTTTGCTACTCTTTGAGGGACAAGCTGAATGCCACTATGCTATGTTTTCTTTATGTGAAACAAACAAACGTCTTGCAAAGCATTGTTATTCATGAATCTTTTGTTTGTGCCTTTTCATGTTGCATCATAGTTTCTTTGTCTTATTGCTAGAACTTTGTCTTTCATGTTATGATTGAAGTACTATGATCCCAGCTTTGAATGTTTTACAAATGCTTTGATCAAGATTATGATGGTGAATGTCACTTCAAAAATTATTCTTTCTTTTTATCACTTACCTACTCGAGGACGAGCAGGAGTTAAGCTTGGGGATGTTGATACATTGCAAATGTATCTATAATTTTTGATGCTCCATGCTTGGTTTTATCCACTTTCTTGTGTTTTGTCCACACTTTGGAGTACTTTTCATATGACTTCTTGGACTAACCTATTAACAAGAGCCATAGTGCCAGCTGCCTGTTTTCTACTGTTTTTGGTTCCAGGAAAGTCAGAAAATGAATATTCTCGGAATTGGATGGGACAAAAGCCAAAGTGCCTATTTTTCCTGAAGAGTCCAGGAGCCAGAATACGACGGAGGAGGGCCAGGGGCTGGCCACACCCCTAGGCGTGGGCTGGGCCTGGCCGTGCTAGGGCATGGTGTGGTGGCCCCAGGCACCCCCTGGGTGTCCCTCTTCGCCTATAAGAAGCCTTCTGACCTAAAAACTTCGGGGGGTTCGACGTTTTTCCACGAAAAGTTCCGCTGTGCCGCCGCCACCGAAGGGGAGATCGGGGGACAGAAAGTCTCTGTTCCGGCACCCTGCCGGGACGGGGAAGTGCCCCCGGAGCCATCTCCACCATCATCTCCATCGACCATCCATGTTTCCCGCATCTATGAGTGAGTAATCCCCCGCTGTAGGCTATGGGGATGGTAGGGATTGCATGAGATTGTTCATGTAATGGCATCAGATTGTTAGGGCATGGTGCCTAGTATCTTTTATTAGTGCTTTATAACTTTATTGCAACTTGTTGTGCTTAATGCTTGTCACTAGGGCCCGAGTGCCATGATTTCAGATCTGAACATGTTATTGATTCATTATGATAGTATTGTTTTTGGTCTTATCTACAAGTTGTATACACACGTTGTTGTCCGGAACCTATGGCCCCGAAGTGACAGAAATCGGGATAACCAGAAGGGAATGGCTTTGATGTGAGGATCACATGTGTTCACAGAGTGTTAATGCTTTGCTCCGGTGCTCTATTAAAAGGAGCACCTTAATTGCCAAGTAGTTCCCTAGAGGCCCCGCTGCAAACGGGCTGGCAGGACAAAAGATGTTGTGCAAGTTCTCATTGCGAGCACGTATGACTATATATGGAACACATGCCTAGGATTGTCTAGTACTTGGATGCTTTATCTTATTTATCTGCAATTGCCCTATGTTCTGATTGCTATGTGAATTGTCTTGTCCATGCAACGCCCGTCCATCCATCCCTATGCCTACCGCACTCGAATCCCGCTGTTCACTGCTTTTGTTACTACTGTCTTTGCTTTACTACTGCTGTTACTTTACTATTCCTACTACAAAACTATTGCTACTGATAAACTACTGTGAGCAAGATTGTTTTCAGGTGCAGCTGAATTTACAACTCAGTCGTTAAGGCTTGTAAATATTCTTTGGCTCCCCTTGTGTCGAATCAATAAATTGGGTTTCACTTCCCTCGAAAATACTGCGGTACACCCCCTATACTTGTGGTTTATCAGTTCACGAGAGAACATGGGAGGCCTTTTGTGGCATTGGTGGTTTGAAACCACCCCCTCTCCAAACGCATACGTACCTCCCCTCAAAAGGAAGGAACTACGGGAAATCATCCTTGTGTCTCCGCGTGCTCCATTTTGGTTACCTCTATACTTTACCACACTTTACTTATATCTTGTTCTTGCTTAGATAGTTGTGCTAGTGTGACATATAGGTAAATTCACCTTAGTTTCAATCTAGAGAATTTACCTTTTGTGTAAAATCCTAATTTTAAAAAGAGTAAAATTTGAAGTAGCACCTATTCACCCCCCTCTAGGTGCCCATACGATCCTTTCAATTGGTATTAGAGCCTCAGCTCTTTATTCAGGCTTAACCGCCTAAGAGTGTATGGGTAACCCGGAGGAAGAAGGAGGGGGTGAGACTAGTACCTTGGTGACCATGGTGGATCTCAAGAATTTGGAAACAAGCTTGAGATCCTCCTTGGGCAAAGAAATCCAACAGTTGCATCAACTAGTTGAGAAACTTATTAAGGAAAAGATAGCCTCACCACCTCCCTCTCAAGAGGAACCCCCTCTGATTCCGAATGTCGTGGTGGTGGCATGACATATGCCATGGGTAGGCTAAAGATGGGGCCAAAGTGCGCTAGAGGTATCCAGGGAGGAATAGTGTGGTGATTCCGCACAGAGATGTTTGTATTCTCTCTACCAATGGTGTTTACGGATGCTCCTAGAGTTGTTCGTGGGGAGGATGAAGATGAACCTCTCTACTGCCCACGCCTCTCTCTAGGGTTTTCCCTTAGTAAAAATGACTGACCCCCTTCTATGGAGATCCTGACGTTCCTTATATAGAGGAGGCCAAGTTACAAGCTAGGGCATATGTTGAGGGCATATTCTCTGAATATGCTTCTCCCAAAATAGCAAAGTGGTGCGCCTCTTTTTCCCTTCGTAAGCCGCCCATGATCCATGGTGTAAGCCTCTCCGAGCCCCTCTGCGGCGCGGCGTCACCCGACCAAGAATGGTTTGGCGATGTCACGTTTGTTGGTCCGTACTCGCTGGTCCTCCCCTCTGTCCTCTGCGCTCACGCTATAGTGGAGAGAGAAAACCGCTGACTATGAAGATACCTTCCTTCTCTTATAAGCCAAGTGGTAACCCGGCTCCTGCCTAGCTAACTCATCTCTTGGGTACATGCAAACAAGTAACATTGAGGGTGCCAACATACACTTTATGTCAGCCGAGGTAAGGTTGGGTGAACACCGTCTCGGTCGGGTTGGCCATAACTCGGATGCCTTGAGTTAACTCGGTCAGCTCCAGTTTTGACCTTGCCGTACCTCACCTTACATTGCCATTATACCCTGGCTTTACCCTACCCAGGGTTCTCCCCCAACATTAGTCCCCGAAGCGGGTGCGGTCTTAGCAACTTCGGTTGATAAGGACACAACAGGTTCAACCCGCATAATTCTTTGTTCTTCTTGTTGAGGTATTCTTATGTCAACATGTTCCGAACTTAACTCGGCCTTTTCCTAGTAGACTTGTTGTTTTGTTTGACCTCCCTTGGCTTATTCCAAGTTATTCCTCATTGGCCAGGTTATACTCTCTTATCCGGGTTACCCACTTAGATGTTGGGTTCGCAGCATAGAAAACAATTTTTTTCCTATGATGGGAACTATTATACGCCAAGATCTATCTTTTAGATACAAGAAACGGGTGGATATACATCCATAGAGAACATACCCTCGAAGACAACAAAGCTTTGTTAACGAGATGGAACTCATGGATGATGTAGTCGTACACTTGCCGATCTCAAGATTGTGATGAAGTCCAGCAAGTCCACCAAGTCCAGCTCTAGCACGTCCATCAGATCCAGCTCTAGCAAGTCCAGCACCACCAAGTCCAGCACCGCAAAGCAGCAGTGCATCCGTGATCGCAGACACATCCGGTACCCTGACAACCTCCGTCCCTCGCTCCAGCAAAGTTGCGGAAGCAGCAACTCCTTTTCAGATAAAGCCACCGGGAACATGTATGTCGCTAATCCGAGACCATGGGGAATAATTTCTAGAGGGGGAGAGAGATCCTTCATGAGGAGGTGTGAGATGAGAGGAGGGAGTGGTGGACCTTATATAGGGAGAGGGGCAGCCCCTCACCATGGCCGGCGACCAAAGGAGGTGCCCCCACCTCTTCCACATTCATGTGGGTGGAGCTCCCACTCACATAATTAGCCTCCCACTCAAAATTCCACTCACCTCCATTAAATTTCCACCAAATTTAATGCAAGCTCTCATTAAATAAAACTATTTTATTGATTTTATTCAGAATTTTGTTAATTACTTTAATTAACAAACATTCACATAAACCCCCCGACAACATTTCAATATCATATGCAGAACCAGTTTCTGCAATTTCACCCGAAACAATTCTGGTTTCCATCAAAATGATTCTAGCGCTTTCTTAAATCTTTATCTGAAACATATTTGCTCCAAATGGTGTCGGTATCCCTCAAGTGTGTCACCCACGGATCACGAATAATGCAGACATGATCGAGACCCCTCTCCGATCAATAATCAGTAGCGGGACCTGGACATCCGTACTGATTCCCTCATATTCAACAATGACTCTTGTGATCATGTGAACCTTTAATGCCATAACTAAATCCCTTTGTCTCGCGATATATTTCATGTCCGAGATTCGATCATCGGTATCCAAATACCTAGTTTGATCTCGTTACCGACATGCACTCTTTTCTCGTTCCCGTGATATAACATTCTAGTGATCACATCACTTGCTTGCAAGCTATTTCAATGTGATATCACCGAGAGGTCCCTGAGTATATCTATCCGTCATCGGGATGGACAAATCCCACTCTTGATCCATGAGCCTATACATGGCACCTTCATAGCACTAAACCCACCTTTATAGTCACCCTATTACGGTGTGACGTTTGATGTTATCAAGATACTCTTCCGGTGTTAGTGATTAACATGATCTCATGGTCTAAGGACTAGGATTACTTCGTATGATGTTATAGAAATATAAACATAATGACTTTGATCGTAATGCTATACTTCAGATGAATGTTCATCACATGATTCCACCAATGATGCGACCTCGTTATTAACAACATCCAATGTCCATGATCAGGAAACCTTGATCATCTTGTTAATCAAGGAGCTAGTTTATATGAGAGGCATTACTAGGAACTTTGTATTTTGTTTATTTAACACACATGTATTAATGTTTCCAATTAATACAATTATAGCATGCAAAATAAACATTTATCATAAACATGGAATAAGATAATAACCATTTTATTATTGCCTCTCGGGCATATTCCCTTCAGTCTCCCACTTGCACTAGAGTCAATAATCTAGTTTGTAAACTTGTATATATATAACACCTAGGTGTTGAATATACGCGTCTGCTAGTGGTTACCATAATCTTCAGATCTGGCACTTTTAGGTCCGTGTGTATTTGCATGTCTTTGCGTCTCTACGCATCACTCATTCTCTAATGAGATGGCATTGTATAAATTTAGTCCTTTGTTGAGACCTTTAGTTCCTTTGGGTTAAAACATGTCGATAGTATTGTTCTACAATATATCTTCATAGTATTATCCCGCTGTGAACCACACCTAGTTTGATAACAAACTACTTGACACAAATGCCCTCCTTTGCTGCTACTATGGCAGTCATATACTTAGCCTTTTGTTGTAGTATCCGTCATAATGTCTTAACTTTGGAACTCATCCAAATCCATCATGGAATTTCCTTTCCATAATATTGTGCCACCCATAGTTTAAATTGAGATAAATTTAATTTGTATGTTGTGATAAATTAGTATCAATGTAAAATATTGCAATGAACTATTATCAACTATTTGTCACTTATACATGATATATTTTTAGTTCTTGCAAAGCTCATAAGAATCATTCTGGTATATGCCCATAACATTTAGAGCATTGGACATATCTGTATATGTACATATCACGGTATTATTGATCAAAATCTTCATGTGGTTTTTACCCACCAAGTGTTGAAACATTTGAATCTTGATACAATCCTTTCCATGTAGCAAGAACCTTTCTTATTGTTTCCATATTGAACCCTTTTCAATATCTCATATATGTACGTCTGGCACAACCATATTAGCGCCTCAATCTATCCATATAGACATTGATGCCGAATATTCCGGTTTTGCCCAAGTCTTTCATCAAAATGAAATTCTTAACCCGTGTCAATAAAAGATACATCATTTCCAATAAACAATATGTACTCTGCATAATATATTGGAAATTTGTCTCAGTGCTCCCAGTTAATTTCTTGCAAATGCAAGCATCTTCATCGTCTCCGATGAAATTAAACTCCTTTAACATTTTCATCACGGTGAAGATTCCAACTCCGCTATGCTCACTTCAACTACTAAAGTTTGGATGCCCTTTTAGAACCCTTTGAATTAAAAAAACCCTTCGGACCGTGTCATGTACACGTCCTAGGTAACCATTCTATTAGAAGAACATTGTTTTGTTTGTTCAACTACCATATACCAAATTATATGTAGTGGTTGCTAGATTAATCCGCCAAGACTAAATATCGCTATGAAAGATCAAATCTTGTCATAGTCAACTCCTTGAACATTGCCGTAAATTCCTTTTTGACATGTCGATTATTTCATAGATGTGAAACATCCATGTATATTACTTTATAGATCCAAACATGACCGATAGGCTTCATGCCTTTTCGAAGGGTCTTCCAAGTTCAAAAGCTTGATTTCTCGTGTATGGAAACTATCACGGATTTTATGACTTCTAGTCATTCTATGGAGTCAGGGCCCATCATCGCTTCTTTGCATGCAGTCGGTTCATTATTGTCAAAACAATAATGACTTGTTTATCAAATCTCATTATTTGATTGTTACCCGATGCATATGGTTAAAGTAGGAACTCTAATCTCCAAGATCACAACCTTTGTAATCACGGGAGCCATGAGCATTGTGGCCGCCACCGGAACACTTTCTGGTGTTGCGCTACTTAGCACATTTAGCTCAGGTTCAATAACCTTATCAAAGTTCTATTGTCCTCCCACTTAGGTTTTCACAAAAAATTCCTTCTCAGGAAACTTAACGTTCCAAGCGACAAACTCTTTTGTTCTCGGTGTTATGGAGGAATACCCAACAAATTCTTTGGGATAACCTATAAAGACGTGCTTATCCGACTTTGGTTGTAAACATTTCACTTATGCATAGCATACCAAAATTTAAGAAAAAACATTTTGGGATTTATCCCAAACCATAACTTATATGGTGTCATTTCAACAGATCACGATGGTGATATTTTTAGTGTAAAAGCGGTAGTCTCTAAAGCTTTAATCCTTAAAACATAATGGCAGTTTTATAAATGACACCTTTGATCTTACCATGTCAAACAAGGTTCGATTTGATCTCTTGAGCATACCATACTCCTGTGGTTTATCGAGAAATGCAAATCCATGGAACAATTCCTGAAATCTTAGGTGGTTTGCTAAACCTGTAACTCAAATACCTTGCTTTATGATCAAATCATAAACTCTTTTATTTTCTTGTTATAATGATTTCCCACTTCATCTTGAAAGTCTTTGAACAATTTTCAAATGTTTCATACTTCTTGCTTATTAAGTAAATATATAGATATATTCACTCAAATTTCTGGAGAAAGCATATGAAGTCAAAAGATGCACCGCACATGGCTACATATAATGGACTATGCACATCATCATGCACAATTTCCTATAAGTTAGTCATCCATTCCTCTTTGGCCTATGAACGGAGTTTCAATTATCTCGAGGAAAGTTTCACAAGCGTCAATTGATCAAAATCAAAAGACTCCAAAAAATCCGTCAAATTGGAGTTTCTTCATGTTCTCTTTCTAGTATAATTTAAACAACGATGTCACTTCGTAAGTGATCTTTCAATCATTTGTCTTGCGCCATTTTAGCATTAGTTTTATGGATGTGATTTCTCCAACTAGACTTGTAAAAGTTCATCCATCTTTTATGGAATACGGTAATTATTTGAACAACTATTGTTCTCATTATACTAGAACAAAATGATAATTATTTAATTTTTTTTTGAAGGCAAGCTCTGATGTCAATGAGAAATACAATAACACTTTATTTGTTTTCGATGAACATCATCACATATTCTTTTGCTAGTTACTTAGGTCATTGTAGTTCATGAATTGTGTCATTCTGTATGATATTTCACACCAACCAATTAGGTATCCAATACCGAAGAACCACATTGTTTAACAAGCAAAGAATACAACTATAACATGTATATCATCTATATACCTTAGCTGGACATTTCCAGTCTTTTATTTTCTGCCAAATATTTTATAGATTCTCTTTCAGCATTTTCTTTTTCTTTTAAAATAATCTATCAACATCAACAGTGGCGCCATACATATGACACATAGTCCAAACCATGTATAGTAAAATACTAATACCTTTGGACTTGCACTTTGAAGTAGATCACCATCATCAAATGTTTGGTGTTCTTTCAAAAATCCATACTTTAGTAATCTTTTAGTGTAGTAAACATTTTACTTACATCTTCTATTCATCCTTATCATGACAACTTTCATTATCAAGCTACTATGGCTTATAAGGACGAATCGTGAGTATAATGTCAGTTCCCAAAACCTGTTTGGGAGATTAGGACGTCTAGCATCTCCAACCTTCGCAAATTCTCATACCATGTGAGAACATGTATTTTTCCAAATTATACTCTATCATATTGCAACCATAATTTTTTTTTCAGATATCAAAAATATCTTCCACGCATGATGGCTTCTGAAACAATTCTTTTAGCTCCTAGATAACCTCGATATTAAAAATAACTTTTGAATATCAAGAATCATGGAGGCAAACATGATACTTTAGATACTAACATTGGAATTCTTACGCTCGATTTAATATTACTTATTAAACTTCATGGAATAAATAGAGTTTGCCGAAAGTTTTCAATAGGACTTCTAAAATTGACATTCAAAACAATACGATACCAGTTTGTAAAGTAAATATCTAGAATTCTATAATTCTATTATCTTAATTAAAACTAAGCATAAGGTAGTAAACATATGTCAATGACTACAAAAAATTATGTAAATTCACTTTGATTTAGTTTATGACAAATTGAGTTCGACTAATCCAAATTAGAAATGAACTCCTACTCAAAAACGACATCCCTCATGTCTTTTTTGGTGATTACATGAACCAAATCCACTACACCAAGTCCGATCATCACGTGAGTCGGTGTAGCTTCAAAGGCGAGCATCTATATGGGCATCATATCTACTATATGAATCATGCTTAACCTTTCGGTCCGTGTTCCGAGGCCATATATGTACATGCTAGGCTCGCCAATTAAGAACCTTAGTACTTGCGTGTGTAAAACTGTCTTACACCTGAAATATGGTCATGGATTCAAGTACACCCGATCATCGCGTGATGTCTTGAAGTGGAAAAACATAAACGGTGTGTACTTAAGGGAGAACACATTTTTATCTTGATATCTAAATGAGGGATCATCTTATAATGCTACTAAAATTCTAAAATAGCAATATAAGATGCAAACATCATATGTGTAAAGTGGAATGATACGGTCCATGCATTTGACACCATCATGTGCATCGTGGTATGATCTCTATCATTCCTTTGTGTGTAAGACAAAGGTCTATGGAACTTACACGTTAGGTGTGTTGTAAGGGTATCTACCATACATCAACTTACAACATTACATATCATGACACTAGCCCCACAACAATATAAACTAGACGCCTCTAATTTATCCATTGCAAGTTTTACGTGGCTTAGGGCTTTTGGAGATAGAACCGGACTTACCTACGAACATGGAACCATAATGATGATAACTAAATTATTAGCAACTCATTGTAAATCATATATTGACTATAGTAGGAGAGACAGACACCTGGTAGCCACTTATGCAAAACTAGTTGCATGTTAGTCGTGGAACCGGTCTCATGTGTGAGGACATGTAAAGTTAGTCCGGGGCGCTTCATCCCACTATGCCACCAATATCCAAAATACATGAAGGAAGCAATAACATGATCATCATCGCCCACATATAAAAATATGTGTACTACCCGTGCAAAGCACCTACGCATAGATCAGGCTCTGATACCACATATGGGATTGTAGCATAGAAAACAAAAAAATTCCTATGATGAGAAATATTATACGCCAAGATCTATCTATTAGATACAAGCAACGGGTGGATATACATCCATAGAGAACATACACTCGAAGACAACAAAGCTTTGTTAACAAGATGGAACTCGTGGATGATGTAGTCGTACACTTGCCGATCTCAAGATCATGATGAAGTCTAGCAATCCAGCAGGTCCAGCTCTAGTACGTCCATCAGATCCAGCTCCAGCAAGTCCAACACCACCAAGTCCAACACCGCAAATCAGCGGTGCATCTGTGATCACGCACACGTCCTGTACCCCGACAACCTCTATCCCTCGCTCTAGCAAAGCAGCGGAAGCAACAACTCCTTTCTAGATAAAGCCACCGAGAACATGTATCTCACTAATCCGAGACCATGGGGAATAATTTCTAGAGGGGGAGAGAGATCCTTCACGAGGAGGTGGGAGATGAGAGGAGGGAGTGGGGGCCTTATATTGGGAGAGGGGGGAAGCCCCTCACCATGGACGGCGTCCAAAGGAGGTGCCCCCACCTCTTCCACATTCATGTGGGTGGAGCTCCCACTCACATAATTAGCCTCCCACTCAAAATTCCACTCACCTCCATTAAATTTCCACAAAATTTAATGCAAGCTCTCATTAAATAAAAATATTTTATTTATTTTATTCAGAATTTTATTAATTACTTTAATTAACAAAAAATCACATTAAACCCCCTACAACATTTCAATCACATGCAGAACCAGTTTCTGCAATTTCACCCGAAACAATTCCGGTTTCCATCGAAATGATTCCAGCGCTTTCTTAAATATTCATCAACATATTTGATCCAAATGGTATCGGTATCCCTTAAGTGTGTCACCCTACGGTTTGTGAATAATGCAGACATGATCGAGACCCCTCTCCGATCAATAATTAGCAGCAGGACGTGGAGATCCGTACTGACTCCCACATATTCAACGATGACTCTTGTGATCATGTGAACCTTTAACGTCGTAACGAAATACCTTTGTCTCGCAATATATTACATGTCCGAGATTCGATCATCGGTATCCAAATACCTAGTTTGATCTCCTTACTAACATGCACTCTTTTCTCATTCTCGTGATATAACATTCTAGAGATCACATCACTTGCTTGCAAGCTATTTCAATGTGATATCACCGAGAGGTCCCTGAGTATATCTATCCGTCACCAGGATGGAAAAATCCCACTCTTGATCCATGAGCCTCTACATAACACCTTCGTAGCACTGAACCTACCTTTACCCTATTATGGTGTGACGTTTGATGTTATCAAGATACTCTTTCGGTGTTAGTGATTAACATGATCTCATGGTCTAAGGACTAGGATTACTTCATATGATGTTATAGCAATATAAACATAATGACTTTGATCATAATGCTATACTTCGGATGAATGTTCATCACATCATTCCACTAATGATGTGACCTCGTTATTAACAACATCCAATGTCCATGATCAGGAAACCTTGATCATCTTGTTAATCAACGAGCTAGTTTATATGAGAGGCATTACTAGGAACTTTGTATTTTGTTTATTAAATACACATGTATTAACGTTTCCAATTAATAAAATTATAGCATGTAAAATGAACATTTATCATAAACATGGAATAAGATAATAACCATTTTATTATTGCCTCTCGGGCATATTCCCTTCATTAGATTTCTTCCTTTTCGCGTACACTTCCCCACGTCCCACGTGGAGGGTAATCATTACTTTGCCTCATTTTAAGGGCCTGCGTCAGTTACTGTGCATGATGTCAGGAATTACTGCGCAATAGTTAAATTGTGGTTGCCTCTTTGATAACCGCAACACCACATCGCGTCACTAGATCAACAACGATGTGTGACCCTCTCTATGGCTTGCATCTGATTGGTTGATCCGGCGAATACACGGCCACAGCGTGCGGCCTGATGACCCACAAGTATAGGGGGTGTACCGCAGTATTTTCGAGGGAAATCAAACCCAATTTATTGATTCGACACAAGGGGAGCCAAAGAATATTTATAAGCCTTAACAACTGAGTTGTCAATTCAGCTGCACCTGGAAACAATCTTGCTCATAGCAGTTTATCAGTAGCAATAGTTTTGTAGTAGGAATAGTAAAGTAACAGCAGTAGTAAAGCAAAGACAGTAGTAACAAAAGCAGTAAACAGTGGGATTCGAGTGCGGTAGGCATAGGGATGGATGGACGGGCGTTGCATGGACAAGACAATCCACATAGCAATGAGATAAAGCATCCAAGTACTAGACAATCCTAGGCATGTGTTCCATATATAGTCATACGTGATCGCAATGAGAACTTGCACAACATCTTTTGTCCTGCCAGCCCGTTTCCAGCGGGGCCTCTAGGGAACTAATGGAAATTAAGGTGCTACTTTTAATAGAGCACCGGAGCAAAGCATTAACACTCCGTGAACACATGTGATCCTCACATCAAAGCCTTTCCCTTCCGGTTATCCCGATTTCTGTCACTTCGGGGCCATAGGTTCCGGACAACGACGTGTGTATACAACTTGCAGATAAGACCAAGAACAATACTATCATAATGAATCAATAATAAGTTCAGATCTGAAATCATGGCACTCGGGCCCTAGTGACAAGCATTAAGCACAACAAGTTGCAACAAAGTCATAAAGCACTAATAAAAGATACTAGGCACCATGCCCTAACAATCTGATGCCATTACATGAACGATCTCATCCAATCCCTACCATCCCCATAGCCTACAGCGGGGGATGACTCACTCATAGATGGAGGAAACATGATGGTCGATGGAGATGATGGTGGAGGTCGATGGAGATGGCTCCGGGGGCACTTCCCCCTCCCGGCAGGGTGCCGGAACAAAGACTTTCAGTCCTCCAAATCTCCCCTTCAGTGGCGGCGGCGCAGCGGAACTTTTCGTGGAAAAACGTCGAACCCCCCGTAGTTTTTAGGTGAGAAGGCTTCTTATAGGCGAAGAGGGAGACCGAGGGGGTGCCTGGGGCCACCACACCATGCCCTGGCGCGGCCAGACCCAGCCCGCGCCTGGGGGCGGGGGGGGGGGGGGGGGGGGGGGGGTGTGGCCAGCCCCTGGCCCTCCTCCGTCTCGTATTCTGGCTCCTAGAGTCTTCTGGAAAAATAGGCACTTTGGCTTTTGTCCCGTCCAATTCCGAGAATATTCATTTTCTAACTTTCCTGGAACCAAAAACAGCAGAAAACAGGCAGCTGGCACTGTGGCTCTTGTTAATAGGTTAGTCCAAGAAATCATATGAAAAGTACTCCAAAGTGTGGACAAAACACAAGAAAGTGGATAAAACCAAGCATGGAGCATCAAAAATTATAGATACATTTGCAATGTATCAACATCCCCAAGCTTAAATCCTGCTCGTCCTTGATTAGGTAAGTGATAAAAAGAAAGAATAATCTTTGAGGTGACATGCACCATGAAAGACTTGACAAAAATAGTTGTAAAACATTCAAAGCTGGGATCATAGTACTTCAATCATAACATGAAAGACAAAGTTCTAGCGATAAGACAAAGAAACTATGATGCAACATGAAAAGGCACAAACAAAAGATTCATGAATAACAATGCTTTGCAAGACGTTTGTTTGTTTCACATAAAGAAAACATAGCATAGTGGTAATCAGCTTGTCCCTCATAGAGTAGCAAATATAAATGCATAGGACACCTTCAAAGTTCACAAGAGTGACTAGATACAAATAGTTTCAAACAAGCAATATCAAGGTATGCATCAATCAACAAGTCTTGGGACAATGCACATAGAACTAAGAATGGCCACTATGCTCTCAAGAAAGTGCTCAAAGAATAAGTGGAGACTCAACAAGTAAAAGAAAAAGGTTTTGAATAGTTTGAAAGGCTTCCAAATGCTGAAAGTATGGTACTCATTAGCTTTGAGCTCTCATTGCCCCTATCATAAGCATCTTTAATGTGGTTAAGGTGAAAGTGAGGTCCAATCTGAGTTATATGCTTGACAGACTATAAACTGGAAATCCCAAGTCCCTTGAGTACGAGGGCCGCTCCTCATGGTACTCAACTTTAGTTACCGGTAAGTTCTTGTCATCGTAAGTATGTGCGTATCATTGAGAACCGCCAACGGGGTACCCCTTGCCCGATGATACGGAAGAATCCCCATATGAAAATGACAAGGCAAGCAGACAATGAGTATGTCAGCAATCTTCTTATTTACCATGGGAAAATGGTGCTTTTTTCTCTCTTTCCTCTTTTCATAAAACTCTTTTTTTTCTTTTTCTCAATAGCTATCTCTCTCTTTTTTTATAAGAAGAATGCTTCATAGATATCATTATGGTTACGCTGCAGGTTTCCACCATGTCAGCATGGATTAGACCAGCGGCCCAGGCGTTTCTCTAACACACATACATAACTCCATGGACTTACAAGCTCCCCTTTTATTTCACACCGACGACATCCGCAAACAAAAGAGCAAGGTATCAACTGTGTATATATTTACAAGTGTTGAAAGCGTTCCCCGTGACAGCATGGTTTTGCTAATCCCCAGCCTATAATTAGCAAGCATATAACTTTCATGGAGAGTTCACAATGGTTCAGGTTTATTAAGTGCAGGAAATAAAGTGTGCCATCAAGTTCCTGAGAGCTTTACTAACTAACTTTCTCATAACAAGCAAACATTTTATTCGGAAGAAAACAAGGCATAATGAATATGCACAGAAGTAGCAAATGATGCTAATAGGTAGGTATGGTGGACACTTTGGCAATATTTGGTTTTGGGGAGTTGGAAACATGAGTGAAACATACTCAGTGAATGTGAAGGCTAGCAATAGTAAGGGAGCGACAAACGAGAGAGCAATAATGGCCATAATCATGTAGAGCGACAAAACATCATTGATCAAAGCATAAAGTGATACTACAAGTTGAAAACTAAAGGATCATAAAGGCTTATGGTGACTTGAGATAGTCATAACATGGTGTGAGCATGTGCCAAGTCAACCCAAATAAAGCATCAAAGGAGAATACCACTATACTATGCTTAAAACAACGCATGATTCATCCAAGGCACATTAAGCAATCTCAATTGTTTATAACAAGTCATGCTACAGCAAAGAATACTAATCATAAAGCCAAAACAATATCAAGCATGGCATGACAAAGCATAGGCCACAGTCAAAAACAAGCTCTCTTTACCACTTAAGCATGAGCTTTCCTACTCTTTTCCAAACCATTTGAACACCAATGTAAGAAAGAGGGGGTCCAACCAACTTATTCAGAAAATTAAGCAAACCAAGAAAACTAAAAAACAAAACAAAAACGAAAAAGAAGACGCTCCAAGAACAACACAACTGTGCATGAAACAATAAAAATGAAGCGTTTGGAAGAAACCTGGGATTTTTATTGATGAAGAAGGGGATGCCTTGGGCATCCCCAAGATTTGACGCTTGTACTTCTTGGATATTTCTTGGGGTGACACGTGTGGCATCCCCAAGCTTGATCTTTAGTCCATCCTTCATCTCATTACTCATTCCTTTCATACACCTGAAATTTTTCCTTCATACAAAACTTCACACAATCTCATTAGCAACATTAGTGCACTTAAGATAAATAAGTCTCAAGGTTCAGTTCTAACACCAAATAAACTTCCATTAGAACACTAGATACTGTAGCACTTCCCTAAAAAAGCTCAATTCCCCAAAGGAACTCAAGAAGGAACTAACAAGAAGCAAATGCAGAAAATGGCAGAAATCTGTCAAAACAGACCAGCAGGTAAATACGAATTTTTTCGAAGACCTTATGTTGCTCAAATCAAAAAGTGTTGAACTAATGAAATTTAGATAAAAACCTGCGGAAGAAGCACAAAAATTCACGCCTCTAAAAGACGTTCAGATATTTCACACGAATTTTGGTGAAGCACAGAAATCTGTTTCGGGACAGCAACTTTCCCAGTCATTACTTCTCTCTCATTAGAGGTTACTCTTGGCACAAAAAGCAAATAAAAAGGATAAGGAGAGGTCATTACAGAGGTAATAACTTTCAAGACTCAACTAAAACTATTGGGTTATCTCCTAACAAGTACTTTTCTTTAACGCCTTTAAGTTAGGCATAAGAAGCAAAAACTAAAATGGATAGAATAGAAGTAAGCGGAGATAATCATGGTGAAAACATTGTTTTGTTCAATGAAATCCTTTTGTTAACAAGGTTGATCAGGTCTTGTTACCAAAACAATTCCATATGAGACAAAACTTTGTATCCCACTAATGATTATGTTACCTCAACCTTGATAGCAATGGTCCCAATCATAATAGTTTCAAATTTTTCTCTTCGTATGGGACAATATATTTATCCAACTTGAATGACCTCAACATGTTCAATTGAATTCAAACCATAAGTCCTTTCAATCTTCTTGAGGAAATAGACAATGTGTTCATTGAAGGTCACCTTCCCTTGATTACAATTAATAACAGTTCCTGCAGTATTTAAGAAAAGGTCTCCCAAGAATAATAGACATATTATCATCTTCATGCATAAAAGTTTGAGAGGATGCTCTCATAAGAAATATGAGTTGAAGTAAAAGAGAGCATCAAGGAGAAAATCCAAAACACATTTAAGTCTAACCCACTTCCTATGCATAGGAATCGTGTATGCAAATAAATTTGCAAAGAACAAAGTGATAGGCATAGGAAGATAAAACAAGAGGAACTTCAAAACTTTCAGCACATAGAGAGGTGTTTCAATACCATGAAAACTTCCACGACCATATTTTCCTCTCTCATAATAATTTTCAGTAGCCTTATGCAGAAACTCAACAATATAACTATCACATAAAGCATGCTCTTCATGATCTACAACCACTAGAGCTTTATTATAAATAGTTTCAAGAGAAACCTCAGGAACATAACATTCATTCTCCTTTAGTAAGCAAGGGGGACAATCAAATAATGTAAGGAATAAAGAGGTACTCTCATTAGAAGGTAGGCATGGGTAGCTAATCCATTCTTCCTCCTTTTGTTCATCACTCTCCTCCTCTTTTTCATCTAATGGGATTTCAGGTTCATCAATTTCTTCTTCCATAGGATCCTGCAAGGCATTAGTCTCTTCCATTTGTGGAAAGCATCTATTAAAATATTCAAGAATATAGAAATTTTCATCCTTGTAATTATCAAAGCAAAATTTAAGTATACCATACACCTCATATTTGTAAGGTGAATCATCAATATTTTCAAGCAAACTAGCAAGTTCAAAAGCACCCTTCCAAGCAATAAATTCTTCAATTTGTTCCGCATCATAAAAGTCATAAATTCCTTTAGCATAGGAAGATATGTATCATTATCACTATACTCACATTGAAAAGGGATGTGTTTATAACTCTTTCTGCAACAAGACTCATCACAGCAATAAGTAACATTATAAGTAGAGCACATGTTTCTAGCAATGGTATACAATCTATTAATTTGTTCCCATAAGTGTTTCCATTTTTGTGACAAGCGGTGTTCCTTATAATAATATTTTTGATCTTCCGTGAACCCACCTTGCCAATAAGCTTCAGTTTCAAAGAAACCAACCATTGACAACAAGCATGATAAAGCAAGACAATAACAGACCAACGAAAACAACAACTAGAGTAGGAACTATTTTTTTTGTATTTTTGATAAAGAAACAAGAAAACAAGGAGAAAGATAAACTTAGCTTGAACAATAGAGAATCCAAGTGAACTTGATAAATAAAGCTATGCTCCCCGGCAACGATGCCAGAAAATAGTCTTGATGACCCACAAGTATAGGGGGTGTATCGTAGTATTTTCGAGGGAAGTGAAACCCAATTTATTGATTCGACACAAGGGGAGCCAAAGAATATTTATAAGCCTTAACAACTGAGTTGTCAATTCAGCTGCACCTGGAAACAATCTTGCTCACAGCAGTTTATTAGTAGCAACAGTTTTGTAGTAGGAATAGTAAAGTAACAGCAGTAGTAAAGCAAAGACAGTAGTAACAAAAGCAGTAAACAGTTGGATTCGAGTGTGGTAGGCATAGGGATGGATGGATGGGCGTTGCATGGACAAGACAATTCACATAGCAATCAGAACATAGGGCAATTGCAGATAAATAAGATAAAGCATCCAAGTACTAGACAATCCTAGGCATGTGTTCCATATATAGTCATACGTGCTCGCAATGAGAACTTGCACAACATCTTTTGTCCTGCCAGCCCGTTTGCAGCAGGGCCTCTAGGGAACTACTGGCAATTAAGGTGCTCCTTTTAATAGAGCACCGGAGCAAAGCATTAACACTCTGTGAACACATGTGATCCTCACATCAAAGCCTTTCCCTTCCGGTTATCCCGATTTCTGTCACTTCGGGGCCATAGGTTCTGGACAACGACGTGTGTATACAACTTGCAGATAAGACCAAGAACAATACTATCATAATGAATCAATAATAAGTTCAGATCTGAAATCATGGAACTCGGGCCCTACTGACAAGCATTAAGCACAACAAGTTGCAACAAAGTCATAAAGCACTAATAAAAGATACTAGGCACCATGCCCTAACAATCTGATGCCATTACATGAACGATCTCATCCAATCCCTACCATCCCTATAGCCTATAGCGGGGGATGACTCACTCATAGATGGGGGAAACATGATGGTCGATGGAGATGATGGTGGAGGTCGATGGAGATGGCTCCGGGGGAACTTCCCCCTCCCGCCAGGGTGCCGGAACAAAGACTTCCAGTCCTCTGAATCTCCCCTTCGGTGGCGGTGGCGCAGCGGAACTTTTGGTGGAAAAACGTCGAACCCCCTGGAGTTTTTAGGTCAGAAGGCTTCTTATAGGCGAAGAGGGAGATCGAGGGGGTGCCTGGGGCCACCACACCATGCCCTGGCGCGGCCAGGCCTAGCCCTTGCCTGGGGGGGGGGGTGGCCAGCCCCTGGCCCTCCTCCGTCTCATATTCTGGCTCCTGGAGTCTTTTGGAAAAATAGGCACTTTGGCTTTTGTCCCGTCCAATTCCGAGAATATTCATTTTCTGACTTTCCTGGAACCAAAAACAGCAGAAAACAGGCAGCTGGCACTGTGGCTCTTGTTAATAGGTTAGTCCAAGAAATCATATGAAAAGTACTCCAAAGTGTGGACAAAACACAAGAAAGTGGATAAAACCAAGCATGGAGCATCAAAAATTATAGATACATTTGCAATGTATCACGGCCCGCTGAGCACCGCGATCCCAATACCCCCACAGGAGCATGGTTAAATAGGGGAGCGAGGGTGCCTCTTAGCCATTTCCCCGCTTGCTCAATCTGCCTCTACCCCCTCTTCTTATTGCTCGTTGCCGCCACCGCTGCTTCCGCTTAGTGCTAGCATCGTCACTACCGCTCGCTGTCCCTTGCCTGCTTCCCTGCAGCTGTGCCACTTGCTGCTGCTATGGGTCCACGCCAGTTAAGACCCCTCTCCCCCGCCTTAGATTACGTCTGCGAGGAAGGGGATCTAGAGATGTCGTAGGAGATGGCCGCTGTCAAGGAACACTAAGATGGTGGCGCTGCCCATGAGCGCGACACCTAGGCCGGTTCTTGGGTGAGCCAGGACGACCTAGATTGGATCTTCCGGACCCGCCGCATACTCGCCAGAGTCCACTACCGCCTCGCTGGTGACGAACTTGCCCCTTCTCCTGAGCCGGGTGAGTTTGTAGTTTTCCTCTCCCGCTTCTAGCATGGGTTCGGCCTCCCATCAGCGAGTTTTACCTTTGTTTCTGCCTTTATTTCCGGGGTTGAGGGGTACCTCGTCCTATGGCCCTCCCTAGTAATTTGGTTCAAGTTCTTTGGCTTCCGAGCCAATGTTATTCTGAACAAGGACCTTCGCTCCGCCGACAAATATCTGAACCAATGTTCTTTGGCTTCCATCTCACCTCGGAAAGAATCCGAGTTCCCCTGAGTTGCTGGCTTGGTGTTCTGCGAAGGATGGGCCAAGACGTTCTTCTACGTGAAGAATACTACCTTGGAGGACAAGATTTGTCCGCCCCTTTCTCTATTGGTGTCCCTGATAGAACTCGGTGGAGCCGGATCCCTAGTAGATTAAAATCAAATGCCTTGGTAGATTTGGTGGAGAAGCGCATCACCAAATTGAAGTTGTTGGGGATGTACGGTGAGGACATAATGATCACCTTCATCCGGAGCCGAGTCTCCCCATTGCAGCAACGCACCCACAAGCTTTGTCTCATGAGGGGGCACCTCGACCCCAACCGAACCTCATAATATGAGCTCTTTGATGCTCAGATCTTCCGCCGGGTTAAGGTTATCTTCAAGACCACAATGACCGAAGAGTGGGAGTGGGGGCTTGAGAACTTCAACCAAGATAAGCCAACTCAGATGGTATATCTTTCACGTGACCCTTTTTCCAAGTTACATCTTATGTAGGTCAGTGTCATTTATATGACCTTTTTGTCCTATTCCTTTCAAAAAATTCTTCAGCAAACCATTGAGGATGGCGCGGACCCGTCCCTCTAGTAGGGGAAGGACCGTGATACCTCAGATATGGAGGAGCCGGATTCTGAAGACTTCTTGCCCGTTCCGGACCCTGCCTTCGGCTGACCTTCTGGTAAGGCTTTTGTCTTAAGGGATTGGCCGGATGACGATGAAGATGATGATATTGAGATCTTGGAGGTATATGATCTTGTGCCTATCTCATATGCTTTTTCGGCTGATCCAACTCTAGCTGACCCGGCTGGTCAGGTCCACACCGATCCTCCTCTTGCCGTGGGCGAGTGAGCGCCTGCCCCGGTGAAGAAACGAGATGCTACCTCGACTCCTCCGCCTGAGCCGCCTAGGATCAGAAAAACGATTTAAGAAATCCGGCAACAAGGCCTCCAACAAGATTCCTACTAAGGCCACCGTCCGGAGAGCCCTGAAGCCCAAGGAACCACCTACTGCATCCGAGTAAGCTCTTCTTTCCTTCCTTGTTCCTTGAGTAGCTTCTCGCCCTTTACATGTATTTCTTGTTTCTCTCTTTCTGTTCTAACATGATATCTGTTTTTTGTCTGACTCGGCAGGGCCCCCAAGGACATCTCCCAAAGCGGCTCGAGCATAGACTCACCTATTCGAGGCGATCCACCTTCTCCTCATCGTGATGCGCTCCTCCCCTAAGTCCCATCTAGGAGAGCTCTGCCGCTGCGCCGAATCTCAGCCCATCTCAGCAAGAGGAAGGCAATGTCGGTGCGGAGGAGGGTGGCACTACCAAGGATGTGATTATGCCGGACCGGCCTAGTGCCTCTTCTGCTCAGCATCAACAAGTGTTGATGAAGGTGCCAGCAACATCGGCACTGAGAAAGTTTCTACCAAGGTGCCGCTGACTCCGGCACCGATCCAAGTTCAACCTTAGCCATCTCCAGCTCTAGCTCCAAGTTCCTCTGCGCCAGCAACTCCTGCCTTGTCCGAGTCTGTCCAGACTCGGCGAGAAGACCAAACTCGGCCTAGCTCGAAGGCCAAATCTCCCTTGCCAACTTCTTTGGCCGGAGCCTAGCCTCCAGCTCCACAACAGCAGGCCAAGTTCGCCACCAAGGCCAAGAAAGCTGCCGAGGTGACCAACGGCTAGAAGGCTTCCGAGGCAGCCAAGACCACGCCCAAAGGATCAACGGCCAGGTCTGGGCAGTGCACCCTTGTGTCCATGATGCAACAAGGCAACTCTGCTTCCGACTTTGACGCTGATAAACAACTTTCTCTACATACCATCCCGACCGCAACTCAAACTCCCCGGAAAGCTACTCACGCCAAGGGCTTGGTCGTGACTCGGACTCTCAGCAGGTAGAGCTATGGCTCGCTCACTGAGTACATCGACAACTGGAATAATGTCGAGTATGTCGATGTCAGCTCCGGTAACCTGGCGAAATTTGGCCCCGCGGAGATTGGTGCCTAGATGAATACTGCTGCCAAAGCCATTGGTTATGCCAGCAAGATGATGGAGGTAAATATTTCAGCCATCCCCTTACATATGAACAAGTAGTTGTAGATATATCCTCTAGTCCTCGAGCCTCTGAGGAGTAATGCGTTACTCGGTCAGATGCTCTTAAATCTGAAGTACTTCAATTGCATTAAATTCCTTAGTAGTTTCAAATATCCAATCACCTTGCACCAGGTTAGGTTCCACCCGACTCGGATCTCACTAACTTCAAATATTCACTCACCTAGAGCCGGGTTAAGTTCCACTTGGCCCGAGTCTTTAGTAACTTCGAATATTCACTCACCTAGAGCCAGGTTAAGTTCCAGTTGGACTGGATCTGACTAATTTCAAATATTCATTCACCTAGAGCCGGGTTAAGTTCCACTTGGCCCGGATCTGACTATGTTCAAATATTCATTCACCTAGATCTAGGTTAAGTTCCACTTGGCCCGAATCTGACTAAGTTCAAATATTCATTCGCCTAGAACCGGGTTAACTTCCACTCTTCCCGGATCTAATCAAGTTCAAATATTCACTCACCTAGAGCCGGATTAAATTCCACTTGTCCTGGGTCTTGCGTAACTTCAAATATTCCTTATTATGCATGAGCTAACACTTTCCTTTTCAGATCACCACCAACCGCCTGACCATTGAGTTTTAGTGGCTTTTGGATACACACAAGGATATTTTTGCAAAGCATAAGGCCCTGCTGCCTGAGCTAAAAAAGAAAAGTAAAGTGTTATCTTTGATATTCTCACTTTTGCTTCTCTTCATCTTGATATTGCCGAATTAACTCTTGACTTAGATTTTGCAGCCGATGTGGAAGCTGAGAACAAGGCATTGAGGAAGAAGCTAGCAGAGATGAAAGGTAACTTTCCTTCACTCCTCATCCTTTGTCCTTTTTCATTTTGACTCGGCAGGTAATTATACCTCGGCTCTACCGGGTCAAAAAATCATTGCAGTGTCTCTTCAAGATAGCATGCCCCTGCCTGACATGATGCTCCTTTTCCTCGAACAAGCAGGCAACATCAGGCCTAGCTAAAGGAGAAAGATGATGAGGTTGCTCGGTTCCGTGGTGAGAACAAGGCCCTCAAGCTCTCCTAGAAGAATGAACTTGAAAATTTAGATCAGGAGTTCTCTGATGCCAAGGCTCAACTCACGGGTTAGCTTGACAAGAGCAGAGGACTTCTCCAAGAAGCCGAGGCTAAAGTTGAGTTGCTGACCGCTGCTCTCGAGGAATTCCGGAAGAACCAGGAGAGTTGGCTTGCCCGGCTGACTCAGATCCACGGCCTCATCGCTCGTAAGCTTCTTGTTCTGAATTTGTTTCATGCTACCGAGGTTACTCTGCCCTTTGCATTTTTTGAGTTGCTCTTGTTTGTGTTTTCAGAGGATTTCCCTCAGTCAAAGGCCCGCTTTGATGTTGCCATTATCAAGATCTGGGAGAAGAGGGTTGATGCCAGACCTATCTCGGAAGACATAACTATGGACGAGTCCTTGGCTGGCCTTACGACCTGCCTCGAACCCATGAAGATCTTCAGGGTGGGCCTCCTCCTGGCTGCCATCCATGCTTTCCATATCCGGTGGTCAAGTGAGACTGATCCAGTGAGAGTTGTCGCGCTGATCGAGAAACTTCAGGAAAGCATCACCCAACTCAGCTTGTGGCGAGAATCTGCTACCCGCGCTGGAGCTGATACAACATTGTCCTTTGTGTTGTATTGGTATGAGGGCGTTTATTTGAATGTGCTTAGCATCCTCCGCACCAGATCTAGATGGACCAACAATCCAGACCACATCGCCCAGCGCCAAGCCCGTGCCTATGAGCTCATCCAATATGCCCATACTCATCAATGGTTAGGGGCCGAGCTTCCTCGAAGCCGTTGACGATGGTATGTTGAGGAAGAAGCCAAAGGTTAAAAGGCCGAGGATGAAGAGCAAGAAGGTTTAGATTACACCGAGGAAGCCGAGGACATTGAGGATGCCTGATGACCCACAAGTATAGGGGGTGCATCATAGTATTTTCAAGGGAAGTAAAACCCAATTTATTGATTTGACACAAGGGGAGCCAAAGAATATTTATAAGCCTTAACAACTGAGTTGTCAATTCAGCTGCACCTGGAAACAATCTTGCTCATAGTAATTTATCAGTAGCAACAATTTTGTAGTAGCAATAGTAAAGTAATAGCAGTAGTAAAAGTAAAGACAGTAGTAACAATTGCAGTAAACAATAGGATTAAAGCGTGGTAGGCATAGAGATGGATAGACGGGCGTTGCATGGACAAGTCAATTCATATAGAAATCAAGATATAGGGCATTTGCAGATAAATAAGATAAAGCATCCAAGTACTAAATAATCATAGGCATGTGTTCCATATATAGTCATACGTGCTGGCAATGAGAACTTGCACAACATCTTTTGTCCTGCCACCCCGTTTGCAGCGGGGCCTCAAGGGAACTACTATCAATTAAGGTGCTCCTTTTAATAGAGCACCAGAGCAAAGCATTAACACTCGGTGAACACATGTGATCCTCACACCAAAGGCATCCCCTCCGGTTATCCCGATTGCTGTCACTTCAGGGCCGTTGGTTCCGGACAACAATATGTGTATACAACTTGTAGCTAAGACCATAAAAAATACTATCATAATGAATCAATAACATGTTCAGATCTGAAATCATGGCACTCGGGCCCTAGTGACAAGCATTAAGCATAACAAGTTGCAACTAAGTCAAAAAGCACTAATAATAGATACTAGGCAACATGCCCTAACAATCTGATGCCATTACATGAATGATCTCATCCAATCCCTACCATCCCCATAGCCTACAGCGGGGGATTACTCACTCATGGATGGGGGAATCATGGATGGTCGATGGAGAAGCGATGGTGATGATGATGGCAATGATCTCATCCAATTCCCCATCCCGGTAGGGTGCCAGAATGGAGTTTCTGGTTCCGATTCACGAAATATGGTGGTGGCGGCGTAGCGGAACTCTCTCTGGAAAAATGTCGACCCCCCTTGGTTTTTAGGTCAAGATGCAACTTATAGGCGAAGAGGGAGGTCGAGGGGGTGACCAAGGCGGCCACACCACCCCTAGGTGTGGCTGGCCTGGCCGGCGTGGCCAGGTGGTGTGGGCCCCTCGTGACCCTCCTCTGTCTTGTCTCCTGGCTCCATGAGTCTTCTGGTGAAATAGGATTTTTGGCATATTTTTCGGGATTTTTCCTGATAGTTGATTTTCTGCACAAAAACTAGACACCAAGGTAATTCTGCTGAAAACAATGCTAGTCCATGTTTGTTGTATCGAAATCACACAAGTTTAGAGGAGAAACAATAGCAAAAGTGTTCGAGAAAGTAGATACGTTTTGGACGTATCAACTCCCCCCAAGCTTAGCTTATTGCTTGTCCTCAAGCAATTCAGTTGAAAACTGATTGTGATAAAAGAAACTTTCACGAACACATTTGCTTCATAAGATGTATATATTCTCAGCATATGATCAAGTACTTGGTCAATTCATAATAAGGAGCATGCAAATAAGGTTACTCAATAGTTATTGCAAGCTATGAAGAGATTCCAACTGAAAAATAGTAAGTATCATGAAACATAAACATAAGCAACATTGCAATGCTCATAAAAAGGTATGATAGAGTGGTATCTCGCTTGTCTTTGATTGTAGAGCAAACATAAATGCCAAGGCACCTCTGAAGTTCAAATGAAGACTAGAAGTAAAGATATCAATTATACAAGCATCAAAGTCATGACACAATTAATCAAGTTTTGAGACAAGCATATTACACTAAGAATGACAACTATGCTCTCAAGAAAGTGCTCATAGAATAGGTGGTGACTCAACAAGGGAATCAAAACGTTTTGAAAAGTTTGAAAGGATTCCAAATGCTGAAAGTATGGTACTTATTAGCTTTGAGCTCTCATTGCCCCTATCATAAGCATCTTTAAATGGTTAAGGTGAAAGTGAGGTCCAATACGAGTTATATGCTTGACAGACCATAAACTGGAAATCTCATGTCCCTTGAGTACGAGGGACTCTCCTCATGCTACTCAACTTTAGTTACCGGTAAGTTCTTGTCATAGTAAATACATGTGTATCATAGAGAACTGCCAACGGGGTACCCCTTGCCCGATCATACGGAAGAATCCCCATATCAAAATGACAAGGCAAGCAGACAACGAGCACCTCAGCAATCTTCTTATTTACCATGGGAAAATGGTGCTTTTTTCTCTCTTTCCTCTTTTTTCATCATCTTTTTTTCTTTTTCTCAACAACTATCTCTCTCTTTTTTTATAAGAAGAATGCTTCATAGATTGCTCATTATGGTTATGCTGCAGGTTTCCACCATGATTAGGCATGGATTAGACCGGCGGCCCAGACGTTTCTCTAACACACATACATAATTCCATGGACTTACAAGCTCCCCTTTTATTTCACACCGACAACATCCGTAAACAAAAGAGCATGATATCAACTGGGTATATATTTACAGTTGTTGAAAGCGTTCCTCGTGACAGCATGGTTCTGCTAATCCCCAGCCTATAATTTGCAAGCATATAACTTTCATGGACAGTCACAATGGTTCAGGTTTATTAAGTGCAAGAAATAAAGTGTGCCATCAAGTTCGTGAGAGCTTTACTAACTAACTTTATCATAACAAGCAAACATTTTATTCGGAAGAAAACAAGGCATACTGAAATATGCACGAAATAGAAAATGATGCTAATAGGTAGGTATGGTGGACACTTTTGGCAATATTGGTTTTGGGGAGTTGGAAACACGAGTAGATCTCATACTCAATGCAAGTGAAGGCTAGCAATAGTAAGGGCGAGACAAACGAGAGAGCAATAACTATCATAATCATGCTTGCAACAAAACAGGACTAATCATGGCATGAAAGTGATTCAAGACCCCTGAGGCAAAATAATTCATCGAGGCTTAACTGATTATTGTTTCAGTCATATGCATGCATGAGCATGTGCCAAGTCAATTCAAGTGAAACATTCAGAGGAGGATACCACAGTGTCATACCAAGTTATGAATAGAGCAATGCAAGCAAACATTCATATGACAAGCTACAAACCATTAGCAAGCTGGAGCTAATCATAAGAAAGCAAGAACTACTAAGCATCCATAAATAACATACACCTTATATGAATAGATTAAGCATGCCCACAATGATGAGTATATGTACAAAAATGAAAACAAATAGAGTTCGTTACCAGCCTCTTACCACACCTCAAGTTGTCATTAATCCTCATTATTGCCCTTCACTTGTGTGGCTTGAATAATAACATGAAACCAAATTCCAGTGAGGACTACTGAACCCTACAACAAACTTCACAAAACCAAAGAAGAACAACAAATATTTTTGGTGTTTTTTAATTTTTAAAGGCAAGAACGAAAAGGAAGAACAAGCAAAGCAAAATCTTTTTGGGTTTTTTGAATAGTCCAATCAAAGCAAAAAGGAAGAAGCAAACCAAGGCAAAAGAAAAAGAAGCAAACAAAGAGGAACAACGAAAATATTTTTGGTCTTTTTGTGTTTTGGAAAGCAAAAGAAAGCAAAACATGGATATACAAAGTACCGACTAAACATGATATGTAGATGGGTGTGATGTCGGTGTACCTCCCCCAAGCTTAGGCTTTTGGCCTAAGTGGGTATCAACCCCAACACGGGTAAGGGTTCCAAGCAGGCGGGTCATCATAAGAATGATCGTGGTTAGGCCCTTGGGAAGAAGAAGAAGCTCCCCAATCATAGGTAGGCTGCTGATGCGCTCGACTTTCAACGTAGAGCTCGTTGGGAACCCCAAGAGGAAGGTATGATGAGCACAGAAGTAAGTTTTCCCTCAGTTATGATACCAAGGTTAAATCGAACCAGTAGGAGCAAGGAAACACCCCAAAGGTGTTACTAGTTGAGCTTTGGCAGGGCGCACTACCAGTGCTAGTAGCAACGTGGAGACCTGCACCACACAACCACAGAACTTTGTCTCCAACTTGCGATGAGGTTGTCAATCTGACCGTGTGTCGCGGAAAACAAAGGATTAAATGTATCGAATGGAAAGAAGCAAAAGTTTGCAGAAAGTAAACATAAAGCAGTAAACAGTTGTAGATTGTATGTAAAGAAAAAGGACCAGGATCCATAGTTCACTAGAGGTGGCTCTCCTTAGATAGATAACATGCTGGGTGAACAAATTACAGTGGGGTAATTGACAAACACCGAGAAAGCAATACATGCATATACTAATCATCTTGACTCCTTTGAGACTTGATTGGGCATTACAACATAATACAAAGACCGCCATCCAACTGCATCTATGACTAATAATCCACCTTCAGGTTATCATCCGAACCCCCTCTAGTATTAAGTTGCAAGCAACATATTATTGCTTTACGAACTACGTGTAAAGTAAACAATACGATTGTTCTATGAACAAAGGATTGTTGTTTTCTCCCTAGTAGCAACAACACATCTAGTACCTTAGAGATTTCTGTCACTTCCCCAGATTACCAGAGGCATGAACCCACTATCGAGCATAAATACTAGCATCTACTTGGCCAAGATAGCTACTAACAACGGAAAGCATGCAAGATCTCAAATAACAAAGACATGATAGAATCAATAATCAATCTGAAATAGCATCTCAATATCCATCGGATCCCCGCAAACACAACATGTATGAATTACAAATAGATGATCTTGATCATGAACGGAGCTCACAAGATCTAAACATGAAAGATCAAAGGAGGAGAAACCAGCCATCTAGCTACTACATGGATCCGTAGTCCAAGGATGAACTACTCACGCATCACACCGGAGGCTTGCATGGTGATGAAGAAAGCCTCCAGGGTGAATTCCCCTCTCTGGCAGGGTGCCGAGAAGAGCATCAGATCCCTCCCGATCTAGGGATGGAGATGAAAGCAGCTACAGACTCTTTCGTGGATTTTTGATCGGGTACTTAGGGTTTTCATCCCGAGGGTAATATATAGGCGGAAGGAGAGGCCGAGGGGGTGTCGCGAGCGGCCACACCACCCCCTGGCGTGGGCCAGGCCTGGCCGCGCGGCCAGGTGGTGTGGTGGCTCCCTGGCCCTTCTCCGTCTTGTATTCTGGCACTTGATCACTTCCGGAAAAATAGGCACTTTGGCTTTTGTCCCGTCCAATTCCGAGAATATTCATTTTCTGACTTTCATGGAACCAAAAATACCAGAAAACAGGCAGCTGGCACTGTGGCTCTTGTTAATAGGTTAGTCCAAGAAATCATATGAAAAGTACTCCAAAGTTGGAACAAAACACAAGAAAGTGGATAAAACCAAGCATGGAACATCAAAAATTATAGATACATTTGCAATGTATCAGCTGCTGATATGAAGACTCCCCCTCATTCGAGGGCTGGACCGAATCATCTATAACCTCCCTTCCAGTATCCTGCTCCTGCTGGGAGAGCTTCCCGAGATACGTATCGAGCTCCTCAGTGAGTGACAATCCTACCCTGGTTTCAAGGTTAAACAAAATAAGTGTAGGCAAAAGAACAACACATTGAGACTTACTCCTTCTCCAACCAGCATTGAGAAAGGTTATTTCATAAGACAAATCACTCAAATTAGCCCATGAAGAAACAAATTTATGCTGTATCATGGAATTAAGGTCAAGCCTCTCTGTAGGAAACTGTAGTTCTAGATGATGAGGCACTACACCATGCAAGGCTAATAAACGAGAAGCGATGATGCCTCCACAAATTCTGCCTTTCTCGCGATTAGCAACAAGACAAAAAGCTATCAAGGCACCCAAATTGTAAGTTCTATCTCGTTTTAAAGCAGCTGAGATGAATGCTAGATCATATGAGGATAACTTATTAGCAGTTTTCCTAGCAAGAACACACTTGGCAATAAAGTAAGCCAAGTAGCGAATAGACGGGGGATGAATGTTATGAATTTTCCCACTCTCCTTTGAGAAGCTGCTCTCTTGGCAAATCTCCGCATACAAGTCCATGAGTGGTGCATGTCGCTCTTTAATCCTTTCACACGATCCCCATTGGGGTACTTTAATAGCTGCACAAAAGTCATCGAAAGGAAGATTAACAGCTGTATTGTAAATTTTGTAGTGAACCGTGGGGTTAGGCAAAGAGCAACTAAATCGAAAGTCCTGCACCACAGACATAGTTAGTTTCACAAATTGGTAAGGTTCATCTCCCACAAAATGCTCCAATTTTGCATTAGTAATTAAAGTATGGAAGTCCTGAGAAATCCCTATAGCCCTCATGAATTCGGGGCATGGATAGATTGAAGGAAAAACTTCCTCCTCTCGGTGAACCTTCATAACCTCAGGCACCCTTAATTCATGTTGGTTGAGTTGGTGTTCATTCATCTTCTTTTCTGAAATTTAGGACAACCATTATACAAGTGATTACAAAGTGAATACATAATTAAGGGAACTACTCATAGGGACTTGTAAGATGCCTAAGCATGCATCAAAACAATTTCTCTAAGCATTTAACAAGCTTACAAGCTCACATAACCTATCACCTACAGTAGCAAAATACTCAAGGTATAAACCACTAAACACAAATCTACTCGAACAAGAGGAGGAGTCACATACCGGAGAACAAATGCTCCAAATTTCAGCAGCAAAGATGGGCTGAGCAAGGAGATCGAAAAATCGTGGACAAGAACAGCAAGAACTAGATTTCGAGCAATGAGGTGGTGTTTTCTCGGGAGAGAGAAGGCAGAGGCAAGTGAGAGAGTGAGTGGAGGGCCAGGGGTGGCCCACACCATGGCCATGCGCGCCCTTGGAGTGGCCGCACCACCAGGTGGTGTGCCTGCCTAGTGGGCCCCCTGGTACTCTCCAAGCACTCCTCTGCCCCTTTTTCCACGTAAAAATTTAATATGAATTTTCTGGAATTTTTCGAGACACTTTATTTTTGAGCAATTTACATGTATTGATGAATGATTTTTCTGACAGAAAGATGACTTTGGAATGATGCAAAAACAAAACAAAGCTAAAACTTCAGAAGTTCTAAGACACTCTAATAAGCAAGTAACTAACAACAGAAAAGTAAACTAAGTGAAAGCAAAAACCAAAAATGGAGAAACTAAAAGTAAGCAAAGATAATCATGGTGAAAACAGTTTTTTGTTCATTAAACTCCCTTTGTTAACAAGGTTGATTAGGTCTTGTTACCAAAACAATTTATATGAAACAAAACTTTGTATTCCACTAATGATTATGTTACCACAACCTTGATAGCAATGGTCCTAATCATAATAGTTTCATATTTTTCTCGTGGTATGGGGCAATATATTTCTCCAGCTTGGATGCCCTCAACATGTTCAATTGAATTTAAACCATAAGTCCTATCAATCTTCTTAGGGAAATAGACAGTATGATCCTTGTCATTAACATTAAAAGTCACCTTTCCTTGATTACAATTAATAACAGCTCCTGCAGTATTAAGAAAAGGTCTCCCAAGAATAATAGACATATTATCATCTTCAGGCATTTCAGTTAATATCAAGAATAGTTGGACATGTACATCCTCACATCTACCAACAGGGATAGTAGTAGATTTATCAGCCATTTGCAAAGATATATCAGTTGGTATTAGTTTGTCCAATTGAAGCCTCTTGTAGAGAGAAAAAGGCATAACACCAACTCCTGCTCCCAAATCACACAAAGCAGTTCTAACATAACTATTTTTAATAGAGCATGGAATAGTTGGAATCGCTGGGTCTCCAAGTTTCTTTGGAACCTTACCATTAAAGGAATAATTAGCAAGCAAAGTAGAAATTTCTTCATTAGGGATATTCCTTTTATTAGAGACAATATCCTTCATATACTTTGAATAAGGAGGCAATTTAATAGCATCAGTCAAAGATATTTGCAAAAATAAAGGTTTCATCCACTCACAAAACTTATTATAGTGTTCATCTTCCTTTGACTTGTGTTTCTTATCAGGGAAAGGCATAGGTTTTTTTGGACCCAAGGCTCTATTTCACTACCATGTTTCGTAGCAACAAAATCTTCTTTAGTGTACTTAGTATTCTTAGTGTGCCTTTCAGGTTCTTCTTCAACTTTTTCTTTATCAGGAGCATCATTTTCTTCATTACCACTTTCAGTTTCAGCATTAGAGAGAAATATACTATTAGGATCTTTAGTAGGTTCAGAGGATTCTACAATAGTTTTATGTTTATTTTTCCTTTTCTTAGGAGTAGTACCACTATTTTCAGTTTGTTGAGAATCCTGCTCAATTCTTTTAGGATGCCCCTCAGGATATAGAGGATCCTGGGTGGCAGCACCACTTCTAGTTCTAATTTCATAAGCATGTTTTTCCTTAGAAGCATTAACTAGCAAAACTTTTTGTACTTTCATAAGCTGATCAATTTGAGTTTGAACCATTTGAAAATGTTTAACAAGCATTTTAACATCATTAGAGGTTCTTTCCACAATATCCTTCAACTCAACAATAGCTCTAGAGTTTTCCATTAGATGATTTTGCACCCTTTTATTAAAATTATCTTGCTTAACAATAAAAACATCAAATTCTTCCAAGCATTGATCAGGAGGTTTAGAATAAGGAATATCATCTTCACCAAAATGTTGGAGAGAGTGTACCTCAATAGTGGATGAGTGGGAGATTGGCTTACATAATTCTTCTATAGGAGGTAAATTCTTCACATCTACAGCTTTAATTCCCTTCTCCTTAAGACATTTCTTAGCTTCCTTCATTACTTCATCATTTAGTTCAATAACTCCCCTCTTCTTTGGTTTTGGTGTTGGTGTTGGCTCAGGCACAGTTAACTCAGGTGTGGTTAACTCAGGTGTAGTTGGGTCAGATGAAGTCCAGTCTTCATAATTCTTGCTTATTTTAGCCATTAATTCCTTAGCTCCTTTGGGAGTTCTATTCCTGAAAACACAATTAGCACAACTATTCAGGTATGTCCTAGATTCTTCAGTTAGTCCATTATAATATATATCAAGGAGCTCATTTTTAGGTAATGGACATCCAGCATGTGCATGAATCAAAGAACAAAACCTTGCCCATGATTCAGGCAATATCTCTTTTTCTCCCTGTTTAAAATCAAAAATTTCCTGCAAAATAGCATGTCTAGCACTTGGAGGGAAATATTTCTGAAGGAAGGTACTAATCAAGCAATCAGGGCTATCAATAGATCCAGGAGGTAAACTATTAAACCAAGTTTTTGCTTCTCCTTTCAGTGAAAAAGAGAAAAATTTAGCAACAAAGTAGGTGCGCATCTTAATATCATCAGAAAATAAGCCACTCATGGTAGAAAGCTCAGTCATATGTGCTACAACACTTTCATTCTTAGTCCCACAAAAAGGTTCTTTCTCAACAATGGTTATGTAAGATAAATCAAGAGATAAATCATAATCCTTATCTTTAATGTTTATGGGAGATGCAGCAAACTTAGCATTAGGAGATAATTTAGGTCTAACATTATGTTTCTCAAGAAGACTCTTAATAGCTCTCCTATCACGGGTGTTTTGGCATTCTTTAATAAATTCATCAGTCATTTCTATATATCCATCTTCAATATCATAGCTCTCTCTAGACTCAGGTGAGCTGACAGGTGTAGTAGTGTCTTCATTAGGAGTTTCAGTATTTCTAGATATAGTTCTAGCAATCGTAGTATCTAGGAAAGGACCTAATGAACCACTTTTATCAAGCATAGTAGAAGCAGCATCATAAGTATCAGAAGTTTCAGATTCAACAGTAGTAACAGTATGTGTAGCATGTGTATGTGGTCGTGTAAGGAACTTACTCATAACAGATGGTGAATAAGGAGCAACAGAGGTGTTCATAACCGTACCTCTCCTTGTAGTGGATGGTAAAATAGGGACCTTGCCATCACGAGACTTACCCATGATGGATGGATGGCAGCGAACAATTGTGATTCCAAGTGAACTTGATAAATAGAGCTATGCTCCCCGGCAACGATGCTAGAAAATAGTCTTGATGACCCACAAGTATAGGGGGTGTATCGTAGTATTTTCGAGGGAAGTGAAACCCAATTTATTGATTCGACACAAGCGGAGCCAAAGAATATTTATAAGCCTTAACAACTGAGTTGTCAATTCAGCTGCACCTAGAAATAATCTTGCTCATTGCAGTTTTTAGTAGCAATAGTTTTGTAGTAGCAATAGTAAAGTAATAGCAGTAGTAAAAGTAAAGACAGTAGTAACAATTGCAGTAAACAGTAGGATTAAAACGCGGTAGGCATAGGGATAGATGGACTGGCGGTGCATGGACAAGACAATTCATATAGCAATCAAGATATAGGGCATTTGCAGATAAATAAGATAAAGCATCCAAGTACTAAATAATCATAGGCATGTGTTCCATATATAGTCATATGTGCTCGGAATGAGAACTTGCACAACATCTTTTGTCCTGCCAGCCTGTCGTGGTGGTGTCACGGCAGATGCCATGGATAGGCTAAAGGTGGGGACTAATACACGCTAGGGGAATCTAGGGAGGGATAATGAGGTGATTCCTCACACAGAAATTTGTATTTGCTTTACTTCCAAGATTACAAGTGCTCCTAGAGCTGTATTGGCGAGAGGAGGAAGAAGAAGCTCTCTTACTCTTGCACACAGTTCACCCCTAAAACCCTCAGCCAAATCAGAATAGCAAAACCCCTTCTACAGAGGCCCTAGCCCTCCTTATATAGGGGTGGCTAGGTCTCCACTTAGGGCATACGTGGAGGCATATTCCTGAGAATATGCCTTCTCCCAAAGTAGTAAACCGACCGGGTTGCTTTTCCCCCGCGTCACACATGCAGAAGCCACGCTAGCCTCTGCGGCGCCTGCGTCAGCCGACATGAGCGTCGTCACCCTTGTCGGCCATGCTTCGGTGGTCCTGCCCTTGTCCGCTTCGCTCATGCAGTGCGTACTGGGGTTTCTTTTGACCAGCGATATTCCTTCCTTCTCCTAGAAGCTAGACGTGACCTGGATCATAGTTGGTCCGGCCACACCCGTTCCTGCATACAAGTTAGATAGGCATTTCCGACTTACTGCTTAAGTCGGATGAGACTTAGTTAGGCGGACGTCCCCTGATCCGGGTTACCCCGTGATTCGGCCTACCGTGAGGTGACCCGACTAGCATCCGCTTTGGCCTTGCCGAACCTTGGCTAACTCGGCCTTTATACCCCGGCATGACCCTACCTGGGGGTATCCCCCCAACATTAGTCCCCGAAGCTGGTGCGGCCTTAGATGCCTTGGCTGCTAAGGCCACATCAGGTTCAATTATATTTGTCCTCCTTATCTCGGATTATATGGATTTACGTTCCCTTCGCACGTTCCAAGTTTTCACTTGCCGGCCGGGTTACCGTTTCAACTCGGACCTCATGGTTTTTACTTTCCCTCTGCACATTTCAAGTGTTCACTTGTTGGTCGGGTTACCACCGTTTCGTCCGGGTCTTCTTTCCTTCTCTCGTACGCTATCCCACGTGGAGGCTAATCATTAGGTTGCCTCATTTTAAGGGCCAGCTACAGCAACCGCCGCTGTAATTGTCAGTTATCACTGCGTGGGTCACGTCACGCCTGCCTCCTCGTTTACTGCATCAATGCGTCATGTCATGGGATCAATCCCACCCTGTGGCCTTCTGTGTGGCTCCCTGATGATTGGCCGACGTGAGCTATACACGGTCACAATGTGTGACATATCCGCAGGATGCGATCCCACTTTCCCCTCGAGGGAGTGGTTAAATAGGGGAGGGGCGCACCCCTTAGGATTTTCCCCTTTCCGCGCCCCTCTGCCTCTAGCTCTTCCTCTTCTTCGTCTTCCCCGCAACCGCGCCACCGCCAGTGCTTCTAAGTAGCAGCGCCACCACCGCACTGCTTCCCCACACCTCTGCGTCACCGCCACCGCTACGCGCCTCCCTTACCACGGGTCGCTGCCAATCTAGACCTTTGCCTCCCGCCGCCGCTAGCGCCAGCGAGGGCAGCGAATACCAGATGACGGAGGAGGAGCTCATCGTCCCCAAGCAAGAAATGGAGGAGGACGCCGCAACGGCGGACCGTGGTGTGTGGGCCGGGTCCTGGGTCTGCGAAGACGACCTAGACTGGCTCTACCGCACCAGACGCATTCCCGCCGGCGTCGCTGCGTGTCTCGCCTCCGCCGAATTAGCCCCCTCACCCAATCCGGGTGAGTACGTTGTGTTCTTGTCCCACTTCCAGCGGGGGTTCAGTTTGTCGGTCAGCGATTTCTTCCGGGATTGGCTAAACACCTACGAACTCCAGCCGCACCACCTTCCTGCCAAGGCTATTACTTCTCTTTTTGCTTTCGCTTCTATGATCGAAGGCTATGCCGGACTATGGCCCACGAAGGAGGTATGGATCCGTTTTTTCGGCCTTCGTCGTAATGTCATTCCGAACGTAGAGCTAGATCCGGAGGACAAGCAACTCACTCAGTTCGGAGCTGCGTCCATCTCACCCCGGAGGTTTTCCGTTTTCCCCCGAGTCACCGGGCTAGACTCCTGCAAAGGATGGGCCCGGACTTTCTTTTATGTCCGGAATACGGGCACCGAAGACTTGATCCAGCTGCTTCCCTATGCTCCGGGTCCACCTAACCTGGAATTGTGGGATGTCGTCCCCAAGAAGCCCACGGCCTTGGTAAACCAGGTCAGCAAGAGGTTCGCGGAGCTGAAGAAGCTCGGGTTGCGCAACGAGGACGCTATGATCACATTCGTGCGCAACCGGATCTCCCCCCTCCAGAAGCGCACTCACAAGGTGTGTCACATGAGCTTCGGGCGCGACCCCAACCGGACCTCATCCTTCGAGTTGAGCAACACGGAGATCTATCACCGGGTTAAGGCTCTCTTCACCACCCACAAGGACTTCTCCTCTGAGTGGACGTGGGGAATTGAGCATTTTTGCCGTGATAGGCTTCCTCCCGCGGTAAGCTTCGTGGCGTGAACTTACTCCGGATTTAATTATATGTCGGTCATTGTTGCATTTTTGACTATGTTGTTCATTCTTTTCCTCAGCTATTCCTTCAGCAGACCCTCAAGAACGGCACCGATCTGACCCTGAAGTGGGCGCCTGACCGGGAGATCCCGGACGAGGAAGAGCCGGACCAGGAGATGTTCCTCCCGATGACCGATGCCACGAAGCGACCCACTGGTAAACTCTCTTCTATTAGAGATTGGCCTGATGATGAAGATGACTCGGATGTCGAGGTGATGGAACCTGTTGATGCTGTCCCCCTTTCTTATGCTTTTCTGGCATCAGCTAACCCCGGTGGGCATATCCACGAGGACCCTCCCCTAGCTATGGGCGAACCTGTTCCGGTAGCTCCGAAGAAGAAGCGCGGAGCTGCATCAAGTTCCTCTCCGGACCTTCTCAGCCCGCCAAAAGGCGAAAGAAGTTCGGAGACAAGACTGCCTCCAAGCCAGTGGGCAAGGCCCCAGCTTGAAGGGCTCGGAAGCCCAAGGAGCCCCAAACCTCGGATTCGTAATTCTTTTTTCCCTCTACAACTTGTTCTTCATTGCATTGTTGTAGTCTCTTTTCTGACACTATTTGATTTGGCAGGGCTGCGGTGGAGGTCCCTCAGAGTGGATCTAGCATCTCTTCGCCGCTCCGACCTAGCCCTTCTCCTCCTCGTGACGACGAGTCACGCCCGCTGAGCCCTATTCCAGAGGGTCCTACGGCTGCTCCGAGTTCTATTCCACCTCATCAAGAGGGGGTAACCTCGGAGCGGGGGAGACCGGCCCAGCCAAGGCGGTGGCATCCACAACTTCGGCTTCGCTGCAACCAGCAGCTACCGAGACTACCTCGACACCAGCACCAGCTCTAGTACCAGCAACCAAACCAACACCAACACCAACCCCGGCACCAGCACCACCTCCGGTGGCAAGAACATCAGCGGCGGTACCAAGTCCAACACCCAGAGCTCCAGTGCTGAGTTCCTCTGCCTCGTCCGAGTCTTCTCAATCTCAGCGAGGAACTACCCCGGCAGTTCCTAAAGGAAGATCCGCTGCAACCACTTCCTCTTCCGAGCAGCCAAAGGGCAAAAAGGCTCCTGACACTAGTAAGGCAGCATTCGTCGAGGCTGGGCAGCGTACCCTCGCATCCATGCTCCCCAAGAAAGCTCCAGCAGCGAAGGACGCCCCTGCCGAGCCAACCGATGCACAACAAATGGTTCTGCACACCAGCCCAGCCCTTGCCTTGGTTGAGAGGAAGGAGGCGCATGCGAAGGGCTTGGTGGCGCCCCATATGCCCACCGACGAGCGATACCCTCCGATCCTGATTGAATTCGTCATGAATTGGAACAAGGCAGAGGTAGTCCAAGACGCTGATCTCTCGGAGAAGTTCGATCCCGCCGAATTCTCCGCTCAAATGAACACAACCTTTAAGGCGCTCAACATCACGGGTCGGATGATGGAGGTACGTTACTCGTTTTCCTTAGCCAGTTGTAGGTATTTAGTAATATAACCATTAGTCCCCGAGCCTCCGGGGGAGTAACTTGTTAGTCGGCCGGATGCTCCTTAGAAAACTAACGCAGCTCCTTGATAACTTCAAATATGCACACACCTAGATCCGGGTTAAGTTCCACTTGGCCCGGATTTAGTACACTTCGAATATGCACACACCCAGAGCCGGGTTAAGTTCCACTTGGCCCGGATTTTGTACACTTCGAATATACACACACCTAGAGTCGGGTTAAGTTCCACTTGGCCCGGATTTCATACACTTCGAATATGCACCAAGCTAATTTATGTTTTTGCACTCTTTTCAGGTGACCACCAATCGCCGGAGTGCTGAATTCCAGAGTCTCCTGGATACTCACAAGATGCTACGTGCAAAGCAAACTGCACTTCTCGCGGAATACGAGAAAAGGGGTAAATTTCTCCCTTAGCGCTGCTCTGTTTTTCTTCATCTTCCTCTGCCGAACTAATCTCATCATTCGGTTTCCGCAGCTGGGGTGGAGGCTGAGAACAAGATTATGAGGAAGAACCTGGAGCAAATCGAGGGTAAGTAATTTTTGTCCGACCTTACCGTGCTTTCCATCTCCTTTTCTCCTTGGCTCGGCAAACATTCATACCTTGGCTCTGCCGGGTCAACACACTATTTCAGCATCTCTTGAAGATAGTGTGCCCGTGCCTGATATGATGCTGCATTTTCTCGAACAAGCAGGGTAGCACCAAGCCGAGCTTAAGAAAAAAGATGATGAGCTCGCCCTCCTCCGGACCAAGGATGATGAGATGGCTAGGCTCAAGGCCGAGATGGAGAAAATGAGGGTCCAGCACCAGTCCGAGCTCCAAAAGGTTGGCCAGGATTTCACAGAAGAGCGCGAGCGCCTCACTCTCCATATCGTCAAGGACCAGGATCTGCTCAAGGAGTCCGACATCCATCTTGGGTCGGCGAATGCTGAGCTTGCGCAGCTTCGCAAAAGGCGTGATGACTGTACCAGGGAGCTGACCCGAATCCTTAGCCATATATCGCGTAAGTTCCTTCCCTTATCCGACATACTTCTCCGGGTTACTTCATATGTCTTTTCCTTACCTTCTTCCTTTGCCTTGTTTTCAGGCAAATTTCCAGAGGGCACTGCTATTGCGAGCGCAGCAGTTGCGGACTTCCACCGAGAAAGGGGTACCCCCACCGCTCCTAACGGTGAAGAGATCCCCTATGACATGGAGGACCTGTTGGTCAGCTTGTCATCTCGCGTGGAGCTCCTTAAGAATTATGGCAAGGACATCCTCGACGTTGCAGTTTGCATCTTCAACACGTTCTGGCCTAGAGAAGATACTCTAGAGACCACCGCAATTCTTGTTGAGAAGCTGATGGAAACCGAGACCCAACTCGACCTCTGGAGGGAGTCCGCTGGACGCGCTGCAGTTGATACCATTCTTCACCACATACTTACATGGTATGAGAAGGTCGATCACAACCTCCTGACGCGTTTGCGCACCGGATCCAAATGGACCAATGACCCGGAGTGGGTAGCTCGGTGTCAGGCTTGCGCCCATAGCCTCATTGAATACGCTCCCATTCATGAATGGGTTGAGGGACCGAGCTTCCTGGAAGCAGCTAGGGACGAAGAGGTTGAGAACGATGAAGACGGATTGGACGGTGATGAAGAGGACAACGCTTTGGATATCAAAGACGGCGAAGATGACGCCGAACTTCCACCTCCTGCTGCTCCTTGAGCGAAAAAACTTGAAAATTTGTCAGATCCCCGGTATGCCGGGTGGAATTGTATCCCATATACATGTGATATTTTGCTACTAAGTTCCTATGCCGGATTAACTTGGGCGTAGGCCCCGAGTTTCTTTTTCTTGTTCGTCCAATCTTTTGGTTCGGCTCGTGTCTACCTTGATTCGGTTTTACGACTTACGAATCCGAGCCTCAAAAATTGTCTTAACAATACTGGGAAACTTTTAGGCTTAGCTCAAAAATAAAACATCATAACAATTTGAAAGTAAACACAAGGTTAGTCCGAAAAACAAATGTCAGCTCGATTAAGTTCTTTTCCTTAGTCGTTTTTTGTGTGCTACGCAATTCCAAACTTGTTCTCTTGCTTGCCATGAAGCCAATTCTTGTTGGACAGCAGCAAGTCAAAGAGTTGGGTTCTTGGTGCTCACACATTACTAATCCGAGTTAAGTAGAACAACTTATTCCAGCTAACACACAAAAGACAACAAATATTATTAAGGCAGTCCCCGAGTTACTGCTCGAGGTGCCAACATTTCATTGATTAGCTCATTGCCGGCATACATACCGACACATGAGAAGACTCAGATACATACACTTCTTTGCTAAGTGTAGAAGGGACGAAGTAGAGCTATATTCCGTGGACGCTTAGATTCCTCGCCGGACCTGTCCGCCTTGTTCTTTTCCTGTGGCTTTGCATCTATAAGATAATAAGAATCATTGTGCAATGCTTTGCTCACGATGAACGGCCCTTCCCATGGGGGGGGGGATAATTTATGCATGCCAGTAGTACGTTGTACCAACCGGAGCACCAGATCGCCTTCCCGAAAGGCTCGGGGGCTTACTTTCCGGCTATGATAGCGTCGGAGATTTTGCTGATATATGGCGGATCTGGACAACGCCAGTTCTCTCGCTTCTTCCAGCAGATCAACATCATTTTTTCGGGATTCTTGCACTTCGGCTTCTGTGTATTGGGTGACCCTAGGCGAATCATGCTCTATGTCGGCTGGTAATACAGCTTCTGCCCCATATACCAGAAAAAACGGCGTGTAGCCTGTTGATCGATTCGGAGTTGTTCTTAAACTCCACAGTACCACTGGTAGCTCTTCTATCCAGCACCCCGCTGATCTTTGCAGTGGCTCAATGAGCTGGGGTTTTATCCTGGATAATACTAATCCGTTGGATCTTTCCACTTGTCCGTTCGATGCGGGGTGGGCTACCGAGGCTACGTCCAGCCGGATCTTCTTATCCCGGCAAAAACGCGCGAATGCTCCTTCCGCAAAATTTGTGCCATTATCGGTTATGATACTGTGAGGATAACCGTACCTCAAGATGATGTCCTTCAGAAACATTACGGCCGTAGCTCCATCACATTTTCTTATAGGCTTCACTTCAATCCATTTCGTAAATTTGTCCACCATGACCAAAATGTGAGTCATATTTCCCCTTCCTGGTTTGAACGGACCAACCATATCCAAGCACCATACGGAAAATGGCCATGTAATTGGGATGGTCTTGAGTTCCGACATTGGCATATGTGTCTTGGTAGCATACCTCTGACAACCATTACATTTCTCACCAGATCTTCTGCTTGCTCTAAGGCACTTGGCCAGTAGAATCCGTGCCAGAAAGCTTTTGCCACCAAGGCTCGGGACGAGGCATGATGCCCACACTCCCCTTGATGTATATCTCGGAGGATGTCAAGCCCTTCTTTCGGGTCAACGCATCTCTGGAGGACGTTGGTCACACTCCTTTTGTATAGTTCAGAACTGATGATCGTGTACGCCTTTGCCCTCCTCTGTGTTTGCTTGGACAACACTTCCTCAGTGGTTAACGTTCCATCTTTCAGGAATTGAAATATAGGTAGTGCCCAAGCTGGTATCGCTCGCACAGGGAACACATCCTCATCAATTTCCATCATATCCACCGGTATAACCTCAACCGGATCAGGCTGAGCAGTCCCCGGGTTCACCGAGGCAGTCCCGGGGTCTTGCGAAGCAGTCCCCGGGTTCACCGAGGCAGTCCCCGGGTTTCGCGCGCCACCTCCCATGTCAATGTCCATGGGCACAATTCCGGATTCCGTGTCCTCCAGGACATAAATGGAGTCGGTTTCTGGGGATGGTCTGATGGATGGTTTCCGGAGGTGGTCTAATGCTACACCCGGTGGAACTGCTTGTCGGGTTGACCCGAGTTTTGACAGCATGTCGGCAGCCTCATTTTCCACCCGGGGTACATGATGAAATTCGCATCCCTCAAAGTAACAAGATATCTTCTGCACATGAAATCGGTACAGTGCCATGTTTGGATCAAGGGCGTCCCACAGTCCCGACACTTGCTGTACCACCAAATCCGATTCGCCAAAGCATATAATCCAACGTATCCCAATCTCTTTTGCCACCTTGAGCCCGTGGACAAGCGCTTCATACTCAGCGACATTGTTTGATGCCGCGAAATGGATCGGCATCACGTATTTCAGCTGGTTCTTCTTTGGCGAGGTAAGTACAACTCCGGCACCTAGCCCGGTTTTTGTTTTTGATCCATCAAAGTGCATTCGCCAATAGTTCGGATCTGGCAACGGCGGTTCGTATTGCACCTCGGCCCAGTCCACAAAAAAGTCCGCCACAGCTTGAGACTTGATTGCCTCTCTTCTGTCATATTGTGGCGCATAAGGAGCTAGTTCAATTGCCCATTTTGCAACTCTTCCACTCGCATCCTTGTCACTCATTATCTCGGATATGGGGGCCTCACATATGACCCTGATAGGATGTTCCTCAAAGTAGTGCTTCAGTTTCTTAGCGGCCATGTACACGCCATACGCCACCTTTTGATAGTGTGGATAGTTCTGCTTTGAGGCTGATAACACCTCGCTCAGGTAATACACTGGCCTTTGCACCGACTTACCTTTCTCGTCGCGCTCCACCACTATCACTACACTTACAACTCGGTTGGTTGCGGCTATATAGAGCAACATTGGCTCCTTTGATAATGGTGAGGCTAACACTGGTGTAGTGGCTAACATCTTCTTTAGGTGGGCAAAGGCTTCATTGGCCTGCGGTGTCCAAACGAACTTATCCGACTTTTTCATGAGTTGGTAGAGAGGCAATGCCTTTTCTCCTAACCGACATACAAACCAACTTAGCGATGCCAGGCAACCCGTGAACTTCTGGACATCGTTAAGACACTTCGGCAGTTCCATCCATTCGATGGCCCGGATTTTAGTTGGATTAACCTCGATACCTCGGCTGGAAACAAGAAAACCGAGCAATTTCCCAGCCGGGACACCGAAGGTACATTTTTCCGGGTTAAGTTTCATCCGGAACCTTCTTAGGTTCGCAAACGTTTGCCTGATATCGTCAAGGAGCGTTTTGCTTTCCTTGGTCTTGATAACCACATCATCTACGTATACTTGTACATTTTGACCAATTTGGTCGTGCAAACATTTTTGCATACATCTTTGGTACGTTGCCCCTGCATTACGTAAACCAAACAGCATGGTGCGATAGCAATAAGACCCATACGGGGTAATAAACGCAGTCTTTATTTGATCATCCGGATTCAGAGGTATCTGGTGGAAACCAGAATATGCATCAATGAAAGACAACAATTCACATCCAGCAGTTGAGTCTATGACTTGATCTATCCTTGGCAGTGGAAATGGATCTTTTGGACACGCCTTGTTCAGGCTCATGTAATCGATACACATACGCCAAACCACCGCCACATTCGGATCATCCTTCTTCTTTTCCACTAGCACCGGATTAGATAGCCAATCCGGGTAAAGAACCTCCATGATAAATCCCGCAGCTAGCAACCGAGCTATCTCATCCCCGATGACTTTCCTCCTATCTTCGGCGAAGCGGCGGAGAGGTTGCTTCACCGGCTTTGCTCCGGGTCTCACATTCAAAGAGTGGTCGGGAAACTCCCTCGGAACACCTTGCAAGTCCTGTGTGGACCAAGCAAAAATGTCCTGATTCTCACGGAGGAAGCTAACGAGCTCGCTTTCCTATTTATCACTTAGCCCGACACCAATTGTTACGGTGCGCTCTGGGAACATATCATAAATGGGAATCTTCTTGGTATCTTTCGTGGCTTGGAAAGAGACACTTCCATGCGGGTTACTCAGCGCTGGCATATACTGCTGCGCGGACTGAGCCAGTGCCGCCACCTCTTGAATCTTCCTTTTCTCCTACACAATCACAAGTGACTCGGCTAAGTTAGATTCGGCCGACGCACATTCCATGGAAGGTCGGAAATCCCCAGCAATGGTAATCACTCCGTTTGGCCCGGGAAATTTCATCTTTAAGTAACTAATGTGACAGATTGCCATGAACTTGTTCAACGCTGGCCTTCTGAGTAACGCATGGTACGCACTTTCCAAGTTCACCACCTCGAACTCCAAATTCTCGGTTCGGCAGTTATCTCTCGTGCCAAACAATACGTCAACCCGGACCTTGCCTATGGGCTCGCAAGAAATGTCGGGCACAATGCCATGGAAAGTTGTCCTCGTGGATTGTAGCATGTTCTCCGAGATACCCAACTTGCGCATTGTGTCCGCGTACATGATGTTAATGCTACTGCCATTGTCGATCAGTACCTTTGAGAATCTTGCATTAATGCTAGGCCCAATGAATGTCGGATCCAGCACCAACGCATACGAACCAGGACTTGGCATAAGCTTGGGATGATCCTTTATGCTCCAGATGATTTCTTGGTCAGACCAAGCCATATACCTCATCACTGCAGGCATTACTGCATTCACCTCCATATGTCGGCGCTGCAAGCTCTTTCTATCCGTTTCCTCAGTGGTGAATACGCAGTAACTCTGATGATGCTCTCTGTACTCATTCCTCCCCTCATTTCCGGGGTACCTCTGATCCGGCTGATGCTGATTTTCCACCTGATGCACTGCATCCCTTCTCTCATTGGTATCATACCTCGGCGGAGGGGGAGCCAACATTAGTTGTTGCGTGTTCGCTCCGGAGAGCAATTGCTGCCGGGGTAACTCCTGCCGAGGCTCATCATTTCGGGGTGCCTGAGCATTCCCCGAACCACCTTGTTCAATCTTGCACATCCACTCACATTGCCTGGTTGTATGACCCACTGGGTTGCTCGGATTGGGCGTGTGAAACTTACATGGCTAATCCAACATCGACTCATAAGTATACCTCGGATGGTCCTTCTTTTCTTGCCACTGTTTCTTTTGCTCTGGCGTCCAAGTTTTCTTGCCATCGTTTCTAGGAGTCCATTGCCCTCTAGTTTTCTGACGTTGACTGCCCCCTGCTCCGGGCTGATCCTGATTCACAGCTGCAACTTGTTGTGAACCGTATCGATGATCCGGTCTGTCATCTCTTCTTTTCCCTCTATAGTCATTCCTCCGGGATGACCCGGCTCCATCTCTCTGGTAGTAATCATCGTTTGACTCGTTCGACACGAGCCTAGGTTGAGTCAGATCACCCAGAGCATACGAATCTGCAATCCGGATCATCTCTGCCAACGTGGTTGGCATTTTCCTTTGCAACTTTTGCCACAGTTCGCTTTTATATCTGCATCCTTGTGCAAACCATGCTATGGCATGTGATTCTATCACGCCCTCACATGAGTTTCTCACCATACACCACCGGGTTAAGAACTCCCGGTCCGTCTCATTCGGCCTTTGCTTGCACATAGCTAGGGTCTGCGGCCTATTTGGCCTCTGGTACGTACTTGAAAAATTGCTGATGAACATCTCCTCAAAATCTATCCAGCAGTTAATGCTTCCGGGTGGCCAATTGTTCAACCATACCCTTGCCGGCCCTTCCAACATCTGGGGTACGTATCGTACAACCCATCTCAAATTGCCTGTGGCAATTTTCACAGCTGTAGCATAGTTTATCAACCAATCTTCCGGCTTGGTACTGCCGTCATACGTCTTCGTGCCCCTGGGTAACTGGAAGTTGGGTACCGGTGGCTCCTTCATGATCCGGGGCCCAAAACACGCTGGACCCGGAGGACCTTGGCATTCGATTTGTTCCGACCTATACAGTCAATCCAGTTTTAACCTGGCATCATCCGGCATCAAATCCCTGCTTCCCAATCTTGACCCTATCACATGATAGTCCGGCCTTGGGTATCCCGCGTTTGCCATTTCCGAATCTCCATCGTTGTACCGGTCTTGCTCTCGTGGAGCACCTCTCTCTTGCATACATCGGCCGGCACTTTGCTCTTGCCTTGGTATATTCCGCTGCTGCGGTTGTCCGGCTCCCGCCGAGTTTCGCTGTCCGGCATTGCCGTTGACGGCGTTCCCTTGACCAGCATTGCCTTGGTCGCGGTTACCTCTGCTAGATTCACCTCGGCTCACACTTCGTCGATCATCGTTTTTCTGTGCTTCTTTTCCTTTCCCTGCCCGCGTTGGGTCATACGGGACGATCTGCTTGTTTCTTCTGGCCGAGGTTACCACCTCTTCTCTCCTTGGTCCACCATGAGGAGACGATGCGGCTCCAGCGGATTTCTCTGGGTTACCGATCGCCGAATGAATGATCTTGGAGGCTGCAGCCTTCTCTGGGTTAGCTCTGAGTAGTTCCTCATTTTGTCTGTTTGCAATCCGAACCAGCTCGTTAACCCTATCTTGTTGTCTTTGCCGGGCCTCACCCGTTAGACCTTCTAACTCGGATGCAGCTGCGTCTGCTGCTCTGAGGTTCTTTGCCAGGGTACTGTACCTCGGCAGCCCCACGGACAAACAGTTCTCTGACCCCTCAATTCTAGTATCACCTTCTCTGTTCATTTCGCTCATGAGATTTCTCCCCTTCACTTTTACAGCATCAACTTTGTTTGCCTTTGCGTACTCATGCAGCGTCATGTTCAACGACTGCTGGGCCGCTGCAATCTTTTTCGCACCCTCTAGTATTTTCTGTCTAGTTTCCTCTAGCTCGGCCTGTGCTCGAGCCGGATCTACTGCTGCTACTACAGGGTTTGCCAAGCTATCCATCGCTTCCCTCAACACATTCTCCGGCCTCTCTAGTGGAGGACCTCTAGCTTTCCTCGGTGCCTTAGGCGTTACCTCCGGATCTGGCGCCGGATCCTTGCTTGCGCCCGCACCACGCACAGTCATCATCACCTCTGCATGGTCCGGGGAGCGAGCGATACGCGCCCCGCGAACCACGGTAAGGGGTGGCTCCCCTACCTCGACGACGTGCTGCGGATGAACACATGACACATCAACAGCAACGTAGACCTTATGCGTGCCAAGCTTGACGAAGAGGCCATTGCGCGGAAGTGGGCGCGTGCCGAAGCAGCCAGCGTTGTTGCTGACGAAGTCCAGCGCTCCAAAGCGCTGAACAAGCCCGGAGATGATGCGTTCGCCGGTGCCGATGAGGTTTCCCGTCCGGATCTTGACCCCTGCTAGCGCCGCTAGCCCCACGGTGGGCGCCAACTGTCGTGGTGGTGTCACGACAGATGCCATGGATAGGCTAAAGGTGGGGACTAATACACGCTAGGGGAATCCAGGGAGGGATAATGAGGTGATTCCTCACACAGAAATTTGTATTTGCTTTACTTCCAAGATTACAAGTGCTCCTAGAGCTGTATTAGCGAGAGGAGGAAGAAGAAGCTCTCTTACTCTTGCACACAGTTCACCCCTAAAACCCTCAGCCAAATCAGAATAGCAGAACCCCTTCTACAGAGGCCCTAGCCCTCCTTATATAGGGGTGGCTAGGTCTCCACTTAGGGCATACGTGGAGGCATATTCCTGAGAATATGCCTTCTCTAGTAAACCGACCGGGTTGCTTTTCCCCCGCGTCACACATGCAGAAGCCACGCTAGCCTCTGCGGCACCTGCGTCAGCCGACATGAGCGTCGTCACCCTTGTCGGCCACGCTTCGGTGGTCCTGCCCTTGTCCGCTTCACTCATGCAGTGCGTACCGGGGCTTCTTTTGACCAGCGAGATTCCTTCCTTCTCCTAGAAGCTAGACGTGCCTGGATCATAGTTGATCCGCCCACACCTGTTCCTGCATACAAGTTAGATAGGCATTTCCGACTTACTGCTTAAGCGGACGTCCCCTGGTCCGGGTTACCCCGTGATTCGGCCTGCCGTGAGGTGACCAGGCTAGCATCCGCTTTGGCCTTGCCGAACCTCGGCTAACTCGGCCTTTATACCCCGGCGTGACCCTACCTAGGGGTATCCCCCCAACACAGCCCGTTTCCAGCGGGGCCTCAAGGGAACTACTGGAAATTAAGGATCTCCTTTTAATAGAGCACCAGAGCAAAGCATTAACACTCCATGAACACATGTGATCCTCACTCCCCTCCGGTTATCCTGATTGCTGTCACTTCGAGGCCTTTGGTTCCAGACAATAATATGTGTATACAACTTGCAGGTAAGACCATAAACAATACTATCATATTGAATCAATAACATGTGCAGATCTGAAATCATGGCACTCAGGCCCTAGTGACAAGCATTAAGCATAAAAAGTTGCAACAAAGTCAAAAAGCACTAATAATAGATACTAGGCACCGTGCCCTAACAATGTGATGCCATTATATGAACGATCTCATCCAGTCCCTACCATCCCCATAGCCTACAGCAGGGGATTACTCACTCATGGATGGAGGACTCATGGATGGTCGATGAAGAAGCGACGGTGATGATGATGGCGATGATCTCCTCCAATTCCCCGTCCCGGTAGGGTGCCAGAATGGAGTTTCTGGTTCCGATTCGCGAAATTTGTTGGTGGCGGTGTAGCGGAACTCTCTCTGGAAAAACATCGAACCCGCTTGGTTTTTAGGTCAAGAGGCAACTTATAGGCGAAGAGGGAGGCCGAGGGGGTGACCGAGGCGGCCACACCACCCCTAGGCACGACCTGGCCTGGCCCGTGCGGCCAGGTGGTGTGGGCCCCTTGTGGCCCTCCTCCGTCTCGTCTTCTAGATCCGTGAGTTATCTGGTGAAATAGGATTTTTGGCATATTTTCTGGGATTTTTCCTGATAGTTGATTTTCTGCACAAAAACTAGACAACAAGGTAATTCTGCTGAAAACAACATCAGTCCGTGTTAGTTGTATCCAAATCACACAAGTTTAGAGGAGAAACAATAGCAAAAGTGTTCGAGAAAGTAGATACATTTTGGATGTATCAATGCAAAAACTGATACGGATGCTAAAGCTGAAACCCAGGCTCCCCGCACCAAGGACAACTTGCCTCCTTCTTCCACGGATGGTTCGGCCGCTATGGCTCCTTGATCAACAAACTTTGAAATTTGTTAAATCCCCGGTATGCCGAGTGCAGATGCATAAAACAACATGTTATTTTGCTACATCTTAAGTTTTTATGTCGGATTAACTTGGGCAAAGTCCGTAAGTTACATTTTATTGTTCTCCCAATTTAATGACTTGGCTCACGTCTACCTTGATTTGGCATTTGACTTACGAGTCTGAGGTTCAAAAAATTGACTTAACAATACTTGAAACTTTAGGATTAGCTCAAAATAATTCAACAAAATCAAAATTAAAGGAAGTAAATACAGGGGTTAGTCCAAAAAACAAATGTCGGCTCGATTACATTCGTTTTCCTTAGTCGTTTTTCATATGCCTTGCAATTCCAAACTAGTTCTCTTGCTTTCCATGAAGCCAATTCTTGTTGGGAAGCAACAAGTCGAAGAGTTAGATTTTGGTGCCGGCATACTACTAACCCGACTAAGGAGTAAGTAATTTAAGCCAGCCGACATATAAAAAAGTAAATACATAACAAAGACAATTATCATTAGGGCAGTCCCCGAGTTTCTGCTCGGGGTACCGAAGTTTCATTGATAAGCTCATTGCCATCATATAGGCCAACATATGAGAGTTCGAGATACATGCACTTTCGCTAAGTGTATAATGGACGAATTAGAGCTACATTCCATGGTCGCTTTGATTCCTCGTCGGACCTGTCTGCCTTGTTCTTCTCCCGTGGTTGTGCATCAATGAGGTTATAGGCATACTTGTGCAATGCCTTGCTTACAATGAATGACCCTTCCCATGGGGGGACAACTTATGCATGCCGGCAGTGTGCTGCACCAGCCGAAGTACCAGATCTCCTTTCCAGAAGACTCGGGGGTTCACTTTTCGGCTACAATAGCGTTGGAGATTTTGCTGATATATGGCAGATCTAGACAAGGCCAGTTCTCGCGCTTCTTCCAGCAGATCAACATCATTTTGTTGGGCTTCTTCCACTTCGACCTTTGTGTATTGGGTGACTCTGGGCGAATCATGCTCTATGTCGGCTGGTAATACAGCTTCTGCCACATATACCAGAAAGAATGGTGTATAACCCGTTGATCGATTCGGAGTTGTTCTTAAGCTCCATGATACCGCTGACAGTTCTTCTATACAACACCCCGCTGATGTTTGCAGTGGCTCAATGAGCCAGGGTTTTATCCTAGACAGAACTAGTCCGTTGGATCTTTCCACTTGTCCGTTCAATGCGGGGTGGGCCACTGATGCGACATCCAGCCAAATCTTCTTATCTCGGAAAAATCTTGCAAATCCTCCTTCGGTGAAATTGGTGTCATTGTCAGTTATGATACTATGTGGATAGCCGTATCTCAGAATGATATCTTTGAGAAATGTCACGGCTATAGCTCCATCACATTTTCTTATTGGCTTTACTTCAATCCACTTTGTAAATTTGTCCATCATGACAAAGATATGGGTCATATTTCCCTTGTCCGGCTTAAATGGTCCCACCATATCCAAACACCACACTACAAATGGCCAAGTGATAGGTATAGTCTTTAGTTCGGACATAGGCAGGTGTGTCTTTCTAGCATATCTCTAACAACCATTACACTTCCTCACAAGTTCCTCTGCTTGTTGCAAGGCACTTGGCTAGTAAAACCCATGCCGAAAAGCTTTTTCCACTAAGGCTCTAGACAAGGCGTGATGCCCACATTCCCCCTGATGTATATCTTGCAGGATGTCTAGCCCTTCTTTCAGGTCAACGCATCACTGCAGAACATTTGTGACACTTCTCTTGTATAGCTCAACATTGATTATAGTGTATGCCTTTGCTCTCCTCTGTACTTGCCTTGAAAATATCTTGTCACTTGTCAAAGTTCCATCTTTCAAGAACTCAAATATTGGTTGTGCCCATGCTCGTACAGTGCGAACTAGGAAAAGTACTTCTTCAACCTCCATTGCATTGACCGACATAATCTCCATCGGATCAAGCCGAACAGTGCCTGGGTTCTGCAAGGCAATCCCTGGGTTTGCCAAGGTAGTCCTTGGGTTTACCGAGGTATTCCTCCAGTCAATGTCCATAGGGGTAGCTTCTGATCTGGGGTTTGGTGGGATATAGATTGATTCGGATTCTGGTGAAGGGCAAACAGATGGTTTTCTCAAATGTTCCAAACCAACTCATAGTGGGATGGCCTGCCGAGATGAGCCCATCTTAGATAGTATGTCGGCTGCTTCATTTTCAACCCGAGGTACATGATGGAATTCACATCCCTCGAAGTACACACATATCTTTTGGACATGAAATATATAAAGAGCCATGTTTGCAACTAGTGCGTCCCAATGACGACACACTTGCTGTACCACTAGATCTGAATCACCAAAGCACCGTATCCGACGTATCCCAACTTCTTTTGCCACCTTTAGTCCATGCACGAGCGCCTCATACTCGGCCACATTGTTCGATGCTCGAAAATGGATCTGAAGCACATATCACAACTGATCTTTCTTAAGCGATGTAAGTACTACCCCGACCCCTAATCCTTCTTTCAGCTTTGATCCATCAAAATGCATCCTCCAGTAGTTTGAGTCCGGCAAAGAAGGTTCATACTGCATCTCGGCCCAATCGACGAATAAATCAGCCACTTCTTGAGACTTGATGGCGTCCCTTATATCATATTTTGGTGCATAGGGGGCTAACTCAATTGCCCATTTTACAATCCGGCCACTTGCATCTTTGTTGCTCATTATCTCGGATATGGGCCCTTCACATATTACTTTCATGGGGTGCTCCTTGAAGTAATGCTTGAGCTTCTTGGCCGCCATATACACACCATACGCCACCTTCTAATAGTGAGGATAGTTCTGCTTTGAAGTGGAAAATACCTCGGTTAGGTAATACGCTGGCCTCTGCACCGACTTACCTTCTTCGTCACGCTCCACCACAACCACGACACTTACGACTCGGTTGGTCGCTACGATATAGAGCAACATCGGCTCTTTGGAGAGTGGTGAGGCTAACACTAGTGTAGAGGCTAGCATATTTTTCAGTTCATGAAATGTGCTATCAGCTTGCAGTGTCCATACAAATTTATCTAATTTTTTCATTAGTTGATAAAGAGGTAGTGCCTTTTCTCCTAGCCGACATATAAAAGGACTTAATGATGCCAGGCAACCAGTGAACTTCTGAACATCATTAAGACACTTTGGTCGATTCATTCGCTCTGTAGCTCGGATTTTAATGGGGTTGGCCTCGATGCCTCGACTAGACACGATAAAACCGAGTAACTTCCCAGCCGGCACACCAAAAGTACATTTCTCCGGGTTAAGCTTCATTTGGAACCTCCTAAGGTTCGCAAATGTTTGCCGGATATCATCTAGGAGCGTTTTGCTTTCCTTTATTTTTAGGGATTTCTATTTTCATACCCTTGGTTCATTCGTTGTACTTAGTTTTCCCCAGCCACTTAACTTTTCCTCCCTTTCGCCCATCTCCTTGTTTGAAACTCTCACATGGTCTGAAAACTCACTGTCACTCAGTCTTGCCGTTACATGCTGAAAGTGGGGCCGCGTTTAGTCGGGTTTCATAGTGGACCCTCACAGTTACATGATGACAAGTAGGGTCGCCTTCTATCGGGTCCTGTAGTGGACCCTTGCCATTATATGCTGACAAGTGGGGCCGCGTTTAGTCTGTTCCCATAGTGGACAGCTCTCTCCACTTATCCAGATCAGCATTGGGCCCACAGCTTATCCACATGAGCACTAGACCCACAGCTTACCCAGGTTGGCGTTGCAAGATGGAACTCCGAGCCAGCCCCGCACCCACTTTAGTGTCGTTGCCTCCCCTTTCCTCTTCTTCTTTGGCGGTAGCGGCCCTTCTCTGGTGATGGTGGCCCTTTGTCTAGCTTCATTTTCATATAGTGAAATGTAATGCATAAACTTGCATATACGAAAATTATACACCTTTGGAATCTTTGAATTCTCACTTAGGATATGATAATGTTGTGCTAATAAAATCCTGATCATTTATCATTTCCATGGAGTGAAATATAATGCATAAACTTGCGTATATGAAAATTATACACATTTGAACTCTATGAAATTGCACTTAATACGTGATAATGTTGTGCTAAGAAAATCTTGAGAGATTATCATTTTCATAGAGTGGAATGTAATGCACAAACTTGCATATGCAAAAATTATAAACCTTTGAACAATGTGAAATCACACTTAATACGTGATAATGATGTGCTATCAAAATTTGAGAGATTATCATTTTTCCCCATTTTCATAGAGTGGAATGTAATGCATAGACTTGCATATACAAAAATTATACACATTTGAACACTTTGAAATTGCACTTAATACGTGATAATGTTGTGCTAAAAATCTTGAGAGATTATCATTTTCATATAGTGGAAGGTAATGCATAAACTTGCATATACGAAAATTATATACCTTTGAACTCTTTGAAATCGCACTTAGGACATGATAATGTTGTGCTAAAAAATCTTGAGAGATTATCATTTTCATATAGTGGAATGTAATGCATAAACTTGCATATACAAAAATTATAAACCTTTGAACACTATGAAATCGCACTTAATATGTGATAATGATGTACTGACAAATTTTTGAGAGATTATCATTTTCTCCCCCATTTTCATAGAGGGAAATGTAATGTATAAACTTACATATACGAAAATTATACACATTTGAACTCTTTGAAACCGCACTTAATACGTGGTAATATTGTGCTAAGAAAATCTTGAGAGATTATCATTTTCATAGAGTGGAATGTAATGCACAAACTTGCATATACGAAAATTATACACCTTTGAACACTTTCCCTTCAAATTATTTTCAAAATCATTTGTTTATAGAGTTAAAGTATCGGTGTCGAACTTGTTATTTTGCATGGATAGATGGGTGACCTTGACAGATATAGGGGTTATCCTGTCCGCTAGATCATAGAGGATCAACGGTTGGTGGGAACGATCCGCGTGACAAATGTCTCAACCAATCAGAGCGTAGCAGCCAAGATGAGCACATGTGCGTGGGATTGTGACTAAGAGAGAGGGGCAAACTGAGTAGAACTTAAGAACCAAGGGAATAACTGAGTAGAACTTAAAAACTAAGGGCAAAATTGACAAAGGGATTCAAATAGAAAATCGAAAGAGATTAAAAAATGGAAAATGCGTCTTTTATACAATAAAATACATCTTGGAATACATGAAACTGTTTGTAATTCAAATATACACCAGTTTGATAATTTTTGCCTCATTCAGACAAACTATGTTTTGGGGAGGGATGTTTTGGGAAGAGGCTTGAGTAGAAAGCCATGAACCTTAATAGATAGTAGGTGATTTGAGAAGTGGTGATTTTGGTTAAAACTTGATTTCTATACATTTCTTATGGTGGCAGGTCACATAATAAGACTCCCTGGGTAGATGCCACTATGTTTTGATCTTTTTGAATTTATTATGCATAAAATGACTCAATTAGATAGCTATAACCCATTCGTTGACTCTCTGTTGACCAGCCACCAGAGGGTAAAACTAAGTATATTGCACAAGGCACTGCTAGTACTAGAGGGTAAAACTGAGTACAACCAAACTGCCAGTGTTACACTTGAGGGTATAACTGACCACAACTAAGTCGCCAGGGTTAGACATGAGGAAAAAACGTGAATCACGGTACGCGTGTTGTGGTGCACGAGGCGGTAGCGGACACGTGTGGTCGTGCACGATGTAGTAGCGTACGCGGTGCAAGGTAGTGCAACGAAAGGTCGCTTCCCTTCTCCTTTATAGAGGCCTCCTCGCTCCTCACTCTCACTCATCACTCACTCGCTCACTATCCCATCACCTTCTGCAAACCCCCAAGAAAACCCCAATCACGCCGGTGATGGAGAAGAACGTCGCGATGGCCATCATCACCTCAAAGGCTGTTGGCGAGGAGGCCCCTGTCCCCTTACAGGCCCCCATCAAGGCATTGAAGGCATCCACTGTCCCCATCCCCGTTTCCGCCATAGCCACCAGTGAGGAGGCCCCCACCGGTCTCGGGAAGATCCCGCTTGGCTGGGACCCCTACGAGGAGGATGATTACACCAGGCTAGAGAACCCCTATGATGCCAGCATCGCCAACCCATGGTCGGAGGTAACTAGGGTTTTCTCCCCTTCCCTTGTTCTTACCTCCTTCCCATTGTTGGATGCTAGATTGTATTTTGATGAATCCCCTTGTTCGTATTTCAATCCTATTTTATTTGTCCTCCGGGTTGCAGTTAAGGGATTCCCTAGTAAGTACTAGCGCGATCTGTAGTTGGGATCAGTATTCGATTTGGTTTGAGATATGGGGATTGGGGAATATTCAGGGGATCTCAATCGGTTAATTTATGCAAATAATCAATCCTGATAGTCAAGGTATCTCAATTATGTCCTTGTTGCACTCTACTGTTTTTTTCCAATAGGAGGATAGCAGCGATGTTAGCAGCGACGGCGAGTCCAAGGACACCAAGACTCGTCAGGTGCTGAGGAGGCTGGAGTCCGGCCAGTACGAGAACTTCTTTGCCGACGATGTCTACAGGTGCCCCTTCTGCACCACCAGGAGGCTCCGCGCCACCGACTTCAACTCCCTCGTGAAGCATGTTGAGGACGTGAGGACCTCCGGAGAGTCCATGAATGTCCATGGCTTCAGAGCCAAGCACCAGGTGCTCGGTATTCACCTCCGCAACCTTTAGAAGGTGACCATCAAGGAGGGTCGCATGCCCTCGATCAAGCCCAAGGCGCCCAAGGTCAAGGGACTAGGCAGCAAGAAGTGGAGGAGGCACTAGAGGGAGAAAGCAGAGGCCCTCTTGGCGGAGGCCATGAGGGGCCACTGATCTTGTGCTGCTGCTGTAAAGTAGCTTTTTTGCCTTGTCTGTGTTGAACTTGTCTGCTGTTGCTGCTGAGCAGCCTACTTGTCGAACCTCGTTAAGTACCATACTATATATGTCCTATATTAGCTGCTTTATCTACATATGCTCTGTTTACTGAATTTATTTATGTTGCTGCTCTAGATTTGCTACCAGATTGGTGAAAAACGAGGGCCAAAAGGAACAATGAATGAAGAGAGAAGCTGATCTAGATTCGCTACCTTTTTGGGCAAAAAAAACTAAACTGTTAGTGAGTGAGAGGGGAAAATGTGCTCTTAAAAAGGTCAATCATAAAAATAACAAAAGATAAAAATTTCCAATTTAGGCGACAGGGCGCACGTAACCACCAAACGGGTCCCACATGGTCCCACACCACGTCCTTCATAACGCGTTCCCAAGAAACCGCCCCACGCAGTCCCACATGGCACGACCCCACACATCAGCATAGCGCGTTCCTGACCAAACGGCCCCACGTCGTCCCAGACCGTGCGGTCCCACATGTTAGCCAATGGTCAACTTGACGGCAGCTGCAGTCCGAGATCTTTGATGCATTTCCGAGAAGGAGAGGGGCAAAAGTGAGGAAAAGTTAAGCGGCTGGGGAAAACTGAGTACAAGTAACGAACTAGGGGCACGGAAATAGAAATCCCTTGTTTTTATCACAACATCATCTACATATACTTGGAAATTTTCCCAATTTGATCATGTAAACATTTTTTCATACACCTCTAATACGTTGCTCCTGCATTAAGTAAGCCAAATGGCATGGTGAGATAGCAATAAGCCCCATACGGGGTGATGAAAGCAGTCTTTATTTGATCATCCGGGTTAAAGGGTATCTGGTGGAAACCGGAATACGCATCTACCAATGACAATAACTCACACCTAGCAGTCGAATCAATGACCTGATCTATCCGCGGAAGTGGGAATGGATCTTTTGGACATGCCTTATCCAGGTTTGTGTAATCAATACACATACGCCACACTACTGCCACATTCGGATTGTCCTTCTTCTTTTCCACCAGCACTGGATTAGACAGCCAATCTGGGTAAAGCACTTCCTTGATAAACCCGGCTGCAAGGAGCCAAGCTATTTCATCACCAATGACCTTTCTCCTATCTTCGGCGAAGCGGCAGAGAGGTTGCTTCACCGGCTTTTCTCCAGGTCTCACATGCAAAGAGTGCTCTGCGAACTCCCTCGGTACACCTTGCAGATCCTGTGTGGACCAAGCAAAGATATCCCGATTCTCACGGAGGAAGTTGACGAGCTCGCTTTCCTATTTTTTGCCTAACCCGACACCAATAGTTATAGTGCGCTCTAGGAACTTATCATCAATGGACACCTTCTTGGTATGTTTTGTCGCTTGAAATGAAACACTTCCATGCGGGTTACTCAGAGCCGACATATTTAGCTGCGCGGACTGAGCTAATGCCGCCACCTCTTGGATTCTTGTTTTCTCTTCTGCTATCACCGCTGACTTGGCCAAGTTGGACCTGGCCCAGTCACACTCCATGGAGCGCCTGAAGTCCCTAGTTATGGTGATCACTCCATTTGGGCCTGCCATTTTCATCTTTAAGTAGCCAATGTGATCACTAGCCATAAACTTAAATAGAGTTGGCCTGCCGAGTAACACATGATAAGTGTTGTCCAAATACACTACCTCAAACTCCAAGTTCTCAGTTCGGCAGTTATCCCTGGTGCCGAATAAGACATCAATTCAGACCATTCCAATGGACTCACAAGGCAAACCCGGAACAATGCCATGAAATGTGGTCTTGGTTGGCTGAAGCATGTTCTGTGAAACTCCCAGCTTATGCATTGTGTCTTTATACAAGATATTGATGCTGCTGCCATTGTCAATCAACACTTTGGAGAACTTCACATTGATGTTTGGCCTGATGAAAGTTGGGTCAAGCACCAAGGCGTATGATCTAGGACTCGGCATGATCCTCGGGTGATCCTTGATACTCCATGTGATTTCCTGATCAAACCAAGGCATGTACCTTGTCACAGCCGGCATAACTGCATTTACCTCCATAAGTCGACGCTGCATGCTCTTTCTATCAGTTTCTTCTGTGGTAAACACATACTAACTCTGATGGTGTTCCCTGTACTCATTTCTCCTGTTGTTTCTAGGGTACCTTTGGTTTTGCTGGTGTTGGTTTTCCACCTGATGCACTGCATCCCTTCTCTCATGGTTCTCATACCTCGGCGGGGGTGGTGGTAACATCATCTGCTGCCCATTTTCCCTAGTGAGCTGCTGCTTTCGAGGCGCATCATGCCGAGGTGCATCGTGCTGAGGTGCCTGAGCATTCGGCAAGCCACTTTGCTCTATTTTCCTCATCCACTCACACTGCCGAGTCATGTGATTCGTCAGGTTACTCGGATTAGGTGTGTGAAACTTGCAAGGTTGATCCAGCATGGACTCATACGTATACCTCAGCATGTCCTTCTTTTCTTGCCACTATTTCTTCTGCTCTAGCGTCCATGCTTTCTTGCCATCATTTCTCAGAGTCCATTTTTGTCCTCCACTCTTCTATCGCTAGCTATTCCCAGCTCCGGGTTGATCTTGATCCACTACCACAACTTGCGGTGAACCGTATCTGTAATCCAGCCGCTCATCTCTTCTCTTTCCACTGAAATCATTCCTCCGGGCTAACCCGACTCCATCTCGGGGATAATACTCTTTGTTTGACACAAGTCGTTGTTGGGTCTGATCAGCCAATGCATACGAGTCAGCAATTTGGATTGTTTCAGCCAAGGTAGTTGGCATATCTCTTTGCAGCCTTTGCCACAACATACTCACAAATCTGCTTCCTTGAGCGAACCAAGCAATCGCTTGAGACTCGATCACCCCTTTGTAGGAGTTGCGCACGTTGCACCAAAGAGTTAAGAACTCTCGGTCGGTCTCATTTGGCCTTTCCTTGCACATTGCCAGTGTCTGTGGCCTATTCGGTCTATTATACGTGCTCGTGAAGTTACTGATTAACATCTCTTCAATATCTATCTAGCAATTGATACTTCCTTCCAGCAAATTGTTTAACCATACTCTTGTGGGACCTTCCAACATATGAGGTACGTATCTCATAGCCCATCTCGAATTGCCCGTTGCAATGTTCACCACTATTACCGAGTCAATTAGCCAACCCTCTAGCTTGGTGCTGCCGTCATACGTCTTTGTACCTCTAGCCAACTCAAAGTTGGGCATAGGGGTTTCTCTCATAATCCGAGGTTCAAAGCATGTTGGACCCGGAGGACCTTGTCCCTCTATCATCTCCGACCTATAAATCCGGTCGAGCTTTAACCTCGCATCATCTGGTTGCAAGTTACTATTTCCCAACCTTGATCCTATCACATGGTGTTCCGGCCTAGGAAACCCAGCATCAACCATTGCCGAATAACCATCATTGTACCTATCTTGACCCAGACGAGCATATTACTGTTGCATTGTCGGTCCAGCACTTTGCTCTTGCTGAGGTATGTAATGTTGATGCTGCTGCCGAGGTGGGTTTTGCCCTGCTCCTGCCGAGTTATGCTATCCGGCATTGTCGTTCCTTGCGTTTCCCTAACTGGCATTACCTTGGTCGCGGTTACCTCATCCAGCTTCACCTCGGCTGGCACTATGACGATCCTCATCACCTTGTACTGCTTTTCTTTTCCTTGCCCTTACCGGGTCATACAGGACCATCTACTTATTCTTTCTTGCCAAGGTTACCACCTATTCTCTTCTAGGGCCATCATGAGGGGATGATGCTGCTCCAGCGGATTTTGTCGGGTTACCCCCTGCTAAATGAACTACACGGGAGCCTTCTGCTACTGCCGGGTTCGCCTTGAGTATCTCCTCATTCTGCTTGTTAGCCACTCTCACTAGGTGATTAAATATTTCATGTTGCCTTTCCTGGGCTTATGCGATTAGACCCTCTAACTCAGACGCCGCTGCCTCTGCAGCCCTAAGGTTCTTTGCTAGGGTGCTATACCTCGCCAGCCCTGCTATCACTAGGGTAGCCGAATACCCCGGCTTAGGTACATATTCTTCGTCTATTTCAGTGATGTGGTTTCTACCCCTAATTTTTACTCCGCCCATATGGGTGGGACTGATCCGGTTTAACTTGGCATACTCACACAACGTGATGTTCAGTGACTGCTACAACTCAGCTACTCTTTTTGCCCCTGCTAACATTTTCAGCCGGGTCTCCTCTAGCTCAGCCTATGCTTGAGCCGGATCTGCTACAGGTGCTATGGGAGTAGCTAAGCTATCTATCGCCTGCTGCAACATGTTCTCTGGACTCTCTAGTGGAGGACCTTTTTTCCTAGGTACATTTGGTGTTGTCTCCAGGTTCTCTGCCATGTTCTTGCTTGATCCTGCATCTGGCACCATCATCATGACCTCAACGTAGCTAGCGGGGCGAGTGATAAGCAGGCCGCAAACCGTGCTGAGAGGTGGTTTGCCTCCCTTGACGATGTGCAGCAGGTGAACACAGGATTCGTCCACGCCAACGTAGAACTTGTGAGTGCTGAGGCTGATGAAGAGGCCGTTGCATGGAGGAGGGCGGTTGCCAAAGCTACCGGCGTTGTCGCTGACGTAGTACAACGCTCTAAAGCGCCGAAGAAGCCCAGAGATGATGCGTTCCCCGGTGGCGATGATGCTTCCCGTTCGGATCTTCACTCAATCTAGCGTCGCTGTTGGCCCCATGGTGGGCACCATCTGTCGTGGTGGTGGCACGGCTGATGCCATGGGTAGGCTAAAGATGGGTCCAAAGTGCGCTAGAGGTATCTAGGGAGGGATAGTGTGGTGATTCCACACACAAATGTTTGTATTCTCTCTATTAATGGTGTTTACAGATGCTCCTAGAGCTGCTCATGAGGAGGAGGAAGATGAACCTCTCTACTGACCACGCCTCTCTCTAGGGTTTTCCTTTAGTAAAAATGACCGACCCCCTTCTATGGAGATCCTGGTGCTCCTTATATAGGGGAGGCCAAGTTACAATCTAGGGCATACATGGAGGGCATATTCTCCAACTATGCTTCTCCCAAAATAGCAAAGTGGTGCACCTCTTTTCCCTTCGCAATCCACCTAGGACCATGGAGTAAGCCTCTCTGAGCCCCTCTTCGGCGCAGCATCACCCGACCAAGGACGGTCTGGCGACGTCATGTTTGTCGGTCCGTAGTCGCTAGTCCTCCCCTCTGTCCTCTACGCTCATGCTATAGTGGAGAGAGAAAAGTGCTGACTATGAGCATACCTTCCTTCTCTTGTAAGCCAAGTGGTAACCCGACTCCTTCATGGCTAACTCGGCTCTAGGGTACCTGCAAACAAGTAAAGTTGAGGGTGCCAACGTACACTTTATGTCGGCCGAGGTAAGGTTGGGTGAACACCTTCTAGGCCGAGTTGGCCATAACTCGCCTTCCCTTGAGGTAACTCGGCCAGCTCTAGCTTTGACCTTGTCGTACCTCGGCTTACATTGACATTATATCCCGGCTTGACCCTACCAGAGGTTATCCCCCAACTTCGAAGGTGAGCGCTTCGGCTAAACCAACGGTTGAAGTAGTGGGGGATGAACATAATACCACTAACTCCTCCACCAAAAAGGGCGATGGGAAGGAAGAGCACCATTCGGTTCCCGGGTGGTACTCTCCCGAACCTCCGATCCCTCATCCTCATATAAATAATAGAGGTGACCCACCTATGCTAGCTGCACATTCCTTTGCTCAATGGCAAGTGTTGATGAAATCTCATGTGGAATACCCAACTAACTTGACAAGAAGAGAAGTAGTCAATAGTCAACTCAATGCCACTGCTTTGCACATGATTCAACTTCGTGTGGGGCCAAAAGATTTCCCTCACATTGAGCACCTCAACACAGCCAAGGAAGCTTGGGATGCTCTCATTGACTTGTTTGTTGGAAATGAGAGCATGAAAAGAAATAGATATGATGCTTTGAGAAATGAAGCCGGAGGACTCTATATGAGGTATGGTGAGGACCATGAAGACATGTACCGAAGACTCAAATCCACTTCCACCACCTTTCGAAATATTGGTGCCTCTCATGTGGATGATGCTTGGATAAAAAAGAAGTATTAGAGTTTGCTCATGCCCTTCGAGCCCACCGACTTGAAGAGTCTCCAAGGAAGACACAACTACCATCTCATGACCTCCAATGAAGTTATGCAAGAGATGTTCGCCTTCAAGGTTGCTGCCAAGAATGCCAAAGATGCCCGTGCTCATGCTCTTGGAATGAGCAATGGTGTTAATCTTGCCTTGAAGGCAAAGGTTGTGGAGAATGAGGAAGAAGAAGGAAGTGATGAAGTCCTTTCCATGAGCCACCCAGAAGATGTCAAAGTTGCTCATGGTGAATACATGGCCTTCTATGCAAGGAACTTGGAAAGATCCCGACAAGGCCAAGATGGAGATGCAACGAAGAAGTGATGTCTGCAAGAGCACATATCGTTTTTAGCTAGTTTCAAAGTTTAGATATAGATCCCACAGGGAGCCCAAAGGTAAATGTTTATGGGTGAAGTCTCTGTCACACCCGAAGTTGTCACAGGTCTTCGAGTGAATTGACTTCAAGTGTTGAAAATAGGAATGTGGTTTTGATTAAATGAGATGTATTTAAATAGAACTAAAATGTTAACGTCAGGAATATAAAGCATAAAATTAAAGAATGGCTTGGTTGTTTGTTGTTTCCTACAGATGGCGAAAGAAGGCGTGGGTATATTCTGTTCATGGTGATAGTGACCGTGTTAGGTGGAAGAATGATAAATGTAACAATTATAATCTTATAAATATATGTGTAGACGAGATACCATAATTAGCCAGAACTCCTCTTGGTAGATTTCATCCCACCTTTAATAATCCTACTAGCTTGTTACCAAAACCATGGCCAGACACTAGACGATTAAGACCCTTCAATTCCCTTAGCGACTCCTTGGATCGTACTAATGCAATAAGCACAGTGGTTCCTCGTTATCCTCGAGTCTACTAGCTTTCCATTGATATCCGTGTCACCCGGGGGTCGCCGGTCCACTAGCAAACACGATCTTATCTATGTAGAACAAAGCATCATGTTGTCTGGGCCCTTAATTGGACAACAAGCATTAGGCATCCCACAGATAGTCAAGCACACATAATATAGTAATTAGAATCAATCACAAACTAATGGAAAATATATGAAGGCACATCACATCTCACCAATCCCCTACATCTCCCACGCCTAAGGGAATTACTGACTCATGAGAGAAGAACGGATCATCAATATAATTAAATAAAGGGAATTCGTCTTTGTATTACTATGGAGATCCACAATAAGAATATAAAATATCCAACACAATTCAAGATGGGAAGAAACAATCTCAAACCCTAGTCTTGCAAAGTGGAGACCCCTCTCTCTCTCAAGTACAAGTAGTGGCTATGGGGGTGTGTTGGCTAGGAGGTCGAAGATCGTGGAGCGAGATGAAGAACGTCTTCCCCTTCTCCGGATCTCTTCTTTCTCCCTTCTGGATGGTATGGCGGTTGCTGTGTTGTGTTTTCGTCCCCGGTCCCTTCACATATGTTGTCCCTTTTGACAAGACAGAGGCAACGACAACTATATGGCTGGAAAAATATTCCTGCCATATAGTTGCTCGTTAAAGCTTCTGTGAGCTCCCCTCACGTGCTTCCAAAGTGAGATTGACTTGTTTTCTCCAGAATATTGTGTTTCTCTAGTTAAATCCTTCTATTGACATTTAGAACCTGAAACACACATTAAAAACCAAGTTTTCTTTGCTACCAAAGTATTAGCGTTAGGTGAAGCCAGAAAACTATCAAATCTGGGAGAAAACCATCAATAAAAGCCATAAAAAAATGTGTCGAATCTCACAGCTATCAACTCCCCCAAGCTTAGATGTTGCTCGCCCTCGAGTGACAAGGAAATAAGGAAAAATAGCGAATATTCGAGATTGAAAAATAAAGGAACTCACAAGTTTGAATTGGTGTCAAATTCTTTTCTTCACAATCCCTGCAATCTTAAATATGATCATACAAGTATTCAAAAGATTGCACCGAGTCCACTTTATCTTGTTAGCAAATAAATCATATGCCCAAGCAAGTGTCGAAAGTTTAGCTAGGAAAGTGAGACAAATTCTTTTGGTGCCTCTCTTTATAGAGAGATGAAAACTTTTTGTTCTTGTTTGTTTAACCATTAGGAGTACTCAAGTTGGCATCAAAGCATGTAATTTAAGAACAACTCATCTATCCCCTGTCAAAATTTCAAGACTATCAAAGCACCTCTTTCTTTTCTTTTGCCTTTCAAAAACTTTAGCTCTTTCATAGAGAAATCATGCCACTATTTTTATCATGTTTAATTGGGGTTGTGTTGTGCACTCGTGACCATGCCAATAAATAATTGTTGAGCAATAATGGGCCAGAGGAGTACTACAACTTCAGTTGGAACGTGAAACCATGAGGAGACTAAATTTTTTACCCATCATAGCATTGCTGCTACAGACGTTTACATAACTCAACTTCACTTGGAACGTGGTCTCCCACATTTAGATCATTTGTTGGCCAACGGAGTTAATAGTTCCCCATGGAGCACGACAAGTTGTAATGACACGCAGAAAGCAATATCTTATGGTAATTATTAAAAAGAGTAGTCACATAATTTATACTACTTCGAAGCATCCATTTTATCAAACAATTTAATCAAGGGTACTTATCAAGTCTATTTATATTAAGCTCAAATGTGATGGAATAGTTCTAAAATTAAATTCTTTGGGCCAAACATGGACTCAAGTCATCTTCATATGCTTTTTCTTGTTGTAAAAATGTAGGAAGTATGTCTAACCAAGTTCTTTGCTCATTGTTGCAAAGCTAAAAAGGAGACACTAGCAAAGGAATACAATTTATAGTATAACAAGCTAAGTGGGGAGCGATCTTAGTGCAAGCGAGTAAATAATTGTAGGGTCAATTTAAGGTTGCAGAAAGGATGATGAAAGAAATGTGATACCTCTTCTAACTTGCTTCATTCTTGTATTTGAGTCGAAGCTCCTCTATGCTTCCCTATTGCCAATTCACCTGAAATTAAGCAATCTATGAGAGAAACAAAGAAACGAATTCGCGAATAAAGTTACCACTAATATTTTTGTATTTTTGGTTTAGAAATGCAAAGCTAGAAAAATAAACATGCAAATTTGAAGAAATAAAATAAATCAAAAGAAGAAATGAAAGTATGAATGCAAAGTTTGGAGGTTTTCAAACCTCCCCAAGCTTAGGCGATTGCCAGGCGCAGTTGTTGCCGTCATTTGGCGGCTGGTACGGATACTGCTAGTAGTAGTCGGGGAAGTGGGTCATGAAGTGTCTTAAGTTGTGAGTCAAAGTATTCACATCTTCATTCACATCCTGAAGAGTGTGGTCGATATCCTCAACGCGTTGGTTGAGCTGCTAGAACTCCTGATAGGGGACGTAGCTGTACCCCTATTGTGGCTGGTTGGGCCACGGGTCCCAAGCTCCTCCTTGATGTTTCTGCTACTGTCCCTCCCAAGCAGGGTTATGTCCCTGCTCTTCCTCCTGCTCCTTCTCCTAGTCCTCATCACCCTGCTGCCCTTCATCTTCCTCTTCCTCGGGCTGGAGCTCATCCAAGATCTCTGTCACTTGGTCCTTGGTGAGGATCCAAGTGTTCTTCTCCATAATTGAGAAGGCTTGGGGCAGGGTAACTGAACCTGCTCACCCTGTGCGTCACCAAGATAACTGAATTGATTTGGGCAGGGTAACTGAACCTGCTCACCCTGTGTGTCACCAAGATAACTGAATTGATTTGCTCGGAGCCTCCGGTTAGAACGGTAAACACCAAGGAAGCCACAAGCAGTCAAATATTTGACATCCATGAGTTTGGAGCCGTCAACAGGTTCCATAACAGGTAGTACAATGTTCAATGTGTAGGCAAGGTGGGTTACCAATCCACCAACGCGAATATCACCTTTGGTCTTGTTGCTTTGGTGGTGGAAGTGCTGGATGAGTAGAGCTGCAGGACTGGGGCTTTGCGGTGAAGTGGGGAAGAGGGCCTTGGTGATCATTGCCATGTCCGCATTGGCCATGGAGCCCGTGTCACCTCTTCCTAGTAGTGTGTTGGCGAGGAACAGAGTGTAGTAGCGGATGGTTGGGTTCTGAATGGTGGACATCTTCTTCTAATAAAAATGCCTGCCACCATTAACAGAAATAACCTCCCAAGTCTCTCCACTTGTGACGCTATAGAGGTTAGTAACATTGGGCTCCCAGTATGAGGGAAGCTGAAAGCATTGCAAAAATTGTTCGAAACTTACGTCATAGTGCTGCCGGTTCATGGTGAAGCTTATCGTGCTAAAATTCCCTTTCTCCCTATGGTCGTCATTGAAGGAGGCAAGGAACTCATGGGTAAGCTCGATGTAGGTATCATGGCTTGCGAAGCCAAGTACCGCCAACCCGCCCTGCTGCACATGAGGTCGAAATCCTCCTTCAACCCTACATCGGTGAGGAAGTTGTGGTCAGCCCATTGTGTGGGAAGCACCCTCCTCAATGAGACAATGTCCAACTTGGAGTTGCGCGGGGCTCGGGACCCCGAGATCGAGCCCTCACCCCGTTGGCGTTTGCTTGAACGAAAAAGGTTACCGATTTTGTTCATCGTGATGCACCGAAAAATTTCACCATAAAACCTTAGGCATATAGTTTCTATATGATATATGAATGATTCTACGTGAAAAATTCAATCGTAACATGAGAAATTAATAGGAAAAACAAAATAAGCTTGAGTTCATCCACTAGATCAATGTGAGAGTTTCAACCAAGGAAATCTGAAAATAAAGCATGTATAGGGAGAGAAACATACCAATCTGTTGATACCCCAACCCAAACGGACGAAATCCACGAAGAATCAAGAGTTCTAGGTGGATTTTGAGAGGTTTGGAGAGAGAATATGAGAGAAATAATGAGGAGAGGAGGAAGACCTAGCCGGCCCCGTGCGATTTTGTGGTTGCACCGAACTATACGGCCAGAACTATACGGGCGGGGTGATGTTGCTCCGCCTGTATAGTTGCGACGGTGCCGCCAACTAGGGTTTCTTTATACAGAGAACAACTATACGGATGCAACTATACAGCCGGATCGCAACGATCCCGCTGTATAGTTGGTCATTAAACTGTCTTCCTCTCAAGATAAATTTCTAAAACTAGCATCGATTTCTATATTCCCGCCATATAGTTGGTCGTTAAACTCTCAGTACTTTTGGGATGAAATTCTACGAAGGCATCGATATCTATACGACCGGAGCTATACGGCCGAAATTTTTATTTCCGCCGTATAGTTGGTCGTTAAACTTTCTGTGCCTTTGGGATGAATTTCTATGAAGGCATCGATATCTATACGACCAGAGCTATACGGCCGGAATTTTTATTCCCGCCATATAGTTGGTCGTTAAACTCTCAGTACCTTTTAGAAATTTTTGTACGAAGGCATCGATATCTATACGACCGGAGCTATACGGCCGGAATTTTTATTCCTGCTGTATAGTTGGTTGTTAAACTCTTTGTGTCTTGGAAGAAATTTTTTTGATGTCAAATATATTTATACGACTGGAACTATACTGCCAGAATTTTTATTCCCGCCGTATAGTTGGTCGTTAAACCATCAGTAATCATCAAAAAAATTCTATTTCTTCGAGGGTACCTTCTTATCCCAAAACTTAGCGAAATACCTTATTTTTAATAGAAAATTAGTAGTAAAAACTGTCGACCAACATTAGCATATTAATAGCAAAATTTTAGCTTCCGTAAATACAAAACTCAAACTTTATTCTTATTATTATTATCTACTCGTTCAATCGATGTTTCTACTACTTTTTGACAGCTGCATCTTCACGGGCGTGCTTCCGCAAGAATGTCTGTGAAAAAGTGGTAGGAATGCGATGACCTTCTTATTTTCTAATCAATTTAATTGCCAGGATGGGTTGACTCCCATTAAGCATTTATTAAGAATGGTTGAGTAACTCAACCTCTTCTCTCTTCTCGAATTCTTACCTTGGGTTGTCCCTTATCGAAGGCACTTATCACATGAACTCGTTTTGCCGGTGGAACATATCTTTCTCCTACTTCTAGCTTCTTTGGAAAATACCGGATGATTTCAGCATTATAAACATTGAAGATTATCTTTCTTCAGCATAATCTACTGATGCACCTGCAGTACTGAAGAAAGGTCTTCCAAGTATTATAGATAATCTTTCATCTTCTAGCATTTCAAGATAATAAAATCAGTGGGAATAACATTATCATCTATCCTAAGTAAGACATCCTCAATCATACCAATGGGTTGTTTAGTGGACTTGTTAGACATCTGTAAAGTGATAGTAGTAGGAGAATACTGCCCTAATCCTAACCTTTTATAGAGGGAGTATGGCATTACACTAACTCCTGCTCCTAAATCACACAAGGCATTGTGAATATCAGTTTTACCTATTGAGCATGAAATAGTTGGTATTCCGGGATCTCCAAACTTAGACAACAGCTTCCCATTAGCAGGATAGCTAGTTACCATGGCAACAATTTCACTTCTTTCTTTCTTTTTACTAAGAATATCACGAAGGAATTTACCATAAATAGGAACTTTGATTGCATCCGCAAATGGGATTTCTAGACAAAGGTCACTAAGTGCCTTTGTAAAAGAATTATAAATTACCTGATCTAGTGCTTTCTTTTTTCGATCTGGGTAAGGAAGATTTTTCTCACCTGACTTACTCTTATGGGGTGTCAGGCTCTTTTGTTGCTTTCTTTTGTTGTTGCTTATTGCTTTTCTTCCTTTTTATTACAACAACTTTGTCTTCCTTGCTTATTTCTTTATCTTCTCTTGGATCAACCGTCTCTACATCAGAGTCATAATGGTCATCTTGTGCATCATTTTGGTCCTCCTTGGTTTTCTCTTGCGTCTCAGTTTCATCTTGAGGATCCACCAACGTATCATCTTCTTGGCTTGCTTCGAGCAAGGCTTTTTCCTTTCGCTCTTTTTCAGCTTTGTATTCCGGTGGTCCTAAGGGTCCTGTAACAACTTCACCCCTTCTTGTGAAAACATTAGTAGAGACAGGAATATCTTTATCTTCATGAAGAAAATTTGATAACCAGATTCTATTTGTTCACACTGGGTTTCAATCATACTAAGATACTTGTGAAATAATTTTATTTCTTGGCAAATCTCATCATAATTTTCCGTGAGTTCCGCCATAATCTTTTTGTGTTTTTGGAAATGCTTATGCAAGTTATTATGAGATTTTACTTGTCGATGTTTTAATTCTTGAAAAACTTTCCTAGTTTCATCTTCATCAGTTAAAACTTGTAACAAATCTACTTTGTTTTTCTTAACAAGTTCAGAAGGTATACCTTTTTCTTTCATAGTTTTGCGTACCTTAGGCATAAGATCAGAAGTTATCCGAAGTATCCCTTTTTCTGGCTTAGTGCCAAAATCAGGATTATATAAAGAATCATTCTTAACCCTAGTAGACATTAATTCCAAATATTCTTTAATAGTTAAAGTATTTATTGATTCTCCTGCTGAGAAGTTAAGCAACTCTCTACATTGAGTATTGAGACCATGGTAAAACAAATGACAAATTGTTAGTTCAGAATAGCCATGATTAGGAATACTATTGATCATTCCAAAGCATCTTTCCCAAGCTTGCGCGTAGTTTTCTCCCACATTCTGACTAAAGTTGCCTATGTTCTTTCTTAGTTCAGTTACCTTTTTAAATGGAATAAACCTGTTTATAAATTTAGTAATGCAGTTTGCCCAACATTTAATATAATAGAGAGGGAGAGAATATAACCAGTCTAGAGCTTTACCTTTAAGAGACCATCGAAATAATGTAAGATGAGAGAAGTCTCTTGGCAAACCTTTTGGCCCGAGCGATGTTATCACATTGTCGAGTTCTCTAATATGTCTTCTTGGGTCTTCATATTCCCTTTGATGACCCACAAGTATAGGGGGTGTATCGCAGTATTTTCGAGGGAAGTGAAACCCAATTTATTGATTCGACACAAGGGGAGCAAAAGAATATTTATAAGCCTTAACAACTGAGTTGTCAATTCAGCTGCACATGGAAACAATCTTGCTCACAGCAGTTTATCAGTAGCAACAATTTTGTAGTAGGAATAGCAAAGTAATAGCAGTAGTAAAAGTAAAACAGTAGTAACAATAGCAGTAAACAGTTGGATTCGAGTGCGGTAGGCATAGGGATGGATGGGCTTTGCATGGCCAAGACAATTCACATAGCAATCAGAACATAGGGCAATTGCAGATAAATAAGATAAAGCACCCAAGTACTAGATAATCGTAGGCACGTGTTCCATGTATAGTCATACGTGCTCGCAATGAGAACTTGCACAACATCTTTTGTCCTGCCAGCCCGTTTGCAGCGGTGCCTCAAGGGAACTACTGGAAATTAAGGTGCTCCTTTTAATAGAGCACCGGAGCAAAGCATTAACACTCCGTGAACACATGTAATCCTCACATCAAAGCAATTCCCTCTGGTTATCCCGATTTCTGTCACTTCGGGGCCATTGGTTCCGGACAACAATGTGTGTATACAACTTACAGGTAAGATCAAAAACAATACTACCACAGATCTGAAATCATGGCACTCAGGCCCTAGTGACAAGCATTAAGCATAACAAGTTGCAACAAAGTCATAAAGCACTAATAAAAGATACTAGGCACCATGCCCTAACAATCCGATGCCATTACATGAACGATCTCATCCAATCCCTACCATCCCCATAGCCTACAATGGGGGATTAATCACTCATAGATGGGGGAAACATGGATGGTCGATGGAGACGTGATGGTGATGATGATGATGGTGATGATCTCCTCCAATTCCCCATCCCGGCAGGGTGCCAGAACGGAGTTTCTGGTGCTGTTTCGTGGAATCTGGTGGTGGCGGCAGAGCGGAATTCCTTCTAGAAAAACGTCGACCCCCCCTGAGGTTTTAGGTCAGAAGGCATCTTATAGGCGAAGAGGTTGATGGAGAGGGAGTCTCGGGCGGCCAGACCACCCCCTGGCACGGCCTGGGCTAGCCCGCGTGGCCAGGTGGTGTGGCCTGGGCCCAGCCCTCCTCTGTCTCGTATTCTAGCTCCGGGAGTCTTCTTGTGAAATAGGATTTTTGGCATATTTTCCAGGATTTTTCCTGATAGTTGATTTTCTGCACAAAAACTAGACACCAAGGCAATTCTGCTGAAAACAGCGTTGGTCCATGTTAGTTGCATCCAAATCACACAAGTTTAGAGGAGAAACAATAGCAAAAGTTTTCGGGAAAGTAGATACGTTTTGGACGTATCAACTCCCCCCAAGCTTAGTTTATTGATTGTCCTCAAGCAATTAGTTTGAAAACTGAGTGCGATAAAAGAAACTTTCACGAACACATTTGCTTCATATGATGTATATATTCTCAGCATGTGATCAACTACTTAGACAATTCATAATAATGAGTATGCAACTAAGTTTACTTAATAGGCATTGCAAGCTATGAAAAGATTCCAACTAAAAAATAATAAGTAGCATGAAACATAAACATAAGCAACATTCCAATGCTCATAACAAGGTATGATAGAGTGGTATCTCGCTTACCTTTGATTATGAATGCCAAGGCACCTCTGAAGTTCAGGTGAAGACTAAAAGTAAAGATATCAAAGATACAAGCATCAAACGAGAGAGCAATAGCTGTCATAATCATGCTTGCAACAAAACAAGACTAATCATGGCATGAAAGTGATTCAAGACCCTCAAGGCAAAATAATTCATCGAGGCTTAACTGATTATTTCAGTCATATGCCATGTCAATTCAAATGAAAATATTCAGAGGAGGATACCACGGTGCCATACCAAGTTATGAATAGAGTAATGCTAGCAAACATTCATATGACATGCTACAAACTATTAGCAAGCTAGGACTAATCATATGAAAGCAAGAACTACTAAGCATCCAAAGATAACATACACCCTACACGAACAGGCTAAGCATGCCCACAATGATGAGTATATGTACAAAAAGGAAAACAAATAGAGTTTGTTACCAGCCTCTTACCACACCTCAACTTGTCATTAATCCTCATTATTGCCCCTCACTTGTGTGGCTTGAATAATAATATGAAACCAAATTCCACTGAAGACTGCTGAACCCTGCAACAAACTCACAAAGCCAAAGAAGAACAAAAAATATTTTTGGTGTTTTCCATTTTTTTAAAGCAAGATCCAAAAAGGAAGAACAAGCAAAGCAAAATCTTTTTGGGTTTTTCGAATAGTTCAAACAAAGCAAACAAACCAAGGCAAAAAGGAAGAAGCAAACCAAAGAGAAACAACAAAAATATTTTTGGTCTTTTTTTTTAGAAAGCAAAAGCAAAGAAAGAACGAAAACTAAAAAAGAACGTAACATGAATATACAAAGTACCAACGCAAAATGATATGGTGATGAGTGCGATGTCGGCGTACCTCCCCCAAGCTTAGGCTTTTGGCCTAAGTGGGTGTTAATCCAGATACATGTAAGGGTTGCAAGCAGGAGGATCATGATAAGAATGATCGTAGTTGGGCCCTTGGGAGGAAGAAGAAGCTCCCCAATCATATATAGGCTGCTGATATGAAGACTCTCCCTCATTCGAGGGCTGGACCGAATCATCCGTGACCTCCCTTCTAGTATCCTGCTCCTGCTGGGAGAGCTCTCCCAAATACGTGTCAAACTCCTCCTCCGCGAGAGACCATCCTACCTTGTTATCTAGGTTAAACAAAACAGGTGCAGGCAAAAGAACAACATGCTCGGACTTGCTCCTTCTCCAACCAGCTTTGAGAAAGGTTATTTCATAAGACAACTCACTCAAACTAGCCCACGAGGAAACAAATTTATGCTGTATCATGGAATTAAGATCAAGCCTCTCTATGGGAAACTGCAGGTCTAGATGATGAGGCACTAAACCATGCAATGCTAGTAAACGAGAAGCAATGAGGCCCCCACAAATTCCACCTTTCTCACGGTTAGCGGCAAGACGGAAAGCTATCAAAGCACCCAAGTTGTAAGACCTATCTTGTTTAAGAGCAGCAGAGATGAATGCTAGATCATATGAAGATAACTTATTGGCAGTTTTCCTAGCAAGAACACACTTGGCAATAAAGTAGGCAAAGTAGCGAATAGAGGGGAGATGAATGTTACGGATTTTCCCAATCTCCTTTGAGAAGCTGCTCCCTTGGCAAATTTCTGCATACAAATCCATGAGTGGTCCAGGTCGCTCTTTGATCCTTCCACATGATCCCCACTGAGGTACCTTAATAGATGGTTAGCTTCACAAATTGACAAGGTTAATCTTCCAAAAAGTGCTCCAATCCTGCATTAGAAACCAAAGTGTGGAAATCCTGGAGAATTCCTGCAGCTCTCATGAATTCAGAGCATGGATAAATGGAAGGAAAAACTTCCTCCTCCCGGTGAACCTTCATAAACTCCAGCACCCATAGTTCATGTTGGTTTAATTGATGCTCATTCATCTTCTATTCTGAAATTTAAACACCTATTAAACAAGTGATTGCAAAGTGAATATAATGAAGGGAACTACTCATAGGGACTTGTAAGAGGCCTAAACATGCATCAAAACTCTATCTCTAAGCATCAAACAAGCTTACAAGCTCTCATAACCTGTCACCAATAGCAGCAAAATACTCAAGATATAATCCACTAAACACAAATCTACTTGGACAAGCGGAGGAGTCACATACCGGAGAACAAATGCTCCAAATTTCAGCAACAAAGATGGGCCGAGCAAGGAGGTCGAAAAATCAAGGGCAAGCACAGCAAGAACACGATTTGGAGCAATGAACTGGAGTTTGCTGGGGATAGAGAGGAAAGTGGCAAGTGAGAGAGTGAGTGGAGGGCCAGGGGTGGCCCACACCATGGCATGGCGCCACCCTGGGCAGGCCGTGCCACCAGGTGGTGAGCCTGCCTGGTGGGCCCCCTGGGTCACTCCAGGTACTCCTCTGCCCCTTTTTTCACGTGAAAATTTAATATGAATTTTCTTGAATTTTTGAGACACTTTATTTTTGGGCAATTTTCAGGCATAGATGAATGATTTTCTGACAGAAAGATATTTTTTCTTTTGAAACGATGCAAAGAAAAAATACGGCTAGAACTACAGAAGTTCTAAGACACTCTAACATGCAAGCAACTAATAACAAAGAAAACTAAATGAAAAACAAAAACTAAAATGGATAGACTAAAAGTAAACGGAGATAATCACGGTGAAAACATTGTTTTGTTCAATGAAATCCTTTTGTTAACAAGGTTGATCAGGTCTTGTTACCAAAACAATTTTATATGAGACAAAACTTTGTATTCCACTAATGATTATGTTACCTCAACTTTGATAGCAATGGTCCCAATCATAATAGTTTCATATTTTTCTCTTGGTATGGGACAATATATCTCTCCAACTTGAATGCCCTCAACATGTTCAATTGAATTCAAACCATAAGTCCTTTCAATCTTCTTGGGGAAATAGACAGTATGTTCCTTATCATTAACATTAAAAGTCACCTTTCCTTGATTACAATTAATAACAGCCCCTACAGTATTAAGAAAAGGTCTCCCAAGAATAACAGACATATTATCATCTTCAGGCATTTTAAGCACAACAAAATCAGTTAATATCAAGCAATTATGAGCCAGTTGAACAGGTACATCTTCACATATACCAACATGAATAGTGGTAGATTTATCAGCCATTTGCAAAGATATATCAGTTGGTATTAATTTTTCTAGTTGAAGCCTCTTATAGAGAGAGAAAGGCATAACACTAACTCCAGCTCCCAAATCACACAAAGAAGCTCTAACATAACTATTCTTAATAGAGCAAGGGATAGTTGGAATCCCTAGGTCTCCAAGTTTCTTAGGAACCTTACCATTAAAGGAATAATTAGCAAGTAAAGTAGAAATTTCTTCATTAGGGATCTTCCTTTTATTCGAGACAATATCCTTCATATACTTTGAGTAAGGAGGCAATTTAATAGCATCAGTCAGAGGAATTTGCAGGAATAAAGGTTTCATCCACTCACAAAACTTAGTATAGTGTTCATCTTCCTTTGACTTGTGTTTCTTATCAGGGAAAGGCATAGGTTTTTGGACCCAAGGCTCTCTTTCACTACCATATTCTTAGCAATAAAATCTTCTTTAGTGTATTTAGTATTCTTAGTGTGCTTTTCAGGTTCTTCTTCAACGTTTTCTTCATTTAGACCTTCATTTTCTTCATTACCACTTTTAGTTTCAGCATCAGATACATATATACTATTACGATCTTTAGCAGGTTCGGAGGGTTCTACAATAGTTTTATGTTTCATCTTTCTTTTCTTAGGAGTAGTACCACTATTTTCAGCTTGTTGAGAGTCCTGCTCAATTCTTTTAGGATGCCCCTCAGGATATAGAGGATCCTGGGTAGCAGCACCACTTCTAGTTCTAATTTCATAAGCATGTTTTTCTTTAGCAGCGTTAACTAGCAAGTCTTTTTGCACTTTAATGAGTTGATCTATTTGAGTTTGAACCATTTGAAAGTGTTTAAAAATCATTTTAACATCATTAGAGGTTCTTTCCACAATATCTTTTAACTCATCAATACCTCTAGTGTTTTCCATTAGATGATTTTACACCCTTTTATTAAAATTATCTTGCTTAACAATAAAAATATCAAATTCTTCTAAGCATTGATCAGGAGGTTTAGAGTAAGGGATATCACCTTCATCAAAGTGTTGGAGAGAGTGTACCTCAATAGTGGTTGAGTAGGGAATAGGCTTACAAAATTCTTCTATAGGACGTAAATTCTTGACATCTGCAGCTTTAATTCCCTTCTCCTTAAGATATTTCTTAGCTTCCTTCATCATTTAATTCAATAACTCCCCTCTTCTTTGATGTTGGAATAGGCACAGGAATAGTTGGTTCAGGTATAGTGGTTTCAAGTATAACTGGTTCAGGAGGAGTCCAGTCTTCATAAATTCTTAGGTATTTTAGCCATTAATTCCTCAGTTTCCTTGGGAGTCCTATTCCTGAAAACACAATCAGCACAACTATCTAGGTATGACCTGATTCTTCAGTTAGTCCATTATAAAATATATCAAGAAGCTCATTCTTAGGTAATGGACTTCCAGCCTATGCATGAATCAAAGCACAAAACCTTGCCCATGATTCAGGCAATATCTATTTTTCTTCCTGTTTAAAATCAAAAAGTTCCTACAAAATAGCATGTCTAGCACTAGGAGGAAAATATTTCTGCAGGAAAGTACTAATCAAGCAATCAGGGCTATCAATAGATCCAGGAGGTAAATTACTAAACCAAGTTTTAGCTCCTCCTTTCAATGAAAAGGGGAAAATCTTAGCAACAAAGTAAGTACTCATCTTAATATGATCAGAAAACAAGCCACTCATGGTAGAAAGCTCATTCATATGTGCTACCGCACTTTCATTGTTAGTCCCACAAAAAGCTTCTCTCTCAACAATAGCTATGTAAGATAGATCGAGAGATAAATCGTAATCTTTATCTTTAATGTTTATGGGAGAAGCAACAAATTTAGCAATAGGAGACATTTTGGGTCTAATAGTACGCCTCTCAAGGAGACTCTTAGCAGCGCTCCTATCATGGGTATTTTTACATTCTTTAATAAATTCATCGGTCATCTCAACATAACCGTCTTCAATATCATAGCTCTCACTAGACTCAACTGAACTAATAGGTGTAGTAGTGTGTTCATTAGGAGTTTTAGTATTTCTAGCTATAGTTCTAGCAATCGTAGCATCCAGGAAAGGACCTAAAGAACCACTCTTATCAAACACAGTAGAAGCAACATCATAAGTATCAGAAGTTTCAGATTCAGCAGTAGTAGCAGTGTGTGTAGCATGTGTATGTGGTGGTGTAACGAGCTTACTCATAATAGATGGTGAATCAAGAGCAACAGAGGTGTTCAGAACAATACCTCTTCTTGTAGTGGATGGTAAAATAGGAACCTTGCCATCACGAGACTTACCCATGATGGATGGATGGCAGTGAACAATAGAGAATCCAAGTGAACTTAATAAATAAAGATATGCTCCCCAGCAATGGCACCAGAAAATAGTCTTGATGACCCACAAGTATAGGGGGTGCATCGCAGTATTTTCGAGGGAAGTGAAACCCAATTTATTAATTCGACACAAGGGGAGCCAAAGAATATTTATAAGGCTTAACAACTGAGTTGTCAATTCAGGTGCACCTAGAAACAATCTTGCTCATAGCAGTTTATCAGTAGCAACAGTTTTGTAGTAGGAATAGCAAAGTAACAACAGTAGTAAAAGTAAAACAGTAGTAACAATAGCAGTAAATAGTAGGATTCGAGTGCGGTAGGCATAGGTATGGATGGACGGGTGTTGCATGGACAAGACAATTCACATTGCAATCAGAACATAGGTCAATTGCAGATAAATAAGATAAAGCATCCAAGTACTAGATAATCCTAGGCATGTGTTCCATATATAGTCATATGTGCTCGCAATGAGAACTTGCACAACATCTTTTGTCCTGCTAGCCCTTTTGCAGTGGGGCCTCAAGGGAACTACTGGCAATTAAGGTGCTCCTTTTAGTAGAGCACCAGAGCAAAGCAATAACACTCCGTGAACACATGTAATCCTCACATCAAAGCCAATCCCTCCGGTTATCCCGATTTCTGTCACTTAGGGGGCATTGGTTCCGGGAAACAATGTGTGTATACAACTTGCAGGTAAGACCAAAAATAATACTATCATAATGAATCAATAACATGTTCAGATATGAAATCATGGCACTGAGGCCCTATTGACAAGCATTAAGCATAACAAGTTGCAACAAAGTCATAAAGCACTAATAAAAGATACTAGGCACCATGCCCTAACAATCCGATGCCATTACATGAACAATCTCATCCAATCCCTACCATCCCCATAGCCTACATCGGGGGATTACTCACTCATAGATGGGGGAAACATGGATGGTCGATGGAGACGCGATGGTGATGATGATGGCGATGATCTCCTCCAATTCCCCATCCTGGCAGGGTGCCAGAATTTAGTTTCTGGTGCTGTTTCGTGGAATCTGGTGGTGGCGGTGAAGCTGAACTCCTTTTGGAAAAAACGTCAAACCCCCCTGAGTTTTTAGGTCAGAAGGCATCTTATAGGCGAAGAGGGAGACCGAGGGGGAGTCTAGGGCGGCCAGACCACCCCCTGGCACGACCTGGGCTAGCCCGAGTGGCCAGGTGGTGTGGCCTAGGCCCAGCCGTCCTCCATCTCGTATTCTGGCTCCGGGAGTCTTCTGGTGAAATAGGATTTTTCGCATATTTTCCGGGATTTTTCCTGATAGTTGGTTTTCTTCACAAAAACTAGACACCAAGGCAATTCTGCTGAAAACAAAGTCAGTCCGTGTTAGTTGCATCCAAATCACACAAGTTTAGAGGAGAAACAATGGCAAAAGTGTTCGGGAAAGTAGATACGTTTTGGACATATCACCCTTCCACTGAAAGCTTTCTCCTGCAAAATTTTAATAATTCCACTATCAAATCGATATTCTCTAACTCCAGGATTAGGGGACGCTATTGGTTGTTTGAGAAATTCAGAACTTGGAGCACTGTATTCCCTGAGAGTTTTCTCAGGTTTCATAGGAGTTGTCCCGTAAATAGACATGATTTCCATAATATCACTCAGGTTTTCAACTTCAACTTTATTTGATCTTAAAAGTTTTTCAATAATTTCTTCTTGCCTTTGAGCATGCACGCTCTCAATATAATCCATCAGGTAGGTCCTACCAGAGTGTGTTGACCCTTTGTCTCCTAAGGAGAACATTTTGTAGTAGCAACACCTGAAATGTCAAAAGACAAACACTTAGCGCTTAGCTCCCCGGCAACGGCGCCAGAAAATAGCTTGATGTCTGCAAGAGCACATCTCGTTTGTAGCTAGTTTCGAAGTTCAGATATCAATCCCATAGGGATCCCATAGGTAAATGTTTATGGGTGAAGTCTCTGTCACACCTCAAGTTGTTACAGCTCTTTGAGTGAATTAACTGCAAGCGTTGAAAATAGGAATGAGGTTTTGATTAAATGAGATGTATTAAATAGAACAAAAATATAAACTTTAGAAATATAAAGCATAAAAGTAAAGAACGGCTTGGTTGTTTGTTGTTTCCTACAGATGGCGAAAGAATGCGCGGGGAGATTCAGTTCATGGTGATAGTGACTGTGCCAGGTGGACGAATGATAAATTTAACAATTATAATCTTATAAATATATGTGTAGGCGAGCAACCCATAATTAGCCGGAACTGCTCTTGGTAGATTTCATCCCAACCTCAATAATCCTACTAGCCTGTTACCAAAACCATGGTTATACACTAGACAATTAAGACCCTTCAATTCGCTTAGCGATTAAGCTCCTTGGATCGTACTAATGCAATAAGCATAGTGGTTCCTCATTATCTTCGAGTCTACTAGCTTTCCATTGATATTCCCGTGTCACCCGGGGGTAGCCGGTCCACTAGCGAACAAGACTTATCTATGTAGAACAAAGCATCATGTTGTCCGGGCCCTTAATTGGACAACAAGCATTAGACATCCCACAGATAGTCAAGCACACATAAAATAGTAATTAGAATCAATCACAAACTAATGGAAAATATATGAAGGCGCATCACATCTCACCAATCCCCTACATCTCCCACGCCCAAGGGAATTACTCACTCATGAGAGAAGAATGGACCATCAATATAATTAAATAAAGGGAATTCGTCTTTGTATTACCATGGAGATCCACAATAAGAATAGAAAAATATCCAACACAAATCAAGATGGGAAGAAACAATCTCAAACCCTAGCACTACAAGAAAAGTTTCCTTCCGCAACGACTTGGCCCGACGGTCGTCGTAGAAGGCACGTCTTCCGCGATGAAATTCTTTGCTTGGCTAATGGAAAACTTTTTTTTTCTAGTTTCGTGGCCCTCTACTACGACGAATCTACTAAAAACATGGAGGAAGCTCAGCCAACGCGTGGTAGAAGCAAGATTTTCGTTTGGTCGTGCGATGTTGACTCACCGAAGTCTTTTGAGGCGTGTGGGTCCTGGACGTTAGTGTCTGTAGCGGACCATACTTTTCGGTTGCGCCTCCCTGATTTGAACTCGATAACGTAGCTCAAGGCGTCTGTTGTTTAGTCAGGATGCTAGGTCGCACATGTCAGCCTCTCATTAGAAGGATCGTGTGTATGATGGAATTTTGTTTCCTTCGCTCGCTCTACCCTGTTCCGAAGTTGATAGCGCTGCTCGATGCATCTACCGTCTAATCAACCTCCTAGGACCCACATGCCATCCTCTCATTAGAAGAAACGTGTGTATGATGGAATTTTTCCCTTCGCTAGCGCTACCCCGTTCCGAGTTGAATATAGCGCTGCTCGACGCATCTACCGTTTAACCAACCTCCTGAGCCCCACATGTCATCCTCTCATTATAAGAAATGTGTGTATGATGGATTTTTTTCCTTCGCTCGCGCTACCCTATTTTGAACTTGATAGCACTGTTCGATGCATCTACCGCTTAATCACAATGCTCGGCCCCACAATTCATCCTCTCAATAGAAGAAACGTGTGTATGATTGATTTTTTACCCTCTGTAGCGCATTCGTGTTCCGAACTTTATAGCTTTGCTCGCTGCATCAGCCGTTTATTCAGGCTAATGGGTCCCTTATATCAGCCTCACATTAGAAGAATCGTGGGTATGATGGATTTTTCTTCTTCTCTAGCGCTACCCTGTTTCGAACTAGATAGCGTTGCTCGACGAATCTGCCGTTTGCTCATGCAGCTGGGTCCCCTATTTCAGCCTCTCATTAAAAGAAACGTGTACATGCTGAACTTTTTTCTTGCTCACGCCTCCCTATTTCGAACTAGCTACGTTGCTCAATGCAGCATCTGTATAAGGTCGCATTTCTAGGTCCCACATATTAGCCTCTCTATAAATGAAACGTGCGTATGATGGACTTTTTTTGGCCATGTCCACTGTTTTGACCTTGGCAACTTGCTGGGTCCTAGATGTCAACCACCTCTGTGCAGGAAATGTGTCTATGCTGGGTCCCAGCTGACAACCTCTATTTGAAAGAAACGTGTGTATGTTGGACTGTTTTTTGGGTCCCAAAGTTCAGCCTCATAGTACAAAAAATGCTTATAAAGTCCGAACTAAAAAGATTCTGGGCTATCTCGGGGCGGATGTCCTATTCATCATGGCTTATATTTCATGGGCTCACTCCTATATTGAATGGGCTACGGTTGGTGGCCACAAGACCACAAAAAGGCCGAATTAGAAGGTATTCGGCTATGCTTGGGGCTGATAGGCTAATTTCATGGGCTATGCTTGGGCCTACTGGGTCTGACATGTTAGCTTCTCTATAAGTGCAACATGTGTACGATAGACTTTTTTCTGGCCGCGTCCGCTGTTTTCACTATGGCAGCCGTGTATGGACTTACTGCTGGGGCCCTTATGTCAGCCTCTCTGGCATGTTCTGGCTTGTGGGTTCCTGATGCAGCCTTGTATGTTTTGTCTGGTGGGTCCCTGATGTGAGCCTCTCTGTACAACTATTTAAACTTTTTTCGAACCCACCCTCAAAACAAACTTTAGGGACGCTGCATGCTGGTGGATCCATGATGTCAGCCTCTCCGTAATGCGATATTGGTAGAAAAAAAATGTAAACTCAAGATACATACACACACAAATGCGATTTGAACAAAAGACCTTCAAATTAAATAAACGTAAACTGAGTGCCAAATACAACAAAGATATTTATAGAAAAAATATCATTAAACTTTTATTAGTACTACAACTTCTGTATTAGTCTTCTTAAAATATTTTGTATGTCTATGTTTATCTCTTTTAAAATATAAAAGGGAAGCGCTCCTAGCATCTCAATTTATAAAATGCCACATAATAGGGTATTTTCTTAAAAACATGGATATGCAGAGTTTTTTTATTATGAGAGGTGGGGGGGGCAATGCCCAAAAGGCCGAATTAAAAAGAGTTTGGCTATTGCTCTACGTGGGTTATATTCCATAGGCTACGTTCCATGGGCTTCATTCTCAAATTTCACTGGGATGTGCTTAGCAATCCGCTGACCCGTAAAAGGCCGAACTAATATGTTCTTGGCTATGCTCCATTGGCTCCTTTCTAAAATTTTGCTAGGCTGTGGTCAGCAGTACCTGACCCCTAAAAGACTGAATTAAAATATTCTAGGCTAAAGAGGGGCCGAATGAGCTACTCTCCCTGATCCAAATTAATGTTCTCGAATTTGGCTAGATTCAGACATATCTAGCACTAAAACATGACTAGATATGTCAGAATCTAGACAAATGTGAGAACATTAATTTGGATCGGAGGGAGTACTAGATTTCTTCTCCTAATTAATAAAAATTGCATTGTGATGTGCTCTGCTGGATTTGAAACAAAGAACTCGGTGAGGGCGGGGGAAAGCGATAATTCTTTTTGGAAGATATTCATGACAAAATTCAGCAGTACATAATAAGGTAGAAAAATTGTCAACAGATTTGAAGTTAATATTCGGGAGCACCTGACCAATTCATCAGCATTTCAAAAGTGACCAATGCAGCAATACCGACAATGAAATACAATACCAGTACATCAGTATTAGTTGCACAAATGCTTTAGTAATAGCAACGATAGAACATTTGAGAGATTCAGTAGCTTTTCTACTTGAAATTCAATAGCAGTACAGAGAGGATCAGTTCTTGTTCCAGCTAAAAAAACCTTGGCCCATGATCAGTTTGGCCTATTCTCCTAATACACTCAATCATTGGAGCAAGCAAAACTGACGATCAAGTCTACTTTTATGTGTATGCCTCCTTCTCACATCAATGCAAAGCCTCGTCAAGATTATAAGTTTATGGCAAGGCCAAGTTACAAAAGAAAAGCAAGACCATCTACTGCACTTGATCTAAGCAAGTAGTAGTACATCGGTATTAGTTCTATAAAATGCCAAGTTCCAAAATAAAAGCAAGACCATGTACTGCACTTGATCTAAACAAGTAACCGTACATCAGTATTAGTTCTATAAAATGCCAAATTCAAGAAGAAAAGCAAGACAATCTGCTGCACTTGATCTAAACAAGTACACGTACATCACAGTTAGTTCTACAAAATATTATATTGTACATACTAATAGTAACAATAGAACATTTGATAAATTCAGTAGCATTTAAAAGATTCAGCAGTACAGAATATGACCGAAAAAATATCGACAAATTCCCAGTTCATATTCAGCAGCACTTGACAGATTCCCAATTCATATTCAGCAGCACTTGACAGATTCAACATCATTTCAAACTGACTGAATTAGTAGTACACAGACAATAATTGACAGATTCAACAATGCGCACATTGAAATTCAATAGATGTAGCTAGGCCTGATTCAAAAGTAAAGTGAGACCATATTCTACACTTCATCGGTCGATCTGAACAAGCACTAGTACATAATTATTATTGCAAAATAGATTAGCATAGGAAGAACTCCATAGAAAATACTTAGAACTACCTTAAGCTAGGAACCACGTCTCCCAAAATGATAAGTACCAGTACATACAATAGGTATTACTACAAAATATATTAGGAGTAGTTGAACTCCATAAAAATACTCCTAAGAACAACTACTAAGAATAGGTAGTAAGTCTTTCTAGCAGTTCAAATACTCCAACAAACATTAAGATGTGTGTATCTCACTCATGAATCATGTTAATCTAAAGACAGTATTCTAGGGTGAACACCGACGGTTGACGAGCGACCAGGTGCGACATTGGCACCGGTAGGAGCCACTGCAGCTCTTCGAACGGGATGCCGTTAGGCGACGCGGTGCTCTGTGGCACGCATAGCCCAGATTTTTTTATCCTTCTCCCCTCAATCACAGTCCACGACCAAAACTTGACCATGTACTGCGGCGACAAGCATGCCGTCGACCTGATGCATATGACGAATACTACATGTAGCGTTTGACGCGTGTCAAATCGCACCGCGAACACAGTACCATCGTCCCCGGATCCGATGATATCTACTGTCCGTAGGCCCGTTGCCGGCAGAGGCTTACAGGAGTACCTGCGTGTTTTGCCGTAGCGGAAACTGCGCACCCTCATCGAGTGAGCTTCACAGAGGTGGGCGGGAGCGCCGCCGGCAAGGCGGCGAAAATGCAGCCATCCTCCATGCAGTTTCAAGGGCCGTGCGCGCACACAATATTGTGGTTGTGGACCTGACGGTACACGACCAATGTCCCGCAACTGTCGTTGGGGCATCTGCTACCTTTTTCACTGGTGACTCGGAGGTTCAACTCCTTGGAGCATGCAGCCAGCCAAACAGCGCTGGTAGTGTCCATACGCATAGCGATCTCATTGAACACATCGGTGCCGATGTTGCTCCATCCGACGTACCATCGGTTGGGCCCTGAATCCGCCATCGCGTCCCGATGATTTGGGGGCGAGGCGGATCAATCTATGACTGTTGGGAGGTTTTGGAGGAGAGGGGTGGCGGCCTGAAAGGACCGATGCTGCGGGCGAGATGGCGAGGAAAATGAGTGATGCGCGCGTTGGATACGATACCAAATACTGTCGGAGATGGGGAAGACGGTATGGCTCCTTGAACGAGGATTTTTTTGCGTGTTCCTTCATCGGTCTTCTGCTGTAGGGCGCAGTTGCATCGAGGAGACATTAATTATTAGCTAGCTAGTGTAGCACGCCAACACTGTCTAGTACTACTGTAGTAGCATCGAGGAAACTTTACTAGTAGTAATTAGCTAGCTAGTCTAACACGCCAACGCTATCTAGCAGAATGCCATATCATCACAATATAAAATTGTACTACTCCATAAAGTAGTAATAGGTAAAACTGAGAAAATAATTATATTTTTGAGCCGCTTCCATAAAGTATCGGGTGTATATTTGGTTCGTGTACTTGTGCATAGCATTCATTGTGCTAAAGTCTAGTACTCCCTCTGACCCAAATTACTTGACTTAGGTTCATTTAGATATGGATGTATCTAGCACTAAAATATGTCTAGATACGGATGTATCTAGACAAATCTAAGTCAATTAATTTGGATCGGAGGGAGTATCAATAGAATCTTCTACTTCCTCCGTTTTAAAATATAAGATGGTTTAGCTTTTGTGAAAAAATATATCTAGACATCTTTTACTACACACTAAAAGTAGTGTGTAGGTTTGGAGTGACCACACACTAAAAATCGTCAAGATACAATCGTTTCGCACAAGTTAAAACATTTTATATTATGGAACGGAGTGAGTAGATGCTAGAATGGAAAATAAGATTCGAGGGTTAGCAATGTTGGAATTTGCTAGTCTTGATACAACGGTTAATGTTGAAATTTAACTGTACACTATATAGTGGTAAGATAAGATAAGATAAATCTCTAAAAAATATGGTCTCGTCATATCAGCTTAAACAAAGACTAGTGCATGAGGCTATAATCGTTCAAGTCAAGGTTGTTTTCATAGAGTATGACCCTTACACAAGCATTGAGGTGATCGTTCAAGTGTATGGCATGTGGTACGTAACATCCTGTTGATGCTAAAATTTCCATAATTTCTAAAAGAACTCTAGAATCGGTGGACTAAAGTGCATTATGCTAAAGGTCCAAAAAAATATAGTCAAGTTCATACAAGTAAATAAACATAGTACCGATACAAGGACATGTTTCAAAAGAGAGGAGACCAACAAGTTGAAAGCCAATGACTTTAGACAACCAAACAAAATAAATGGTTTAACATGGTCCAGAACTATTTCTCTACTTGTAGTACCAACTATTACATATGGATTGCATCATTACGTACTATGGCAACATGTCTTGTTTCTTAGTTAAGCATGATGCCGGTTCCAATCGATGGCGTTCGGGAAGATTGCTACGAACCAAACAGGATGCTTCACCGTTCCAGTCTAGAAGCGAGGGTTACTAATTCCCTCAAGGACATTGATTTCAGAAGTAACACCGCAGTCTTTACCACTAAGACTGAAGCGGCATAATTCAGGCTGCGCCTCTTTGGAAAGCCATGCTGCAGTTGGTAAGATGTAGACACAGTTGCTTCTCGTCAGATAACCTGAGGTAAGATCTGCACCGCCTACGCGCATGATAATAAGATAGTTCACTCCAAGGAAAAGAGAATATGATCCAAGGTCAGCAATCCTTTGCCATGAATTAGCTTGATCAACCTGACCAGTGTTCATTGAGAACACCAAGCAGCTAAACCTGGAAGTATAAGTGGAGATAGTGCGACCGTAGCGTACAACATGAGGATGAGCAGCACCAGTACGATGGCGGCAATGACAAGTAAGACAACTGGGATCATAAGAAGCACCAAGCGTTATATATGAAGAAGTCTAGAACCACCAGCAGATCTAGCTAGCCACCAAAAACCAAAAAAGTAGTCGTGATCGTCTCTAGTAGCATTAAGAAATGAATCCATCAACTCATCCGCGGCAGCTGGTTGCGCCAAGACCAGCGCAGGACCTTGAAAAGGTAGTAGAATGCGTTAACTTATGATTCCGGCAACATGATATAGTGAATCCTACTGAAAAATTTCCTTCCAATTGAACTACATGCAAAGTAGCTCGAACATAGGAAAAACAACTACGGCCTAGAATCGTATAAAGGAAACATAGCATTATATAATAGGGGAATTTCCTAGAGAACGGACCCATCTTTTTTTGAACAAGACGGGCAACTTTTGGGTCGTTATGTCTAAAAAAGGCAAAGATAATTGACCGGTTCATTTGCAGGGGAACTTGCCGAAAACCCATGCAAATGCAGAAAACATAGGATAGTAAAGACACCGTATTTTACATTTGCATGTCCATTTATACTCCTGCAGGATTGCACTTGTGTTGGATTACATTGCACGAAAAAACCATTGAATGGATTCTTTTCAGGAGCTTCAAGTATATCTTAAATTCCTATCGAATGAATTAACGCTCTGTTTGGATGCATGTAATTGATACCCATAATTGAATTGACTGGGAATTCCAAATCCAAGCTGGAAAGGAAATGACTTCCAATTCAAATTCAGTTGTTTGGATGGCTTAGAATTTGTTGTTAGAATTAGAAGGTGGTACCGAATTCTAATTCCTATTTGGACATAGGAACCATGGAATTAAATGCATAAATAATAGTATGTGTATAGAGTCGCGATATTTGACCCGTGAGTGCGGTATATTATTCTGATCGTATGACTGAAAAACAAATTACTATTGTGCAAATTATCACAAATATAAGGAACTATGAACTGGCCATAATATTATGCAGTACTTCCATATACATTTGCCAGGGGCATCTTGTTAAACCAAGATGATTCGAGAGTGCAGCTTTTTAACCAATCTGCAAGAATATGAACCTTCTTAGCTTATTTCTTAAATTATAGATTTATATGCAAGAATTTCTGAATCTGCAAGAGGCAACAAAATCGGAACCATACACACAGACCACATGTACAACCGCTACCCAACTAAACTACCCAAAGGGACATACATCGATCTGAGATTTTTGCAGAACACAACTAAGAACAAGGAGCTTCAGGCCTCACGTTTTGAACTCGCAGATTCAGAAAAAATCAGCCTAAAATAGCTCCGTGTGGGTGCTATGTTCTGCGTCAGAAACATGGCCAAGAAGGAATAGACCCAGAACTCGCCGTCTAGTCGTCCGCCGCCGCCGTTCACCCTCCCGCCACCGCGGTTCACCATCCTGCCACCGTTTTGGTCATGCCCACGAACTAGGGTTTAGACCAGGCGGGCAGGGGGCCGTCCAGGGGAAGAGGGCTAGGGACAGGCCAGGAACGGGCGGCCATGGAAGAGGGAGGCCATGGGGAGGTTGGCCGGGGAAGGGACGGGCGTTGTGGGGTTGACCTGTGCGCCTCCTTCGGGATCCGGTTCGCGGGCAAGGTAGCCAGGTCGAGCAGTCACGATTTCGGTCCCAGCCTCGTACCTGTTCGCAAATTCCAGGACGTTTGAGAGCTCGCGAGGTCCGAATTGAGCGAGGCACTATTCGCACGCGAGGTCCCGCGTGCTGGAATTGGTAACCATTTCCTCGCCGTAAATTCTAACCCATCCAAATGGCTGAATTATAAGTTCCATTTCCAATTCCACGATTCCAGGTCCATTTCTGTGCATCCAAACATAGTGTAAAAGACATTGGAAAAAATCTACTGTGCATAATTCAATCCGATGAATCAAACGACTGCTATAAGAAAAAATCCTACGGAAAAACTATGATTCGTACAGTTCATAGAGTCTAAAATAACTACTCGTATTTTCATTTAAACGAAACACTCCCTATGTAAATTCAGTACAATAGCTTGGGAACATGAGTAATTAAGCCAGTACACTACATATGAAGGAATAATTACCAGGATGCAGAGGATCCCGAACACGAATGTTGCCATACAGAGCTGTGGCGAACACCAGTTCGTCGTGGGTAATTCCATCATTGTAACTGTAAGGGCTCAGGGTATGGTTAAGAGGAAGTGAAAGAATTTTCCATCCATCATCACCGCCCTGAAAGATGGAAATTCTGACGTTGAAGACTGCAACAAGCGAGAAATCTTTATATCTCCTAGCAGCTATGGGAACTTTGCAAATAACAATCTTCTGCATTACAGCTGGAAGATCATTATCCAACAAGAACGTGGTTGGCTGGTCAGTTGCTTGGAACGACAATGCTGGGAGAGGAATCTTGCGACGAGTGTACATGTTGCAAATCTCCAACTTGCCTCTGAAGCTAGCCGTGGCAATCCAATCTCCATTGGCGCCTACCCACTGCCCAGAAGTATAGCCTGGTACCATAGCATCGGAGGAGAACCTGTCCAGCGGCGACAACTTGCACGAGAGGCTATCAATTTTGAAGCAATGCAAGAAATCTAGCGGACCCTTCGGCGGGGGGAATGAAGAACACATGGGAGGCCAAATGGCATTGAAGCATCCAGAGTTGTACTAGCTTTCACAGATTCAAGAAAAAGTTTGGACGAACCGATTAGGCTGGCGGTGGTGATGACGTCGCATTGGGTTATGAGTTCTTCAAAGGGGCCTTCGGTAACACGTCATGAAAAAGCTCAGAATCATGCTCACTGTTCTTGCTCGCTGACGCCATCGCAAGGCAGCATCTGTATTTCATTGATTGGGGTTTTGAAAGAGAGGGTGAATCGAGGGTGGCAACTACGTGAGTGAGACGAGGAAGAGAATCCGAAAGTGGTATATGGCGGTAGTGGCAGCGCGTGGTGTGGAAGGGAAAGACACCGAGAAGAGAAGGGGAAGACGCCCTGGAGGGGGTGGGGGAATAGGCAAGGGGGGAAAAGCTGGATTAATCAACACGAGCATGCGCTCCTCAGCTGCATTTCGAGGAGACAGTGACCCGCCGACTCCCTACTCCCTAGTATCAGTAGACGTCTAGACGGTCAGAGTAGTTAATTTGGAGGAGGCTGTGACTGGCCTGACTCTATTAGACGCCTAGGGTATGGGTTGTACTGGACGAGCTTTGTAGTATTTTACTTGCATGGACGAGCTCTGTTTTTCTTTTTACACGTAATGAGATCTGTATTAGGGCATCCACTATGTTGTCAATAAGCAAAAAGTAGTCCTTATGGATGACCACATACATAGTAGAGCTTCACCAAAGCTTGTGGCTTGTCCATAAGCAATATAAAATTATTTACTCTCTCCTCTCTCTCTTGCATCTGTATACTTTTTGCAGACATATGTGTCCCAACTTATAGATAAGTTGACTTTATCAGACACAGCATTGATGTTGCAAAATCTGACACACAACACTATTTAGCATGGGAGGTAATTTGGCATTAGCTCCATAGCGTTGGTCTTGCCAAATGTCTGCATAGTGGGCCCTTGCACAGAATAAAACAACATAGTAAAGGGTTTTCTCTCTCCCCATCGCACGAGAGAGAAGCAGTGCACTACCACATGATTAGATAGAGTAGTACTTGGAATTTGGCATCGGCGCACGGAGTTGCTCCGATTCCCTAGTTTCTCATATTTGGAACTAACCCTGCAACGTATGGAACTAGTTCCAAAAGCCAAATATCTATTTTGGAACTAGATTTGGCTATACATTGTGGGTGCCCAGGGCATCCACTATGTTTGTCGGGGGATGACCTCCAGATACCCCAACCAGACAAGAATCGCGGCATTCGGATTGCGTCCGGCTGGCTGAGCGCAGCCGGACAGAAACAAGTCAAGCCGGCTACCTCGCGGTCACCGGATCGACAAGAAGCAGCAAGGCACGAGACCGGCTACATCAGCGTAGCTGAAACCAATCAAGAGGACAAAGCTATGTGCGGCATAGTGCATGGTACGCCCTGGTACAACGACAAGACCCGCAACTACTCGGCCATACCGAAGACTTCTGCGGGGTGACGCGGGAACAATGGCTAGATGCTGACGAGAGGCTCGCACGATGTTCACTGTATCCACGACGACCATACTGCTCGTACTGTGATGAGACATCAGTGTACCGAGTACTGTAGATGACCAGCCGTCTGGGACCCGCCTATGGGGCCCGCCAGCCAGACTGGCCAGTGAGACCGTTGCCTCTCTGCCTATATAAGGAGAGGCAAGGCCTCAGTAGAAAGGGTTGGTCTGTGTGCATTTAAGGAAGTATCTTGAGAATACAGCTCGAGGAGCGATTGTAGCCCGTATACCACTCATAGTCAGATCGGCAGGAGTAGGAGCTTTGCCTCATCACGAGGGCTCTAAACCTGGGTACTTCCTGTGTCCAGCTACACTTGCTTGTATCCAATCCCGCCTGTGGACGCCGTTGATACCTTCCCTGCTAGTCCCCACACCTCTATCTAACCTACTTAGGTACTGCCGTTCCCAATACAATGATAGTTGGCGCCCACCGTGGGGGGAATGGCTTTGACCGGGGTCACGTTCCGCACGGGACCCTGCACTTCAGCCAGTGAGCGCGTGGCCTCCAGCCTAGTGCTTACGCTCGGCGCGTTCGACAGCGTCATCGACAACGCCTCCTGCTTCACCGGAACCTCGTTTTCGACAAACGGTTCGATCCTGCTTTTCGGCGACCTCCCCGTCTACGTTGCCACCGTGCCAGAGCGTTTCCCTAGGGAAATCATTTCCGTCACGGAGCCGCCGCACTTCAGCAGCGGTGCCCCTATCGCTCCTCGTAGTGTCGAGGTGATGATGGCCGGCTCCGGCTCTCACCCTCGCCAACCTCGGGAGAAGGGCGCGGATGAGGTCGGAACTTCCGCCCCTCTACCACCCAGGAATCCAGTGGAGGAGGCCATGGACTAGCTCCTCACGCCGGTTAACCTCGGGGACAACCCCGAGGAGGCGGAGGCTAACTTCGCCATGGAGAGGCAACTTATCCTACATGAGGCCATGGAGCTGGCTGCGACCCAGAAGCAGATCGAGATCACTCGGCGCGAGTACGACCACACGCACGGGCACACACCGGCTACCGCAGAGCCGAGGGGATGGCGAGCTGGGTGGCAAGATGGAGAGGGATGGCGAGCCAGATCCGCTCACCGCTCTCATCAGGCCCACCTACAGCACACCCATCAAGAATCTGTGCGCGACACGAGCCGCGACAGACGAACTGCCCAACCTGGAGGGCAAGGAGCGAGCCTGCCAGCATGCCCGGGTCCAGGAGCTCCTCCGGATCGTGGACGAGCAGGCAGGCGCCAACCGGGAGATGTAGGAGGACCCCAACTGCTCAAAAGGGAGTAAGCTGCCTGCTAACAGTAAGGGCGCACACCGCGAGACCCAGAAGGCATCCTCTCCTTCGGCTAAAGCTCGCAGCAAGTGTCACAGCTCTGGCAACAAGGGCCAGCCACGCGAGGAGCAAACGGTGAACATCAACCCACTGCCTCCCCCTTCACCAACCGGTGCGCCAAAACCTACCGGCTCCCGTCTCTCGGACCGGGTAGGGGCGCCCAACCTGGATCGTCCGGATGCCCGCGACCGCATCGAGCTCCTCGCTCAAGCGCACGTCATGGAAGAGGAAGACTCCACCGGACCGGTTTGTTTTGGACCTCGCATCCAGAACGAGCCATTTCTGGATAAGTTCACCCTACCCAGAGACACCCCGAAGTATGACAACAGAATGAAACCGGAAGACTGGCTGACCAACTACGCCACGGCAGTCGGCATAGCCCATGGTAACAAGCGCACAGTTGTGCGCTATGTCCCCCTTATGCTAATCGGGTCCACGAGGACATGGCTCAATACCTCACACCCTACAGCATCAACGCCTGGCCAGACTTTGAGAAGGTGTTTGTTCGCAACTTCAACGACACGTACAAGCGCCCGGGCCGCCCACACGACCTGTCCTTGTGCATTCAGGGCGATCGCGAGACGAACAGCGAGTACCTCGCCAGGTGGACGGAGCTGCGCAACACGTGTGAAGGAATCCTGGAGAGCCATGCCATAGGCTTCTTCGTCGAGGGGTGCCGAGAAGGCACCATGCTTCGCCACCGGCTACTGTGTGATGAGCCAAAAACCATGGCGGAGCTCATGACGGTTGCAGACCAGTATGCCACGGCGGATGCCGCCATGAAGAAACCCCTCCGAGTAAGTGCTGACGGGCATCCGACTGCCATGGAGCCGGCCCGCTTCCGTCCAAGCAACCCGGCTACGGAAGCCGGATCCTCAGGGCGCCGCGGCAACAACAACCGGTTCCACGGGGATCGCTAAGCCGGACAGCAGAAGCCTCGCTACCACGCGTGGCAGGTCAATGCTGTGGAGGGCACGCCCGACGCACCGACTAATGATGCAAGAAGTCAGAAGCCGCGGCTCACCTTCGACCAGATGTTTGACGGCCCGTGCAAGTGGCATAGTGGTCCCTTCAAACCAGCTACGCACACCACCCAAAACAGCAGCTGGACCCGCTAGCTAAAGGACAAGGGCAGCCAACAACGTCTTCCCCCGCTCCCTCCTGGTGGACTACCACCGGCTAGGGGAGCCGACAATGATGGTAATGGTGGCAACGGCGGCAACAACAACAATGGCTACCCCCAGCCGCACACCGCCTACCACATCTTCGAGACGGAGCTGGACGACAAGCACAACCGTAGATGGCGCTCCAAGGAGGTCAACGCCATTGTTTCTCTGGTCCCCCAGTACCTGAACTGGTCAGAAACCCCCATCACCTGGAGCTGGGAAGACCAGCCCGACCAGCTTCCGACTCCTAGGGGCTATGCTATGGTGCTCGACCCCCTCATTGTCTCCAACAAGCACACCTACCGCTTCTCGCGCGTCCTCATCGACGGAGGCAGTAGCCTCAACCTCCTCTACCGGTCTTCGCTGGAGAAGCTGGCCATCCGCGAATGCGACCCGCGCCCGACTACCACAACGTTCCACGGCATGCTGCCGGGACCGGCTTGCACCCTGCTGGGTAAAATCCAGCTGGACGTCATCTTCGGGACCGAGTAGAACTTCCACCGCGAGCCGATTTGGTTCGAGGTGGTAAACCTGACGAGCTCCTACCACGCTCTCCTCGGGCGCCCTGCCCTCGCTAAGTTCATGGCCGTCCCCCACTACGCGTATCTCAAGACGAAGATGCTGGGACCAAACGGCGTGATCACCATTGCCGGCTGCTTTAGGCGGTCGATGGAGTGCGCCTCAGCTGGCTCCAAGATGGCAGAGGCCCTCATCATAGCCGAAGAAAAGCGCGTGGTCATGCGCAACGTGGCCATGGCCCAACAAGATATGCTGGCTAGCAGCAAGTCGGCTGGAGAAGGAGCTTTCCAGCCAGCAAAGGAGACGAAGAGGATCCTGCTTGACCCGACCAAGTTCGTCACCATCGGTGCCAACTTGGACAACAAATAGGAAGGCACGCTCGTCGACTTCCTCTGTGAGAATCGGGACATCTTCGCATGGTCACCCAAGGACATGCCAGGTGTACCAAGGGAGTTCGCCGAGCACTCACTTCATGTACAGCCGGATGCCAAGAGGGTCAAGCAGCCTCTGCGCCGGTTCGCAGAGGAGAAGAGTAAGATTATCGCTGACGAGATCACCCGGCTCCTTGCAGCCGGGTTCATCATGGAAGTGTACCACCCGGACTGGATGGCCAACCCAGTCCTGTTGTTGAAGAAGAACAAGACCTGGCGCATGTGTATCGACTACACCAGCCTGAACAAGGCATGCCCGAAGGACCCATTCGCCTTGCCCCGTATCGATCAAGTCATCGATTCCACGGCCGGCTGCGATTTGTTATCCTTCTTGGATTGTTATTCCGGTTACAAATAGATCTGGCTAAACCCGGCTAACCAGATAAAAACATCGTTTATCACCCCGTACAGGGCTTTCTGCTATGTAACCATGCCTTTCGGTCTAAAGAATGCTGGCGCTACCTATCAGTGCTGTATGTAGAAGTGCTCGCAGTCGTAGATCGGCCGAAACGTGCACGCCTATGTAGACGATGTGGTCATCAAGACCAAGGAGAAGCGCACCCTCCTCGAGGACTTGGGGGAGACGTTCAGCAACCTCCAACACTACCAGATGAAGCTGAACCCGGAGAAATGCGTCTTCGGATTCCCATCCGGCTAGCTACTCGGTTTCCTCATTTCACAACGAGGGATCGAGGAGAATCCGGAAAAGATTGTGGCCATCGAGAGAATGCAGCCGCCCAGGAGCCTGCTGGGAGTCCAGAAGTTCACCGGATGCCTAGCCTCGCTTAGCCGTTTCATTAGCCTGCTGGGAGAGAAGGCACTTCCGCTGTACCAGCTGATGAAGAAGATGGACATGTTCTCCTGGACCTCGCAGGCCAACGCCGCCTTTCACGACCTCAAGTGCACGCTATCCACAGAGCCGGTCCTAGCCACGCTGGCTAGCAAGGAGCCGATGTTGCTCTATATAGCAGCCATCAGTCGGGTCGTCAGTGTCGTCCTGGTGGAGCGCCCCGAGGAAGGCAAGGCTCAGCCGGTTTAGCGGCCCGTCTACTACCTCAGTGAGGTTCTCTCCCTCTCCAAACAGAACTACCCCCACTACCGGAAGATGTGTTATGGCGTGTACCTGGCATGCAAGAAGCTCAAGCACTACTTCCAGGAGCATCCGATTAAGGTCATGTGCACCGCACCCCATTCGGAAATCATCGGCAACAAGGACGCCACCGGCCGAGTCGCCAAGTGGGCCATCGAGCTCGCCGCCTACTCCATCCAGTATGAGCCCCGGCTCACGATCAAGTCGCAAATGCTGGCGGACTTCCTCATCGACTGGGCTGAGACCCAATACCTCCCACCAATTCCGGATTCGGACCACTGGAGGATGAACTTTGACGGGTCGAAGATGCTCAGGGGCTTGGGAGCCGCCATCATGCTCACCACACCCAAAGGATACTGGCTGGAGTACGTCCTCCAGATCCACTTCAAGGCCTCCAACAATGTAGCTGAATATGAGGCGCTCGCGCACGACCTCCAGCTAGCCAGAGAGATCAGTGTCAACCGGATCCTTTGCTTCGGCGATTCGGATCTGGTGGAGCAGCAGGTATTCGGAGAGTGGGACGCTCGCGATGCAAACATGGCTTTCTACCGGTTCCACATATGGAAGCTCAACGCCTGCTTCGACGGATGTGAATTCCATCATGTCCCTCGCGTCAACAACGAGGCAACCGACTCACTCGCATGAATCGGATCCACCAGGCAGGTGATCCCACCTGGGGTCTCCTTGGAGCACTTGCGCAAGCCCTCCATCAACCTGTCCCCCGAGTCGGACTCCATCATCTGGGCAGTGAGTTCCCCGGTTGACGGTGCGGCAGACGCAGAGCCTGCGAAACCTCCAAAGAAGAAGGCCCACACCAACTCCGGCAAATCCGTACCCTCTGGCTCGCAAGACCCGGGGGCTACCGATTCGTCAAGTGGCTCGAGGACTACCGTCCTGGGTACCTCATCCGGACACCCCCCCGATGATCACCAACTGGAGAGCGGAAGCATCCTCACCATCCGGGAGATACCATCTTGGGTGCAACCCTTCATGAACTACATCTCCAGTGGAGTGCTTCCAGATGACGAGGTGCAGGCTAGGCAAATCCAGCGCCGCGCGCACACGTACACCATCATCAACAAAGAACTGTACAAACATAGCGTATCCGACATCTTCCAAAGGTGTGTCGACGTGGACACAGGCTACCGGCTGCTCAAGGATATCCACCAGGGCGAGTGCGGGCATCAAGCTTTGTCAAGGGAAATAGTCACCAAGGCGTTCCGCCACGGTTTCTATTGGCCCACTGCCCTCGAGGACGCCGAACAGCTAGTCCGCGCATGCAACGGGTGCCAACGTTTCAGGCAACTCAGGCACATGCCGGCTTTGGTGCTCAAGACCATACCGATCACCTGGACTTTCACTGTTTGGGGCCTCGACATGGTCGGTCCCTTCAAGCAGGCGCACGTAGGCATGACCCATCTGCTGGTGGCGGTAGAAAAATTTACAAAGTGGATAGAGGCCAAACCCATCCGGAAGCTGGACGGGGCGACAGTCGTCACCTTCTTCACCGACATCATCAACCGGTTTGGCTATCCCAATAGCATCATCACCGACAATGGCACGAACTTCGCCAAGAGGGCCTTCGCCCGGTTCTGCAGCAACAAGGGCATCCGGCTGAACCTTGCCTCCATCGCGCACCCGTAATCCAACGGGCAAGTCGAAAGGGCAAATAGCCTAGTGCTAGCCGGCATCAAGCCACGCCTCATCGAGCCCTTGGAGCGATCGCCCGGATGCTGGATTGAGGAACTTACGACCGTGCTGTGGAGCCTCCACACCACGCCAAATAGGTCAACCGACAACACCCCATTCTTCCTCGTCTACAGCTCGGAAGCCATCCTCTCCGTGGACATCGAGTTCGACTCTACGTGCAAGCTCCTCTACAATGAAAATGCCAATCAGGAGGAGCGGGAGGATGGCGTGGACCTCCTCGAGGAGGCCCGCGAGCTAGCGTTGTCCAGATCATCCCTGTACTAGCAACGTCTACGCCACTACCATTCGAGCCGGATCCGCCCTGTCGCATTCCGCGAGGGTGACCTGGTTCTCTGGCTGGTGCAAGACACGAAGGGCATGCACAAGCTATCGCCTCCCTGGGAGGGTCTCTTCATCATTATCTAGGCGCTGCCCAACGACTCCTACCTCATCGGCGCACATCAGCCACGCAAGAACAAGATGGACAAATCAGACGAGGAGACGGAACACCCCTGGAACGCGGCCCTGCTCCGCCCGTTTTACACCTAGTCACTAGATAGTGTATGTATCCCACAAACTTTATGAATGAAAATGCGGACCCCTACGAGATACTCGGGGTCTCCTTGCTAGAAATTGGTGTGTATCTGTTTCCGGTTCAGTTTTTCCGGCTCCGGCAGCCCCTACCCCGGGGCTCGCCGGCTGGCCCGACCTGCCAAATCAACAAACCGGCTAAGTAGTGTGCGACGATATCAGAGGCCCACTCTTTGTCTCAGCTACAGACTACAACCCGGCTGTCCGGCTAGCAAGAGCAAAAGCCCGAGACATCCCACATGAAAAAGGGGAGGAGATGCGACAGATCGGGCTACCCGGCCTCGCAACTAGTATGAGACGATCAGGCTACTAAGCCGTCAGTACCATGCGCAATGTACTGTCAGCTCCCTTCGATTCCGGCTGCAGACCACAACCCGGCTGCCCGGCAAGGATGCAGCGGAAACAACATAACACACGGGAAAATGACTAAGCCAGAGAAGCACAAGCTAGTTTTCACAAACAAATCCGTCTTCCGGTTAAACTTTATTAGGCTAACCTATTGACGGGTGAGAATGTATGCATGTGTGTCTATTTTTTATACGACTACTTCAAGTCCGAATTCAGGAAGAAAGGAAGAAGATTCGAAGTCCTTGCCTTCATCAAGCGCTCCGAGTCTCGGGGGCTACACCCACTAGGTGCGCTCGCGCGTCCCTAGTAGAATCTTGTAGTTTCCGGTCGGCTAAAGGAGTTAGACGGATGTTTGGAGCCCAGGTGAGGGCAAGGGAAAAAGAAAAGGAAGAAGATTAGAAGTACCTGGCTACGCTAGCTACTCCGAATCTCGGGGGCTACACCCAGTGGGTGCGCTGGTGCGCCCCCACTGGAACGGAAGTTCCCCCGGCTGCAGGCGTCCAGCCTACGAAAATAATCGGCTAAGAGGTGTCTAGTCGGATGAAACTAAGGACTTGAGGAAAGAAAGAAGATTCGAAGCGCCTGGCTACGCCAGCCACTCTGAATCTCGGGGGCTACACCTAGTGGGTGCGCTGGCGCGCTCCCACTGGTATTGCAGTTCCCCCGGCTAAAGGTGTTCAGCCGAGTGAAGTCAGCCGGATAAATTCAATCGGCAAAATATCGAAGAGACACAAAAAACACAAGTTGGAAGCAAGCCAAAATATTTCAGACCAACATAAAAAGGGAAAAGGAGATGAAGCTCCCATGAGTTCACCCGGCGTCAGAAGCAACCGGCACAAATAGCAAGGTTTGAGCAAAACAAGAGAACAAATACACCCGGCATCCCGGGCTCATAACTAAGCGGAAGTGCCCTTGTCGTGCGGAGCACCCTGGCTGGCGGTAGTCTCCGGAGGAGGAGGCACGGCTGCAGATCCGGTTCCGGCATCCCCACTGGCCGGCTGCGACGAAGCTTCCACATGCGGACTGACGGTAGACTCCGAGTCGGTGAGGACCTTGTCGACATCCACGTAGTCAGAAATCTTGATGGCGGAGGCCCGGAGCTACGGATGGGCCTGGCGGATGGAGGCAAGGTCGGCACTGATGACCCACAAGTATAGGGGGTGTATCGCAGTCTTTTCGCGGGAAGTGAAACCCAATTTATTGATTCGACACAAGGGGAGCCAAAGAATATTTATAAGCCTTAACAACTGAGTTATCAGTTCGCTGCACCTGGAAACAATCTTGCTCACAACAGTTTATCAGTAGCAATAATTTTGTAGTAGGAATAGTAAAGTAATAGCAGTAGTAAAAGTAAAGACAATAGTAACGGTTGCAGTAAACAGTAGGATTAGAGCATGGTAGGCATAGGGATAGATGGAAAGGCGTTGCATGGACAAGGCAATTCATATAGCAATCAGAACATAGGGCATTTGCAGATAAATAAGATAAAGCATCCAAGCACTAAATAATCATAGGCATGTGTTCCATATATAGTCATACGTGCTCGCAATGAGAACTTGCACAACATCTTTTGTCCTGCCAGCCCGTTTGCAGCGGGGCCCTAAGGGAACTATTGACAATTAAGGTGATCCTTTTAATAGAGCACCGGAGCAAAGCATTAACACTCCGTGAACACATGTGATCCTCACATCAAAGCCATTTCCTCCGGTTATCCCGATTTTTGTCACTTTGGGGCCATTGGTTCCGGACATTAACATGTGTATACAACTTGCAGGTAAGACCATAAACAATACTATCATAATGAATCAATAACATGTTCAGATCTGAAATCATGGCACTCAGGCCCTAGTGACAAGCATTAAGCATAACAAGTTGCAACAAAGTCAAAAAGCACTAATAGTAGATACTAGGCACCATGCCCTAACAATCCGATGCCATTACATGAACAATCGCATCCAATCCCTACCATCCACATAGCCTACATCAGGGGATTACTCACTCATAGATGGGGGAAACATGGATGGTTGATGGAGAAGCGGTGGTGATGATGATGGCGATGATCTCCTCCAATTCCCCATCCCGGTAGGGTGCTAGAATGGAGTTTATGGTTCCGAATCACGGAATCTGGTTGTGGTGGCGGAGTAGAACTCTTTCTGGAAAACATGGACCCCTTGAGTTTTTAGGTCAGAAGGCAACTTATAGGCGAAGGGGGAGACCGAGGGGGTGCCTGGGGCGGCCAGAGCACCCCCTAGCGCGGCCAGGTGGTGTGGCCAGGCCCCAGCCCCACTCTGTCTCATATTCTGGCTCCGTGAGTCTTCTGGTGAAATAGGATTTTTGGCATATTTCCGGGATTTTGCCTGATAGTTGATTTTCTGCACAAAAACTAGACACCAAGGTAATTCTGGTGAAAACAGCGTCAGTCCGTGTTAGTTGCATCCAAATCACACAAGTTTAGAGGAGAAACAATAGCAAAAGTGTTCGGGAAAGTAGATACGTTTTGGACGTATCAACTCCCCCAATCTTAGCTTATTGCTTGTCCTCAAGCAATTCAGTTGAAAACTGAGTGCGATAAAAGAAACTTTCACGGACACATTTGCTTCTTATGATGTATATATTCTCAGCACTAAGTTTACTTAATAAGGAGTATGCAACTAAGTTTACTTAATAGGCATTGCGAGCTATGAAGACATTCCAACTCAAAAATAATAAGTAGCATGAAACATAAACATAAGCAATATGACAATGCTCATAACAAGGTATGATAGAGTGGTATCTCGCTTGCCTTTGATTGTGAATGCCAAGGCACCTCTAAAGTTCACGTGAAGACTAGAAGTAAAGATATCAAAGACACAAGCATCAAAGTCATAACACAATTAATCCAGTATTGAGACAAGCACATTATACTAAGAATGACAACTATGCTCTCAAGAAAGTTCTCATAGAATAGGTGGTGACTCAACAAGGAAATGAAAAAGGTTTTGAATAGTTTGAAAGGCTTCCAAATGCTGAAAGTATGGTGCTCATTAGCTTTGAGCTCTCATTGCCCCTATCATAAGCATCTTTAAATGGTTAAGGTTAAAGTGATACAACTAAGAGGATATGCTTGACAAGTTATAAGCTAAAGTCTCATGCCCCTTACTTCTGAGTACCGGACCTCATGCTACTCAACTTCAGTCACAAGTAAGCTCTTGTAATTGTAAATACATATGTATCATATATCATAGACATCATATGGATGAAGATCAGAGATGAAATAATGATGTGTAACAATCTAAAAATAAACGATAATTCAATGGTTCACTCAATAGCATCAACTACAAGGAGTAATCAACACAGGGAAAGTTTCCCCTAAGAACTATGCAAGATTCAACCCAATTGTTACAACGGTATGAAGTGGTGATGATGGTGCTGGTGGAGATGATGGTGGTGGTGATGATGATCCCGATGAAGACCAGCTTGATGGTGGTGTTGATGGCGATGATCTCCCCTCTCCGGGAAGGAATTCCCCCGGCAGAATTCTGTCTGCCGAAGAGATCTTTCCCCCTCAGTGTTTTCCGCCCCATAGAGGCGACATAATCTTTCTTTGGTCGCTCCCCGAGTCTTCGGGTTTCGTGGGGATAATATACGCCAAAGGGGAGGGCCTGGAGCGGGTTAGGGTGGCCACACCACCTGGTGGCGCGGCCTGGGGTGGCTCGCGCCAGGGGGTGGTGTGGGCCTCCTGTGGCCCATCTCCACTTCCCCTTATAGCAATCTTCGTCTTCTAAAAAATAGAATTTTCCATGTATTTCTCCCGGATTTTCTGATCTTCGTGAATTTTGCCTCCAAACAGCCCCTTTTCCATCAGAATCCTGACTGCAGCGGTCCATGCTCCAAAAGTCATCAACCATGCAAAAACATATGAAATAACATAAGTATCATCTCTTAACATGAAATATATCAATGAATAAGAGTGAATTATGATATAGAATAGTGATGCAAAATGGACGTATCAACCCCCCAAGCTTAGACTTCGCTTGTCCCCAAGCGAAAACTGAGCTTAATAAACACGACCTCAGGTTTATGGAGTGAAGAGTCGATAAAATAATACGGACAAGAAGCATCACATTCATCAATACACAAATCATAAGAGAAGACAACTCACTATTATATAACTTAACTTGCAATAAGTAAAGGAAACACAATAAAGATACATAAAGTAAATAACAATTGGTAATGGCAAACTTAGCTCTTGGTTGAAGGATAGTTGACAATTTGCAGGAGTTCACACATAAAGGGTTTTCAATGATAGCTTTCAAAGTAGTATTCACTAAGATAAGAGCAATGTGCAAAACAAGGAATACAAGAAACATGATTGAATAAATCATCATATGAATGAATGAATGAATGAAACACAACAACTCAAAATACTTACTGAGATAGAAGGGAATATGTTTACTGACTCAACTAAAAAGTAAAAGAAAATCCCTTCGTAGAGGGAAGCAGGGATTTCAAGTTTCATAAAGAGTTTCCAAAAATTATGGTACTTATTAGCTTTCAGCTATCATTCCCCCTATCATAGGCATCTTTAGGTGATTAAGGTTAAAGTGACACAACTAAGAGGATATGATTGACAAGTTATAAGTTGAAATCTCATGCCCCTTACTTATGAGTACCAAACCTCATGCTACTCAACTTCAGTCACAAGTAAGCTCTTGTCATTGTAAATACATATGTATCATATATCATAGAGAACCGCCAACGGGGTACCCCTTGCACATGATACATGAGCTATCCCATAATCAAAATGACAAGGCAAGCAGACAATGAGCATCTCAGTGATCTTTTTATTTGCTATTTGCATAGGTTTTTATTGAGGATGCTTCATAGAATGCTCATTATGGTTATATTGCAAGTTTCCACCATGATTAGGCATGGCTTAGGCTAGCGGCCCAGGCGTTTCTCTAACACATATACAAATCCATGATCTTACAAGTTCCCCTTTTATTTCACACCGCCGGGATCCATAAGCAAAAGAATCATGATATCAACGGGGTACAAAGTACCCGTGCAATGTTGAAAGTGTTCCCCATGATACATGGTTCTGCTAACTTCAACTTATAAAGCGCACGCATATACACAACAAAGATGGACGTAATGATTCAAGATTATTAAGTGCAAGAAAGTAAAGTGTGCCAACAAGTTTGTGAGAGCTTTACTAACTAACTTCCTCATAACAAGCAAGCATTTTATTCGGAAGAAAACAAGGCATATTGAATATGCACGGAAATAGCAAATGATGCTGATAGGTAGGTATGGTGGACACTTTGGCAATATTGGTTTTAGGGAGTTGGAAACACGAGTAAAACTTATACGCAGTGCAAGTGAAGGCTAGCAATAGTAACGGAGCGACACACGAGAGAGTAGTAATTGTCATAATCATGCTTGCAACAAAACAGGACTAATCATGGTATGAAAGTGATCCAAGACTCCTGAGGAAAAATAATTCATCGAGGCTTAACTGATTATTGTTTCAGTCATATGCATGCCTGAGCATGGGCCAAGTCGGTTCAAGTGAAACATTCAAAGGAGGATACCACAGTTTCATACCAAGTTATGAATAGAGCAATGCAAGTAAACAATCATAAGACATGCTACAAATTATTAGCGAGCTGGAGCTAATCATAAGAAAGCAACAACTACTAAGCATCCATAAATAACATACACCCTACATGAACAGACTAAGCATGCCCACAATGATGAGTATATGTACAAAAATGAAAACAAATAGAGTTCGTTACCAGCCTCTTACCACACCTCAAGTTGTCATTAATCCTCATTATTTCCCTTCACTTGTGTGGCTTGAATAATAACATGAACCCAAATTCCACTAAGGACTACTGAACCCTGCAACAAACTCACAAAACAAAAGAAGAACAACAAATATTTTTGGTGTTTTCGATTTTTAAAAACAAGAACCAAAAAGGGAAGATCAAGCAAAGCAAAATCTTTTTGAGTTTTTCAAATAGTTCAAACAAAGCAAAGAAGGAAAAGCAAACCAAGGAAAAAAGGAGCAAACAAAGAGAAACAACAAACATATTTTTGGTGTTTTTGTGTTTTAGGAAGCAAAAACAAAGAGATAACAAAAACTAAAAAAAGAGAACGAAACATGAATATACAAAGAACCGACGCAAAATGATATGGATATGAGTGCGATATCGATGTACCTCCCCCCAAGCTTAGGCTTTTGGCCTAAGTGGGTATCAATCCAGATACGAGTAAGGGTTCCAACCAGGCGGGTCATTGTAAAAATGATCGTAGTTGGGCCCTTGGGAAGCAGAAGAACCTCCCCACTCATAGGTAGGTTGCTGATATGAAGACCCCCCTCATTCGAGGGCTGGAACGAATCATCTGTGACCTCCCTTCTAGTATCCTGCTCCGGTTGGGAGAGCTCTCCCATGTACGTATCAAGCTCCTCCTCCGTGAGGGACCATCCTACCCTGTTATCAAGGTTAAACAAAACAGGTGCAGGCAAAAGAACAACTCGCTCGAACTTGCTCCTTCTCCAACCAGCCTTGAGAAAGGTTATTTCATAAGACAAATCACTCAAATTAGCCCAAGAAGAAACAAATTTATGTTGAATCATGGAATTAAGGTTGAGGCTCTCTATGGGAAACTGTAGGTCTAAATGATGAGGCACCAAACCATGCAGAGCTAATAAACGAGAGGCAATGAGGCCTCCACAAATTCCACCTTTCTCGCGGTTAGCAGCAAGACGGAAAGCTATCAAGGCACCCAAGTTATAAGTCTTATCTCGTTTAAGAGCAACAGAGATGAATGCTAGATCATATGAAGATAACTTATTGGCAGTTGTCCTAGCAAGAACACACTTGGCAATAAAGTAAGAAAAGTAGCGAATAGAGGGGAGATGAATGTTACATATTTTCCTGCTCTCCTTCGAGAAGTTGGTCCCTTGGAAAATCTCCGCATACAAGTCGATGAGTGGTGCAGGTCGCTCTTTAATCCTTCAACACGATCCCCACTGAGGTACCTTAATAGCTGCACAAAAGTCATCAAGAGAAGGTCGACAGCTATATTGTAAATTTTGTAGTGGACCATGGGGTTAGGCAAAGAGTGACTAAATCGAAAGTCCTGCACCACAGACATAGTTAGTTTCACAAATTGACAGGGTTCATCTTCCACAAAGTGCTCCAATCCTGCATTAGTAACCAAAGTGTGGAAGTCCTAGGAAATTCCTGCAGCCCCCATGAGTTTGTAGCATGGATAGATGGAAGGAAAAACTTCCTCCTCTCGGTGAACCTTTGTAACCTCAGGCACCCTCAGTTCATGTTGGTTGAGTTGATGCTCATTCATCTTCTATTCTGAAATTTAAACATCCATTACACAAGTGATTGCAAAGTGAATATATAATGAAGGGCACTACTCATAGGGACTTCCAAAGGCCTAAACAAGCATCAAAACTATATCTCTAAGCATTGAACAAGCTTACAAGCTCTCATAACCTGTCACCTACAGCAGCAAAATACTCAAGATATAAACCACTAAACACAAATCTACTTGGAAAAGCGGAGGAGACACATACCGGAGAACAATTGCTCCAAATTTCAGCAGCAAAGATGGGCTAAGCAAGGAGATCGAAAAATCGAGGGCAATTATAGCAAGAACACGATTTCGAGCAATGAACTGGTGTTTTCTCGGGAGAGAGAGAGCAGTGGCAAGTGAGAGAGTGAGTGGAGGGCCAGGGATGACCCACACCATGGCCAGGCACACCCCTGGACTGGCCGCGCCACCAGGTGGTGTGCCTACCTGGTGGGCCCCCCTGGTACAATGTAGGCACTTCTCTGCCCCTTTTTTCACGTAAAAATTTAATATGAATTTTCTGGAATTTTTTGAGATACTTTATTTTTGAGCAATTTCCAGGTATAGATGAATGATTTTCTGACTGAAAGATTTTTTTCGGAAAGATGCAAAAGCAAAACTAAACTAAAACCTCAAAAGTTCTAAGACACTCTAAAATGCAAGCAACTAACAACAAAAAAGTAAAGTAAGCGAAAGCAAAAACTAAAATGGATAAAATGAAAGTAAACAAAGATAATCATGGTGAAAACATTGTTTTGTTCATTAAAATCCCTTTGTTAACAAGGTTGATCAGGTCTTGTTACCAAAACAATTTTATATGAAACAAAACTTTGTATTCCACTAATGATTATGTTACCTCAACTTTGATAGCAATGGTCCCAATCATAATAGTTTCATATTTTTCTCTTGGTATGGGACAATATATTTCTCCAACTTGAATGCCCTCAACATGTTCAATTGAATTCAAACCATAAGTCCTATCAACCTTCTTGGGGAAATACACAGTATGCTCCTTGCCATTAACATTAAAAGTCACCTTTCCTTGATTACAATTAATATTAGCTCCTACAGTATTAAGAAAAGGTCTCCCAAGAATAGTAGACATATTATCATCTTCAGGCATTTCAAGCACAACAAAATCAGTTAATATAAAGCAATTATGAGCCACTTTAATATGTACATCCTCACATATACCAATAGGAATAGTACTATATTTATCAGCCATTTGCAAAGATATATCAGTTGGTATTAGTTTTTCAAGTTGAAGTCTCTTATAGAGAGAAAAAGGCATAACACTAACTCCTGCTCCCAAATTACACAAAGTAGTTCTAACATAACTATTTTTAATAGAGCAAGGAATAGTTGGAATCCCTAGGTCTCCAAGTTTCTTTGGAACCTTACCATTAAAGGAATAATTAGCAAGCAAAGTAGAGATTTCTTCATTAGGGTTCTTCCTTTTATTCGAGACAATATCCTTCATATACTTTGAATAAGGAGGCAATTTAATAGCATCGGTCAAAGGAATTTGCAAGAATATAGGTTTCATCCACTCACAAAACTTATTATTGTGTTCATCTTCGTTTGACTTTTGTTTCTTATCAAGGAAAGGCATAGGTTTTTGGACCCAAGGCTCTCTTTCACTACCATGTTTCTTAGCAACAAAATCTTCTTTAGTGTATTTAGTATTCTTAGTGTGCCTTTCAGGTTCTTCTTCAACTTTTCTTTATCAGGAACATCATTTTCTTCATTACCACTTTCAGTTTCAGCATCAGAGACATATATACTATTGGGATCTTTAGCAGGTTCAGAGAGTTCCACAATAGTTTTATGTTTCTTTTTTCTTTTCTTAGGAGTAGTACCACTATTTTCAGCTTGTTAAGAATCCTGCTCAAGTCTTTTAGGATGCCCCTCAGGATATAGAGGATCCTGGGTAGCAGCACCACTTCTAATTCTAATTTCATAAGCATGTTTTTCCTTGGCAGCATTAACTAGCAAGTCTTTTTGCACTTTAATAAGTTGATCTATTTGAGTTTGAACCATTTGAAAATATTTAACAATCATTTTAACATCATTAGAGGTTCTTTCCACAATATCTTTTAACTCAACAATAGCTCTAGTGTTTTCCATTAAATGATTTTGCACATTTTTATTAAAATTATCTTGCTTAACAATAAAAATATCGAATTCTTCTAAGCATTGATCAGGAGGTTTAAGGTAAGGAATATCACCTTCATCAAATTGTTGGCGAGAGTGTACCTCAATAGTGGATGAATGGGGAATTGGCTTACATAATTCTTCTATAGGAGGTAAATTCTTGACATCTACAGCTTTAATTCCCTTCTCCTTAAGACATTTCTTAGCTTCCTTCATCTCTTCATCATTCAATTAATTAACTCCCCTCTTCTTAGATGATGGTATAGGCGCAGGTATAGCTGGTTCAGTATAATTGTTGCAGGTATAGCTGGTTCAGGAGGAGTCCAATCTTCGTAATTCTTGCTTATTTTAGCCATTAATTCCTCAGCTTCCTTGGGAGTCCTATTCCTGAAAACATAATCAGCACAACTATCCAGGTATGTCCTAGATTGTTCAGTTAGTCCATTATAAAATATATCAAGAAGCTCATTCTTAGGTAATGGACATCCAGCCTGTGCATGAATCAAAGCACAAAACCTTGTCCATGATTAGGCAATATCTCTTTTTCTCCTTGTTTAAAATCGAAAAGTTCCTGCAAAATAGCATGTCTAGCACTAGGAGGAAAATATTTCTACAGGAAAGTACTAATCAAGCAATCAGGGCTATCAATAGATCCAGGTGGTAAATTACTAAACCAAGTTTTAGCTTCTCCTTTCAGTGAGAGGTGCACATCTTAATATCATCAGAAAACAAGCCACTCATGGTAGAAAGCTCAGTCATATGTGCTACCGCACTTTCATTCTTATTCCCACAAAAAGGTTATTTCTCAACAATAGCTATATAGGATAGATCAAGAGAGAAATCATAATCTTTATCTTTAATGTTTATGGGAGATGTAGCAAACTTAGCATTAGGAGATAATTTGGGTTTAATAGTACGCCGCTCAAGGAGACTCTTAGCAGCATTCCTATCATGAGTGTTTTGACATTCTTTAATAAATTCATCGATCATCTCAATATAATCGTCTTCAATATCATAAATCTCTCTAGACTCAGGTGAACTAACAGGTGTAGTATTGTCTTCATTAGGAGTTTCAGTATTTCCAGCTATAGTTCTAGCAATCCTAGCATCTAGGAAAGGACCTAATGAACAACTCTTATCAAGAACAGTAGAAGCAGCATCATAAGTATCAGAAGTTTCAGATTCAGCACTAGTAGTAGTGTGTGTAGCATGTGTACGTGGTGGTGTAAGGAACTTACTCTTAACAGATGGAGAATCAAGAGCAACAGAGGTGTTCAGAACCATACCTCTTCTTGTAGTGGATGGTAAAATAGGACCCTTGCCATCATGAGACTTACCGATGATGGATGGATGGCAGCGAACAATAGTGATTCCAAGTGGGCTTGATAAATAAAGTTATGCCCCCCGACAACGGCGCCAGAAAATAGTCTTGATGACCCACAAGTATAGGGGGTGTATCGCCGTATTTTTGAGGGAAGTGAAACCCAATTTATTGATTCGACACAAGGGGATCCAAAGATTATTTATAAGCCTTAACAACTGAGTTGTCAATTCAGCTGCACCTGGAAACAATCTTGCTCACAACAGTTTCTCAGTAGCAACAGTTTTGTAGTAGGAATAGTATAGTAATAGCAGTAGTAAAAGTAAAGACAATAGTAACAATTGCAGTAAACAGTAGGATTAGAGCGCGGTAGGCATAGGGCTGGATGGACGGGCGTTGCATGTACAAGACAATTCATATAGCAATCAGAACATAGGGCATTTGCAGATAAATAAGATAAAGCAACCAACCACTAAATAATCATAGGCATGTGTTCCATATATAGTCATACGTGCTCGCAATGAGAACTTGCACAACATCTTTTGTCCTGCCAGCCCGTTTGCAGCAGGGCCTCAAGGGAACTACTTGCAATTAAGGTGCTCCTTTTAATAGAGCACCGGAGCAAAGCATTAACACTCCGTGAACACATGCGATCCTCACATCAAAGCCATTCCCTTCGGTTATCCCGATTTCTATCACTTCGGGGCCATTAGTTCCAGACAATAACGTGTGTATACAACTTGCAGGTAAGGCCATAAACAATACTATCATAATGAATCAATAACATGTTTAGATCTGAAATCATGGCACTCGGGCCCTAGTGACAAGCATTAAGCATAACAAGTCATGACAAAGTCAAAAAGCACTAATAGTAGATACTAGGCACCATGCCCTGACAATCCGATGCCATTACATGAACGACCTCATCCAATCCCTACCATCCCCATAGCCTACAACGGGGGATTACTCACTCATAGATGGGGAAAACATGGATGGTCAATGGAGAATCGATGGTGATGATGATGGCGATGACCTCCTCCAATTCCCCGTCCCGGTAGGGTGCCAGAACGGAGTTTCTGGTTCCGAATCGCTGAATCTGGTGGTGGCGGCGGAGAGGAATTCTTTCTGGAAAAACGTCGACCCCCCTGAGTTTTTAGGTCAAAAGGCAACTTATAGGCGAAGGGGGAGACCGAGGGGGTGCCTGGGGCGGCCAGACCACCCCCTGGCGTGGCCAGGCCTGGGCCGCGCGGCCAGGTGGTGTGGCCAGGCCCCAGCCCCACTCCGTCTCGTATTCTGGCTCCATGAGTCTTCTGGTGAAATAGGATTTTTGGCATATTTTCCGGGATTTTTCCTGATAGTTGATTTTCTACACAAAAAACTAGACACCAACGTAATTCTGCTGAAAACAGTGTCAGTCCATGTTAGTTGCATCCAAATCACACAAGTTTAAAGGAGAAACAATAGCAAAAGTGTTCGAGAAAGTAGATACGTTTTGGACGTATCAGGCACCAGCGCGGAAACCCCCGTCGATCTTCTCGACACGGGCGTCCTTGTACCAGGAGAGCATGAGGTCCAGGGCCATCTCGGCCCCGTCTCGCGCCGCCAGATCCCTCAGGTGGTCGATGGTAGCCGGCACCTCCGCCACCTTGGCGCCCAGCTGCACCATCGTCTCCGGAACCAGAGCATCCGGCCATAGGAAGGTGAAGATGGCCTGCACCGCCTAACGAAGCTTGGCAGCCTCCTCGCCTAGAAGGACAACCAACTCTTGAGCCGTCGGCTGCTCCCCCAGCCAGTTCTCCTGCAACCAGTTGTACGCTAGCAGGTCTACGCCGGGATAAAAAGCTATCAGAAAAAGAATGTCAGATCCGGTTACCGGATCCGGAAAGAGGAGGGGAGTCGGAGAGGAAACTTACCCTTGGCCGTGTGCTCGACCTGCATCAGCTCCTCCACCAGGGCCTTCTCCCGGGTTGTCAGCCGCTTGACTACCTTCTCTTGGTCCTTGTTCTAGGCCTCGAGAATATTGAAGGCTTGGGCTTGGCTGACGATGGTGGCGTCGCGCTCCTTGACGGTGGCCTCCAGAGCGTCGACCTTGGCGTGCAAGTTCTCATTCTGCAGTCAAAGCGTAGAATTGGACTTGCTCAGCCGGTTCACCTTCTTCGGGTGATCCATTTCCCGCTTAGCACACACCATGATGGCTACAAAAAACCGACTATCAGCAAAAAACGACTACCAGTTGAGGGAACTTACTCTGCGAGGTCCCATTGGCAGCAGCAAGCTTCTGCGCCAGGGTCCGGTTCCCTTCGGCTGCAGCCTCGAGCAGCCGGATCTCCTTCACCGCCAGCTCAAGGGTGGTGGCAAGGTCCGTCAGCGAGGCAGCGGAGGAGGCGTCATCATCGATGGCATTGAAAGCCAACGACTCCTTCGCCACGGCCACCGCCATCCGCCACTCCTCCCCCAGCTCGTCGTCAGAGTTGTCGTCGTCAACAACCACAAGCTCCTTGCCAGTGGCGACCCTCCGCACCCCCGCAGTGGCGACCCACCCATCGGAGGTGGTCACAACCGTTTCCGGCTGCGCCACCGTGGTCGGCGGAGCATCCCCCGTTCCGGCTGTGGCAGCCGGATCAGCTCGAGGCGCCAGCGGAGGAGGTGCCCAGGAGGAAGGAGGAGGAACTGAGGCAGACGCGGGTGGCGCAGTGTCCGGCGTGTGGGGCGGCGATCTAGTCGGCGCCCGCTGATGGCCCAAAATATATCGAGCTCGTTGGGGAACGCCAAGAGGAAGGTATGATGAGCACATCAGCAAGTTTTTACCTCAGTACGAAACCAAGGTTATTAATCCAGTAGGAGCAAGGAAACACCCCAAATGGTGTAGCTAGTTGAACGTTGGCAGGGCACACTACCGGTGCCAGCAGCAACGTGGAGACCTACACAACCCAACCACAAAACTTTGTCCTCGACTTGCGATGATGTTGTCAATCTCACCGGTTTTGCTGAAAACAAAGGATTAAACGTATCGAATGGAAGGAAGTAATTGTTTGCAGAAAGTAAACACAAAGTAGTAAATAGTTTATAAATTGTATGTAAAAGAAAAGGACCGGGATCCATAGTTCACTAGAGGTGGCTCTCCTTAAGATAGATAACATGTCGGGTGAACAAATTACAGCGGGACAATTCACAAACACCGAGAAAGCAATACATGCATATACTAATCATCTTGACTCCTTTGAGATTCGATTGGGCATTACAACATTATACATAGACCGCCATCCAACTACATCTATGACTAATAATCCACCTTCAGGTTATCATCCGAAATCCCTCCAGTATTAAGTTCCAAGCAACAAATTATTGCTTTAAGAATTGCGTGTAATGTAAACAATACGATTGTTCTATGAACAAAGGATTGTTGTTTTCTCCCTAGTAGCAAAAGAACATCTAGTACCTTAGAGATTTCTATCACTTCCCCAGATTACCAGAGGCATGAACCGACTATCGAGCATAAATACTAACTCTTGGAGTTGCTAGAATCTACTTGGCCAAGATAGCTACTAACAACGGAAAGCATGCAAGATCACAAATAACTAAGACATGATAGAATCAATAATCAATCTGAAATAGCATCTCAATATCCATCGGATCCCTGGAAACACAACATGTAGAATTACAAATAGATGATCTTGATCATGAACGGAGCTCACAAGATCTAAACATGAAAGCACAAAGGAGGAGAACCAGCCATCTAGCTACTACATGGATCCGTAGTCCAAGGATGAACTACTCACGCATCACACCGGAGGCTTGCATGGTGATGAAGAAGGCCTCCAGGGTGAATTCCCCTCTCCGGCAGGGTGCCGGGAAGAGCTTCAGGTCCCTCCCGATCTAGGGATGGAGATGACGGCGGCTACAAACTCTTTCGTGGATTTTTGATTGGGTCCTTAGGGTTTTCGTCCCGAGGGCATCTTATAGGTGGAAGGAGAGGCCGAGGGGGTGCTAGGGTCGGCCAGACCACCCGTTGGTGGGTCAGGCCTGGCCGCGCGGCCAGGTGGTGTGGATGGCCCCCAACCCTTCTCCGTCTCGTATTCTGGCATGTGATGACTTCCGAAAAAATAGGCACTTTGTCTTTTGTCCCGTCCAATTCCGAGAATTTTCATTTTCTGACTTTGCTAGAACCAAAAACTGCAGAAAACAGGCAGCTGGCACTGTGGCTCTTGTTAATAGGTTAGTCCAAGAAATCATATGAAAAGTACTCCAAAGTGTGGACAAAACACAAGAAAGTGGATAAAACCAAGCATGGAACATCAAAAATTATAGATACATTTGCAATGTATGAACATCCCCAAGCTTAACTCATGCTCGTCCTCGAGTAGGTCAGTGATAAAAAGAAAGAATAATTTTTGAGGGACATGCACCATCAAAGACTTGATCAAAGTATTTGTAAAACATTCAAAACTGGGATCATAGTACTTCAATCATAACATGAAAGACAAAGTTATAGCAATAAGACAAAGAAACTATGATGCAACATAAAAAGACACAAACAAAAGATTCATGAATAACAATGCTTTGTAAGACGTTTGTTTGTTTCACATAAAGAAAACATAGCATAATAGTATTCAGCTTGTCCCTCATAGAGTAGCAAATATAAATGCATAGGACACCTTCAAAGTTCATAAGAGTGACTAGATACAAATAGTTTAAAACAAGCAATATCAAGGTATGCATCAATCAACTAGTCTTGGGACAATGCACATAGAACTAAGAATGGCCACTATGCTCTCAAAGTAGGTGCATAAAGGTAGAAGGTGGAGACTCAATATAATGGTGGAAGAAAGGCCTTCATAAAAGGAAGTAGGGATTCAAGTTTCATAAAGAGCTTCCAAAAATTATGGTACTTATAGCTTTTAGCTCTCATTGCCCCTATCATAAGCATCTTGAAGTGATTAACGTTAAAGTGAACAAACTATGGTGTACATTCTTGACGAAGTATAAGTTAGAAATCTCATGTCCCTTGTATACGAGGGCCGCTCCTCATGCTACTCAAGTTTAGTCACCGGTAAGTTCTTGTCATCGTAAGTACATGTGTATCATAGAGAACCGCCAACGGGGTACCCCTTGCCCAATGATACGGAAGAATCCCCATATCAAAATGACAAGGCAAGCAGACAACGACCATCTCAGCAATCTTCTTATTTACCATGGGAATATGGTGCTTTTTCTCTCTTTCCTCTTTTCATAATCTCATTTTTTCTATTTTTTTCTCAATAGGACTCTTTTTTTATAAGAAGAATGCTTCATAGACAGCTCATTATGGTTACGCTGCAGGTTTCCACCATGTCAGCATGGATTAGACCAGCGGCCCAGGCATTTCTCTAACACATATACATAACTCCATGGACTTACAAGCTCCCCTTTCATTTCACACCGACGACATCCATATACAAAAGAGCATGATATCAACTAGGTACAAGTAACAAATGCAATGTTGAAAGCGTTCCCCATGACAGCATGGTTCTGCTAATTCCCAACAAATAAGTGCAAGCATACACAACATAGACGACACAATGGTTCAAGTTTATGAAGGGAAAGAAAAGTAAAGTGTGCCATCAAGTTCGTGAGAGCTTTAATCACTAGTTTTCTCATAACAAGTTTAATTTGGAAGGTAAAAAAAAGCATGAATATACTTGGAATAGCATAAGCTAGTAGGTAGGTATGGTGGACTCTTTGGAATAACTTGGTTTAGGGAGTTGGATGCATGAGTGGAACTCATACTTGGTTGTGGAGGCTAGCAAAAGACTGGGAGCGACAAACTAAGAGAGCAATAATGGCCATAATCATGCAGAGCGACAAAACATCATTGATCAAAGCATAAAGTGATACTACAAGTTGAAAACTAAAGGATCATAAAGGCTATAGTGACTTGAGATAGTCATAACATGGTGTGAGCATGCGCCAAGTCAACCCAAATAAAACATCAAAGGAGAATACCACTATAGTATGCTTTAATATGCTAAAACAACGCATGATTCATCCAAGGCACATTAAGCAATCTCAATTGTTTATAACAAGTCATGCTACAGAAAATAATACTAAGCATAAAGCCAAAACAATATCAAGCATGGCATGATAGAGCATAGGCCACAGTCAAAAACAAGCTCTTTTTACCACATAAGCATGAACTTTCCTACTCTTTTCCAAACCAAACCAAACTATTTGCAAACCAAAGTATGAAAGAGGGGGTCCAACCAATTTATTCAGAAAACTAAGCAAACAAAAGTAAACAAAAAACCAAAATGAAAACGAAAAAAGAAGACGCTCCAAGAACAACACAACTGTGCATGAAACAAAAAAATGAAGCATTTGGAAGAAACCTGGGATTTTTATCGATGAAGAAAGGGATGCCTTGGGCATCCCCAAGATTTGACGCTTGTACTTCTTGTATATTTCTTGGGGTGACGCATGTAGCATCCCCAAGCTTGAGCTTTAGTCCATCCTTCATCTCATTACTCATTCCTTCCATACACCTGAAATTTTTCCTTCATACAAAACTTCACACAATCTTTATTAGCAACATTAGTGCACTCAAGATAAATAAGTCTTAAGGTTCAGTTCTAACACCAAATAGACTTCCATTAGAAAACTAGCTACTGTAGTACTTCCCTCAAAAAGCTCAATTCCCCAAAAGAACTCAAAAAGGAACCAACAAGAAGCAAATGAAGAAAATGGCAGAAATTTGTCAAAACAGACCAGCAGGTAAAGACGAATTTTTTCGAAGACCTTCTGTTGCTCAAATCAAAAGGTGTTGAACTAACGAAAGTTTGATAACAACCTGGGGCAGAAGCAAAAACTTCACGCCTCAAAAAGATGTTCAGAGATTTTACACGAATTTTTACAGCACAGAAATCTGTTTCGGGACAGCAACTTTCCAAATCATTACTTCTCTCTCATTAGAGGTTACTCTTGGCACAAAAAGCAAATAAAAAGGATGAGGAACGGTTATTACAGAGGTAATAACTTCCAAGACTCATCTAAAACTTTTGGGTTATCTCCCAATAAGTACTTTTCTTTAAGGCCTTTAAGTTAGGCATAAGAAGCAAAAAAAGAATCAAGTGTTCTCAAATGAAGAAGCATTAAAACCAAATTTTGTTTTCATAGGAGTGGCAAAAGAAATCTTCTCTCTCTTCTTAGGGAAGTGTTCTATACCTTTCTTGAGTGGGAGTTGATATTTAATGGTGCCTTCTTTCATATCAATAATGGCACCAACAGTTCTAAGAAAAGGTCCTCCCAAAGTAATAGGACAAGAAGCATTGCATTCAACGTCCAAAACATAGAAATCAACGGGGACATAGGCATTGTTAACCATGATAATAACATCATTAAGTCTCCCCATGAGTTTCTTTTTAGCATTATCATCAAGTGGGACATTCAAATAACAATCTTCAAGTGGAGGCAAATCAAGCATATCATAAATCCTTCTAGGCATAATAGAAACACTACTATCAAGGTCCATAAAGCTTTGAAATCAAAGTCATTCACTTTCATATTAATTATGGGTTCCCAACCATCTTCTTGGTTTATAGGAATAGAAGCTTTATGTTTCATCTTTTCTTATTTAATCTTTATTAGAGCATCAGTAGTATGTTTTGTAAAGGCCATGTTCATAGCACTAGCATTAGGAATTTTAGCAAGCTTTTGTAGGAACTTAATAACTTCAGAGATATTGCAACCATCAAGATCAAAATCAAATTTATCATCTAAAGTAGTAGAACTATTACTAGCCTCAACACTAGTGGTGGTAATAGTAGAAACACTAATGTTTCTAGCAATTTCATCTTCTCTTTCCCACTTAGCATGTAATTCAACTAATAGTCTAACATTTTCATCAATTCTTACTTGTATAGCATTAGTAGCTGCAAAGGGATGATCATTAGTTTCAGGTTTAGCAGCCATTTTATTTAAAGAAGATTGAGCTTCAGCCAAAGATGCTATATTTCTTTCAGCATTAGAGAGTTTTTCCTCAATAGTTTTATTGAAAGCAGTTTGTTACTAATAAAGTCTTTAAGCATAACTTCAAGTTCAGAGGGTGCACTCCTATTATTGTTGTAAGAATATCCATAAGCATTACCATTGTTGGGAGGATATGGCTTATAATTGTTGTTACCAAAATTGTTCCTATAAGCATTATTGCCAAAAAAAAAAATTTAATGAAGTTCACATCAACTTGCTCTTCTTGAGCAACCAAAGAGGCTAAAGGAACATTATTTGGACCAATATGGGATTTCCCATTCACAAGCATAGACATAATAATATCAATATTATCACTCAAGGAGGAGGTTTCCTCAATAGAATTTAACTTCCTACCTTGTGGAGCTCTCTCAGTATGCCATTTAGAATAATTAACCATCATATTGTCCAGAAGTTTTGTTGCAACACCCAAAGTGATGGTCATAAAGGTACCTCCAGCTGCAGAATCCAATAGGTTCCTTGAAGAATAGTTCAATCCTGCATAAAAAGTTTGATTGATCATCCAAGCAGTCAGTCCATGAGTGGGACAATTCTTTACCAAAGATTTCATTCTTTCCCAAGCTTGAGCAACATGCTCATTATCAGATTGTTTAAACTTCATTATTTCACTTCTCATAGATATAATCTTAGCAGGAGGATAGTATTTTCCAATGAAAGCATCTTTGCACTTAGTCCAAGAATCAATACTATTCCTAGTTAAGGAATTCAACCAGTCTTTAGCTTTTCCTCTCAAAGAGAAAGGAAACAATTTCAGCTTAATAATATCACCATCTATATCCCTATGCTTTTGCATCTCACAAAGTTCAACAAATTTATTTAGATGGGCAGCAGCATCTTCATTACCAATACCAGAAAATTGTTCTCTCATAACAAGATTGAGTAAAGCAGGTTTTATCTCAAAGAAAGTATCTTCAGGCACAGGTGGAACAATATGTGTGCTCATAAAATCATTGTTGTTGGTGCTAGTGAAGTCACTTAGTGTTTTCAAGAGTAGTCACTTTTTGTGTTTTTCAAATAAGAAAGCAAACTAGTAGAACTAATTTTTGTGTGTTTTTGAATAAGAAACAAGCAAACAAAGCAAAAAGAAACAAAGCAAAACAAAAATAACAAAGTAAAGAGATTGGTTATGAGGGACTCCCCTTGTGAATATGTCCTTGACTCCCCGGCAACGGCGCCAGAAAATATGCTTGATGGCCCAAAATATATCGAGCTCGTTGGGGAACCCCAAGAGGAAGGTATGATGAGCACAGCAACAAGTATTCCCTCAGTACGAAACCAAGGTTATCAATCTAGTAGGAGCAAGGAAACACCCCAAAGGTGTAGCTAGCTGAATGTTGGCAGGGCGCACTACCGGTGCTAGTAGCAACGTGCAGACCTACACAACACAACCACAGAACTCTGTCCCCAACTTGCGATGAGGTTGTCAATCTCACCTGTTTTGCTGAAAACAAAGGATTAAACGTATCGAATGGAAGGAAGTAATAGTTTGCAGAAAGTAAACACAAAGTAGTAAACAGTTTATAGATTGTATATAAAAGAAAAGGACCAGGATCCATAGTTCACTAGAGGTGGCTCTCCTTAAGATAGATATCATGCTGGGTGAACAAATTACAGCGAGGCAATTGACAAACACCGAGAAAGCCATACATGCATATACTAATCATCTTGACTCCTTTGAGATTCGATTGGGCATTACAACATTATACATAGACCGCCATCCAACTACATCTATGACTAATAATCCACCTTCAGGTTATCATCCGAACCCCCTCCAGTATTAAGTTGCAAGCAACAGATTATTGGTTTACGAACTGCGTGTAATGTAAACAATACGATTGTTCTATGAACAAAGGATTGTTGTTTTCTCCCTAGTAGCAACAACACATCTAGTACCTTAGAGATTTCTGTCACTTCCCCAGATTACCAGAGGCATGAACCCACTATCGAGCATAAATACTAACTCTTGGAGTTGCTAGCATCTACTTGGCCAAGATAGCTACTAACAACGGAAAGCATGCAAGATCACAAATAACTAAGACATGATAGAATCAATAATCAATCTGAAATAGCATCTCAATATCCATCGGATCCCCGGAAACACAACATGTAGAATTACAAATAGATGATCTTGATCATGAACGGAGCTCACAAGATCTAAACATGAAAGCACAAAGGAGGAGAACCAGCCATCTAGCTACTACATGGATCCGTAGTCCAAGGATGAACTACTCACGCATGACACCGGAGGCTTGCATGGTGATGAAGAAGGCCTCCAGGGTGAATTCCCCTCTCCGGCAGGGTGCCGGGAAGAGCTTCAGGTCCCTCCCGATCTAGGGATGGAGATGAATTTGGCTACAGACTCTTTCGTGGAATTTTGATCGGGTCCTTAGGGTTTCGTCCCGAGGGCATCTTATAGGCGGAAGGAGAGGCCGAGGGTGTGCTGGGGTCAGCCAGACCACCCCCTGGTGCGGGCCAGGCCTGGCCGCGCGGCCAGGTGGTGTGGATGGCCCCCAACCCTTCTCTGTCTCGTATTCTGGCATGTGATGACTTCCGAAAAAATAGGCACTTTGGCTTTTGTCCCGTCCAATTCCGAGAATATTCATTTTCTGACTTTCCTAGAACCAAAAACAGTACAAAACAGGCAGCTAGCACTGTGGCTCTTGTTAATAGGTTAGTCCAAGAAATCATATGAAATGTACTCCAAAGTGTGGACAAAACACAAGAAAGTGGATAAAAGCAAGCATGGAACATCAAAAATTATAGATACATTTGCAATGTATCACTCGCGCTGGGCTCGCAACGCCGAAGGAAACAAGTGTGCTGAGCAGCACAAAACAGAAAAGAAGCAAGAAGCAAGAAGCAAATAAGCCAAAAGACAGACAAGGAGAGCACAAAGAGCAGAAGATAGCAAAGACACTCAGAAAAGAAAACTTACCCCTGCACCACTGATACGTCCATTTTGCATCACTATTCTATGTCTTAATTCACTATTATTCATTGATATATTTCGTATTGAGAGGTGATACTTATGTTATTTCATCTGTTTTTGCATGGTTGATGACTTTTGGAGCATGGACCGCTGCAGTCAGGATTCTAATGGAAAAGGTGCTGTTTGGAGGCAAAATTCACGAAGATCAGAAAATCCAGGAAAATATACGGAAATTCTTGTTTTCCAGAAAACTCAAGATGCTAGAAAATGGAGTGGAGGTGGGCCACAGGGGGTCCACACCACCCCATGGCGCGGGCATCCCTAGGCCACGCCAGGGAGTGGTGTGGCCACCCTGGCCCACTCCAGCCTCTCACCTCTGTCGTACATCTTCCTCCCGAAACCCTAAGACTTGGAGAGCGACCACAAAAAAGATTCTGCCGCCTCTGCGGGGCGGAAAACACCGAGAGAGAAAGATCTCTCCGGCAGACAGATTTCTGTCGGGGGAATTCCTTCCCGGAGAGGGGAGATCATCGCCATCAACACCACCATCAAGCTGGACTTCATCAGGATCATCATCATCATCACCACCACCATCATCACCATCAGCACCCTCATCACCATCTCCATATTGCTGTAACAATTGCGTTGAATCTTGCTATAGTTCATAGGGGAAACTTTCCCGGTGTTGATTACTCTTTGTAGTTGATGCTATTGAGTGAACCATTGAATTATTATTTATGTTCATATTGTTATACATCATTATTCCATCTCTGATCATGATCCATATGATGTGTTGTGAGTAGTTCGTTTTGTTCTTGAGGACATGGGAGAAGTCTTGTTGTTAGTAGTGGAGTTGCGTTGAGAAAGATTCAATAGATTTTTATTTAAGTTGTGGTGTACTTCTTCTAGTGGTGTCATGTGAACGTCGACTACATGACACTTCACCTATATGGGCCTAGGGGAATGCATTGTGTATTTGGATACTAATCGTAGGGGTTGCTGGAGTGACAGAAACCTGAACCCCCGTTAGGAAACCATTGCACAAGGGATGTAAGGGTCTTAGAGTTTAAAGTTGTGGTTAGGTTTCTACCTTAATTACTTTCTTGTACTTACGGATGTTTGCAAGGGGTTTTAATCACAAGTATGTATTAAGTCTTGGATGGGACGATACATTAGCACAGGTTCACCCACACAACACTTAGCAAGCTAGAGAAGATTGATCGACTATATGAAGCGAAAGCACTTGATAGTCTTCCCATGTGTCCTCGAGAACGTTTGGTCATCTATAAAAATACAACCGGCTTGTCCTTTGCTGCATAAAGGATTGGGCCACTTGTTGCATTTATTCCTACTGTCTTTTATTTACTCGTACTTTGTTTACTTGCTTTATCGAAAACCCCTAAAAATCTGTTTGCTAAGTATTTGCAGAGAATTCCTGATCCATACCACTAGCCAGCACCTTCTGCTCCTTGTTGGGTTCGACACTCTTACTTATCGAAAATACTGCGATACATCCCCTATACTTGTGGGTCATCAACCACCGGGGCGGCCCCTTCTTGCGACTGAGGCGGCTCGGCGGAAGGGTGCTGTCCTGCTCCTCTTGGGGGCCGGCTCCTCCAAGGCGGGCTGGCTGGCCCGGCCCCCTCCTCCACTAGACCGGCTGGAGCCGCTCCCACCGGCGCCGGACCGACATGAGTCGCCATCCGTCGCACGGCGCCATGACGGCTCGGGAGCCAGCGCGGCCTCCTCCTCCTTGTCGACCTCCGCGTGAGGATCGACAGTTGGCTCGTCATTCTGACTGGGGAAGACGTTGCTGTTCCCATCAGACTCCTTGTCGGACCGACGAGCGCGTGACTCGGGCAAGTCGGGAGTGAAGCTCTTAAGGGGGGCCTCGCCCTCCTCTTGGAGGATGCAAGGGAAGATCTACCAAGAACAGAAGAAGCAAGCAGATTAGTCGGACGGCAAAAACGGCAAGAAACACAAGAGGAAATCCGGTTGGCAAGACTTACCCGGGACGCGCGGTTGTCGCGGCTGTAAGGGGGCTTCCCGAACTTCCAGCCTTCCGGTAGCCGCTCCTTCGTGATGGTCCACACCCACTCCTTCAGGTTGTGGTAGCGGGGATCACGGTGGGACAGCCGTGTCGGGTCCAACCAGCCGGAGTAGAAACACATCTTGTGTGCCCACTGCTGCAGCGGCATGATCAGCCTGGACATCCAGCTAAGGGTGATGTCTAGGCCGGTCAGACTGGCGGTGACGAGGGCGCACATGCGTTGCAGCATCGCGTCCGACTCCGTCTTCTCGCTGTAGACCTTCAGATCCCACTGCAGCCGGCTGGACTCCACATCCTGGAACTCCGGCAGGTTGATCCGGTCCTCGACGGTGAGGTTGTGGACGTAGAAGTACGACTGTTGCCACAGTCGTACCGTGTCCTGCAGCCAGAATTTGGGGGTACCGGTCTGCATGCGGGAGTCGATGGAGGCGCTACCGCACGTCACCAGCGGCCCCTTGGTGAACTGAACCTGCGGCCGGACTCGGAAGAGCCGACATAAGAGCCCGAGATCCGGCTGGATCCCGAGGTAACTCTCGCAGAAAGCTACGAAGTGCGCCAGTGTCCCGATGGCATTGGCGCCTAGGTGGTGGAGGTGGAGATCGAAGAACGCAAGGAAAGTGAGGAAGAAGGGATGCACCGGCAGCACGAAGCCGCGGGCAAGGTGCGACAGGAAGATCACCCGCTCCCCTTCCGCCGGGTGCAGTGACTCCTCCCCCACCGACGCAAGCTGCACCCCCACCTCCTCCTCCGGCGGCAAGACGTGGGTTGCCCGATACTTCTCGATGTGCTACTCTGAATGGAGGAGCCGCACCAGGCTACACGCTCGACCGCCATCGCCGGTTCACTGGGAGGCACTCTGGTGGAGGAGTGGCGTTGGCCCGACTGCCGACGATGCTAAACGGGCGGCGCGGCAGACTACAGTAGCAGCAGCGAGCGAGGCGATGCGAGGAAGGCAGGAGCGCAGGAGGAGAATGAGGAAGCAGCGAGCGGAGGGACAAACCGCTCCCCCGGGCGCCCCTTTAAAGGCCCAGAAGTGGAACCGTCCATGGTACCACGTGGAGGCCACAGAGACGATCCCCGCTCTCCGCATAGTGCAAGATCCTTTGCGCAGGCAAAGGATGCACAGACGATCCCGGAGCAGAAACCAAAGAGGCAGACGACGGTTCCCGAAGCGACGTGCGAAGGGACGTTACGCTGCCACCACATAGTAATGATGGCACGTGCGTGCGTGGCCGGCGTCAGCACTGACGTCATGGGTAGCGCAACTGCTAGGCATAGCCGGCTAGAAAATTCAAAACGAAGAGGGAGCGCGCGCACATTTCACCTAAGGGCGAAATCTACACGTGCTCGGGGGCTAGTGTCGGGGGGATGACCTCCGGATACCCCAACCAGACAAGAATCTCTACATTCGGATCACGTCTGGCTGGCTGAGCGCAGCCGGACAGAAACAAGTCAAGCCGGCTACCTCACGGTAACCGGATCGGCAAGAAGCAGCAAGGCACGAGACCGGCTACATCAGCATAGCCGGAACCAATCAAGAGGACAGAGCTACGTGCGGCACAGTGCACGGTACTCCCTGGTACAACGACAAGACCCGCAACTACTCGGCCATACTAAAGACTTCTGCGGGGTGACGCGGGAACTGTGGCCAGATGCTGACGACAGGCTCGTATCCACGACGACCATACCGCTCATACTGTGATGAGACATAAGTGTACCGAGTACTATAGATGACCAGCCGGATGGGACCCGCCTATGGGGCCCGCCAGCCGGACTGGCCAGTGAGACCGTTGCCTCTCTGCCTATATAAGGAGAGGCAAGGCCTTAGTAGAAAGGGTTGGTCTGTGTACATTTAAGGCAATAGCTAGAGAATACAACTCGAGGAGCGATTGTAGCCCGTATACCACTCATAGTCAGATCGGCAGGAGTAGGAGCTTTGGCTCATCACAAGGGCTCTGAACCTGGGTACTTCCTATGTCCAGCTACACTTGCTTGTATCCAATCCTGCCTTCGGACACCGTCGATAGCTTCCTTGCTAGTCCCCACACCTCTATCTAACCTACTTAGGTACTGCCGTTCCCAATACAACGACAATGTTTTCTACCCACAAGCCAAAAACTAGTCCATAAGCCTATCCATATACATAGTAGAGGTTCACTTTAGTGGAATTTCCTTAAGGGTGACCTACAAGCTTATGGGTTGTCCATAAGCAATAAACAATTATTTTACTTTCTCCTCTCTCTCTTGCTTGTGTGTATTTTTAACAAACATGTGGGTCCCAGCTTAAGGTGAACTCGACCTTATACATTGTACTAGTTATTTCTATAAGCTGTGTGGGACCCATCTTACGGCAAAAGTTCACCTTATACATAGGTGATGTTATAGCTACTTCCACAAGATGTGTGGGACCCACCTTATGGCAAAAGTTCACCTAGGGCATCCACTATGTTGTCCATAAGGGTGTCCATAAGAAAAAAGCAGTCCTTATGGATGACCACATATATATATATATATACATAGTAGAGCTTCACCTTAAGGAAATTTTCTTAAGGGTGACCCATAAGCTTGTGGCTTGTCCAAGGGCCCCACAATGTTACCATTGCCAAATCTGACGTAAAGGTAAATTTGGCTTTGGTATAAAATATAGCAAGAGCTCCACAATGTACTAGTTCCAAATATTTATAATGTGGGTCCCACCATCTATCTAAAACCACACATGAAGCAAATATGGAACTACCCTCGCAGTGCATTTGAGGTTTGTGCATAGATTTCATTATGCTAAACACTATCAATAGAATCTTCTAGATCCCATAATGGAAAAGAAGATACAACCGCTAGCAATGTTGGGATTTGACAATCTTGATTCAATGACCAGTGTTCAAAGTTCTCCATACACCATATAGTTGTAAGATGTAAGATAAGATATGAAAAGCGAGAACGGTAATTTATGGGCCCATGCAGGGCATCGTTGTTTATAGAAAAGCCCATGTGCTGAAGCTAAAATCTTGGGAATTTGACATGATATGCGAACAACATATGTCGATGTGCTCATCCAACGTAGTTCACAATGCTCAAGTTGAATCATCACATATAAAACAATTGATGCATATGGATTGTGAAGTGTATAACAAAAGAATCAAATTTGGTTAGATTTTAGCTAACTTGAAACTAACGATGAAATATTGAGTGAAATGCACACATGTGTAGTTTTAGTTAACTTGAGCATTTGCAAAGGACAGTGTTCAGCCAAGCTAAAACGACATCAATCTACACACAAATTCTACATGAACTTTCAAAAGCAATAGAAGTCGTGGAAGGACACCACTTCAGGCCAGTACTATTTTACTGACTCAATCGCAAAAAAGGCACGATCAGGATAGCTAAACATGTATGAATTTTGTCAAATACACTCAAATTTGTTTTAAATGGACTGATTTGCACCAGGGATGCATGCTTTGGGATTAATTTTGTCCACTCTGCAAGATATGGGACTAATTTGTACCCTGGGTGCGAGAAGTGGGACTAAAACTATATTTACCACGATCTTTGGAAATAAACAAGTTATACAGATCCTCTAACTTATACGGTAGAAGAAAAGCTAGAGAAGTCGTAGGACACTAACTTTCCTGCCCTAGAGCTTATTAATTAAGGCTTATATTAAGGACTAAATATCGTAAAATTAATTTGTACTACCTCCACCCTAGAGCTTATTAATTAAGGCTTATATTTTTGTACATGTGTCTTGCCATGTGTAGATGTGTGGCCATGTGTACATGTATTGTACGTGTCTGTGTACGCGTGTGTGGTGTGCGGCCATGTATATGTATATGTGTAGCTGTTTGCGCGTGTGTGGGACATGTGAGTGGCCAAGTATCTACAGGCGTGTACATATACATTTCCATATACATGACATGTTTTAGTATGAGTATATATATGAGAGAGAGCTGTGCTACAAACATATAATCCCTCTGACCCATATTTGTTGGTTTAGATTCATCTAGATACGGATGTATCTAGTCATGTTTTAGTGCTAGATACATCCGTATATATCTAGAGTATGTGCTATTGTGTTGTATGTATAACATACTCGCCCCACCCGTTAGCGCACACACACACAAAAAATTACGATTGCTCTATCTTATCTTATCTATCTTACCATCTTATCTTATCTTACCACTATATAGTGTATGAATAACTTTGAATATTGACCGTTGGATCAAGACTCATGAATCCCAACATTTCCAGCCGTTGGATCCTCTTTTCCATTCTAGCATCTAGAAGATTCTATTGATAGTCTTCAGCATAATGAATGCTATGCACAAACCTCAAAACACACTTCTCCATCATACTAGAATCTTCTCCCTCGTAGCTAATAATCATTGACTTCTGCATGATCTTATCTTATCTTACCATTATATAGTGTACGAATAACTTTCAATGTTGACCATTTGATCAAGATTCGCGAATCTAGCATTTCTAGCCATTGGATATATATTCTTCGTCATAATGAATGCTATGCACAAACCTCAAAACACACTTCTCCATCATATTAGAATCTTCTCCCTTGATTCTCTAGACCATGTTATCAAAATTAGAATGTGTTCGGTAGCTAATAATCTTTGACTTCTACGTGACATACAAAGTATAAGGATCAAATATACACCCATACTTCTTATCCTAAAACACTTCTCTGTCATTCTAGAATCTTTCAGACATTTCTATAGACCTTGTTACCAAAATTGGAAGTATTAGGTATAGCTAACAAACATTTACTTCTACGTTGACTTCAACATGATACAAAGTACAAGAACTAAATATACACCCATACTTTATAGATGTCCATCAAATTTAAAACTTTTTGAGCTTAACCTATTATATAATCATATCTTACCACTATATATATAATGTACAAATAACTTTGAACTTTGACTGTTGGATCAAGACTGGAAAATCCTAACACTCCTAAATAAAATTAAGTTTGATCTTTAATCCATTCTAGCATCTAGAAGATTCTCTATTGATGTTCTTTAGTGCACTGAATGTTATGCACAAACTTCAAAACACACTTCTCGGTAATTCTAGAATCATCTTCGTCATTTCTCTAGAGCATGTCGAGTACTAGGTAACTAATAGTAGGTTGATTTCTACATGATACAAAGTACAAAGAACCAAATACACACCTGGTACTTTATGGACGTAGCTCTTAATTATAATAGGTAAAGCACAAAAATTTATAAATTTGATTAACATATATATAACTAGTAAATTACACATGCCCTGCACGTGAGACTCAGATAATATACATCTGACACATATCATCACTATATAAAATTATAATACAGGTAAAGCAAAAAAAATATAAATTTGATCAACATCTATAAAAAGTATGGGTGTATATTTGGTTCTTGTACTTTGTATAGTATATATATCATGTACAAGTCAACGATTATTAGCTATCTAAAACTTGAATTTTTTGGTAACATGGTCTAGAGAAATGAGGGAGAAGATTCAAGAATGTTGGAGAAGTGTGTTTTGAGTTTTGTGCATAACATTCATTGTGATGTAGACTATCAATATAATCTTCTAGATGCTAGAATGGAAAAGAAGATCTAATGGCTAGAAATGTTCGAATTCACGAGTCTTGATCTTACGGTCAATATTCAAAGTTATTCGTACATTATATAGTTGTCATATAAGATAAGAAGTATGGGTGTATATTTGGTTCTTGTAGTTTGTCTCATCATGTAGAAGTCAAAGATTATTAGCTACATGACACTTGAAATTTTTGGTAACATGGTCAAGAGAAACGAGGGAGAAGATTCTAGTATGATGGAGAAGTGTGTTTTGAGGTTTGTGCATAACATTCATTATGCTGAAGACTATCAATAGAATCTTCTAGATGCTAGGGGCTTGTTTGATTTGTAGGATAGGAAAATCATAGGAATAGGAAAAACATAGGATTACAATGTCATGCCCACTTTAATCCAATAGGAACCCATATATGTGCAAGAAAGTTTGTTCGATTCCATCGAAGGAAAAAAGGATTCTAAGAAAGAGATTTGGGTGTGGATCGATGTTAGATTTCCTATGCAATCTAGTGCAAAGGATTCCCTAGGAAAATTTCCTATAGGAATCAATAATCATACAAATCAAACGACCATTATAGAAAACATTCTTATGGAATTTAATCCTATAAATTTCCCATGTAAATCCTTTGAATCAAACATGATGGCCTAGAATGGAAAAGAAGATCCAACGGCTGGAAATGTTGGGATTCGTGAGTCTTGATCCAACGGTCAACATTGATTACCCATAAGTATAGGGGGTGTATCATAGTATTTTCGAGGGAAGTGAAACCCAATTTATTGATTTGACACAAGGGGCGCTAAATAATATTTATAAGCCTTAACAACTGAGTTGTCAATTCAGCTGCACCTGGAAACAATCTTGCTCATAGAAGTTTATTAGTAGCAACAGTTTTGTAGTACCAATAGTAAAGTAATAGCAGTAGTAAAGTAAAGACAGCAGTAACAATAGCAGTAACAGTAGGATTCAAGTGCGGTAGGCATAGGGATGGATGGACAGGCGTTGCATGGACAAAACAATTTTCATAGCAATCAGAACATAGGGCAATTGCAGATAAATAAGATAAAGCATCCAAGTACTAGATAATCATAGGCATGTGTTCGATATATAGTCATACGTGCTCGCAATGAGAACTTGCACAACATCTTTTGTCCTGCCAGCCCGTTTGCAGCGGTGCCTCAAGGGAACTACTGGCAATTAAGGTGCTCCTTTTAATAGAGTACCAGAGCAAAGCATTAACACTCCGTGAACACATGTGATCCTCACATCAAAGCCATTCCCTCCGGTTATCCCGATTTCTATCACTTTGGGGTCATTGGTTCTAGACAACAATGTGTGTAAACAACTTGCAGATAAGACCATGAACAATACTATCATAATGAATCAATAACATGTTCAGATCTGAAATCATGGCACTCAGGCCCTAGTGACAAGCATTAAGCATAACAAATCGCAACAAAGTCATAAAGCACTAATAAAAGATACTAGGCACCATGCACTAACAATCTGATGCCATTACATGAACGATCTCATCCAATCCCTACCATCCCCATAGCCTACAGCGGGGGATTACTCAGTCATAGATGGGGGAAACATGGATGGTCGATGGAGAAGCGATGGTGATGATGATGGAGATGATCTCCTCTAATTCCCTGTCCTGGCAGGGTGCCAGAACGGAGTTTCTGGTGCTGTTTCGTGGAATCTGGTGGTGGCGGTGGAGCGGAACTCCTTCTAGAAAAATGTCAAACCCCCCTGAGTTTTTAGGTCAGAAGGCATCTTATAGGCGAAGAGGGAGACCGAGGGGGTGTCTGGGGCGGCCAGACCACCCCCTGGCGCGGCCAGGCCCAGCCCGCGTGGCCAAGTGGTGTGGCTGGGCCCCAGCCCCACTCTGTCTCATATTCTGGCTCTGGGAGTCTTCTGGTGAAATAGGATTTTTGGCTTTTGTCCTGTCCAATTCCGAGAATATTCATTTTCTGACTTTCCTAGAACCAAAAATAGCAGAAAACAGGCAGCTGTCACTATGGCTCTCGTTAATAGGTTAGTCCAAGAAATCATATGAAAAGTACTCCAAAGTGTGACAAAACATAAGAAAGTAGATAAAACCAAGCATGGATCATCAAAAATTATAGATACATTTGCAATGTATCAAACATTCAAAGTTATTCGTACACTATATAAAAAAGTGGTAAGATCATGGAAAGATGAGATAGTGGTAAAATATACTACTCTTGTTGCTCCATGTCACACCCCGAGAAGAAGAAGCACACACACACACAAAGAGAGACTCACAAAGATTGCTCTTGAATTTATACTATGAAACTATTTTGAAGGTTTAAACTATGGGTCAATATCTTGAAAATCGTTGAGATTTCTGAATGACTCAATATCTTGATATATATGAATTTGCATGCTGACAACTTACATAGATTAAAAAAGAAAGGATATAAAGAAAAATGAATAAATGAAAAGGGTCCACATGACATCCTCTCATTTGTAGTACGTGCCATGAAAAAATGGTAAACATGAGATTTGAAACATTCAAAAAAGTCGTAGTCATATTAGATATGGCCTGAACACTCAAGGGTTTCTCGAGCGGAACGACCGATTAGGTCATGGCCATATCTACATCATAGTTCATGATAATGTTCCCATATTTGGTAGATGGGTGTGTCTTGCCATGGTATACAATAATGCTAGGGTTGTAGTTTCTAACTAGTATTAGGAAAAACATGTTCAAATTTCTAAGTTGTATCTTTAGGGTTCGTGTTGTAAAAGTATGGGTCCCAGATGTCTTTTGGTTTTATTTTTGGACCACTATGTAATTTTCATGCCCACCATTGGATTTGAACACACACGTTCTTGGTACTTCGGGGCAGATTCCTCGTTAGAAAGAAAAAGTTCCCAGTGACCCGAATTATTTTGCGCATGAATATTTTGGATCTGAATGCCGCAGACCCAATTTTTAGAATAAAAGAACTATTGTGTAAAACTTGAGTAGTCCGTACTTCTACTGAACCAGGGGCACCAGAAAATTAACCCCAAAGCTGCCAAAGAAAAAAACAGAAGAAAAAAATGAAGAACAAGAAGATAATATTAACAGGAGGCAGCGCGAGAGCAGCGAAGTAGTTGAAGGCGGTGCGATGTCAGAGTAAAGCTAGTTTGACGGGTTTCTCACACGAGGTACAAGTACCTACTACTAGTAGCGCAGTACTACTAGTAGTACTACTATGTTTTCTCTCTCCTTCGCTGGCTCTCACCAGCCATCCTCTCTCCCCCTCCTGTGCAGCGCCCCGCGTGCACCGGCCGGCTGATCTCTCCCTCGTCCCACTGCGTCACACCGCACACGTGTGCCTTGGTACGGCCGCGTTGTGTGTGTGTGGCCTTTTTTTCCTTTTTTTCTTGACAAGAGTCTCTAGTGTGTTGGTCAGCTGCCTTGGTGTATACTAGTAAACTGTACATGCTTCACACGACTATTTTATTGCGTGCACTCCAATAACTTACCTCATTAAAGCATAATAATATCCTGCATAATTTAGAACTTTGGTGTAATACTTGGTCGACTTATTACAACTAAACATCTCTCGGGTATTTTAGAAGTACTCCAAACATGTTTCTAGCTTACCAAGATACCGTGTATTTTTTAATGGATGCATTACTATGGATGGTTTTGCATGACTGTCCACATGCAAAATTTTGGGTTTGCATTGTTCACATTTGGCGTCCAAGCAGACAATGTACATATACCTCTCCACGAACAATGATTGGAGTCTACACTCATTGTTACATGTAAGTCTCGTCGTTTTTTCCCTACTTTCTAAATGTTACATTAAACTACCACCATTTCCAATGATGCATGAAACGACCAAAAAAGAGTTGTGACCTTTTTTAGTATCTAAAAATATTTTCATTGTTAATAATTATTTTTTAACATTTTACAGAGCATTCCATAAAACAAAACAATGTTTTCACCATCAGGGCAAATGTTTCCACTACATGACAAAAAATAATGTCTTTATCACCAAGAATAAATAGCACAAGAAATGAATTCCAACACAATAACCATATGCAATGACCTGATGTGTATAAACCTTAGTGACTTAATGTATGCCTTTTTTCTCTATGAAGACTGTTGGTTAATAAAAACATAATGTTTGTTAAACCCACATGTGACCTGTCCATATAAATGACACAGTGACAGTAACCATGGAGAATCGTCATACGTCTTCCCTTCTCTTTTTTTGCGAAAAGGATCCTAGCATTAAAATAAACATCAAACAGTACAAAGCACCTCAACAAAAACTAAAATTACATCGAAATCCTTGAGATGCCGTTCGTCTTCAACCTCAGTTGTCCGTGCTATGAGGAGCAATGGTACCTGCCAGGTTGACATGTTTTTTTGCAAAGCTGTCGAGGATATCCCTGCGACGGAGGTTGGCGGCCGTGCGGGTGTTGTTCACGCCCGGCATGCCATGTAATACACACTGCTCAAGGAGGTTGATGAAGAGGTCCAGCTCGTCATGCTGGGCAAGACGCTGCACGATAACAACTACCTCCATGTAGACATCCGCCGGTGCGGCGGGCTAAGCCTCGGAAAGCTATAGGGCCATCAGTGCGTGGAACAGATCGTCTCCAGAAAGACTAGCCAGGGAAGTGGTGAGCGCGCCAATAACCTAGGAAGGAACACCTGGACCAAAATTTGGGGCTAAAAGTCAGTTGAATGAAGTCCATAGAAGCAAATGATATCGCTGGCGGTAGCATGCATTGTGGCAAACGTACCTATTGGGTATGCGTCACGCCGCATGGCCTGAAGGCGGGCATTGAGGTCGTCCACCGTGCATGTGATGACGCCGAAGCTGGTGAGGAAAGAGTCCACCGTCTTCTTGAGCTAGGTTGTGAAGATAGTGTCAGAATGGGTGCATGCCATGGTGCGTGCCAGTACGACACGGAGGCGCTGCAAAGAGTCGACCTGGGGGTGGGCGTCCCTGGCTTTCTCTATCAGACGGATGGCACTTGCCCACACAACCTCCATCTTTCCTTCGCTCTCTCTCTCTCTGGATATTGCTCTGCGACAGACTCCGCCGCTACTCAATCTAGGTACTTTTGTACTCTTGCTTTTGGAAGTGTAGTACATATATATACTACGGACTAGTACTACTACTAGTAATCATACAAGAAATCAACCGTAGAAAGCTACTACCACTGGTATAGTTGACCTTCAAGTATTAAGTGCCTACCTAACCAAGCATGCATGCTTATCTTGGTAATTGTGCGGCCTCACGCATAGCCAAATCCCCACTTAGGCTGGTCATAGCGTGAAGTAAGTTGTAGTAACATGTATATGTTACTAGTCAGTTACTACCTCCATAGTGGAAAATAACATAGGTGTGGTATCATGCACAGTCTCATTTATTACAATTTAGACTCATTTTGTCTTGAAATATGTGATGTTATGGTAACATAGCTAGTTACCACAAGCCTCTCTCTCATCATTTAATTGCATGCCATATCATCTAAATGCTTAGTTGGCAATACAAGTAGGACTAGGTTACTCCCACTATGACTAGCCTTAACATGGAGTACTAGTACTGCCTGTTCAAAAAAACATGTACTCCCTCCATTTCAAAATACAAGATGTTTTAGTTTAGAGAAAAGAATGTATCTAGACCGCTTTTAGTGTATATGTTCAATCTAGATGAACATATACACCAAAAGCGGTCTACATGCACTCTTTTCACAACACTAAAACATTTTATATTTTGGAATGGAGGGAGTACTAGCTAGTACTACTATTTTGTTGGTACCAAGACGTGGCCTTGAAAATCGATGAGGAAATCTTGGGAACGTTATTAGAGCTAGCCTCTTAAATGCACCGTAATTCTCTCCCCATTGATTTATTTTTTTCCTTTGCGCTCTACCGCATGCAGAGAGAAATGGTAGATGCCAGAAATTAGGGGCTGCAATAACTAGGGCTCTAGAAATTACTCCCCCATCTCATTGCATTTTAGTACTCCCCGTATTCTGTACCTCGTGTTAGGAACCCATCGCAGCTTTGCTCTTGAAGTTATTGAAGGTGTACACTATGGGTCAATATCTTGAAAATCGCCAAGATTTCTGAATGACTCAATATCTTGATATATATGAATTTGCATGCTGGCAACTCTTACACAGATTTAAAAAACGAAAGGATATAAAGCAAAATGAATAAACGAAAAGGGTCTGCATGACATCCTCTCGTTTGTAGTACCAGCCATAAAAAATGGCAAACATGAGATTTGAAACATTCGAAAAAGTCATAGTCACATTAGATATGGCCTGAACAATCGAGGGTTTCTCGAGGGGAACGACCGATTAGGTCATGGCCATATCTACATCATAGTTCATGATAATGTTCCCATTGGTAGATGGGTGTGCTTGCCATGGTATACAATAATGCTAGGGTGGTAGTTTCGAACTAGTATTAGGAAAAACATGTTCAAATTTCCGAGTTGTATCTTTGGGTCCGTGTTGTAGAAGTATGGGTCCCAGATGTATTTTGGTTTTATTTTTGGACCACTATGAAATTTTCATGCCCACCATTGGATTTTAACACGCACGTTCTTGGTACTTTGAGGCAGATTCCTCATTAGAAAGAAAAAGAAGAAGTTCCCAGTGACCAGAATTAGTTTGCGCACGAATATTTTGGATATGAATGCCCCAGACCCAATTTTCAGAAAAAAGGACTATTGTGCAAAACTCGAGAGCAGCGAAGGAGTTGAAGGCGGTGCGATGTCAGAGTAAAGCTAGTTTGACGGGTTTCTAACATGAGGTACATGTACCTACTACTAGTAGCACAGTACTACTATGTTTTCTCTCTCCTTCACTATCTCTCACCATCCATCCTCTCCCCCTCCTGTGCAGCACCCCGCCCGCACCGGCCGGCTGATCTCTCCCTCGTCCCACTACATCACGCCGCACACGTGTGCCTTGGTCCGGCTGTGTTGTTTGTGTGTGTGGTCTATTTTTCCTTTTTTTCTTGACAAGAGTCTCTAGCGTGTTTTGAATTAGATACATAGCACCAATCCTAACTGTTGGGCTCTAAGATCCAATGGTTTAGAGCAGCTAGATTCGTGTTAAACAGTACCTAGAGAAAACTCCACCATGTTCTAGGACCATCATACTTTAAGTCTTGTTAGAGAAAAATGCTTATATTAAGTCTATTAATAATAACTACTCCCTCCGATCCATATTACTTGTCGTAAAAATGGATGTATCTAGACATGTTTTAGTGCTAGGTACATCTAATCCAGTGACAAGTAATATGGATCGGAGGGAGTATCTTATTTCCATTCTAGCATCTAGAAGATTTGATTGATAGTCTTCGTCACAATGAATGCCATGAAGAAAACTCAAAACACACTTCTCCATCATTCTAGAATCTTCTCTCTGGTTTCTGTAGACCATGTTACCAAAATTTTAAAGTTTTTGATAGCTAATAATCATTGACTTCTACATGATATACAAAGTACAAGAACCAAATATATACACCCATACTTTATAGATGTTGATCAAATTTATATTTTTTCTGCTTTACCTATTATTAGTAAGTTGCACGTGCCTTGCACGTGAGACTCAGATAGTAGACGTATGACATATCATCACTATATAAAATTATAATTCGTAAAGCACAATAAATTATAAATTTGATCAACATCTATAAAGTATTGGTGTATATTTGGTCCTTGTACTTTGCATGTCATTATGCTGGAGACTATCAATAGAATCTTCTAGATGCTAGAATGGAAAAGAAAATCCAACGGATAGAAATGTTGGGATTCGCGAGTCTTGATCCAGCGGTAAATATCCAAAGTTATTTTTACACTATATAGTGGTAAGAGGTAAGAGGTAAGATATCTCTATCTCTAGTACTATAATGGAGCAGTTTTGAATTGGATCCATAACACCAATCCTGATCGTTGGGCTGTTAGATCCAATGGTTCAGAGAAGCTGGATTCGTGTTGAATAGTACCTAGAGCAAACTCCACCATGCATGTTCTAGAACCATCATGCCACCACCCCCAAAATTTCTTAGCACAGTAGGTTGTAAATAGTACAGACCTAGAGCAAACTCCACCATGTTCTAGAACCATCATGTCACCACCCCCAAAATGCATAAATTGAGTATATTAATAATAACTATCAACATATATTGAGAATACAACCTACTGTGCTATGAAATTTTGGGGTGGTGACATGCATGATGGTTCTATAACATGGAGGAGTTTTCTCTAGGTACTATTCAACACAAATCCAGCTGCTTTGATCCATTGGATCTATCCCAACGGTCAAGATTGATGCTATGGATCCAATTCAAAACTTCTCTATTCTTATCTTATCTTACCACTATATAGTGTTCGAATAACTTTGAATACTGACCGTTGGATCAAGACTCGCGAATCCCAACATTTCTAGCCGTTGGATCATCTTTTCCATTCTAGCATCTAGAAGATTCTATTTTTTGAAAGATCTAGAAGATTCTATTGATAGTGTTCATCACAATGAATGCTATGCACAAAACTCAAAACAAACTTCTCCATTATTCTAGAATCTTCTCTCTCATTTCTGTAGACCATGTTACCCAAAATTTCATGTTTTAGATCTCCACTGCTATAATGGAGCGGTTTTTGATCCATAGTACCAATCCTGACTGTTGGGCTGTTAGATCCAATGATTCAGAGCAGCTGGATTCGTGTTGAATAGTACCTAGAGCAAACTCCACCATGTTCTCTAGAACCCTCATGTCATCACCCCCAAAATTTCATAGCACAGTAGGTTGTATTCTCAATATGTGTATATAGTTGTTATTAATAGACTTAATTTATGCATTTTTTCTCTAATGTATGAAATGTGATTTAACAAACATTAAGTTGTTATTAACTAATAGTCTTGTTAGAGAAAAAATTGATACATTAAGTATATTAATAATAACTATCTACACATATTGAGAATACAGCCTACTATGCTATGAAATTTTGGGGGTGGTGACATGTTGATGGTTCTAGAACATGGTGGAGTTTGCTCTATAGGTACTATTCAACATGAATCTAGCTGCTCTGAACCATTGGATCTAACAGCCCAACATTCTATATGAAATGTGATTTAACAAATATTAAGTTGTTACTAACCAATAGTTTTGTTAGAGAAAAATGCATATTTTAAGGCTATTAATAATTATTATCTACACATAATGAGAATACAGCATACTGTGCTATGAAATTTTGGGGGTGGTGACATGATGGTTCTATAACATGGTGGAGTTTGCTCTAGACCGGTACTATTCAACACGATTCAAGCTACTCTGAACCATTGGATCTAACAGGCCAACGGTCAAGATTGGTGCTATGGATCCAATTCATTCAAAAATGCTCCACTATCTTATCTTACCACTATATAGTGTACGAGTAACTCTGAATATTGACCGTTGGATCAAGACTCGCGAATCCGAACATTTCCATCCATTATTGGATCTTCTTTTCCATTCTAGCATCTAGAAGATTCTATTGATAGTCTTGAACACAATGAATGCACTATGCATAAACCTCTCAATACACACTTCTCCATCATACTAGAATCTTCTCCCTCGTTTCTCTAGACCATGTTACCAAAAATTTCAAGTGTTAGGTAGCTAATAATCTTTGACTTCTACACATGATGATACAAAGTAGAAGAACCAAATATACACCCATACTTTATAGATGTTGATCAAATTTATATTTTTTCCACTTTACCTATTATAATTTTATATAGTGATGATATGTCAGACGTCTGTTATCTGAGCCTCACGTGCAACTTACTACTAGTAGTAGAGAGAATACAACCTACTCTACTATGAAATTTTGGGGGTGGTGACATGATGGTTCTAGAACATGCCGAAGTTTTCTCTAGGTACTATTCAACATGAATCCAGCTGCTTTGAACCATTGGATCTAACAGCCCAATGGTCAGGATTGGTGATATGGATCCAATTCAAAACTGCTCTATTCTTATCTTATATTATCTTACCACTATATAGTGTACGAATAACTTTGAACATGATCGTTGGATCAAGACTCACGAATCCCAACATTTCTAGCCGTTGGATATTCTTTTCCATTCTAGCATCTAGAAGATTCTATTTTTTTGAACGGTCTAGAATATTCTATTGATAGTCTTCATCACAATCAATGCTATGCACAAAACTCAAAACACACTTCTCCATCATTCTAGAGTCTTGTCCCTAGCTCGTTTCTCTAGACCATGTGTTACCAAAAATTTCATGTTTTAGTAGATAGCTAATAATCTTTGACTTCTACATGATCTTACCACTATATAGTGTACGGACAACTTTGAATATTGACCATTGGATCAAGACTAGCAAATCCCAACATTTCCAGATGTTGGATCTTCTTTTCCATTCTAGCATCTAGAAGATTCTATTGATAGTCTTCATCACAATGATTGCTATGCAAAAAACTCAAAACACACTTCTCCATCATTCTAGAATCTTATCCCTCGTTTCTCTAGACCATGTTACCAAAATTTTGAAGTTTTAGATAGCTAATAATTGTTGACTTCTACATGATATGCAAAGTACAAGAACGAAATATACACCTGAGAAGATTATTCTACTCCCTCCGATCCAAATTATTATTCTCAGATTTGTCTAGATTCGTTTGTATCTAGTCATGTTTTAGTGTTAGATACATCCGAATCTAGACAAATCTGAGAACAATAATTTGGATCGAAGGGAGTAGAATAATGGAGCAGGGTTTTTTGAGGTTTGTGCATTGAATTCATTGTGCTAAAGACGTACTATCCATAATATATTCTAGTAGAGATGCTAGCTAGTAGAATGGAAAGGAAGATCCAACGACTAGGAATGTTGGGATTCACGAGTCTTGATCCAACGATTAATATATTCGAAGTTATTCGTACACTGTATAGTGGTAAGATAAGATAAGATAAACAATAGTATTTTCTAGAGATGATGCTACAATGGAACAGTAGATCCAACGACTGGCAATGTTGGGATTCACGAGTTTTGATCGAACCGATCAATATTAAAAGTTATTCGCAAAAAATATAGTGGTAAGATACAATAAGAAAGACTACCAATTGTATCTACTAGATGCCAGAATGGAAAAGAAGATCCAACTGGTTGGCAATGTTGGGATTCGCGAGTCTTGATCCAACGGTCAAAATTCTAAGTTATTCGTACACTATAGTGGGTAAAATAATGTACTATCCATAGTGTATCTTCTATTTAGATGCTAGCTATAATGGACTAGTAAAAGGCACGTGCCACACATGTATATATTGTATGAAATGTGATTTAGCAAACATTAAGTTGTTATTATTAACCAATAGTCTTGTTAGAGAAAAAAGGGCATACATTAAGTCTAATAGTAAAGGGCATGAGCCACACACGTATATACTGTATGAAATGTGATTAAGCAAACATCAAGTTGTTATTATTAACCAATAGTCTTGTTAGAGAAACAAGCCATATATTAAGTCTACTAGTAAAAGACATGAGCCGCACATGTATATGCTGAATGAAATGTGATTTAGCAAACATTAAGTTGTTATTATTAACCAATAATCCTGTTAGAGAAAAAAGGCATACATTAATTCTATTAATAATAACTATCTACACACATTGAGAATACAGCCTACTGTGCTATGATTTTTTTTGGGGGGAGGGGGTTACATGGTGGAGTATGCTCTATGGGTACTGTTCAACATGAATCCAGCTACTCTGAACCATTGGATCTAACAACCCAATCGTCAGGATTGGTGCTACTAATAATAACTATCTACACATATTCAGAATATAGTGTACTCTGTTATGAAATTTAGGAAGGGGGTGGGGTGTTGACATGATGGTTCTAGAACATGGTGGAGTTTGCTCTAGGTATGTACTAGCTGTTCAACACTAATCCAGCTACTCTAAACCATTGGATCTAACATCCGAACGGTCAGGATTTATGCTATGGATCCAATTCAAAACTGCTCTATTATAGTAGTAGAAGAAAAGAAGATAACATTGTATAGTGTATGAGACAAATAACTTTGAACTTTGACCGTTGGATCTAGACTCGTGAATCCCAACATTGCTAATTAACCGTTGGATCTTCTATCCATTCTACTCCCTCCATCTAGAAATATAAGACATTTAGCTTTGTGAAACGAATGTATCTAGATGTCTTTTAGTCTATAGGCCGACATCTAGATAAATTCGTTTTACAAAGGTAAAATGTCTTATACTTGTGAACGAGGGAGCAGGATCTAGAAGATTCTATTGTTAGTCTTCAGCACAATGAACGCTATGCACAAATCTCAAAACACACTTTTCAATTATTCTAGAATCTTCTCTAGAGCATGTGGATTATTAGGTAGTAGTAGCTAGGTTGATTTCTACATGATATAGTACAAAACAGAAGAACCAAGTATACACACGATACTTATGGACGTGGCTCGAAATTAAAATTATTTTTTGAGTTTCACCTATCCCGCGCAAGGCACGTCCAACTTTATAGTGGATGTCTAGACCATGCTGGGGGTGACAACTGCTTACGGCTGTCTCTTCAATTTCTGCGTCAAGTACTGTATCTGAATGGAAATGGTTTTTTTACTCGTGTGGAGACTAGGAGGCCACCTCTCACGGACTCGACCTTCTTCCTCCTCCTCTTCGCGATTGTAGCTCTTCTCTGCCAGATTGCTTTGCCCGTTTTCATTCCTTCTTGCTGTGCTATTTCAACCCCATGACCAGGAATAAGTCCCACCACAGAAGGGCTCGTGCCACGACGGCGAAGCTGGCAGAAGAGAAGAAGTCGGCTTGCCGTTCTGCCATTATGTTGCTACCGGTACTAGGCGATGCGATGATCAAAGGGTCCCAGTCGAATCCCTCGGCTATAGGCGTGAGGTCTTCAACTCAAGGTTCTTCAAAGCCGCCACAACCAGGGACAGATACCTTCAGGTAAATCTCCGTTCTATCGCAACTTTCCATGTCTTTGACCGTTTCTTGATTTCTCGTTTACCTAAAAAAGCACGTTCTTCCTCAATGGTGTTTTTAGGTCGGGTGGTCTTCGAATTCCATCAGCACTCCTGCCTGCAGAATCATCTTCACCGTCGCTGATGGAGACTGATACCTTCAGGTAAATCTCCGTTCTTGGGCAACTTTCCATATCTTCGACCATTTCTTGATTCGCACATTTCCCTATTAGTACATTTTTTCTCAATGTTGTTTTAGGTCGGGCGGACTTTGCATTCCCGCGACACTCCTGCCTGTAGAATAATCTTCACCATCGCCGATTGAGGCCGATCGGTACAGCCACAAGATAATAAATCATTCGAATTGTGATTCCGTGTCTCTCTTCCTTGATAGTTCTCTAGGTACACTTCTGAATTTACGCTCCCTGTTCATCAAACAGAATATTGGCTTCGAGATCGAGTTTATGGTGTAAAAGGTGATGGGCGATTTCTACGTCAAGACAATGGATAGAAGAACCCTCGTCAACAAGTGCATTAGACTTTACTCCAAACTCGCCACTGACAAGGTCGAGCTTAGCCTCCTCAGGAATCTTGCCATGGAATACTTGATTGGGCGTGACGAGCTAAAGGGGCGGAATATCAGCATGATGGAAGTGCTAGGCATAAGCTTCGAACAGATCCAAGACCTCGAGGACCAGAAGGACAAACTTCTGGACGAGCTGGCAAAGCTGAAGTGTGAAACTGTCGTCGACCTCCATCAATGAGCTAGCACGTGGAAGACCTTAGTTAGTACTCCATCTGTTTTCACAATATAAGACTATTTACAGAGCTAAAACAGCTTACAAAAAAGGCTTATATATTATGGAACGGAGGGACTAGTTGATGATCGGGTATATAGATTGCAATATTGCACCAGTAAATTAAAAAACCTTTATTACTAGTATGAATGTATGATTGTGTACTTGCTGGTAAAATATTTGGTTATTTGGTGAATGTGATATGCATCAGCATCACTAGCCACAATGTTGCCGGAGCCAATTTTGGGTGTGATTATCTTTCCTACTGTACTATAGTAGTAATTAGTAGTTATTATCGCTTTCGTGCAGAGCAGTAGCTACCTTTCCATCGTTGTCATGCTGCATCTCACCAACTTCACTTGCTCAAAGCCTCCATTCTTCTTTTCTCCAAAAAAAGAGCTTCCATTCTTCTGCCATCTTCAATTTTGGTCCTGCTGATGGCAGTGGTAGCGGTATCCCATTGATGGTGACTTTAGATTAGGACCCCAACTTTGTCTCTGTACAGATGTAGTGTAGTATAATCATTGCGCCAATGCTTATAGGGGAAGGAAGAGGTAACTATTGGGGATCCCTCCTGAACATATATACACTCTCCACAATTTATACATTGAAGGGATAACCACTTTTGTAGCCATTTAAAAGAGTTTCGGGTGATTTTGTTAATTCAACTTTTCACTTGATGTGTGCTATTTGGTCGACAATTAGAAAACACTATTTAGTTATTTAGTAGTAGTATATAGATTCTTCCAATTTTTTACTAACTTGTGACATCTATTTTGATACAAAGGGAGTAGGATTATGCGTTAGCTACAAACATGGCCTTTATTATGCATAGTGTCAACCTGGTGGGATAATTCTCTCCTGAGGAGAGAGGCCTACACATTAAAAGGTGTTCAGATATATTCGTTTCACAAAAGCTAAAACATCTTATATTTTGGAATAGAGGGAGTACATAGGATCTAATACAAAGGGGAGAGAGGTACACATATGAGTAAAAAATGAGAGTTGCAAGAACAAGATGATGAAATAATATTCTATCAATGGTCTTCCCGACAATTTGTCACCCTATTACGGAAAAATGCAACAAATCCATGAAAAATGAAAAAACGTGTGTATTAGTTTTTATGTGACACCGACCGTGCCCATTGTGCCCTAGCACACACCCAGAAAATATGTGGTATTTCTTGGACCGACTCAATTGGAGTGAGCCCGTCGCAAAAGGAAAAAGGAAACTATAGAAAAAGGAAACAATGTCGTGAAACTAGGTCGAACTTTCTTATCTTATCTTATTACTACTATATAGTGTACGAATAACTTTGAAGGTTGACCGCTGGATGAAGACTGGCAAATCGCAACATATCTAACCTCTTGATCTTTACCATTCTAGCATCTAGAAGATTCAATGGATAATCTTTAGCACAACGAGCGCTATGCTAAAACTTCAAAACATAATTCTCCGACATTCTAGAATCTTCTCTGTCATTTCTCTAAGCATGTTACAATTTTTTTGAGTATTATTATGTACCAAGAACCAAGTATACACCTAATAATTTATGGATATGATGTGGCTCAAAATTCTTTAATAGTCTTTTGAACTTTACCTATTATAATTTGTAAGTCATGACATGTCTTACTTTCCATCTCATAGCTAGAGATGACATGACAGTCTTTTATTTGAGTCTCACGTTTGTTTTTTTGAAATGGGGATACCGCAGCCTCTGCACTCAAAAGATGCACAAATCCCTTTTATTAAAAACCAAGTATCGAGTATAGTTTACGGATCAGATAAGGTTGATACAAACACCAACCATGTGAATAGAGTTAAAGGTCTCACAAGAGAACGCACACATCTCACATGCAAATTATTATTCAAATACTTACTTCAAGAACATAGTTTGACCATAAATCTGGTCAATAATATATAATTATACTTAATAATTTTTAACCAATTTATTTATATTTGAAAGACGATTCCAATGGTACAATTATTGTGACATACAATTCATAAATTGGTGACCAAATTTATGGTCAAATTATTTTATTCGAGTATGTATTTGTTTAATAAACCGGAATGGAGGTAGTATACTACATAGTAGTATTTTTCCCTAAAAGGGCAGTGTACATGTTTGATTTGTAGGATAGGAAAATCTTAGGAGTGAAAAAATGCAGGATTGCAATCTCATCCCACTCCAATGCTATAGGAATTCATATGAACCAAAGTGTGTTTGATTTCACCATAGGTGTCTATTTGATTCAAAGTATTTCCCTAGGGATTTTGTAGGATTAAATCCTATAGGAAATTTTTCTACGATGGCTGTTTGATTTGTAGGATTGATTCCCATATGATTTTTTCCTAAGGATTCCTTTGTACTAGTTTTCATAGGATATCAAACGTCCACCCATACCTCTTTTTCAGATTCCTATGGTGGAATCAAACACACTTTGGTCCATATGAATTCCTATAGGATTGGAGTGGGCATGACACTGCAATCCTACATTTTTCCTACTCCTACGATTTTCCTTTCCTAGGAATCAAACATGCCCTATAATCTGAAAAAGAGGTATGGGTGGATGTTTGATTTCCTATGAAAACTAGTACTATGGGAATCAATCCTACAAATCAATCAGCCATCGTAGGAACTTTTCCTATAGGATTTAATACTACAAAATTCCTAGGAAAATACTTTGAATCAAACGGACCCTAGAGTAGGAGCGCTTGAAGCAGAGGCCCTGCTCGTGACTATGCATAGCTTTTCGTAGTAGGGACTACACAGAGTCTGCACCTGGGAAACGTTGCTGGTGCGTTCATACCTCCCATCGCATTTGATGCACTTCCTCTAGCTCAGCGTCTGGCTAGTGTAGCAATAATCATAGAGTAGAGATCGCCAAATTTTTTGGCGGGTTCATCTCGTTCTAAAGTGAGATCACCAAAATTTGAATGACATTCGCGGGTTTTCTTTGAACTACCCGGCGTGTCGCAATTCAAAAGTTTCGAACCTACCACCGGCACCCTTGTGATACATATAAAACACGTCGTATCCCACATCTCTCACTCGACCTCAGAGTCAGAGCATCTCCCACGGACGTGGCCTCGCACTACCATCCCTCCCCACCACCACTGCCTCCTCACCAGGTACTGTTGTGACCGAAGGCACCACTCCCTTGTTTAGCAAGACAGAGCGGCTTCCCCATGCCGACGACCACCATGCCGGAGCATGCACAACGTCGCCGACAAACACGGTAAGGTCGCCGGAAAGTCCCATCTGCTTCACGGACTCCCTGGTCTCCAGCACCGGAGAGATGGGCAAATGACGCACCCCCCTCCCCCCCGTTCAACCGCACCAGCACGAAGCGTAAACTCGTCTCCTCCCCATACGAATGTTGTTGTACACTTTATGCTTCCTTTCGTTATGCACCTTATTACTATCAAAAGTACTTTGTCATTTGTTGTAGTGTACTGAATCTTACTCATATACTCGACCGTTACTAAAGTTTGCTAGAGCCTTCATTACCATCGTTAAGAAGCTCCTTTGACATCTGTGGAATATCTCCTAAAATGATTCTAGTTGGGGTGTACAGGTTTATAGATAACACAGCTGGTATACGTCAACTCTAGCTGACGTCCTAAGCCGAATTAGTTTGGCATGGCTCCTTGTTTAGAGTATAACCAGGCAGGCCCTTCTAGTTATGTTATCAGTATTATAGTCAAGCCTGTAGGTTAGTCGATTGTATTCGAACTTCATGTATTTTCTTCTCACTCAGGGTTACATATGGTTAGAGTACTCATAGCGGAAGTACTATACTAGAGTTGTGATGGGAATCATTGCTTTTCGAGCCGTCAACCTCTGCAAGAACTCCTAATAGTTTCTTCTTTTTTCACACGATTCCATGATAAATCTGAAAAGCTATTTGCTTCCAATGCAGGAAACGGAGTCAGAACAAGGTCTTAGACTCTACTTAATCTAGTTGAAAATGACAACCAGGCCAAAAAAGGCAATAATGCAAAACATCAGTATAAAAAGTTTTGTCCTAATCCCGCACTAGTTGGTCCAGTTGCACTAGCGGCTGCAAATAGAAAAATACACATCCCACAGTCGCCAGTAACCCATCTGGTTACCCAGGAAGAATTGGCAGCAGAACCAGTTTGAACAGCAGGTTCTCATCAACAAACTGGTTATGATCTCCCAACGATATTTAGTACTGACAGATACATATACTCCCTTGCAAATGAGCTTGACACCAAATTTATTATATGTTCAAAGACTTGTAGTAGCATGCCCTTTTATATGTAATATGTATACATTGATATTTTGATGTAAATTATTTTAGTTGCACTACGACGAAGATTAACAAGGGGGCCGACGATGGGAAAATATCTTGAGCAGATGCTTGAAATAACTTGTGGCATCCCGCTAAAATCACTACTAGAAAATTGCTCGAATTGTCTATAACTTTGTGCATCATCATGACATCATCATGCATGTTTGTTCATAAAAGTACTTTGCAAAACCCTATTTTGTTTTCTAATTAGTCCTCCTTTAATTTCAAATCATAAAACCAGGTCTTCCTGGATATTTTAGTTGCCTAAAAACTATTTATAAAAATATTTTAAAAGTTAAATAAAAATAAAATATTTTTAGTGGGGGAGGCAGCCACCGGCCAGGCCCAAAAGGCCCAACCGGCAGCCACCTACCACCCTACTGCCCAAACCCTAGCTTCCTACACCCAAAACCACACCCTGCTGCCGCTACCTGCTTGTGCCCCGCGCCACAACACCCCAACACCACGCACACCACCCCAGCCCTGCCTAGGGATCTCCGCCGTCACCTGGCCCCACCTCACCCGACGAGGTCATCGACCCTGCGTACACGCGCGCGTCCCGATCCTGTCCCAGGTGCCACCTCCCTCCGACAACCCCCTCCGGTCCACCTGACCCCTGGCCCACCCTTCGCACACGCCTCCCCACGCGAACCCCCGCCCCTCTCTCTCTCCCCTCCTCGAGCCCGATACCACCAACCCCTCCTCGACCTCCTAGCCTCACTGCCGCCTTCTCCTTCCCCGAGAAGCGACCAATCCCTGCTCCGGCGCTCCGACCCCGTCTGCCACCGACGGGCCCTGCACCGCATCGAGCTCCTTCCCCACCGCCGCTGGTGCGCCTGTGCGAGCCCGACCTCGCAGGCCTCTGCGCCTCTGTCGCCGCTGACCGAGCACGCCCGGCCATGGCACCGCTGCCGGGGCCCCGCTTTCTTCTTCCCCTACCACGCCGACGACCGATCCCCTCTCTCCCGCGACGCCCAGCGCCACCCTTCAGCGCCGCCCTATCAGCTCGTCCTCGTCCCTCCACCGCAAGCCGCCTCCGTCTCCTCCTACAGGACCGCCATCGGGGCCCTGCCTCTACCTCGCCCTGCAGCGAGCGACGCCGCCGGCCTCTCCCTCCTCCTCGGCACAGAGTCCCTCTCCATCATGCCGTTGTTGGCGCCCTCGTCAGCAGCCACCCGCGGTCCACATCGACCCGACCTCGCCGTCCCCTGCATCGAACCGCCGGCCTTCCACCTCCGGGCGACCTCTGGCCGCCTCTGCCGTGTCTAGCCCGTGACCTCCAGCTCGGCCTCGACCCCGCGTCCAGCACCTCCGTGTCACCAGGCTTGTCTCTACGCGAGCATGTCCGTGCCTCGTTTTTTTCTCCGATCTGATACGGCAAACAAGTTCGCGAAGATTTCTGCAACAACAAGGTTGTGATGCCATCGAATTCTACTTTCGTGAGTGCAGCCAAGATTGTCTCTAGCGATCTCCTGTGTGGTGGTACCTGTCAAGACTCCGTCACCAAACCCTCGAGGCCTTCCACACGGAGCACCGAGAACTCCTTCCCGGACCCGAAGACCATCGGTCAAGTTCGCCACCGACAAAAGACGGACGACAAGACTCCAACCGGAGATCGGAGGTGATGGTGCCAGGACGACAAGATCTACTTCGCGGGCACCGAGCGTCAAGATCGTCCTCACGGAAAACCGCAAGACCTCCTTCCCGGGATTCGAAGACCGAACCCTCGGCACGCCAAGATCTTCTCCTTGGAACACCATGATCTCCTTCACAGATCCGAAGACCCTGGACCCCAGAGTTCGAACCTCGTTTCCCGTCGAACTGATCCCCATCGAACCCCGAACCCCCGGAACCAAGATCTTCTGAAGCCAGATATGTGACCCTAAGCCCCTATTTTTTGAAATTATCAACTGTCTCATATTAAATTGTTCATGCTTGCATACATATTCATGTGGGTTTGGGGGCATTATGCCGATTCACCTAAATTAAATATGGAGGCTATATGTGGGCTTTTCTAGTCTTATATTGTCCCCATTTAATTTTGTGTAGCGAACCGATGCCATGTTTCGCCCTGTTAAGACAACATTTAAATTGCGAGGGTTCTAAACAACTGGAACCATATAATCATTTGTCGGGACCACGGTTCCGCTTAATATTGCCTACTTGCATCGCATCTGTGCCATGTCATGCATCATATCATAAGCATGCCGGATCTTCTGCCGTATTATTAAATATAGCTTCTCCCCCTTTCTACCTATTTTGCTTTATAGTATTTATTTCCTCCTATTGATCTATTGATATCCGTGTTACGATGCTTTAGTTTTCCGTGCACCATTTATATTCCTTGCAGCCTCTATATTGCCATGGACACATCCTATTGCCTGTTGTTTGATAGATAGTCGGCCTTGCGAGTCGTAGTTACTTGCTTATGTGTTTCTTCGCGTTGTTGTCGTTCCACCGTTGACGGCAATTTGGCACATGATAAATGGTGGAGATGCTTACTGGTGGAGATGATCATGACTTTAAACACAACTATTAAATTGCTAGATATAACTAATGCAGAGGTATCAGTGGGCAATAGATGTTATTTGGTTCTTCCACGCTCACTTGTGTCCCGTAAGACCCCGAGTATTTGATACCCGTTCCTTGATTATTCGCACTATCCACATCCGGGAGGCCGTGGACCCACCTGAGCCACAGCTTGATTCATTTCTATTTCTTGGGGCCACAAACTAGTTTGGGGTTTTATTACTATCCTGTACTTATGCCATGTTACTGCTTTATTTACGATTGTGCGTAAAGCAACTGTACTGTTTTGGATCGCGCCATGTTTTCGCGGTATCGACAAGCCCAATCACACTTTCGGGTTCCTAGTCGTTTACAGCCGTCGTCGCAAACCCTAGGTCCGTTCCGGAGCCGGCCAACTTCGTTGCGGGTAGCTTAGTGGGGTGGCCCCCTGAAATATTTTATGAATCCTGTGATTGCTTTGTCGTGAATGCCTTGTTGGGTTTTGAGTTGGTTTTTCCGAGGTTGATCGAGTGTGTGTTGCTATTTGTGCACCCCTACAGGGTAAAACTTTTTGAAAGCCGTGTCCGCGGTTATGGACGACTTGGAGCACAGTATCTCGATCATAGACAAGCATAACTAAAGTAGTGCTATAAATTTGACTTAATATGTGACTATTAATCAGCTCAAGTATAACGGAATGGATATTAAAAATGCCAACAGCTGGTGGATCTGGGTTGTTTTGTGACATGCTATATGCCTAGTAAGTATTGCAACTCCAACGGAATGTGATAAAAGTGCCAACAACTGTTGGGTTTGGGGATTCCTCAGGACAATTATATCTGCCTAGTAAATGTTCCAACTACAATGGAATGGTGATTAAAACTGCCCACTACTTATGCTTCAGGACGGCCCACACTATTTATATCTGACTAGTAAGTGCTTCAACTATAATCGAATGAATAAAACTGCCAACTGTGTGAGTTCCTCGGTTTGACTTCCTCGTTTGGTCTCGAGGGGGAATTCCAGGATGGGTTTGTTTGGTGTTAGCTTCAGGTTGGATCCGGATAGGTCTTTCTTACCCCTCTCTTATAGTCGCCTGTGATATCGAGTCGCTATAGGTTGTTTAGCGTCGCTGCGCTGCCGCTTCAGCCCACCATACCTATGTAGGCGAGAGCCGCCGAATTCTAGCCTCGCCGTGTACTGGCCTCAGTACTGACGCTCCTCTTTTTCCTTTGCCCTTGTCGGCACCCCTTTTGTTTTAGCAGGTTTGAGATCGACGTCGTTAGCAGGATTACCCTTCCGGCTTGGCCTGGGCAGGGTTATGGACGCCATTGGTTATTCTTCAGGGCTCTTAGCCCCATTTGCATTTTGTCCGTAGTCGGACGCCCTATCGATTTCAAGGTGATTTGAATCTTTGTATTGTATATCTGTATTCTTGACTCGTGGAGTCGTGTTGTATATATATTTGTTTTGTGGGTCCCATCAAGGACTGTTGTGTAATGGTATTACTTCGTTTTCCACCCGCACGAAAGTGCCTGGTGGGCGTCCTGGAATCGTTTCTATGCGGGTTTGGTGGAAAGGGATAAAACTTACATAGGGCCAATTTGAGGGTGTTACACAGTGGTATCAGAGCTCAGCAGTTGTGATACCCCACAAGTCCAGCATGTAGGATAACCTAGCTAACGGCCGAAGTAGTGTCAAACTATTTTTGCAAAATCGGTTGGATAGATCTGATTAGGTCTGCTTTTACTCCTTACCCCTATGTTGTTCTCCTCTTACGTCGGCGTGTTTGAATCTGCTCTCTTATCTTTTCTTCCAATCCAGGAATTCTCGTGGTTGGGTTTCCGTCGTACCTTCAGGGTTTCGCTTCCTCCTTTGGCAACAGTGTTTCTACCTCTGGACTTCATGCTATCTGAGTGATCCTTTATCTGTGGTACCATTCTTTGTTCCTTGGTTGTGCCTTCCGGTGGTTTTCGACGCGACAACATCATCTACGCCAGATCCGATGCAGAGCCTGCATCACCCCTTTGTTCTGAACCTCGATTGTCGAGATCTTTAGTCTAATTCCAAGAGTTGGTTGCATAATTCGCCTATTCGTGTGCAGAGTAATGGTTTGGGTGCACGATGGACTGATCACCATCCGACTACTCTTAGCATTCGCTCTTGTATATTGAATCGATGGATCTAGTAATTTTACTCCATCCATGGAAGCCAGAGGTGGCTTTATTTGTGGATACCTCTACCTTCGCCTTTTGTTCCCGGAGTGTTCTCTCGATGATCACGGACAAGGACCTCTTGTTAGTGGTGTCACGGGGATCTACACGAAGCGAGAAGATTCAGATCGCCGACCTTCTTTCCGGTACCATGAGGCGGATCTCGAGGGCGAGATCCATTGTTAGGGGTGTCGAATTGTGGCATCCCGCTAAAATCACTACTAGAAAATCGCTTGAATTGTCTACTACTTTGTGCATCATCATGAAATCATCATGCATGTTTGTTCATAAAAGTACTTTGCAAAACCCTATTTTGTTTTCTAATTAGTCCTCCTTTAATTTCAAATCATAAAACCAGGTCTTCCTGGATATTTTAGTTGTCTAAAAACTATATAAAAATAAAATATTTTTAGTGGGGGAGGCAGCCACCGGCCAGGCCCAAAAGGCCTAACCGACAGCCACCTACCACCCCACTGCCCAAACCCTAGCTTCCTACACCCAAAACCACACCTTGCCGCCGCCACCTGCTTGTGCCCCGCGCCACAACACCCCAACACCACGCACACCACCCTAGCCCTGCCTAGGGATCTCTGTCGTGACCTGGCCCCACCTCACCCGAAGAGGTCATCGACCCTGCGTACACGCGCGCGTCGCGATCCTGTCCCAGGCGCCACCTCCCTCCGACAACCCCCTCCGGTCCACCTGACCCCTGGCCCACCCTTCGCACGCGCCTCCCCACGCGAACCCCCGCCCCCTCTCTCTCCCCTCCTCGAGCCCGATACCACCAACCCCTCCTCGACCTCCCAGCCTCACCGCCGCCTTCTCCTTCCCCGGGCAGCGACCAAGCCCTGCTCCGGCGCTCTGACCCCGTCCGCCACCGATGGGCCCTGCACCACATCGAGCTCCTTCCCTGCCGCCGCTGGTGCGCATGCGCGAGCCCGACCTCGCAGGCCTCCGCGCCTCCGTCGCTGCTGACCGAGCACGCCCGGCCATGGCACCGCTGCTGGGGCCCCACCTTCCTTTTCCCCGACCGCACCGACGACCGATCCCCTCTCCCCCGTGACGCCCAGCGCCACCCTTCAGCGCCGCCCTATCAGCTCGTCCTCGTCCCTTCTCCACAATCCGCCTCCGTCTCCTCCTGCAGGACCGCCGTCGGGGCCCTGCCTCTACCTCGCCCTGAGGCGAGCGATGCCGCCGGCATCTCCCTCCTCCTCGGTGCAGAGCCCCTCTCCCTCATGCCGTCGTGGGTGCTCTCGTCAGCAGCCACCCGCGGTCCACGTCGACCTGACCTCGCCGTCCCCTGCCTCGAACCACCGGCCTTCCTCCTCCGGGCGACCTCCGGCCGCATCTTTCGTGTCTAGCCCGTGACCTCCAGCTCGGCCTCGACCCTGCGTCTAGCACCTCCGCGTCACCAGGCTTGTCTCTACGCGAGCATGTCCATGCCTCGTTTTTTTCTCCGATGTGATACGACAAACAAGTTCGCGAAGATTTCTGCAACAACAAGGCTGTGATGCCATCGAATTCTACTTCCGTGAGTGCAGCCAAGACCGTCTCTAGCGATCTCCTATGTGGTGGTACCCATCAAGATCTCTGTCACCGAACCCTCGAGGCCTTCCACACGGAGCACCGAGAACTCCTTCCCGGACCCGAAGACCATCGGTCAAGTTCGCCACCGACAAAAGACGGACGACAAGCTCCAACCGGAGATCGGAAGTGATGGTGCCGGGACGACAAGATCTACTTCGCGGGCACCGAGCGTCAAGATCGCCCTCATGGAAAACCGCAAGACCTCCTTCCCAGGATTCGAAAACCAAACCCTCGGCACGCCAAGATCTCCTCCTCAGAACGCCATGATCTCCTTCACAGATCCGAAGACCCTGGACCCCAGAGTTCGAACCTCGTTTCCCGTCGAACCGATCCCTGTCGAACCCCGAACCCCCGGAACCAAGATCTTCCGAACCCAGATGTGTGACCCTAAGCCCCTATTTTTTGACATTATCAATTGTCTCATATTAAATTGTTCATGCTTGCATACATATTCATGTGGGTTTGGGGGCGTTATGCCGATTCACCTAAATTAAATATGGAGGCTATATGTGGGCTTTTCTAGTCTTATATTGGCCCCATTTAATTTGGTGTAGCGAACCGATGCCATGTTTCGCCCCGTTAAGACAACATTTAAATTGCGGGAGTTTTAAGCAACTGGAACCATATAATCATTTGTCGGGACCACGGTTCCGCTTAATATTGCCTAATTGCATCGCATCTGTGCCATGCCATGCATCATATCATAAGCATGCCGGATCTTCTTCCGTATTATTAAATATTGTATCCGGTGTTTCTTCTAGTGTTTGCTTCTTCGCGGATTAGGCCGATGAGTGGATGCGAATATCGACAAGTTCTTCGGATATGAACCTTCGGCAGTGTTTCCCAGGGGAGCATCTCCCCCTTTCTACCTATTTTGCTTTATAGTCTTTATTTCTTCCTATTGATCTATTGCTATCCGTGTTACGATGCTTTAGTTTTTCGTGCACCATTTATATTCCTTGCAGCCTCTATATGGCCATGGACACATCCTATTTCCTGTTGTTTGATAGATAGTTGGCCTTGCGAGTCGTAGTTGCTTGCTTATGTGTTTCTTCGCGTTGTTGTCGTTCCACCGTTGACGGCAAGTTGGCACATGATAAATGGTGGAGATGCTTACTGGTGGAGATGATCATGACTTTAAACACAACTATTAAATTGCTAGATATAACTAATGCAGAGGCATCGGTGGGCAATAGATGTTATTTGGTTCTTCCACGCTCACTTGTGTCCCATAGGACCTCGAGTACTTGATACATGTTCCTTGATTTTTCGCACTATCCACATCCGGGAGGCCGTGGACCCCCCTGAGCCAAAGCTTGATTCATTTCTATTTCTTGGGGCCACAAACTAGTTTGGGGTTTTATTACTATCCTGTACTTATGCCATGTTACTGCTTTATTTACGATTGTGCGTGGAGCACCTGTACTGTTTTGGATCGCGCCACGTTTTCGCGGTATCGACAAGCCCAGTCACACTTTCGGGTTCCTAGTCGTTTACAGCCGTCGTCGCAAACCCTGGGTCCGTTCCGGAGCCGGCCAACTTTGTTGCGGGTAGCTTAGTGGGGTGGCCCCCTAAAATATTTTATGAATCCTGTGATCGCTTTGTCGTGAATACCTCGTTGGGTTTTGAGTTGGTTTTTCTGAGGTTGATCGAGTGTGTGTTGCTATTTGTGCACCCCTGCAGGGTAAAACTTTTTGAAAGCCGTGTTTGCGGTTATGGACGACTTGGAGCACAGTATCTCGATCATAGACAAGCATAACTAAAGTAGTGCTATAAATTTGACTTAATATGTGACTAGTAATCAGCTCAAGTATAACGGAATGGATATTAAAAATGCCAACAGCTGGTGGATCTGGGTTGTTTTGTGACATGCTATATGCCTAGTAAGTATTGCAACTCCAACGGAATGTGATAAAAGTGCCAACAACTGCTGGGTTTGGGGATTCCTCAGGACAATTATATCTGCCTAGTAAATGTTCCAACTACAATGGAATGGTGATTAAAATTGCCCACTACTTATGCTTCAGGACGGCCCACGCTATTTATATCTGACTAGTAAGTGCTTCAACTATAATCGAATGAATAAAACTGCCAACTGTGTGAGTTCCTCGGTTTGACTTCCTCGTTTGGTCTCGAGGGGGAATTCCAGGATGGGTTTGTTTGGTGTTAGCTTCAGGTTGGATCTGGATAGGTCTTTCTTACCCCTCTCTTATAGTCGCCTGTGATATCGAGTCGCTATAGGTTGTTTAGCGTCGCTGCGCTGCCGCTTCAGCCCACCATACCTATGTAGGCGAGAGCCGCCGAATTCTAGCCTCGCCGTGTACTGGCCTCAGTACTGACGCTCCTCTTTTTCCTTTGCCCTTATCGGCACCCCTTTTGTTTTAGCAGGTTTGAGATCGACGTCGTTAGCAGGGTTACCCTTCCGGCTTGGCCTGGGCAGGGTTATGGACGCCATTGGTTATTCTTCAGGGCTCTTAGCCCCATTTGCATTTTGTCCGTAGTCGGATGCCCTATCGATTTCAAGGTGATTTGAATCTTTGTATTGTATATCTGTATTCTTGACTCGTGGAGTCGTGTTGTATATATATCTGTTCTATGGTATTACTTCGTTTTCCACCTGCACGAAAGTGCCTGGTGGGCGTCCTTGAATCGTTTCTATGCGGGTTTGGCGGAAAGGGCTAAAACTTGCATAGGGCCGATTTGAGGGTGTTACATAACTAAATCAAGACTTCTGATCACATCTATAGAAGGATTCAGAAGGCCACTGGATCCACATGAATATGCTTATATTGCATCGATCACAGCAGTTTCCATGAGAAATGATATTCCCATCTTGCATGAAACACCATCGAAATACCCCTGAGTATTTTGAAGGTTTAATAAAGAAGTTACATGTAAGTCCTCTGTCTCTTGGACATACTCATTGCTTTATCCCTTGTCTTCTTAGCTTGCCGTTTGTTATATATGCTCCTCATTGTTGTCTATAGAGATTTTTCATGTTCGATGAGAATAGCGTGGAAGTAAAGGTTGTTCTCAAAAGCATATTCTCCGCATGTTTGCGCCATAGGATAAAGAAGCAACACTTCTCTGGCAAGTGTTTTAAGGATGTTACAAGAATGTCTCATGTGGATCACATGACTGACGATCAGTGGGGTGATCTTCTCCACCACCTGCTTGATCAAAAGAATGAGGTATGCTTTGAGAAGATTGAGACTAGATAGCATTGTCAATTTGTATTTATGCATGTGTTTTAGAAGTCTCATTTTGTAGGCCATCGCTCAAAGGAACTATTCCAGCTGTAATAAAGTACTAGTACTAAGTCGCACAGGATCCCGCAGCATAATTGGGCACCTCTACCAATTGGTAAGGACATGTTGTTCTGTACTGTATATTTTAAATAAGTATGTAATTGATGTTGTGGAATCTGTATGCATCTTATCTTTCAACCACTATTTCCACCATGTGATGCAATTTATTTTTGCCCGTCCAAATGCAGACGAAGTCTACAATTGACTATGCTGGAGAAATTTGAGGTATGCCAGACGGATAGATATGGTGTCATTGTAAAGAAAGTTGTTATAATTCTTCTCTGCATTTTGTGATGTTGCACTTGTAGTGATTTGTACGTATAAGTTTTATATGCAACCTTGCTTGGACTTCTTCTTAGTATTGTTTTCATTTTCCTTCATAATTTGTAACTAAAGTCAGTTTCAGTTATGAATTGTACAAACAGTTGGCATATCATGCACCTCACAGGGTTTACACAGGAAGCCACATTTTTAGTCTTGTTAGTAAATGCCATCAAAAAAAGATACACGACAAAAAGATATTTTTACTGAAGTGTATAAGATGCTTTATTAGCACTACCAATTATAGCAGTTCATGCACATGTTAAACCTGTATGTATGTTTCTCTGTAGTAACTTCACTTCTCTTACACATGTCTATCAACTAAAAACTTTCCAAGCTGAATTGAAAGAGGAGTTGGCAAATCCTGGGAAAGACTGTTCAGTAAAAACTCCAAAGGACTGTGTGGATTTATTTTCCAAGGTACTACAACGCGATGCTATAGCCAAGAATATGTTTTTGTGTAATGTTGGGTTCCCAGCGAGCTCGTCAAATTCCAAGTTCAAGTTCAAGTCCATCTCCAATGTCATTTCTTTGCATATTCAAGTTCTAGAGGAACAACTCCAAGCTGAACAATCGTTATCATCTGCCCTAAGTGTATACAATAAACGTTTGATCGCAAAATTAGAGGAAATTTTAATTTGGATGGAGCACTCCATAGAAAATAAGGAGAAAGTCATGAAGATCTTAGTATTTGTGGTTGAGCACTAATAGCTGAGGTCAGTCCCTTTGTCATGAAATGGAACCTAGAGCTGAAAGTATTTGTTAGTACACTAGTCTGCACTTGTTATGAACTTGGGTTGTTTCCTTGTTGCGACATGTCTACACACCGGAGGCCAAGCACCCTCCGGCATGACTACACACCGTTGCAATTCCCGACCGAGCTCACAGGAGCGGCACCCCTAGCACCTGCGTCGACACTAGCTCCAGATCCGGCACCAGCTGCCGCATCGGCACCAACCCTTTGACCCGCACCGGCACCTTCCCATACCAGCGCCGCCAGAACAAGGTGAGGAAGAGATAAGCTACAGGGTTCTTTGTAGCGTTTTTAGTTAAAGGTCATCAATTTTCTAATCTAGATGATTCTTTGTAGCAAAGTGAAGAAAAGAGAAGCTCCATGGTCTGAGGATGACGACAATGATTTGTACTTTTCTTGGTATCATCAAACAATTGTTGGAGTTGACCAGCCTTTCCAACAATATTGGGAAGAAATACATGCCAATTTCAATGAAATAACTAGTGGAGATGCAAGGTCATTAGTATCGATTATGAATAGGTGGACTTTGCTAGTAATTTACTCCAATACGGGAAATATATGAATAAATGGAGCTTGCATGTATGAATAATGGTGTATGAACATTGAGCTTCTCTCTTATTCATCTTGTTAAGTATGAGCTGATGTGAGATTTTAGCAAATTAGGATGATGCTATTACTATGTATGACTAATTTATTGATATTAGGATGATGCTGGTATTACTATATATATGAACTATGAATCTTTATGTTACACAAAAGAAACTGTGCTAGATGCAAAAAAAAATGTTTCTATGTTTTGTGCAACAAATGCCACAAACTGGTTATGTGTGGATGCACCAGTATGTACTAGTGTGATACAGTACATTATGTTACAAGTGCTGCTGTCCTGGATCATTGATCATAAGGTTCAGGTTCTTAAAACAATGCCTTATCCCTTTGTTGCACACCATATTCATACGCGTCATGTGATAAATAGAAATACATTTTTGAATCGGAGCTCAACATTTTCTTTCACGTCTGAATGGACCGATGAACAGATGGAGTACGACCCGCAAAAAAACACCTTATACAATTTTTCTGTTCTGTTACTTGGAGTAGTCACATTCAAAACCATACTGGAGCCTCAAATCCTCCCGCCGTCCCCCATAATATTTTTGAATCCGAGATCATGGTATCTCATTTTCTACCCCTCTGTCCAGAAAAAGTCTACTCTGAGCAAGGTCCTGGATGATCAGTTGATGTGACCAGGCCTTGGATTCGTGAACAGAGGGAAGTACGGTCTACTAGCAGTTATTACTTGGACTGTCACCAAATTAAAATTCTGAATCGAGAGGCAAAAGCTCCCGCCTACATGAAATATTTGGGCCCCAAGTTTAATCTTTTGTATACTGTGAAATTCCGTTTGACCTATCGTACTGATGACCAATGGCGATTTTGAAATTGATGGGTTGGGTGGTGGGGTTTGCTTGTAATTTTTGTTACTAGGACTATAGCCAAATTCAAAATCTTAATCGAGGGTAAAAACCTACAGCCCAAACAATTTCGTAGATGGAGTCAACATTATTTTTTCTATGGGAATATTTTTATTTCTAAAAATAGGGAGTAACATTTTTTCAAATTATTACTTGTACTCTAGCCAAATTCAAATCTCAGTTGAGCGGCAAAATTTACCAATGTTCTGCACAATTATGTAATGGATGGTCAGTTGATGCGACTCTCGGCCTTCAATTCCTGACCAGATAGCGTACTAGTCTACAACTATCTTTTTCTATTATTACTTCGCCGGTAGCCAAATTCAAAATCGTAAAATCGAGCGGCAAAATCCCAACCGACTCATATGCATTTCGCGCCCCTCCGTTTCAAACATTTTTAGCCAAAATCTCCCACTGATGGAGTACCATTTTTCTATTATTACTTGGACTCTTGCCAAATTCAAAATATCAATCGAGCGGCAAAATCACATACCGACCTTGAAGCATTTCCTGCCCCACCGTTTCAAAAACTTTGAACAAAATCTCCGACTGCGGAGTACCATTTTTCTATTATTATTATTTGTCCTATAGCCAAATCCAAATCTCTATCAAGCGGCAAAACACACACCGACCTTGAAAATTTCCCGCCCCACCAAAAACTTTGAGGCAAAATATCCCATCGTGGAGTACCATTTTTCTATTATAGTATTATTATTTGTCTGGTAGCCAAATTCAAAATCTCAATCGGGCAGCAAATTCACACATCGACCTTGAAGCATCTCCCGCCCCGCCGTTTCAAAAACTTTGAGGCAAAATCTTCCACCATGGAGAATCATTTTTCTATAATTATTATTTGTCCAGTAGACAAATTCAAAATCTCGGTCGAGCGGCAAAATCACAGACCGACCTTGAAGCATTTCCCGCCCCACCGTTTCAAAAAATTTGAGGCAAAATCTCCCACCGGGGGATTACCATTTTTCTATTATTAGCCAAATTCAAAATCTCAATCGAGCAGCAAAACTAGAGACCGACTTTGAAGCATTTCGCGCCCCTCCGTTTCAAAAACTTTTGACGTTAAAGTTCCTTTTCTACCCATTGTTTCGATGCCCTATGGCATGCTAAAGTCAGTAGCTTGGGGGAACGATTGTAATTAGTTTTCTATTCACCTCCATAGACCTGATTCACGTAGTTTTTCCAGCTGGGCCTCCCAAAATCCCAGGCTTCTCTCCCACGCCCTCACCTCCACGGCCACCGCGTGCACTGCTTGACGGCAATTCCACGGCTGCCAGAGCCGCTTCATCATTCCCACCCTATCGGATCTAGTTCACCGGGTCTCTCTACCACTCCACCAGAGTTGTGGTCTCGCTGACCGCGCCTATGGTGTTGTCGACTGTCCATGCTATGCTTCCCCGCCGCCGAAAGCTACCCAACGATACCGGAGCAACTTCACCGTTGTCCACCAGACGAGATCTAATTCAACAAGTTCCATGTCCACTGCTCCAGACCAGCTACACGGTCATCGCCGTTGACTGCACCGACATCGACCGCCCAAGATCTGCTTCCCCGATGCCAACAGCCACCGCAACTGCAGCAACCTTGGTGACCTGGATGTCACTCGCACACTACCGATGATGCTTAGACGCCTCTCCAACCAAGGTAACTAGATCTCCAACCCGTTTTTGTTTTCTCAGCGGTATAGCAGCTTCAAGCCTGTCGCAGTGAACTGCATTTTTGTAATCATTCTAGTGCATACAAGTCACTGGGCATGCCTATTCTTCGTGCTAGTACATACAAGGTCATTAGACATGTTGGTTTGCATTTGCTGCTCTACAAATATCAAGTCATGCACATGTCTGTTATTTTGTCATGCACATGTTCTTATCTTAGCTGTTCCGTACACCAGTAAATGCCTGCTATTGTGTAGTTCTTGCAAAATGTAATGTCAGTGGAAAATATTAGTGTGAATTCCCTGCTACACAATTACTAACTCTATCTGGTTATTCCTGAGCTAAGTTCCTGCTATTATTTCCTCCCTGGCATCGTTCTGCTATCTTGTGGTACCCGTTCAAACTCTTCATACTAGTTCGATTATAATTTTGTTATTGCCATCTGGTTCTTCAAAAGCTGCAACACTGACTATTTTCGTTTTCTTTGCATAGAGCCCAAAAAGGCAACACTGAACAAGTTGGTTTGCACAACCTATAGGTCCACCAGCTATGCCATTATATATTTTCTGTATCTGGTGCTGGTTCTTCCTAATCAACAGCATAATTATTCTTTACTATATAGTTCATTCGTGTTTTCCATTCGTGCTCAACAAGTTCTGGTATGATGCGGTTATAATTTCTATGTGCTTCATCCTTAGCTATGATAGTAACTGCATGCCATTGTGTAGCTCACCGCAAATTCCGAGTCACCCAATGTCTCTTGCATTCCAGGAGATACCACTGCTTCCATATATATTTGCTGAAATGACCTGGCTAGTTTATACTGAAATTCTAAGAAACACTCTAATTGATTGCTCATTTCCTTGTTGGCATACTTGTCTAATGCTTGTTTGTCCTATTCTACGGGTTCACAAGCCACACCATTATATCTCGTATCTAGTTCTGGTTCGTCCTAGGCAACGACATAACTATCATCTACTATATAGTTTCATTTATGGTTTGAATTCCTGCTCTACAAGTTTGTATTATGCAGTTATAATTCCTATCTGGTTCATTCTTAGCTATGAGTAGTTTGTCTTCTTTGTTGTATTAACTTGTTATTAGTTAGTTTCAGACTGCAATTATTGCTATCGCCACCAAAGAGGGGACTACAAGATCATATCTCAAGGTGGTTTTCCAATGTAGCTGTCACACTCAAAGGGAGATGTAGTTGATGGATTGAGAAAGCAAATTGGGGACTCAGCTATCAACTTGATTCGCAACTGAAGTGTTGAAATTTGTTTCCCTTTTGTTCATACTTTGTAATATTTTTAAGAAGTTTGCAGCTGATGTAATATCTAGATAACTCGCATAGGCCATGTAGGCATTTAGTTGACACTGTCTACACATGGCGGTACCATAAGTGCGCCAGCCAGGTCGATCAGGTTTCCGAATTACCGAAACAATAACGATAACTGGCCAAAATAGTAACAGACCAAAACAACAACGGTAACTGGCTAAAACAGCAACATGCCAAAACAGTAACAGACCGGAACAGTAACATGTTGAAACAGTAATAGGCCAAAACAGTAACAGGACAAACAGTAGCAGGCCAAAACACCAGCAGACCAGAACAGTGGCAATCTGGCACAGTAATAGGCTAGAATACTAACAGGCATGAACAGTAACAGGCCTGAACAGTAACAGGCCTGAATAGTAACATGCCAGCACATGGCAACCAACACAGTAACGGGCCAGAACAGTAAAGGACCACATCAGTAATGGACATGAATAGTAGATAGCCAGAACAGTAACGAGCCAGATAAGTAAAAGGCCAGAACAGTATCAGACCTTCTCAAAAGTGGGTCGTTCATAGGCGGCCCATGACGAGCTGTGAGAACAATGACGGGCTGACTGTGGGCTTTAACAGTATCGGGCCTACTTGACGCAGCCTGTTAAAGGGCCGCACAATATTCGAAAAGTGTGGACTTTTGTAGGCCAAAACAGTAATGGGCCTGACATTCACGGGCCGCAGCTGAACACATCTTTGGGCCCATTTTAAACATTGTCGGACGAAACAGTAATGGGTCGTAAGCTTATTGGGCTCTCTTGATGGGCCAGCCCACTTAATTATGAGCATGCCTTGGATGGGCGTGGCTTCTACCATGGTTTATGTGACCGTTAACAGCGGTAACTGGTCGTTAATGGTGTTTTCCATGTGGCATTTTGCAAGACGTCAACAGTCAATGCGGCTGGCGAACAGATCTACGACGAAACAAGTTTTCATGGTTGAAGGGTGCGATCCGCCACGGTCAGGAAAAAAACATGGTAGATTCTTTTGTGATGAGGCTTTTACCACGATGGGCATCCGTCGTAGAAAACTTATTAGCCACAAAAAATGGGCCTTCAACTACAAAAATCGTTCGTTGTAGAAGCCAAATTTTCTTGTAGTGTAGTCTTGCAAAGTGGAGATCCCTCTCTCCCTCTCAAGTACAAGTAGTGGCTATGGGGGTGTATGGGCTAGGCGGTAGAAGATCATGGAGAGAGATGAAGAACGTCTTCCCCTTCTTCTCTGGATCTCTTCTTTCTCCCTTCTGGATGGTATGGCAGCTGTTGCGTTGTGTTTTCATCCCCGGTCCCTTCATGGAAGTTGTCCCTTTTGACAAGACAAAGGTGGCGGCAACTATACGTTGGGAACTATGTGGCCGGAAAATATTCCCGCCGTATAGTTGCTCGTTAAAGCTTCGGTGAGCTCCCCTTGCGTGCTTCCAAAGTGAGACTCGCTTGTTCTCTCCAGAATATTGTGTTTCTCTAGTTAAATCCGTCTGTTGACATTCAAAACCTGAAACCCACATTAAAAACCAAGTTTTCTTTGCTACCGAAGTATTAGCATTAGGTAAAGCCAGAAAACTATCAAATCCAGGAGAAAACCATCAATAAAAGCCATAAAAATGTGTTGTATCAAGAAGCAACCCAAGTGGTAGAAACGAAAATGGTTCAAGATTGACAACTTGCTTCAACTATGGTGACCTCTATCATTTTTTTGCCTAATGTCCATATGAGAAGAGAGAAGATCATGGTGGTGTACTTGTATTAAAGAAAAAGGCAAAGGTCCCTTTCAAGAACCTTTCACCAGAAAGAAAGCCACCAACAAGAAGTCAGCTGACATTGCATCAATAGCACATGAAGATTTCTCATCCGATGATGAAGATGAGGAAGAAGAAGAAACATCTAATGGTGTGGCTGCCATCGCCACTACCTCTACATCCACCTTCTCACACTGTGATTCTCCAAATGAGAATATCACCAACAAGAACATCAATTGCCTTATGGCAAGAGCATTGGAGGTATCATCATATCCTCTCTCTCCACCTCTATGATCAATGATGAATTAAATGATGATATAACTCTTGAGGTGAAGGAGGAATTAGTTGCTTTCGATGTTCATATAACTAACTTGCAATGGGAGCAGAAGAAGAATTTTGTGAATCTCTTGAAGCAACTTTCACAGACACAAGAGCTTATTGATGAGAGATGCAAACTTGGGAGAGGGCATATTCTTGAGATGGATGTTCTAACTAATGCTCTAAAAGAAGAGCAAAAGACTAGGGAGTCTCTTGAAGAAAAACTTGAAGGCCTCGATGAGGCAAATGATGAAATTGTTGCTAAACTCATTAAGGAATGTGATCATGCCATTGCTAAGTATAAAAAGGCTAAAAAGGATAAGGTTGAGTTTGGTGTTGTTCATGAAAAACTTTTCGAGGACTTTGAGAAGCTTAACAAGGCTCACAAGACCTTGGAAAGTGAACTCTTGACTCTCACAAAGTCTAGTGAACAACTTCAAACTGAATTAACTAATGTAGCTTCACCTAGTATTTTCATTCCCTCTAGTAGTACAAACATCTTTGAGGAAAATGCTAGATTGAAGGAAACAAGTCTCTTGATGACCTTTTGAGTAAGCAAAGGTAAAATAATGAGAAAAGAGGCATTGGCTATGTGTCCAAGGCCAAGAAGAAGAACAAAAAGAATAAGAAGGCCAAGCCCGCACACGCAAAAGACAAGACCATTATGGGTAGTAATACCACAAGTGGCAAAACTATGTCACAAGATGACTTTGCGGGAATTGCTAACCCTCACTATGTCTTAATGCATGATTATTATGGTGATTTTTATGCACAATATGTTGGCCCACTTGATGGTTATATTGCTTGGTCTATTTGTGTTCCCAAGACCCTTGTCACTAAAAAAAGAGGACCCATTGAAAAATGGGTACCTAAAAACTAGTTTGATATCTTGTAGAACTATGCTTCTGTCGGGTTAAAGTGGGTGCTTGATAGTGGATGCACAAGTCATATGACCGGAAGCAAGGCGATAATGATGGAGATAAGGCCAAATCATGATCAAATAACCATCACTTATGCCGATAAATCATGATCTCAGGTAAGCAAAGTTGTGGTTGCACACGATACTACTCTCGCGGACATCATGCTTATTGAGACCCTTGGGTATAATTTACTTTCAGTCCGTTATCTTGGAAAGATGGGCTTTGCCATCTTTATTGATAATTATATTGTGGTTCTCTTGTGGAGCAAGACTCTAAAGTTCACTTCCGTTGGGTACATCGAAAATGACTTGTATGTGGTGGAGTTTTCGGGGAAAACCACTACAAGTGTGATGTGCTTATTCGGAAAGGCCAATGCGGGTTGGCTATGGCATCGCCATATAGCCCATGCCAATATGAGAACTTTGCAAAGTCTCCACAAGGGTGGCCATATTGTTGGACTAAAAGAAAATGTTTGTTTTGCAAAAGATCGCGTGTGCAAGGCTTGTGTTGAAGGAAAAATGCATGATTCTCCCCACAAACCCAATAACATTGTAAAGTCCAAGAGGATCTTGGAGCTTATTCACGTGGATCTCTTTGGTCCTCCATCTCATGCAAGTCTTGGTGGGAAGAAATATTGCTTGGTGATTATTGATGACTACTCAAGATATACATGAGTTTATTTCTTCAAGTTGAAGAGTGAGACCCAACAAAACTTCATCGGCTTTGTCAATATGGTTCAATGTCAATGCAATGTGCGTGTGTTGGTGATTAGAGGCGAAAATGGCACCGAGTTCAAGAACTACACCTTGAATGGATTTCTTAGTGATGAGGGGATAAAGCATCAATATTCTGCTGCATATACCCCTCAACAAAATGGTGTAGCTGAGAGGAAGAAATGGACATTAATGAATATGGCAAGGCCCATGTTGGTGGAGTTTAAGTCTCCATACAACTTTTGGGCTATGGCAATCTCCACCGCATGCCATGCATCAAATTGGCTCTACCTCTACAAAAAGTTGATCGAGACTCCATATGAGATACTTACCGATAACAAGCCCAACGTGTCATACTTCTGGTGTTTGGTTGTAAGTGTTTCTACCTCATAAAAGGTGTTTGTTTGTCCAAGTTTGATTCCAAAGCTTTAGAGGGTATTTTTGTTGCCTATGGTCTCGATTCCCACACTTATAGAATCTATGATAAACTCTTCGGAATTGCCATAGAGTCATGTAGTGTGGTTTTCGAAGAATATGATGGCCCCCAAGCGAGGCATGTTGATGTTTGTGATGTAGATGATGAAATACCTCAAGATGCCATAAGAAGAATGGGTGCAAGATCCATCCACCCTGCTGAGGAACCCCTTGTGGCGGATTGAGAAGAACTATGCTCTACTCAAGTGGAGCCATCATCTTCAGAGCATCAACAAGCTCCTATTGATGAAGCCAATGATGACGCAAGCCAAAGACAAGATGAGAACCCTCACCATGTTGATCAAGATGGAAGCTCCAGGCCGGACTATCCGGCCTCTCCCTTGAACGGATTGTCCAGCCCTGCACAGACAATTGCTCAAGGTAGATTCATTGAGTCGTTTGCAAGGTCATCTCGATGTCTCTCAAGAAGTATGCCTGATCAAGACCAAGATCAACCTATGCCTCATAATGATGAGAATGAACCGAATGATGATCAAGGTCAACCTGGAGTTCAAGATGAGGACCAAAATGATGAAGAGACCCCCACAAGATACAATAAGAAGATCGAAACTCGTTGCAAAGCTAGAGTGGACAGAATGTTGGAAAGAAGAGACCACACTCTTGAGAATGTTCTTGGTGATCTAAGGAGTAGAATGTCCACTCGAGCTCAATTGAAGCATTTTGGTGAGCATCAAGCTCATATATCCATGGTGGATCCCAAGAAAGTATGGGAAGCTCTTGAAGATTTAGATTGGTTAGAAGCAATGCATAATGAGCTCAACAGCTTCCAGAGAAACAAAGTGTGGAAGTTAGTAGAAAAGCCCAAGGAGTGTCGCAATGTTATTGGCACTAAATGGATACTCAATAACAAGAAAAGTGAACATGGAATTGTTGTGAGGAACAAGGAAAGATTGGTAGCTCAAAGGTTCTCTCAAATTGAAGGCATTGATTACAGAGAGACCTATGATCATGTGGCTCGCCTTGAGTCCATCTGTATCCTTCTTGCATATGCTGCACATCATAACTTTAAATTGCAACAATGGATGTGGAAAGTGCTTTTCTAAATGGTCCATTGCAAGAGTTGGTTTATGTTAAGCAACCCCCAGGGTTTGAGGATCCCAACTTTCCAAACCACGTCTACAAGCTTGATAAGCTCCACGCACGTGGTATGAGCACCTTAGACAGTTATTGTTAGACCGTGGGTTTGAAGTTGGGGAAATTTATCCAACTCTTTTTACTAAGAAATTTAATGGGGAGCTTTTTGTTTACCAAATATATGTTGATGATATTATCTTTGGGTTGTCTAACAAAGCATTTAATGATGAATTCTCGAATATTATGACTGACAGATTCAGGATGTCTATGATGGGAGAGTTAAGGTTATTCCTTGGTTTTGAGATCAAGCAAGTAAGAGGAGGAACCTTCTTCAATCAAGCCAAGTATACTCGAGACATGCTCAAAAGGTTCAATATGAAAGAACTAAATGGATCTCCTACTCCGATGGCAACCAAGACTCATCTTGAACTTAATCCAAATGGTAAAGATGTGGATCAAAAGGTATACCGGTCCATGAATGGTTCTTTGCTTTACCTTTGTGCATCTAGACCCGATATAGTGTTAAGTGTAGGAGTGTGTGCAAGATATCAAGCGGCTCCTAAAGAAATCCACTTGATGGTGGTCAAAAGAATCTTTGGATATTTGGTTCATACCCCAAATTATGGTGTGTAGTATCCTAGGGACTCAACATTCTCTCTTTGTGGATAAACGAATTCAGATTGGGTTGGTGACAAGGATGATAGGAAATCAACCTCCAGGGCTTGCCAATTTCTTGGCAGGTCTTTGGTGTGTTGGTCCTCCAAGAAGCAAAATTGTATATCTCTCTCCACTGCCGAAGATGAATATGTGGTAGCCGCTAGTGCATGCACTAAATTGTTATGGATGAGGTAGACTTTAAAGGAATATGGTGTCCATTGTGACAAAGTGCCTCCTTTGTGTGACAATGAAAGTGCTATCAAGATTGACTACAACCCGGTTGATCATACAAGGACGAAGCATATTGAGATTTGTGATCATTTCATTAGAGATCATATTGCCCGTGGAGATATTAAGCTATCTTATGTTTCAAACCAAGACCAACTTGCAGATATTTTCACAAAGCCTCTTGATGAAGCAAGGTTTTGCTATTTGAGGAATGAGCTAAATATCGTAGATTAAAGGAGTTTGACTTGATTATATTGCATACTCACCTATATCTTGATTCTTATTTAGTTTAGGTGTGGGCATGGAGATAGGGAGTGCGGTCCTAATCCATTGGGCTATCACTCCCCCCATAATGTGAAAAGTAACAAATGTCATACTTGTTATATCATTTCGATGATAAGTGGGCTTCAAGGACAAGTAGTGTCTATGAACTCATGATATATCCTCACGATGTCATGACACATATACTCAAACATGGTGGCTACAGCCACTGACCCTCTCATAGAGAGGTTGCATATCATTGATAATTTTTCTTGGGTCTTTTCACGGATTTGCTTGCATAAACTCTTAGTTGGTTGTTTCATGGATTTTTTCTCAATCCTTTGGCATTTTTATGATTTTCAAAGAATGGCATCTTATTCCAAGCCCTTAATCCCTCCCCTAAAGCCATGCTTCGTATCTTATATGTCCTCATACACCTAAAACCTGGCAGTTTTGGTTGAAGAGGGCCAGAGTTTCCAATGTGCTCACACCAGAGTCTCCGGTTAGTACGGAGTTTCCGGTGTTTTCACACCGGAGTCTCCGGTTTGAGACGGTTTTGGGCACTGAGTTAAGGGAGGCCAAGGTGAAAGAAACCTTCAGTTTTCTTTCTTCCACCTCCAACCTCCCCATCTCCCTCGTCGCATCCTCCTCCAAAATCGCTGCCCCGTGGCCCTAGTGCCGCTAGGATCCCCCGTGCTACCAGCCTCCTCCACCCTCTCCATCCTTGGGTTGTTCCCCACGGGTGGAATCACTCCATGGACGTATCTGGTACATTTTTCTCTCACCATGAACCTAGGGTTCATCACCTTGATTCTTTTGAGCATTGTACCAATTTCTTCCACTACAAACTCATATTTTCGGGAACTCCTCTCACATTAGCTAAAATCCCTTGTTCGATCTGCATGAAATCAGTCTCCCACAACCTCCTTTGTGCAACATGATCTTTAGTCCAGAGTTTCCGGTCTCTCAGACCGGAGACTCCGGTGTGCTTCTAGCACAGACCTGAGATTCCAGTGTTGCACACTAGAGACTCTGGTGTGGCTTACTTCTGGCACATCAATCAAAATTTTGAGGCTTTTGTTTTTGAATGATGGACATATATGCTTATATTCATGCTTTCCTCCTTTCTTTATATTCACAAGTGGCTCTGGGTCTCGTCGTGCACCTCACAACAAGGCTAAGTCAAAAAAGGGTGGATCCTCAATATGATGAAGCAGCTGGTCAGTATGTGATTCCGCCATCTAACCGGAGGCAGCAAGCTAGAGATGCTACCCATATGTGAAGGGAAACTGAGTGGATTGAGAATGAGGCCCATGCCAAGAGAGCCAAGTATGACAACCTCCAATCCTTAGCCCACATGTCCAAGAAATAATACCATGAGCTGCGCAAGTTGAGGTTCTATGACAGGTCGTGAACCAGCGATGACCCATGCTATTGGAGGAAGGAGCAAAATGTGTTAATGACAGATATCTATCGCAAACTCACCAAGTCCCCAGTTTGTCCACAGAAGTATATGGAATTCGCCTACATGCGTGCAAATGCCTACTTCACTGAGGCTCTTTGGATCACTGAGAATCCTGGGTTGCATAATCTTATGGAGCTCCATGAGGACTACAATGTTACCCTTGTCCAACAATTGTATGCCACCATTGTATTTGATCATGATGAGGCAAGGACCATGACATGGATGACTGGTAACTTCTGCTGCACTGCAAACTTCTATGATTTTACTAGAGCCATTCACTAGACCTTCAATGGCGTGTCTGCTCCTATTGGTCACCGCATGCATGAAGACGCTCTTGGTGAAAATAAAGGCAAGCTTGCACCTCTCTATGGGAGTAATGCCACATTTGGGGAGTCCAAGGGACTCAAACCTCTCTACAATCTGTTGTTGAGGATCTTTCGCCACACCATTGCTCCAAGTGTTGGAAATGATGATGCTATCCGGGGCGGGCTTGTCAACATGCTCCATCATGCCCACAAGGTAGTTTGTGTTGGGCCTACTATTGAAGGATATGCCATTGATGTCATGGATTTCATTTTTTAGGAGATGCATCATGCCATACTTTTCAGAAAATCTCCTCCATATGTAGCACTTGTGATGAGGCTCATCAACACTCAGCCTCATGGTTCACCTCTCTTCCTTCCTCCTAACCTTGAAGAGAATATTTCCGTGGCCCTCCAAAAGAAAGGGAGGATGGGTCCAGCTCCTAAACAGAACTATGCTAATGAGGATGAGGAAATTTCTGAGGCTGAGCGGGCTCCCACTCCTCCAAGGGGCTCTAGGAGGAAGACTACCTCTTGTCACTCATGAGTATGTCCAGGAAAAGGTCAAGAAGGCATCCTTTTGGGAGAAGACACTGTGCATGTTTAGGGTTAACAAAAACTTTACTAATATTAATCAAGCTTATCAAGCTCTAATCACCCAAGTTTAGGATTAACAAAAACTTTTATTATTAAACTTAATATGAGTGCATGTGTGATTTGCATTAGTGTATGAATGTTTGAAATTGCCATGATTGATTGCTACAAATGATAAGGCTTAGTTTAAAAATGAATACTACATCATCCAGATCATTTCCAAGCAATATCAAATGAAAAGAAAATCAAATATAAGTCATATGACCAAATGGTCATTTTGGCCAAACTTATCCACTAGACCACTTTGAGTGTTCCTAGTAAAGGATTTTCAATAGAAACAATTCCAATTCTTTTCACCCCTTGCTAGACCAACTCCAAGTGAATCCAAGCAAACTTTACAAAGTGGCAGAAACTATTTTCAAATCTATTTAAGAGGCATTGCAAAATTGAATCAAGTTCATATGCCTAGATCATCACTTTTCATAAACCATTCAAATCAATTCCCCTTGACAATTCCCAGCAACCATAGACTACTAAGCAAGTAACAAGAATACTCACCAAAAATCATTCAAAAATTCAAAAGATGAATTCATGCATCCATTTGATTGAACACCTGGCAGGCACAATACATCTACCAACTATCTACTGTTTGTGATCAATCATTTGATCATATCTTGTACCTCATTTCCACTCCACTACTTGCCCATGATCATCCTTGGTACTTGGCCATGCAGTGGAGAGCCTCCTCTCCACCATTTCACCAGTGACACGCCCGTACCGAGCCAGCCATGCCGGTCGAGCATGAGCCAGTCATTGCACGCCGCACTGCCCTCTCCCATGATGTCCAGCAAGTAGCCATGACCTCACCGCCATCCCCTGTCCATCCCTTGACCAACGGCGAGGCGAGAAGGAGCCAGACCAGCCGCGCCCATTTAAGCCCCTGCCATGCCGAGAGAACGATGGAGCGCTGCAGCTTCCTCGCACGCACACGCCTCGCCTCGCTCCCTCCCCTCGTACCCACGATTGCCATAGCACCAGTGACCTCCTAGACATGACCTCCGCCGCCGCGCGCCCCGTGACCACTATACCGCCTGAAGAACACCCGCGTACTGGAACAGAGCACCGACATCGTCCGACCAACAGATACCGCCCCTTGCCGTACCGTCACTCGCGTGACGACCGCCATAGTCCGCCCCACCGACCCATACCCTCCGCCATGCTCAACGAGACCTGTAGCAACATCGCCGGAGAAGCCAGACCATGCCGCACGGCCTCCACCCCTGGGGTATAAATAGAGGCCACCCTAGACCTCATTCTCCACGACATTCCACTACCCACTCACCTAGGAACCTCACCGACCCTTTCCTGGAGCAAGGTGAGCACCACGACGCCGGAATTTGGCCGGAGTCCGCTGCTGCAGTCAAGGAAGGAAATCGTTGATTGTGGCCACCCTAGGAGCTATCGTGATCGCCAATTGAACCACCGTCGACGACCACCCCATTCGCCCCCATCGTCGACCATAGCTGGAGCCCCGGTAAGTCCCTAGCGACCCCCATCACGGCGTTAGGGTTCGAGTCTCGCTGGAGCAGTTCGACGGAGACGACGAACCACAGCCGTAGATCCTAGTCTAATCTTAGGGCTGAGATGGAAAGATACCGTTTCGGTTTAGATGAGCCAACGCGGTGCAGTTGGGCCGGCCCATGTCATTTCCCGCGCAAAGCCCGTTGATTCAAATAAGATTTTTCTGTTTTAGGTAAAACAATATTCTGATAGTAGATTCAAAATTCAATTCAAAGATATTCACTACACCAAAATGCATTATTCCAATTTTGTTGGAAAGGTACTGAAATTATCTAATCACTCCTGTTGGATTCAAACCATTTAGAATTATAGATCACCTATACCAAAATAACAAGACAGATACTTTTGACACTTCAAACATTTTTCTAAAATAAACTATAAATGTTTTTGAGATGATTCCACCTCTCAAAAATCACATTTGCCATGCTCTACATGAATATGTAAAAATATTTGGTTTCACAAATATGAAACATGGCTTAGTATTAAAAGAGTGCTATATAGGCATTTCTAGTCACTCTAATATTATTAAATAGTAATATTAAATCTTGTAATATATGATCACCATTTTAAATCACATTCCCAAGTATTGGAATAGATGGTGATGACATGTGTCAACATGACCCACTATTTTAATTGTAGAATTTTAAAAAGATTTAAAATGAGTAGAAATTACTTTTCTAAAATAAGAAGATTAAGAAAATGTGAATATTCCACATGATGATTGAGAAATGCTAGATCATCTAGTATGAGCCCTTGTGTGCTAAATAGGAGTAGTGAAGTGTTGTTTGGTTATTGTGTACATTGTATGTATTTATAGATGCTAGTACCGACCTAGGCTACAACAAGCAGGAGTACTTCGAGGAAGAAGAAGAGAACTTCAACGACTGCAACAACTGCATTGCTCAAGGCAAGCTATAACTATGCATGCTATATGTGCAATCCCCCTATACCACATGCACTAGGCATGCTGGGTTATGCAACTTTGAATATACCATTCCCAGTTTTACTCCAAGTTTTACTTTCCCTTTTTACTACAATTTCTTACCTAATTAATTAAATGTGGTTAGTGGAAAAATAGGATGGATACCATCAAGATCATAGGATTATCCTTGGATACTTATAGTTTATTAGCACCCTCAATAGTGATACCCTCAATACTAGTGGCTAGTGCTAAGCATAAAACTAGATCACTTTAGATGGGAATACTTGGTGAAAATGATTATGAAAACCTTGGAATGAAGATTCATTCTATTGAAATGTTTTGACATGTGTTGTGAAACACAATGGTTTGATGATGAAACTGACGAGGCATGAGCCATGACTTTAATAAAAACTGATGGTTCGGTTCGGATGCGATACCATTCCAATTTTACCATACAACCACAATACATGAGTTGGGTAGGGCTTGACTGGAAGTTTATATGTCTTAGTATGGGTTCCCTTGCGGAAGAGGTTGAGCTGAGGCTACCTCGTGATGAATGTCCACCTATGCAGTACCCAGGATGGAAGATGGTCATGGCTGGGAGGCCAAACTCATAGGAGAGGTGCCTATAGTAGGGTGTGTAATTGAAAGGTTAAGATTGATTATCCGCATACTAAGTATGATGATTCAGGGTTATGCCTGACGGATGTATCGAATTTTGTGGTGAAAGTGTACCACCTCTGCGGAGTGTAAAACTATTCGAATAGCCGTGTCCGTGGTTATGGACAGTTGGAGTGGCCATACTATTCTGTTGTCAGATGTTTTCAAAATGATTTGTGACTTGAAGGATGACCTTGACTTGACCACAATAGAGTTGTGGACATGAGATCTAAGTTCCCACTTAAGTGATGTAGAGAACTAAATTAGGTCTTTACTCTTGAAGCTTTATGAAATAAACCTGGCTTTTTTGCAAACAAACCTAGAGGTTATGATTCCTACTAGCTTTACTTTTACTTATACTAGTGATAGTTTGCGATTACTTAAAGAGTACTCATGGCTTTGTCCCTTGCTATTCCCATGGCCAGGCTATGAGGAGGATTACCCGGAAGATGGATAGCAGGAGATCTATGACAACTAGGATCATCTCCCATCATCAGCATTGCGTGTGACCCCGAAGATGGAGCCTACTACGTTTACTTTCTGCTGCTTTGATTGTATTAAGACTAGATCATGAGATCCTTTATTTGTCAGACCTTATTATGGTTTGTAATGGATGATGTACTATGGTACCACTTCTGTTATGTCTCACAAAAATGGTAATCCTGGGATTGCGATGTATGGCATAACAGGCATCTGGACTTAAAAATCCGGGTTTTGACAATGAATGTGGATATTCGCAAAGAACAGCATGCATCTTACAAGAGCAGCCACAGAATTGAGAAGCTTCTCAAGGAGATCAAGGCTCAAGGTGAAGAGGAAGAAGAGGAGGAGTACAATGATGAACATGGGGCTAAACCGTTCGAGGAATCGGATCACACTCTCTCCTTTGGTGCATGGAATGAAAAGAACAACAACCTAGTTGATTAGAGGACCTTCTTTGAGGTCACATTTGGCTTTGTGTCTTAGACCTCCTGCCCTCACGGCAAAGGCCCCAAAGCTCCAGGTGGTGATGATGACTATGAGGAGGATGAACAGGACAACGATGACGAGTGACTCCTTTGGGACGCTAGCTTGGTCTTTTCCCTTTTCGGTGTTTCAATGCCAAAGGGGGAGAAGATGTCTATTAGGATCACCCGGTATTTGCATGGGTTGGGAATTAGGTTGCTTCTTATTTGCTAATGCCATTTTATCATAAATTTCGAACATTTGCTTCTTAGTTTCTTCTTATGTGAAAGTATCTCCTTTGTGTATGGACATGCTATGCCCGGTTCAATATTGTAATAGTAAGTACTCTAGTGGTAATCTCTCTACTCTATGCAAGCCTTTACTTCTTATTGAAGGTTTCCGTAGTAGAAAACAAAAAAATTCCTACATTGGAATTTCCTACCGCCCAAGATCTATCTATGTAGTAATGCGGTAACGACAGGAGCGCATAGAATAGATACCCTTGTAGACCGTACACGGTTAACGTTCCAAGGGGAACGTGGTTGAAGTAGTCGAACTCGTGGCCGGTCGCGAAGCTCCTCGTAGGTCACCCCTTGCTCCATCTTCATTGTGCAGCACCTCCTACTCACGACATCCAAGATGCCCTCAAATGAGTCACCCTCGAGGTTTCGTACACATACGATGTATGATGACGACCTCTAGCTCCCCGATCTTGTCGGAAGTGCGGAAGTAGATCTCCAGCTAGGAATCCCCGTAGCGCAACGGCGTATTGCAGGTGCGACGTCTCTTGCATGTACAATCCTTTATTGGGACCGCACCAACAAATGATAAAATTAGAGAGAGATAGAGAGAGATTGGAGAGGGAGAGAGGATGCGCATAGAGGAGGTTGGAGAGCTCCCAACTCGTTCCCTTTGGTGTGTTCCTCCTCCTCCAAGGGGGGTGGTCCTTTATATAGGGATGGAGGGGGCAGGCTTGCCCCTCCCCCAAGCCTTCTAGGCGAAGGCCAAGGGAGGGAGGCAGCCCTAGGGCACCCCAAACCTTAACCCTAGCCTCCGTCTAAGGGAGGGTAGCCCTAGGCGCCCCCCCAAACCCTAGGTGCATGGGCTTGACCCTTCCCTCTTGCGATTTCCCTCATGGGCCCTTTTTCCTAGGAAGTTTGGTCCATTAGTGGAATACCCCTTAAAATTAGATTTTAATATGATATTTGATATTAATTACATTAATTAATATGTAAATACATATTACAAAATCTGATTTGACCCAAAACACCTTTCGGTTCCCTTTCAATTTCCTCCGAACGACTTCGAAACTTTCCCAGAACGATTATGGTTCTCTCACGGAACTTTTCCGGTTTCGTTTTCTCTTTCATATTGTGATTCCAGTTTACAGAGGATCTCTAGCTCATTGTACCCTTAAGTGTATTTTCCCACGGCTCAGGAATGGCACAAACATGATCTCCATCAATGATCAATAGAGGGGTTGGGATGCCCATATGACCCCTATGCATTCCACGATGATAATGTATTTTGAATTGTAAAACGTCGAGTCCAATTCCCTTTGTTTATCTAATATGACTTGTCTGAGATTCAATCATTGGTATCACATACCTTGTTTAATCTCGTTACCGACAAGTTTTGTTTTACTTGTTACCGCGATATTACATCCCTGTGACCTAGTCACATGTTGCAACATTATGGATGTAATCTCCCCAAGCCGGTCGTATGTATCTTACCCGTCGCGTGGATGGAAAAATCCTTCTCTTGAGTGATATGTATTCAATTGTTCCTCTAGATACCTAAAGTACACATTTATGATCACTATATCACCCAGTGACGTTTGATGCAGTTAAGTATCCTCGGGAAATAGTGAGTAATATGATCTCACGGTCTAAGGAGAAGGAGTCTATGTTTCTAACTATTGCAGCAATGAACTCTGTGACTTGATCATGTCGCAATCTTTGGGTGATGTCCATCACATCATTCACCAATGATATGACCCTGTTGTCAATTGGCATAAATGCCCCATGATCAGGAAACATTGATCATCGCTTCACCAACAAACTAGTACGAATAGAGGCTACTAGTGACTTGGTTTGTTTTATACCACACCTGTATCAATGTTTCTCTATGACCGAGTCACATGTCGCAACATTTATGGATGTAATCTCACCAAGACGGCCGTATGTATCTTTACCCGTCATGTGGGTGAACAAATCTCGGTCTTGTGGTCACATGTCATCTATTGTTCCTTTGGAATACCCAACATACACCTTTATTGGCACCGTATTACCAGATGATGTTTGATGCAGTCAAAGCAGCCTCGAGAAATAGTGAGTAATATGAACTCACGGTCTAAGGAAAAGGAGTCTAGATTTTAGCTATTGCAACAATGAACTATATGACTTGATCGTGTCACAATACTTCAAGGAATGTCCATCACATTATTCTCCATTGATATGACCTCGTTGTCAATTGGCATAAATGCCCATGATCTTGAAACCTAGATCATCTTGATGACCAATGAACTAGTATGAATAGAGGCTACTAGGGACTTGGTTGTTTCATACCACACCTGTACCAATGTTTCTACTTGATACAGTTATAGGACAATATGAAACTATTACAAACTAACTGAGATATGATAATAAAAACCCATTTATTATATGCCTCTAGGGCATATCTCCTTTACTTATTACCTGATATGCTTTGTATCATATACATATATATCTTGCTGCACATTGCCAGGGGGAGCATAGTTATGTTACGCATTTTAAGAATTTGACGCAAAGCCTCTTGTTGTCATCGGACACCAAAAGGGGGGAGATTAAAAGGAATTTTATAGTATTAATTAGTTTTGGTGTTTGTTAATAGTTTGAGGACCATTTTTACCGTGTGCTAATCATGTCAAGTCAATCTACTAAAAACAGAAAAGTCCAAGGCAATTGGATGTATCCCTGGTTGAAACAAAGATGTCGAAGAAAGGTTCAGACCGCAATATCCAGTCTGGATAGACCGGAGTCTCCGGTGTACCCAAACCAGAGTTTTGGCACAAATCTCCGGGGTGAACATCAAGACCAGGTCTTGTCTAGAGAGTATATGGGTCTGGAGATTGTTCGGAGATGGACCAAAATCTCTGGTGTGATGACACATGCCGGAATCTCTAGTGTGCAAACACCAAAGTCTCCGGTATCCCCATCCGGAGATTCGGGACGAGTCTCTAGAGTGACCCTCAAAAACATGTCTAGGTCATTCTGACTAGGGGTCCAGAGATTGGCCGAAGACTGACCAGAATCTCCGGTTTGAGATGTTTGCAGAACGGAGTCTCCGATCCCCAGACTGGAGTCTCCGGTGTGCAATGATACCTTTGATCCAGACTCACGGATGTAGTATAATAGCTTTTTTCCCTAGAAGACCTAGGTTTAATCGAACCTCGGAAAGCACTACTAAATGTAATAAAAAGGACACATCTACAAGACTTTCTTTGTTCATTTTACCTTAGTTGACCAGACTAATCTAGTTTACTTTATAATGGGTTTAAATCAATGGATGAAATAGGCCAGGGTTGAAGATCCACCTGCAACTGCTCATCAAATGGGATAAAATATAATAATAAGCATAGTCATGTATAATATTTGAATAGATATAATCCCTTGTGGGAAACACATCCTAATATTCCAGATCCCCCATGATGTAGTAGGCATAGCAATAGAATTTTAATCCAATTGAGTGCACACTGAAGCCACGGGTTACAAATGATTATTAAGTGTAAAACATAGATCAAAGCTTTAAGTGGTGATGTTGTTGATCCCGTATGGGGCGCTAAGTGAAGACCGTACTACCCTTTCAATCACTGATGTTCCTATGAGATCACCGCTAGCCAAGTATCCCACCTCAAGCCTTTAACAATCTATGGGATCTTGGGTACCTACAAGTCCACAGATCGAGACAAGAGACGAAGAAACAAAAGATACAAATCACAATTGCAAACAAAATACAGTTCTCCCATGATCTAGATGCACATAATCACCGCGAGGTTTATCCCTAACCCACATCCCATGAGGACTACTCACTCATAACAAATAGATTGGAGATAGAAAACATCATACAAATACTTAGATTGAAATCAAATATTCTTACAATGGTCGCCAAATCAGAAGGAGTCTAAAGTACAAAGCAATGGCTATGGCTAGTGGATGGATGGATGGGGGAAGTGATGATCAATCGTGTGGATCTCCTTTGGTGGTGTTGTGATTGAATTTGAGAATGGCGGTCTCTGCCCGGTGGATGGAGCCTCAAAAAATATAGGCGTCTTCACGAAAGTTGTAGGGTTTAATGAGACGAAGCCGTTGCCACCTAGTACGGGCGGGCGGGCGGTACAAGCAGACCGCTCCCGTACCAGTGGTTGTTAAGCATTCTACCGCCTTGGTACTGCATCCCAATTACTTGGTCGTGTGTACTTCCTCAAAATCCTTCATTATGACTCCTTATTTTGCATTAAAAGTCGTGATTTCCTACACAATGTAAATCAAAGAGAGGATTTGCATATCTTTGCAATTATTAGTCATTAGTGGCAAGATTGAGAGTTTCTTTGGCAATTACTTGACCAAAAACAATGTTTAAACATAGTGGAAGATGGCAAAAATCGGAGCCATCAACTTCCCCAAAGCTCAAACCTTGATTGTCCTCGAGAAAGAAGAACCAAAAGAACTATAAATAATTTAGTGTTTAAACTTGAAACAACGAGAATAAGAGTTCACTTATAGTTGGTAGTCGTATGTGCTCAACACTTCATTCATTTGTGAAGCTTATCAAAGTTAGAGAGATGATAAGAATACTATATAAGCTTCGGTAAGTTAAGACAATCAAAGTAAAGTTTAATATAAGTATATGTAACTAGAAGTGTAACAATCAATCTAATTCCTCTAATTAACTCTCATCTTGCCAAGGAACACTAGGATGTTTTAATAACATAATTGAGTAAGAGAGTTTCATGTCCCAAGAAGTATAACAATGAAGTGTATTATTTACACCCACATCAATAAATCAAGTCTATCAAAAACACTTCTAATCCAATCATTATCTTCCAAGAAAAATCGTAAAGTAGTAATGATACCATCCCAAGGACTTGTTATGTGGATCCTCATAGATATCTTTTTTCTTTCTTTTATTTTTTTAAGGATCGTTGATTGTTTCTTTTGCAAGTGTTTGCACAACCTTTGAGAGTACCAATACTTTTTCCCATATATTGACACGTATGCCACTCATGTCATCAACTTAAAGGTGTGTGTTAGAGACACAAAACAAGGTTGTCTCAATTCTTTCTCTTTTTTGAGCTAGTACCCGCGGTTTGATCCACAAGGTTAGCTTTGGCATGCATCACAATTACCACTAGACTTTATTTCAATCAAACAATTCCTTTCATGAGTGTCATCAAGACTATCAAAATATCTATGGGGTTAAGTATCATCATGAAGGAAATATGCCCTGAGAGGCAATAATAAAGTTGTTATTATATATTCCTTATATATGATAGATGTTTATTTTACATGCTAGAATTGTATTGATCGCAAACATCAATACACGTGTGTTTAATAAACAAAAAGGGTTCCTAGTTATGCCTCTCTTATAGACTAGCTTGTTGATTAACAAGATGATCAAGGTTTCCTGATCATGGACATTGGATGTTGTTAATAACAAGGTCACACCATTGGTGGAATGATGTGATGAACATTCATCCGAAGTATAGCATTACGATCAAGTCATTATGTTTATATTGTTATAACATCATACGAAGTAATTTTTATCCTTAGACCATGAGATCATGTTAATTGCTAACAACGGAAGAGTATCTTGATAACATCAAACGTCACACCGTAACAGGGTGACTATAAAGATAAGTTCAGTACTACGAAGGTGTTATGTTGAGGCTCATGGATCAAGAGTGGAATTTGTCAATCCAGATGACGGATAGATATACTCTGGGCCCTCTCGGTGATATCACATTAAGATAGCTTGCAAGCAAGTGATGTGATCACTAGCATGTTATATCACGGGAACGAGAAAAGAGTGCATGCCGGTAACGAGATCAAACTAGGTATGGAGATACCGATGATCGAATCTCGGACATGTAATATATCAAGAGACAAAGGGATTTAGTTACAAGCATTAAAGGTTCTCACAATCACAGAAGTCATCGTTGAATGTGTAGGAGTCAGTACGGATCTTCAGGTCCCGCTGCTGATTATTGATCGGAGAAGGGTCTCGATCATTTCTGCATTATTCGCGAACCGTAGGTTGGCACACTTAAGAGTTATCGGACACCATTTTGGAGCACATATGTTTCAGACGAAAGAATTGCAAAGCGCAGGAATTGTTTCAATAGAGACCGGAAATTGTTTCGGGTGAAATTGCAGAAAGTGGTTCTGCATGTGATATTGAAATATTGCAAGGGGCTATATGTGAATGTTTGTTAATTAAAGTAATTAACAAAATTCTGAATAAATTTAATAAAAGATTTTTATTAAATGAGAGAGCATTAAATTTGGAGAAATTTAATGCATTTAAAGTGGAGACTTTAAAAGGGAATGTGAAGAGGCATTTTAATGTGGAGGGGTTACCACCACATGAATGGGGGAGGTGAGGGGTCACCCCCCCCATGCGCCGGCCATGGAGAGAGGGGGCACCCCCCCTCCTCCTATAAAAGGCCACCCATTCCCTCCTTCATCCTCACACCTCCTTGTGAAGGATCTCTCTCCCCCTCTAGAATTATTCCCCCATGGTCTCGGATTAGCGAGATACATGTTCCTGGTGGCATTTTGTCTGGAAGGAGTTGCTGCTTCCGCTGGATCGCTAGAACGAGGAGGTGGAGGTTGTCCGGTGGCTTGAACGTGTGTGCGAGTGCGGATGCGCTGCTGAGTTGCGACGCTCGGACTTCCTCACAATCTTGAGATCGGCAAGTGTACAACTACATCAACCACGAGTTCCTACTCGTTAACAAAACTCGTTGTCTTCGAGGGTAAGTTCTCGTTGGATGTATGTCCACCCGTTGCTTTGTACCTAGTAGATAGATCTTGGCGTGTAGTTCACACCGTAGGAATTTTTTTGTTTCCTATGATGCGGACCCAACTGTGGTATCAGAGCCTGATCTATGTGTAGGTGCTTTGCACGGGTAGTACACATATGTTTATATGTGGGCGATGATGATCATGTTATTGCATCTTCTATGTATTTTGGATATTGGTGGCATAGTGGGATGAAGCGGCCCGGACCAACCTTACATGTCATCGTACATGAGACCGGTTCCACGACTGACATGCAACTTGTTTTGCATAAGTGGCTGGCGGGTGTCTGTCTCTCCTACTATAGTCATTATCTGATTTACAACGAGTTGCTAATAACTTAGTTATCCTCGTTGTGGTTCATGTTCGTAGGTGAGAACGGTTCTATCTCCGAAAGCCCTAAGCCACGCAAAACTTGCAATTGATAAATTAGAGGCGTCTAGTTTAGATCGTTGCTGGGCTAATGTATTGATATGGTATTGTTGTAAGTAGATGTATGATAGATACTCTTACAACACACTCAACGTGTAAGTTCCATAGACCTTGGCCTTACACACAAAGGAATGATAGCGATCATACCACGATGCAAGTGATAGAGATCAAATGCATGGACCATATCATCTCACTTTACACATTAGATGTTAGCATCTTATACTGCTAGTTTGGCGCTTTTGGTAGCATTATAAGATGATCCCTCATTTAGATATCAAGATAAAGATGTGTTCTTACTTAAGTATGCATCGTTCTGTGGATCGTGTTTCGAGACATCACGTGATGATCGGGTGTACTCGAATCTACACTTTCATAGGAACGGATGTAAGACAGTTTTACACACGCGAATACTAAGGTTCTTACTTGGCGAGCCTAGCATGTACAGACATGGCCTCGGAACACGGACCGAAAGTTTAAGCATGAGTCATATAGTTGATATGATGCCCATATAGATGCTCTCCTTTGAAGCTACATCAACTCACGTGATGATCGGACTTGGTGTAGTGGATTTGGTTCATGTAATCACCAAAAAGACACGAGGGATGTCGTTTTTGAGTAGGAGTTCATTAGTAATTTGGATTAGTTGAACTCAATCTATCATAAACTTAGTCTAAATAAACTTTACAAATTATGTTGTAGATGGCACCACCTGCTTTTAATTTCAATGTGTTCATGATGAAAGAGAAACTTGCTGCGAATGGTAGCAACTTCACCAACTGCGCTATGAATTTGAGGATTCTCCTCACTGCTGCACAAAAGCAATATGTGCTAGATGCGCCGCTAGGCCCCCAACCAGCTCCTGATGCCCATAACGAGGAAAAGAATGTCTATGTGACTCGTCAGGAGGACCACAACTTAGTTCATTGCGGCATATTGTATGGGCTAGAGCCAGAACTTCGAAAGCGTTTCGAAAATGGCAATGCCTTTGATACCATGGGAGAATTGAAAATGATTTTCGATACCCATGCTGCCGTAGAGAGTTATAATGCTACAGGAAAGTTCTTTAGCTGCATGATGGAGGAAAACAGCTCCGTTAGTGAGCACGTACTCAAAATGTCTGGGTACGCCGATAAGCTTGTGTCCTTGGGAATAATGATTCCCATTGACTTAGGCATACATCATGTTCTCCAATCTCTGCCACCTAGCTACAAGAGCTTTGTGATGAACTATAATATGCAGGGCATGAAGAAGTCTCTTCCCAAGCTTCTGTCAATGCTTAAGACTGCAGAAGTGGAGATTAGGAAAGAACATCAAGTGTTGATGATCAATAGGACCACCGGTTTCAAGAAAGGCAAGCATAAGGGAAAGAAGGGTGGCAAGTCTGTTGCCACGCCTAAAAAAAACCCCGAGCTGGCCCTAAGTCTGACACCGAGTGCTACTATTGTAAGGGGACTGGCCATTGGAAGCGCAACTGCCCCAAGTATTTGGCGGACAAGAAGTCCGGCAAGGCAAACAATGGTATATGTGATATACATGTTATTGATGTGTACTTGACTAGTACTCGCAGTAGCACCTAGGTATTTGACACGGGATCGGTTGCTAATATATGTAACTTGGTTCAGGGGCTACGGAACAAGCGACAACTAGCAAGGGATGAGGTTAGAATGCGGGTCGGCAATGGATAAAAAGTTGATGTGATCGCCGTCGGGACGCTACCTCTCCATTTGCCATCGGGATTAGTTATAAACCTAAATAATTGTTATTTAGTGCATGCACTGAGCATGAACATTGTACCTAGATCGTGTTTGATGCAAAGTGGTCATTCCTTTAAATCTGAAAACAATGGTTGTTCGATTTATAAGAATGATATCTTTTATGGTCATGCACCTATGTTTAATGGTTTATTTCTGTTGGATCTCGATAGTAATATTACACACATTCATAATGTTAATGCTAAAAATATTAAACTTGATGATGATATGTCTACATATATGTGGCACTGTCGTCTAGGTCATATTGGCGTTAAACGCATGAAGAAACTCCATTCTTATGGACTTTTGGAATCACTTGATTTTGAATCATTTGATACATGTGAGCCATGCCTTATGGGCAAATGACTAGAACGCCGTTTTCCGGTTCAATGGAACGGGCGACAGATCTATTGGAAATCATACATACTGATGTGTGTGGACCAATGAGTGTGTCGGCGCGAGGTGGAGATCGTTATTTTTTTACTTTCACGAATGATTTGAGTAGATATGGGTATATCTATTTGATGAAACACAAGTCTGAAACTTTTGAAAAGTTCAAGGAATTTCAGAATTAAGTGGAAAATCATCGTAATAGAAAGATCTAATTTCTACGGTCTGACCGTGGAGGAGAGTATCTAAGTTATGAGTTTAGCACACACATGAAAGAGTGTGGAATAGTTTCACAACTCACGCCTGCCGGAACACCACAACGTAATGGTGTGTCGGAACGTCGTAATCGTACCTTATTGGATATGGTTCGATCTATGATGTCTCTGACTGACTTGCCACTGTCATTTTGGGGTTATGCACTAGAAACAGCTGCATTCACTTTAAATCGGGCACCATCTAAATCCGTTGAAATGACACCGTATGAATTATGGTTTGGAAATAAACCTAAGCTGTCATTTCTTAAAGTTTGGGGATGCGATGTTTATGTGAAGAAACTTCAACCAGATAAACTCGAACCCAAAGCGGAAAAATGCGTCTTACCCTAAGGAAACAATTGGGTATACCTTCTATCACAGATCCGAGGGCAAAGTTTTTTGTTGCCAAGAATGGATCCTTTCTTGAGAAGGAGTTTCTCGCGAAAGGTGTGAGTAGTCGGAAGGTAGAACTCGAAGAGGTTATTGAACCTTCTCTTCATGGAATGGCGAGTGGCGCATCATCGGAAGTTGTTTCGGAGTTGACTTCACCTGATGAAGAGAGAGCTAATGATAATGATCATGAAACTCCGAAAGAGGACACTACCGAACCTCGCAGGTCAAGCAGGACACGTGCAGCTCCTGAACTGTATGGCAATCCTGTTGTGAATTTCATGGTTGATGAAATGGATGACCCTGCGACGTATGAAGAAGCGATGATGAGCCCGGATTCCAACAAATGGCTAGAAGCCATGAATTCCGAGATGGAATCCATGTATGAGAACCAAGTTTGGAACTTGGTGGACTTGCCTCACGACCGAAAGGCCGTTGAGAATAAATGGATTTTCAAAAGAAAAACTGATGCTGATGGTAGCCCTATTCTCACATTCCCTTCGTGTAAATTAATCAAAGATTTAATAGTCCTTAGGAATGGCCTACCTAGAATTATAGGTGTTATGGGATCTTTAGGCATGTCCACAATAACAAGATTAATAAAAGCAAGATTACCTTTAATTTCAACAACTATATTATCTTTGATCCCAATAGCTTGTTTATAAGTTGAATCAGCCAGATGGAGTCGTAATTCAGTTGTAACGAATGGCACCAAGTTTAATTTATCGAATAGGCTTTTGGAAATTGTTGAGATGCTCGCACCAAGATCACAAAGTGAGGATATCTCATTAACTCCCAACTTAATTTTAATAGTGGGATCAAATATATCATCTAGCTTAGCTGGAAGCTTATTAGCTAGTCTTTTATACTCCATCTCTAAATCGCGGACCTTAGATGCTACTTGTGTATAAATTGTTGGTACATAGCATCATTACCTTGTTCTATACCTGGATTCTTAACGGTTGTCATATTCAATAGATCTTCCATGGTATATTCCAGTGTTGGCGCGTTGCTATAATCTAGCTCTTCAGGTATTTCTTCATTGGTTACCACCCTCATCATCTTGAGGTCTTCTACCAAATTGGCTCAGGTTTTCCAGCAAACTTTGCTAGTATGAGAGATTTTCTCTCGGCTACCTTATCCAGCTGAGCCTCCACGGTCTTTGTTCTTTCCTGTAGAGCCTGCACATCATTTCTAATTGCAACGGCCTGGTTAGATAATCTTCCTATACTACTTTGATGGTTCTCTGTGATTGTAATAGTCATATTATTTTGCTCGATTTGATCTTGTATAAATGTTCTAATGGTTTGCTCAAACAGGAGATTGCCATGATTTGCTCCATTAGTATTATCATAATTATTATAAGGAGCTCCTGTAGGATTAGCATGATATTTTTGAACATTGGAAGCATAATTATTTTTCCATGTGGGATTAAAAGGAGAATGAGCTATAAAATTAACATCATTAACATCAATAGTGATAGCATTAACTTGGGTATCATCCTTACACTTTACTAAGCTAAGCAACTCATCTACCTTAGATGTAAGCTCTTCATTGTTTACCTCGGTAATTGAACTTTACTCTCTTCAAGGTTCTTTCCACATGCCATTGGGCATGGTTATTTTGCATATCATCAAGTAACTTCTTTGCAACACTCACTTCCCATGATCGTTCCTCCTGTTGCAGTATCTAGCATAGACTTAGACATTGGGTTAAGACCATTATAAAACAAATGTAATATAATCCACTCTTCCATCTCATGACTAGGACAGTTCATTATGGCTTCTTTCATACTTTCCCATGCAAGGGCTAGTGGCCCACTGTCTTCTTTTCTAAAGCTTGTAATGTTGGATCTTAGCTGCATAGTCTTAGCTGGGGGAACATTTAGTCATAAACAAATTAGTACATTCGTCCCAAGATTTAATAGTGCTCTTTGGTAGAGCTAGCAACCAATCCTTAGCCTTTCCTGTAAGAGAGAAAGGAAGCTTAAGAACATTTGGATCTACATACTTGACACGCATCATGTCACAAATTCCAATAAAAATATTTAAGTGCAATCCTGAATCTTCAGCGGATGAACCCCCAAATTGGTTTTGTTGAACCAAACTTAAAAGGTTAGGCTTTATCTCATATGTTTCTGCATCAACTGCAGGCTGAGTGATGGGTGCATGAATAAAATCATCAGTGGCAGTAGCATACTCCCCTAATCTATTTTGAGCCATGGCTCTTATCTTTTTGGTAATTTTTAAGTAATGAAAACGAATAACAAGTAACTATTTTTTGGGTTTTCGAATAGATAACAAGAAAGTAAACTAATAACAAGAATTAAACTACAACTAATAATAAAACTAAAAACAAGGTCTCTAATGACCTCACCAGGATAGCAAAATTGCTTCCCTGGCAACGGCGCCAGAAAAAGGGTTGACTCCTTCGATCCGGATTCACGGATGTAGTATAATAGCTTTTTCCCTAGATGGCCTAGGTTTAGTCGAACCTTAGAAAGCACTGCTAAAATGTAATAAAAAGGACATGTCTACAAGACTTTGTTTGTTCATTTTACCTTAGTTGACTAGACCAATCTAGTTTACTTTATAACGAGTTTTAATCAATGGATGGAGATAGGCCAGGGTTGAAGATCCACCTGCAGCTGCACATCAAATGGGATCAAAGATAATAATAAGCATAGTCATGTATACTGTTTGTATTGAGATAATCTCTTGTGGGCAACACATCCTAATATTCTAGAGCCCCCGTGATGCAGCACGCATAGCAATAGACTTTTAATCCAATCGAGTGCACACTGAAGCCACGGGTTACAAACAATTATTCACTGTAAAACACAGATCAAAGATTTAAGTGGTGATGTTGTTGTTGATCCCGAATGGGGCGCTAAGCGAATACTCTACTACCCTTTATGTCACTGAGGTTCCTATGAGATCGCTGCTAGCCAAGTATCCCACCTCAAGCCTTTATCAAGGGATCTTGGGTACCTATAAGTCTACAGATCGAGACAAGAGATGAAGAAACAAAAGATAGAAATACAATTGCAAACAAAATAGAGTTCTCCCATGATCTAGATGCACATAATCGCTGTGAGGTTTCTCCCGAACACGCAGCTTGTGAGGACTACTCACTTATAACAAATAGATTGGAGATAGAAAACATCATACAATTACTTAGATTGAAATCAATTATTCTTACAATGGTCGCCAAATCACAAGGAGATCTAAAGTACAAAGCAATGGATACGGCTAGTGGATGGATGGATGGGGAAGTGATGAACAATGGATGAACAATGGTGTGGATCTCCTTTGGTGGTGTTGTGATTGAATCTAAGAATGGCGGGGCTCTCTGGCCGGCGGCTGGAGCCTCAAAATATATAGGCGTCTTCACGAAAGTTGTAGGGTTTGATGAGACAAAGCCGTCACCACCTGGTACGGGCGGGCGATACGGGTGGACCGTGCACGTACCAGTGGCCGTGAAGCATTCTGGCGCCTTGGTACTGCATCCCAATTACTTGGCCGTGTGTACTCCCTCAAAATCCTTCATTATGACTCCTTATTTCGCATTAAAAGCCATGATTTCCTACACAACATAAATCAAAGAGAGTATTTGCATATCTTTGCAATTATTAGTCATTAGTGGCAAGATTGAGAGTTTCTTTGGCAATTTCTTGACCAAAAACAAAGTTTAAACGTAGTGGAAGATGGCAAAATCGGAGCCCTCATGCAACTTCCCCAACAGGCAAAAAACGGTCTGAAATGGGTGGGGCTATAAATAGGGGACTTCATCCCCTACCTCAAGCTGCTCGTCCCAGAAAAGAAGAACATCCACATTTGAGCCACCAAATTAACAAGATCTCCCTCTCCAACCACCCAACGTCCCTAATCTTTGGAGAATCGAAGGAGGAGGCCTTGATCTACATCTTCACCAAAAGAGATCCTTATTTTCCCCTCATTCACTTGCGGGCCCCTTGCTCTAGGGTTTCATTGGAAACCCTAGGCCTTGATTTGGTTCTTACACTAGTATAAACGCGTTACATATAGACGTCAATTTCCCATGGGCCTCAACCGGTTTCTTGTTCTGGCTCAAGCGCATAGCTTCTAAGAGCACACCTCCCGAGCCGGTTTTTCTTTGCAGCTCTAAGATACGAGACCTCGAACGGTGTAAAAAGTAAAACGTCTCTAAGATGTACGAGAAGGATTGGGCCCGTATTTAGAACCACTTGCAAGAACTTGTCATGCTCAGATGGCCTATACTAGGGACCATCTCCAATAGTGAGGCGACCTGAGTCGGATTTCAACAAAGACCGTCTCCACAACTAGTTTGCCTCGAAGCAGCTTTTAGAGTGACCATCTCTAGTATGTGTAAACCATTTTAAGTAATAGCATTCTAATTCGAACTCGATCATAGCTGACATGACAAATAATCATGATTCAGTAGACAGGTAGACCCATTATCTAAAGAACTTATTATAGCAGCTCGATCATGGTAACAATAGCCACATAGTTTGGGAAATCCATACAAATTTAGCAATTACACGTTATGGCAGTACATACAAACTGCAGTCCACAAATCAATCAGCTAGCATAATGAGTACTCTAACAAACCAGGATTGCATTTAGAATCGGCTGCCTGGTGGAAGTTGCTGAAGCAAAATATGTACCTCTCCATTATATTTTTCATCAAAGCAAAAAAGTACAATGGTATCCTACTTTAGGTTGAAGATTGTCACAATCTTCTCCCATCCAGTCGTCAAGATTGCATTTGACCCAGCTCCCATCTTCATCCTAACCATCTTTGGCCTTTTGCTCTTCATTTGCCAAACATGGACATCAATAGGTTCATCAAGGCGATTCTTTAGGTATTTTCTTGTGAACTCGGCTCCAAATGTCTGGGCAAGCATAGAGAATTGAAGAATTAGCATGTTGTGATTACTGGAAGTATTTTAATATCACATGGTAGCTTGTTGATAACATGATCAAGAATATATCATCTTACCATCTTGCAATTCTTTTTCATGTCAGATGAATAGGACAGCCTGTAGACGTAGTACTTGATTTTTGGTGGAAATTCAGGTTCACACCAGTCTAAGAGGAAGTCTACATGAACTTATTTTAGATACATGTCGTTTCCAAAAAGGCTCTACTTATCAAAATCAGTGTCCCCCTTGTGTTGAGGCCCTGATGCAACAACACATAAAAAATTCAATGCGGTGGAATATTAATGTCTACTGTCTAAACACATACAAAACAGATGACTGTAATTTTGATGTTCTTTTGATACCTCTAAACTCAATCCTTTCAGTGGACTCTTCATATGTTGACTGGAATTCAAAACCACCAAAGTTAATTCGAAAAGTGTCATCGCTAGACAGTGTGACTGCATCATAATTGCAGTCCCATTTGTTAAATAGATACAGACAGAGAACATATTAATACAATCAAGATGCAAGCAGACTAATGAAGTGACAATCAAAATATACCAATGAAGTGACAACTAAATCTCTATTACTGGAAGTGACAACTGTAGATTTTGTGAGTTATACAAGGGGAAAGAGTTGGGACGGATGTAGGCCGTCTGGGGGACTCTCTCCCGATGGTGCCGTCAGGTCTTCGTAGCTCGGTGACCCTAAACCTTAAATTCGAGAAGCAAAATGGAAAATCACATGGCAAAATTCCTAAATCAAAGCTGCTGATTTACTGCCACATATATGAAATATTCGTCCAAATATTTTCACATATTTGGTGCCAAGTACTAGCCTTAGACGGCTGCAATTGTAAAAAGTCTCTAAGAACGTCTATTCTCTGAATATTTCACATTTTTTCACCAAGTACTTGACCACTAGTAATTTGAAAAGGCTAAACTCCGGATATATTCAAAACTCCAGCGTTTGATTTTCCTAAAATTTGAGAATTATTCATAATTTAAAGCAAAGAAAGGTGTGTATATATGGTTGCAAGAATTAATTTGAGTCCCCTAAGAATAAATGATGTTCATAAATTGAAGAAAAAATTGGCGTAGTACAAACCTTGGATCTTTACCCTGAAAGCCATGACGACTAGTGTTCATGCGCTTTGCTATAGAGAAATAAGGTGGGAGTGTTTTGAATTTTACTGATTCAAATGTTTAATCATGAAGTGATATCATTTGGTTACTTAATTATGAATTTTTCACCAATATAATCTTTTCTCATGTATTCTCTGAAGGAAATCTCGTCGAGTGAATATTCGGACATCCGGAAATATTCAGAACTCCGGATTTTGTTAATTCTAAATTTTGAGAATAATTCATAATTTATAGGCCAAGGGAAGTGTTTACAGTGAAACTTTGAGTCCTAAGAGTAAATAAGGTTCATACCATGTTGCAGAGCAACTGTTTTGCATTTGACTAATTCAAATGTTTAATGCCGATGTGAGGTCACTTAGTTACTTCAATATGAATTTTCCACCAATTTAAAATCTTGTTGATGTATTCCACCAATTTGACTAAGTGAAATATGTGGTAGTGTGTGATACGTCCATTTTGCATCACTATTCTATATCATAATTCACTGTTATTCATTGATATATTTCATATTAAGAGATGATACTTATATTATTTCATCTATTTTTGCATGGTTGATGACTTTTGGAGCATGGACCGCTGTAGTCAGGATTCTGGTGGAAAAGGTGTTGTTTGGAGGCAAAATTCGTGAAGATCAGAAAATCCGGGAAAATATATGGAAAATCCTATTTTTTCCAGAAGACAAAGGAAGCCAGAAGGAGGAGTGGAGATGGGCCACAGGAGTCCCACACCACCCCTGGCGCGGGCCAGCCTAGGCCACGCCACCAGGTGGTGTGGCCGCCCTGATCCACCTCCAGCTCTCCTCTCTGGTGTATATTATCCTCCCGAAACCCTAAGACTCGGGGAGCGACCACAGAAAGATTCCGCAACCTCTGCAGAGTGGAAAACACCGAGAGAGAAAGATCTCTCCGGCAGACAGAATTCTACCTGGGGAATTCCTTCCCAAAGAGGGGAGATAATCGTCATCAACACCACCATCAAGCTAGACTTCATCGGGATCATCATCATCACCACCATCATCACCATCAGCACCCTCATCACCATCTCCATATTGCTGTAACAATTGGTTGAATCTTGCTATAGTTCACAGGGGAAACTTTCCCGGTGTTGATTACTCTTTGTAGTTGATGCTATTGAGTGAACCATTGAATTATTGTTTATGTTCAGATTGTTATACATCATTATTCCATCTCTGATCATGATCCATATGATGTCTTGTGAGTAGTTCGTTTTGTTCTTGAGGACATGGGAGAAGTCTTGTTGTTAGTAGTGGAATTGCGTTGAGAAAGATTCAATAGTTTGATATTTAAGTTGTGGTGTACTTCTTCTAGTGGTGTCATGTGAACGTCGACTACATGACACTTCACCTATATGGGCCTAGGGGAATGCATTGTGTATTTGGCTACTAATCGTAGGGGTTGCCGGAGTGACAGAAACCTGAACCCCCGTTAGGAAACCATTGCACAAGGGACGTAAGGGTCTTAGAGTTTAAAGTTGTGGTTAGGTTTCTACCTTAATTACTTTCTTGTACTTACGGATGTTTGCAAGGGGTATAATCACAAGTATGTATTAGTCCTAGGAAGGTCAGTACATTAGCACAGGTTCACCCACACAAACACTTAGCAAACTAAAGAAGATTAATCAACTATATGAAGCAAAAGCACTTGATAGAATTCCCATGTGTCCTCGAGAATGTTTGGTCATCTTAAGTAATACAACCATCTTGTCCTTTACTGAATAAAGGATTGGGCCACTTGCTGATTTATTCTTATTGTCTTTTATTTACTCGCACTTTATTTACTTGCCTTATCAAAAACCCCTAAAATCCGTTTGCAAAGAATTTGCAGAGAATTCTTGATCCATACCACTAGCCAGCACCTTCTGCTGCTCGTTGGGTTTGACACTCTTACTTATCGAAAATACTGCAATACACCCCCTATACTTGTGGTTCATCAAGACTATTTTCTGGCGCCGTTGCCGGGGAGTGAAGCGCTATTGGAGAGTGGAACTGGTAAAGGAAACTTCTATTGTGAGTATTGTTTACTGTTGTTAGTTGCTTTATTTTCAATATGGATAATTCGCTAAGTTTCTTATTTGGTAATGCTACTACCACTGCTAAGGTAGTAGATGAACCACCACTTGCTAAGAATGATGCTTTTAAAATACCTACAAGAATTATTGATTGTGTTATGGATAACTACTATATTGGGGATGGAACTATCCATCCTGGTGATCATTTGCTCTTTATACATGAATTAAGCGGGTTGTTCAAGTGTGTAGGTATTACCACAGATCAAGTTAAGAAGAATTTATTCTCATTATCACTGAAAGGAAGAGCTGAGGAATGGTATTAGCTGTTGAAGAATGGTCAAGCTCTTGAATGGGAGGAAATAGTGCCTCTCTTTTATTCAAAGTTTTATCCTCCTAGTGAGATTCATAAAGATCGGAATCAAATATACAACTTTTGGCCTCTTGATGGAGATATTACAACTCAATCTTGGGGGAGATTGAAGTTACTAATGCTCAAATGTCCCATTCATGAGCTCCCCAACAATATTATTATCAATAACTTTTATGCAAGGCTTTCTCTTCATGATAAGGATTTATTGGATGCTTCTTGTGCTGGATCATTCACTCGCATGGAAGAAGAAGCTAAATAGGATCTTCTAGACCGTATTCAAGACAATGTTGAAGCTTGGGAGAATGACAAAGGAAGAAAGTCAGGTATAAATTATGATTATGAATGCATTGAATCTTTTATGGGAACTGATGACTTTCAAAATATTAATAATACTTATGGTCTGGATTTACAAGTTATTACAAATTGCTTTAAGGATTTTGCTTATTATATTGAAATCCCAAAAAGGGGATGGAGCAAGTACCATGCGCCTTATAAAGACATTGTTGACTGTGTTCCTGTTGGGAGTACTGAGTTTTACACTATTGATCACATTTTACCTGAACTTTATATCGAGAAACCCTTCCCTGATAAGGTAAAGGACCATCCTATGATAACTAGTGTAATCACTAAAAGTGCAAAGAGAACTATAAAACCTGATGAACAAATAAACATTGAACCTGTTGTAGCAATTGTGAAAGACCTTGGCACTAAAAGCGTAGAAGATGGACACATAGTCTTTTGCGAGGATGCTTCTAATATTGTTTCACATCGTAATAGAACTACAAATGCTAATGTCCATGTGCTTTCCGTTAGAATTGGTGATCATTGCTATTATGGTTTATGTGATATTGGTGCAAGTTCCGGTGTTATTCCTTATTAGCTTTACAGAGAAATTATGCATGAAATTAGTCCCTGCGAATTGGAAGAGATTGGTGTGCTTATTCACCTTGCTAACAGACAGACCATCTCTCCAATTGGTTTTGTACGAGACATGGAAGTTCTCTATGGTAAGATTAAGTATCCTGCTGATTTTCTAGTACTTGGTTCAGCTGCTAGTAAAACTTATCCTATCATTTTTGGTAGACCTTTCTTGAGTACATGTGGAGCTATTATAGATTGCAAAAGGGAGAAAATCTTGACTAAGTTTGATGGGGAATCTTATGAGTTTAATTTTTCGAAATTTACTAAAGAACCCTGTGAAGAGGAAACCCATAATGAGGATTTTAGAGTTGAACAACTTGCTTCTATTTCTCTTGCTCCTAACAATGCTTTGAAGCGATTTATGGAAGATCATGAAAGTGAAATATTCATGGAAGAAAGGAATGAGATTGACGGGATTCTCCATAATCAGCCTAAGATGCTTAAGCATAACTTGCCTATAGAAGACTTGGGTACCATGTTGCCACCTAAAAAGGATCCGGTCTTTGATCTAAAACCTCTTCCTGATGATCTTAAATATGCTTACATTGATGATAAAAAGATATATCCTGTTATTATTAGCTCTAAACTTTCAGGGAAGGAAGAAGAAAGGTTATTAGAGGTTTTGAAGAAACACCGAGGGGCTATGGGCTATACTCTGGATGATTTAAAAGGGATTTCACCTACTATATGTCAGCATGCTATCAATATAGAACCAGATGCAAAGCCAGTAGTAGAGAACCAACGGCGTTTAAATCCTAAGATGAAGGAAGTGGTAAGAAATGAGGTATTGAAATTCCTTGATGCTTGTATTATATACCCTATTGCTGATAGTGAATGGGTTAGTCTTGTTCATTGTGTTCCAAAAAAGGGAGGAATTACCATTGTTCCTAATGATAATGATGAGCTTATTCCCCAAAGAATAGTAGTGGGCTATAGGATGTGCATTGATTTTAGGAAATTCAACAAAGTTATTAAGAAAGATCATTACCTGCTTCCTTTTATTGACCAAATGTTGGAAAGGTTTTCTAAAAATACCCATTTTTGTTTTCTTGATGGTTATTCTGGTTTCTCTCAAATTGCTGTTAAACAAAAAGATCAAGAAAAAACTACTTTTACTTGCCCTTATGGAACTTATGCTTATAGACGTATGCCTTTTGGTTTATGTAATGCTCCTGCTACTTTTCAAAGATGCATGTCTTCTATCTTTCATGGTTTTTGTGAGGAAATTGTGGAAGTGTTCATGGATGACTTCTCTGTCTATGGAACTTATTTTGATAATTGTCTGCACAACCTTGATAAAGTTTTGCAGAGGTGTGAAGAAACTAATCTTGTTCTTAATTGGGAGAAATGCCACTTCATGATTAATGAAGGGATTGTCCTTGGGCATAAGGTTTCCGAAAGAGGCATAGAAGTGGATAGAGCTAAAGTCGAGGCAATTGAGAAAATGCCCTGCCCAAGAGACATCAAAGGTATTCGTAGTATCCTTGGTCATGCTGGTTTCTATAGAAGGTTTATTAAAGATTTCTCTAAGATATCAAAACCCCTCACTAATCTTCTTCAAAAAGATGTACCCTTTGCTTTTGACGATGATTGTATGGAATCTTTTGAAACTCTTAAGAAGGCTTTAACTACGGCTCATATCGTTCAACCACCTCATTCAAGTTTACCCTTTGAAATAATGTGTGATGCTAGTGATTTTGTTGTAGGTGTTGTCCTTGGGAAACAAATTGCTAAAAAGCTAAACGTTATTCATTATGCTAGTAAGACTCTAGACGCTGCTCAAAGGAATTATGCTATTACTGAAAAAGAATTTCTAGCTGTTGTCTTTGCTTGTGATAAGTTTAGACCCTTTTTTGTAGACTCAAAAGTCACCATTCATACTGATCATGCTGCTATTAAGTACCTTATCACGAAGAAGGATGCTAAGCCTAGGCTTATTAGATGGGTGCTTCTTTTACAAGAGTTTGATCAACATATTGTAGATAGGAAAGGTGCTGAAAACCCTATAGCTGATAATTTATCTCGATTGGAAAATATCTCCTTTGACCCTATGCATGTTAATGATAGTTTCCCAAATGAATAGTTGGTTGCGGTAGGAGTAAGCTCGCGGGGGAGCCCTTGGTACGCTGATTATGCTAACTTTATTGTCTCCAAGTATTTGCCTCCAACTTTTACAGCTCAGCAAAGAAGAAAGTTCTTTTATGATTTGAGGCATAATTTTTGGGATGACCCACACATATATAAAGAAGGGGTGGATGGTATTATGCAAAGTTTGTTTCAAGAATATGAACAAAAGGAGATATTGCGTAAATGTCATGGTAGTGCTTATGGAGGACATCATGCAGGAGATAGAACTGCGCAAAAGGTGCTGCAATCAGGTTTCTACTGGCCTACCCTTTTTAAAGATGCAAGAAAATTTGTTTTATCTTGTGATGAGTGTCAGCGGGTTGGTAATATTTCCAGACGCAATGAAATGCCTATGAACTACTCTCTCGTTATTGAACCCTTTGATTGCTAGGGATTTGACTTTATGGGTCCTTTTCCTCCCTTGAAAGGTTATACTCATATTCTTGTTGCCGTTGATTATGTTACTAAGTGGGTAGAAGCCATTCCTACGAAGAGTGTTGACGGGGAGACTTCTCTAAAAATGCTTAAGGATGTTATCTTTCCTAGGTTTGGAGTGCATAGGTATCTCATGACTGATGGAGGTTCTCATTTCATTCATGGTGGTTTTAGAAAGACCCGTGTTAAATATGATGTTAATCATAGAATTGCTTCAGCTTATCACCCTCAAACTAGTGGGCAAGTAGAGTTATCAAATAGAGAAATTAAATCCATCTTGCAAAACACTGTTAATAGATCTAGAAAAAACTGGGCTAAAAAGTTGAATGGCGCTTTATGGGATTATAGGACTGCCTACAAAAACCCTATGGGGATGTCTACTTATAAAATGGTTTATGGGAAAGCTTGTCACCTACCTTTGGAATTAGAGCACAAAGCTTACTGGGAAGTTAAAGAACTCAATAGAGATTCTAAGCTCGCTGGTGAGAAAAGATTATTTAACTTAATTTCTTTAGATGAATCGAGGAGTGAAGCCTATGAGAATGCTAGGCTCTTTAAGGAAAAAGTTTAAAGATGGCATGACAAGCGAATATTTAAGAGAGAATTTCATGTTGGTGAGAAAGTTCTATTGTATAGGTCTCGTCTCAGATTTTTTGTACGAAAACTACTATCAAAATGGGAAGGACCTTTCGTTATTGAAGAAGTGTACCTTTGGGAGCAATAAAAATTTCTTCTTTAAAAGATAATACTACAAAAGTAGTGAATGGGCAGCGACTCAAGCACTATATTGCTAGAGATTCCTACAATGAAGATGTTGATGCTTTTCAAGTTATAACTCCGGAAAAATTTATAAAGGACCAAATTCAGAGACCTGTAGACTCCATTTTTGAATAGGTAATAGTTCTGGTAAGAAAAGTTCCATGAAAGATCTGTCAAATTATATTTTTGCAGTTTTTAGTCAATAAGGAAAGCTACGAAGCGAAAAAGGGACGGAAATGGAGCCAGGGTGGCTCACACCACCTTGTGGCATGGGCCCACCCCTGGCCGCGCCACTAGGTGGTGTGGCCACCTCGGCCTCCATCTCCAACCCGTTTTCTCCCAGTACCTTCCTTTTGGTGTGAAACTTCGTAATATATAATCCCCTGAGGTTCGTATATCGTGTTCTCGTCATGTTTTTGTTTCGATCTGTTTCTGCCAGGAACTATTCTTGAAAGTTTAGAAGCACAATGGTGTCCACCAAGGATAAAGGGAAGGAGCCTATGGAGGAAGATCTCCAAGACCCTAGGCAGGAGAAGGAGGTCAAGAGTGAAGATGAAGAGGAGGCAAAGCACACCGACACTACCATTGCAAGCATTGGAGTGGTGGAAAACCCTGCCAGGTCAATTGGAGGGAAGCCTCCTCATCACTGTTCAGATCCATGGTCACTTCCTCCACGTGCCAAGAATCCTTTTCATACCCTTATCCATGAGCATCAATACCAGAATATGCCCAAGGAGAAATTACCCTCCAATTGGGATTTGCCTCATTCTAGCCATGCAGGAAAAGAAGACTTCAAGGAGGTAGAGTGGGGAAAGAATCGCAAGAGCTGGGATTCTCAACCCGACATGATCATGAGACGCATTGAGCACAACTCAGAGTTGATTTGTACTCTCACCTTTGAGGTTGAGGACTTGGGGAAACTGATCAAAGAGCTCATCAAGAGAATACCACCACCACCGAAGGAGTAATTCGTCATCAGGTTTGGCATCCCCTTGGTTTGCTCCAAGCTTGGGGGAGTGTCGCGGTATCACATCACTATCTTCTATCTTTTTACCTTTTTAGTAGAGTCATATCATGAATAGAGAAGTTATCATGTAGGATGGTTTGCATTATGGAAGTGTCCCCTCTCTCGTTAGATATGTATCTCTTCGTGTGAGTTGCCGTTATGGAATATTAATGAGAAGTTCTATCATTTACTCTTTTGCATACCTTATATTAGTTTTCAATTCATGGTTATATGGTTGATCTTGTTGTTAGTATTGTATCACTTTGGGATCATCGAGTTAATCTAGTTGGTTTTGGCAAACCTGGCTTCGTCAGTAGCAACACTATTTTTGAGAGTTGAATGAAAAAGATAAAAGTACTCTAAAGAAATATAATTTCATCATCTTTCTTTCTTGATTTTCTCATAAGTTTAGTAATCTCTAGTTAAGATCTTTTGTGCTTCCAAGGAAGATTGCATGTTTGTCTTTATCACTTGTATGTTTGTTTGTTTCCTTCAAATCATATACTTGCTACCTAGCCTTGCTAGCCAAAAACCTATACTAAGAGGGAATTTTTCTCGTGCATCCAATCCTTAAACCAAAACCTATGCCATTTGTGTCCACCATACCTACCTATTAGCATTATCGCTATTCCAAGTAAATTCTTGTTTTTATCTACCTTCCAAATTAAACTTATTATGTGAAAATTAGTGATTAAAGATCTCATGAACTTGATGGCATGCTTTATTTTCTTGCACTTAATAAACTTGAACCATTGGGTCCTTCTTTGTTGTGTATATGCTTGCGCTTTATAAGTTGAAGTTAGCGGAACCATGTATCATGGGGAACACTTTCAACATTTCACTGGTACTTTGTACCTAGTTGATATCATGATTCTTTTGCCTATGGATCCCGGCGGTGTGAAATAAAAGGGGAGCTTGTAAGATCATGGAGTTTATATGTTTGTTAGAGAAACACCTGGGACGCTAGCCTAAGCCATGCCTAATCATGGCGGAAACTTGCAGCATAACTATAGTGAGCATTCTATGAAGCATCTTCAATAAAAACCTATGCAAATAGCAAATAAAAGGATCGCTGAGATGCTCATTGTCTGCTTTCCTTGTCATTTTGATTATGGGATAGCTCCTGTATCTTGTGCAAGGGGTACCCCGTTGGCGGTTCTCTATGATACATATGTATTTACATTGACAAGAGCTTAGTTGTGACTGAAGTTGAGTAGCATGAGATTCGGTACTCGTAAGAAAGGGGCATGATATTTCAACTTATAACTTGTCAAGCATATCCTCTTAGTTGTGTCACTTTAACCTTAATCACCTAAAGATGCCTATGATAGGGGCAATGAGAGCTGAAATATAATAAGTACCATAATTTTTGGGAGCTCTTTATGAAACTTTAAATCACTGCTTCCCTCTGCGAAGGGCCTTTCTTTTGCTTTTTAGTTGAGTCAGTAAACCTATTCCTCTCTATCTCATCAAGTATTTTGAGTTGTTGTGTTTCATTCATTCATATGATGATTTATTCAATCATGTTTCTTATGTTCCTTGTTATGAACATTGCTCTTATCTTGGTGATTACTGCTTTAAAAGCTATCATTGAAAACCAGTTATTTGTGAACTCCAGCAAATTATCAACTATTCTTCGGCCAAGAGCTAAGTTTGCCATTACCAATTATGATTCACTTTATGTATCCTTATTGTCTTTCCTTTATTTATTTCAAGTTAAGTTATATAATGGTGAATTGTCTGCTATTATGATCTATGTATTGATGAATGTGATGCTTTTTGTCCATATTCTTTTATCGACTCTTCACTCCATAAACCCGAGGCCATGTTTATTGAGCTCAGTTCGCTTGGGGACAAGTGAAGTCTAAGCTTGGGGGGAGTTGATACATCCATTTTGCATCACTATTCTATATCATAATTCACTGTTATTCATTGATATATTTCATATTAAGAGATGATACTTATGTTATTTCATCTATTTTTGCATGGTTGATGACTTTTAGAGGACGGACCACTGTAGTCAGGATTCTGATGGAAAAGGTGCTATGTGGAGGCAAAATTCGCGAAGATCAGAAAATCTGGGAAAATATATGGAAAATCTTATTTTTCCAGAAGGCGATGGAAGCCAGAAGGAGGAGTGGAGATGAGCCACAGGGGGCCCACACCACCCCTGGCGCCGGCCAGCCTAGGCCGCGCCACCAGGTCGTGTGGCCTCCCTAGTCCACCTCTAGCTCTCCCCTCTGGCGTATATTATCCTCCCGAAACCCTAAGACTAGGGGAGCGACCACAGAAAGATTATGCCGCCTCTGTGGGGCAGAAAACACCGAGAGAGAAAGATCTCTCCAACAGACAGAATTCTGCCGAGGGAATTCCTTCCCAGAGAGGGGAGATCGTCGCCATCAACACCACCATCAAGCTGGACTTCATCAGGATCATCATCATCACCACCACCATCATCACCATCACCACCATCATCTCGCTGTAACAATTGGGTTGAATCTTGCATAGTTCTTAGGGGAAACTTTCCCGGTGTTGATTACTCCTTGTAGTTAATGCTATTGAGTGAACCGTTGAATTATTGTTTATGTTCAGATTGTTATACATCATTATTCCATCTCTGATCATGATCCACATGATGTCTTGTGAGTAGTTCATTTTGTTCTTGAGTACATGGGAGAAGTCATGTTGTTAGTAGTAGAGTTGTGTTGAGAAAGATTTAATAGTTTGATATTTAAGTTGTGGTGTACTTCTTCTAGTGGTGTCATGTGAACGTCGACTACATGACACTTCACCTATATGGGCCTAGGGGAAGGCATTGTGTATTTGCCTACTAATCGTAGGGGTTGCCGGAGTGACAGAAACCTGAACCCCCGTTAGGAAACCATTGCACAAGGGACGTAAGGGTCTTAGAGTTTAAAGTTGTGGTTAGGTTTCTACCTTAATTACTTTCTTGTACTTATGGATGTTTGCAAGGGGTATAATCACAAGTATGTATTAGTCCTAGGAAGGTCGGTACATTAGCACAGGTTCATCCACACAACACTTAGCAAACTAAAGAAGATTAATCAACTATATGAAGCGAAAGCACTTGACATAATTCCCATGTGTCCTCGAGAACGTTTGATCATCTTAAGTAATACAACCGGTTGTCCTTTGCTGAATAAAGGATTGGGCCACTTGCTGCAGTTATTCTTATTGTCTTTTATTTACTTGCACTTTATTTACTTGCCTTATCAAAAACCCCTAAAAATATGTTTGCTAAGTGTTTGCGAAGAATTCCTGATCCGTACCACTAGCCAGCACCTTCTGCTCCTCGTTGGGTTCGACACTCTTACTTATCGAAAATACTGCGATACACCCCCTATACTTGTGGGTCATCAGTGTGCATGAGCATGACCAGTAATATAATTGAACACTAGAAATTTGAAGGAACTCCATATAATGGAGTAGATTAATATATATATAGAAGGTTCAGTACCAGAGAAACCACAGATATATTGTCTTACACAACCCAAAAGTAATAATTAACTAAAACAAAATAAAAGTAGGGGCAGCAGCAGGAGGCTGGGACATGGAGACACCTAACAGGGGCAGCAGCAGAAGGCCGAGCGGCCTACTCAAGGGGATACTGGCCAGTCCTGACATATTCCTGGAGGAATTTGCCAAAGGCTGCGTGTCGTGCCAAGGCTTTAGCTGATGCCTTCAGCCTCGTCTGTTGCCAACGTCCACCACATGCTGGATCATGCTGTCGAGGTCCATGTTGATGGCACTGCCACATAATGGGCAAAATAGTCTCCCCCAACGGTAGAAAGAGATTCACCCACACCGTAGCCGCATCAGCACATAGCGGCTCTTGTTGTCCCTATAGTACTTGCTATCGTCCACTTTATCATCATCATCATACATATGATTTTTAAGAACATAACTTAGAACTCATACATATGATTGAATTGTATTACAACTCAAGAATTGACAACATATATGTAAGACAATATTAAATTGATATCAAAGAGAATGTATCTCATGAATAGTGTGATCATAATTCATATATAATGTCATCTCAACAAAATGACAATTAATAGGATCAGAGTATATGTCGAACAAACATTGCGGCCCCATAAGTTTCTTCAGGGATGGCTTAAGCGAACCAAGTAATAATTGCACAACCTATTGTTCTTGTACATTGCCTCGGGTTCGCTAACTCATCCCTGAAAAATCTGACACCAATGTGTTTGCCTCTCTTTTGGGGCAAATTTGAATCATTGGCCATAATAAGAAATTGAAATATAATCCTATGAAACAATATTCAGGGATATACATATTCCGGTACAAAAACAATCTTCAGGTACATGTACATAGAAACAACTTATGATCAAAACCATGCATATACATATGCATCATACGAGTCATTCAAAGATTAGAAACAATTCAAATATCTAGTTCCATATGAGAATAATCAAGGGCCTCATAACTTTTTTTAGAGATGGAGTTGGCGAACCAAAGTACCAATAGCACAACCAATATTGTTTGTGTACATTGCTGCCTCAGATTCACCAACCCATCCCTAAAAAAATGACACCATCATTTGTGTCTCCCCTTACAGTCATTTGGGACAAATTTCAATAATCGGACTCAGTGAGAAAATGAAATGTAATTCTTATACACTATGAATGCATGCATGCAATAACAATTCAAATTAAAGATCATAGTTCTATGAATGTAGAATAAATTTGAGGGCCTCATAAGTTTCTTTAGGGATAGCATTAGTGAACCAAGTAAAAATTATACAACCTATTGTTCTTGTACATTGCCCCGGGTTCGCTAACTCATCCCTGAAAAAATCTGACAACCTATTGTTCTTGTGTAATCATACAAAACAATGTTCATGGATATACATATTTAGGTACAAAAACAATATTCAGATACATGTACGTAGAAACAAGTTATGATCAAAACCATGCATATACCATATACATCATATGAATCATTCAAAAGATCAGAAACAATTCAAAGATCTAGTTCCATATGAGAATAATCAAAGGACTCATATTTTTTCCAGAGATGGAGTTTGGGGAAACCAAATTACCAACATCACAACCTATATTGTTTATGGACATTATTGCCTCGTGTTTTCAGATGTGTGTCTCCCTTGCACTCTTTTGGGGCAAATTTCAATCATCTTGACCTCAATGAGAAACAGTTGAAAGATCAGAGTTCAAAGATCATAGTTCATATGTGTAGAATAAATCTAGGGCCTCATATATAATTTTTTAAGAGATGGTGTTAGCGAACCAAAGTACCAGTTGCACAACTTATATTGTTGTACATTGCCTCAGGTTCACTAACTATCCCTAAAAAAATCTGACACCATCATATATATGTGTCTCCCCTAGCACTCTTTGGGGGAAAATTTGAATCATTGGCCTCAGTAAGGAATTTAAATGTTGTGAATCGAAATCAACACTCAACTAGCAAACCCTAAAACCCTGAAGTTAAATGTTATAGACCGATTAAATTTACAGCACAAGAAGAACCGTATGAACAACAACGAGTTAACCAAATGTAAATTTACTAGATGATAGATGAGCAGATTGGGGTTTTGTGACTAGACAGATTGGGGTTTTGTGACTAGATAGCAGATGCATCAATCAACCGTTCAAACCATATATATACTAATACCCTACTTCAAGAGAAAAAGAATCTATAGACGCGATTGAGCAAATCCTACATATGAATAGTGAAATATGCGGCTGCAACTAGAGAAGCTAGCAAAGTAGTACCTCTGACTCCTCATCGGAGACCTCCTCAATCATTCTCTGCGATTGTGTCGACGATTTCTTGGTGGAGGATGGGGTCATTGATGTAAAGAACCGGGTTGCCTCCGCCTGCCGCATGCCCCTCATCTAGATCTGCCACTGGCACCACGACATTGTCGGCCACCTGCTGCTCGACGGTGATGGCGACTGGCTGGACGGATGAGATCGAAGCCCCGACGACGCGGCGACAAGCCATGTGCTTGCCCGGAGAAGCCGCCTCCGCCTGCTCGGCGACGACCGAGCCATCTACTACTGTGCCTCCAACTGGCTTCACCTCTGGCTCGTCTCCACGCGTATGCTTCATTGCGTAGCTAGGGAGGGCGATGGTGCAAGCGAAGGAGCTTCAGCACGCGTGGAAGGTGCAGATTGGGGTTTTGTGACTTGACAGATTGGGGGAAATGACATGAGCTCATGGAAGAAGAAAGTTGAGCGGGTTTATATACACGGGACCCTTAGTAGTCCTCGAGTGGACACGTAGGTGTGGTCTCATGTGGGTGGGGGGCTAACACGATCTGCACTTTCTAATAGCATTAATAACACGCACAGGCTTACCCTAAAAACACGCGCATGCTACATCGGGAAGGTGAATGACGCTAGTTTTTGAGACGGGTGGCATAATGGCCCACCTTAGTGGACACCTAGAGGCGTTTAATATTTCTGACTGGCTGCGGTTGACTGATTTAGAGAGACGGCCAGTAATTTTCGTCGTCTCAGCTTTAGTCTAGAGGTGGTTTGTTTTAACGACCAACTGAGGGGAAATCGTACTAGAGACAGTGTATATTAAAAACCGTCTGAGATCAAAGTTAGAGGCGGTCAAAAAATTACGACTGTCCGAGGTTAATGAACACAGCCGATAGTTTGTATTATTGGGATAAACCGGCTCTAGACACAGTCTCTAAGTAATGAGTTTGTACTAGTGTTACAAGCTTGTATTTTGATTGTTGTGACAACTTTCTTGCATTCGGAGCCTCCAATTTAGTTGTGGATGTAGGCCTTGAACTTGTTGTAAAGGTGTCGATTTTCACCTTGAAGGTTACCGATATAGTGGAAGTAGGGCCGGGCACAAAAAACCGAAGACTGAAACCGAAAACACCGAGACCGAAAACCAAACTAACCGTATATTGGGAGACCGAAATAATTTCGGTCTTCAAAACTAGATGACCGAAATAAATTCGGTTACTTCGGTCCTTCGCCTCACATGACCGAACTGACCGTATGGACCGAAATATTCTGAAGCCCATCTTTCCTCCATTATTTTGCATGCTCATTAGTGCCACTCTAGTTCGTATAGGCCATAGACCACGATCTTGTCTTCATTTGTTCTATGACACCGAGAATGCATCCACACACCATCCTGGCCGCCATAGAGTCGCAGACTACGTATGCCCTACGCATGAGGCAAGCCTACTGGACTGCTTCGTCCAGTTACTCATGAGACTGCTGGCATATCTTGTCTTGATTCTTATTTCATCTTGTATCATGTGCTAATTTTCTTGGGAATAATTTCTTGATTTACTGTGAATTTTTGTAAATTCGGTCTATTTGGTCATGACCGAAGACCGGACCAAAAAGACCGAAGACCGAATACAGAAAGACCGAAAAGACCGAATGTAATTCGGGTAGCATTTCTAGATGACCGAAATTTTGAATGACCGAAAAGACCGGACCGAACAAACCGAACAGACCGAACGCCCAGGCCTAAGTGGAAGAGTGAATAGATCCGTTTGGGCTAAGGTTCACCGGAGAACAAGGGAGGCCTTTTCCAGTGTTGGTGGTTTGAAACCACCCCCTCACCAAATGTAGACGTACTTCCCCTCAAAAGGAAGGAACTGCTAGAAATCATCATTGTGTCTCTGCGTGCTCCATTTTGGTTACCTCTATACTTTACCGCACTTTACTTATATATTTCTCTTGCTTAGATAGTTGTACTAGTGTGACATATAGGTAAATTCACCTTAGTTGCATATCTAGAGAATTTACCTTTTGTGTCAAACCCTAACTTGAAAAGGAGTAAAATTTGAGTAGCACCTAGTCACCCTCCTCTAGGTGCCCATACGATCCTTTCACCCTTTTTGAGGAAATATTCTGATCTTTCTTTCTCATTGGTGATCCCTTCCTTCAATAGCAATCTCTGAACATCGTCAGACCCTTCAGCATGTTACCCTACGGTTCGGGAACGTCACAAACATGATCGAAATATCTCTTCAATCAATGATCAATAGCGGGACCAGGATGTCCATAATGACCCCCATGCATTCTAGGAAACTCTGTCGTGTTTGAACCATAAACTCAGTGTACTATCCCTTTGTCTCTTTGATACATGACTTGTCCAAGATTTGATCTTTAGTATCAACATACTAATCTCGTTACCAACAAGTCAACTTAACTCATTGTCGTGATATTGTATCCCCGTGACCTAGTCATATGCTGCAGCTTATTGAATACAATCTCACTGAGTGGGCCCAATGTATCTTCCTGCCACGCATGGGGACAAATCCCGATCTTGATAGTCATGTCGTAGTTGTTCCTATAGTCACCCAATTATGTACATGACAATTGGTATGATCAAAGCATCCTCCGGAAACAGTGATTAATATGATCTCACGGTCTAACGAGAAGGTCACTTCATCTCTAACTATCACAACGATGAACCATGTGACTATATCACGTTGTAATATTATGTGGGTAATGTCCATCACATCATTCCTTAATGATATTCCTTCATTGTCAACTGGCATGAAAGCTACATGACCAGGTGATGACCCACACGTATAGGGGGTGTATCGCAGTATTTTCAAGGGAAGTGAAACCCAATTTATTGATTCGACACAAGGGGAGCCAAAGAATATTTATAAGCCTTAACAATTGAGTTGTCAATTCAGCTGCACCTGGAACAATTCTTGCTCACAGTAGTTTATCAGTAGCAACAGTTTTGTAGTAGCAATAGCAAAGTAATAGCAGTAGTAAAAGTAAAGACAGTAGTAACAATTGCAGTAAACAGTAGGATTAAAGCTCGGTAGGCATAGGGATGGATGGACGGACGTTGCATGGACAAGAAAATTCATATGGCAATCAAGATATAGGGCATTTGCAGATAAATAAGGTAAAGCATCCAAGTACTAAATAATCATAGGCATGTGTTCCATATATAGTCATACGTGCTCGCAATGAGAACTTGCACAACATCTTTTGTCCTGCCATCCCGTTTGCAGCGGGGCCTCAAGGGAACTACTGGAAATTAAGGTGATCCTTTTAATAGAGCACCGGAGCAAAGCATTAACACTCCGTGAACACATGTGATCCTACCATCAAAGCCATTCCCTCCAGTTATCCCGATTATTGTCACTTCGGGGACTTTGGATCCGGACAACAATATGTGTATACAACTTGTAGGTAAGATCATAAACAATATTATCATCATGAATCAATAACATGTTCAGATCTGAAATCATGGCACTCGGGCCCTAGTGACAAGCATTAAGCATAACAAGTTGCAACAAAGTCAAAAAGCACTAATAATAGATACTACGCACCATATCCTAACAATCTGACGCCATTACATGAACGATCTTATCCAATCCCTACCATCCCCATAGCCTACAACGGGGGATTACTTACTCATGGATGGGGGAATCATGGATGGTTGATGGAGAAGCAATGGTGATGATGACGGTGATGATCTCCTCCAATTCCCCATCCCGGCAGGGTGCCAGAACGGAGTTTCTGGTTCTGATTCGCGGAATCTGGTGCTGGCGGCGCAGTAGAACTCTATCTAGAAAAATGTTGAACCCCCCTTGGGTTTTAGGTCAAGAGGCATCTTATAGGAGAAGAGGGAGGCCGAGGGGGTGTTCGAGGCGGCCACACCACCCTAGGCGTGGTTTGGGCTGGCCTGCGCGGCCAGGTGGTGTGGGCCCCTCGTGGCCCTCCTCCGTCTTGTCTTCTAGATCCGTGAGTCTTCTGGTGAAATAGGATTTTTGGCATATTTTCCAGGATTTTTCCTGATAGTTGGTTTTCTGCACAAAAACTAGACACCAAGGTAATTCTGCTGAAAACTGCGTCAGCCTATGTTAGTTGTATCCAAATGACACAAGTTTAGAGGAGAAACAATAGCAAAAGTGTTCAGGAAAGTAGATACGTTTTGGACGTATCAACTCCCCCTAAGCTTAGCTTATTGCTTGTCCTCAAGCAATTCAGTTGAAAACTGAGTGCGATAAAAGAGCTTTCACGAACACATTTGCTTCATAAGATGTATATATTCTCAGCATATGATCAAATACTTAGTCGATTCATAATAAAGAGTATGCAAATAAGTTTACTTAATAATCATTGCAAGCTATGAAGAGATTCCAACTCAAAAATAATAAGTAGCATGAAACATAAACATAAGCAACATTGCAATGCTCATAAAAAGGTATGATAGAGTGGTATCTCGCTTGCCTTTGATTGTAGAGCAAACATAAATGCCAAGGCACCTCTGAAGTTCAAGTGAAGACTAGAAGTAAATATATCAAAGATACAAGCATCAAAGTCATGATACAATTAACCAAGTTTTGAGACAAGCACATTACACTAAGAGTTACAAATATTCTCTCAAGAAAGTGCTCATAGAATAAGTGGTGACTCAACAAGGAAGTGAAAAGGTTTTGAAAAGTTTGAAAGGCTTCCAAATGCTGAAGGTATGGTACTCATTAGCTTTGAGCTCTCATTGCCCCTATCATAAGCAACTTTAAATGGTTAAGGTGAAAGTGAGGTCCAATACAAGTTATATGCTTGACAGACCATAAACTGGAAATCTCATGTCCCTTGAGTACGAGGGCCGCTCCTCATGCTACTCAAATTTAGTTGTCGGTAAGTTCTTGTCATAGTAAATACATGCGTATCATAGAGAACCGCCAACAGGGTACCCCTTGCCTGATGATACAGAAGAATCCCCATATCAAAATGACAAGGCAAGCAGACAATGAGAATCTCAGCAATCTTCTTATTTACCATGGGAAAATGGTGCTTTTTCTCTGTTTCCTCTTTTCTCGTGTCTTTTTTTCTTTTTATCAATCTCAATCTCTCTTCTTTTTATATATGAAGAATGCTTCATAGATTGCTCATTATGGTTACGCTGCAGGTTCCCACCATGATTAGGCATGGATTAGACCAGCGGCCTAGGCATTTCTCTAACACACATACATAACTCCATGGACTTACAAGCTCCCCTTTTATTTCACACCAATGACATCCGTAAACAAAAGATCATGATATCAATTGGGTATATATTTACAGGTGTTGAAAGTGTTCCCTGTGACAGCACGGTTCTGCTAATCCCTAGCCTATAATTTGCAAGCATATAATTTTCATGGATAGTCACAATAGTTCAGGTTTATTAAGTGCAAGAAATAAAGTGTGCCATCAAGTTCGTGAGAGCTTTACTAACTAACTTTCTCATAACAAGCAAACATTTTATTCGGAAGTAAACAAGGCATACTTAATATGCATGGAATAGAAAACGATGCTAATACGTAGGTGTGGTGGACACTTTCGGCAATATTGGTTTTGGGGAGTTGGAAACATGAGTAGAGCTCATACTCAGTGAAAGTGGAGGCTAGCAATAGAAAGGGAGCGACAAACGAGAGAGCAATAACTGTCATAATCATGCTTGCAACAAAACAATACTAATTATGGCATGAAAGTGATTCAAGAACCCTGAGGCAAAATAATTCATCGAGGCTTAACTGATTATTGTTTCAGTCTTATGTATGCGTGAGTATGTGCCAAGTCGATTCAAATGAAACAATCAGAGGAGGATACCATAATGTCATACCAAGTTATGAATAGAACAATGCAAGCAAACATTCATATGACAAGCTACAAACCATTAGCAAGCTGGAGCTAATCATAAGAAAGCAAGAACTACTAAGCATCCATAAATAACATACACCTTACATGAACAGACTAAGCATGCCCACAATGATGAGTATATGTACAAAAATGAAAACAAATAGAGTTCATTACCAGCCTCTTACCACACCTCAAGTTGCCATTAATCTTCATTATTGCCCTTCACTTGTGTGGCTTGAATAATTACATGAAACCAAACTCCACTGAGGACTGCTGAACCCTGCAACGAACTTCACAAAATGAAAGAAGAACAAAAAATATTTTTGGTGTTTTTAATTTTAAAAGTCAAGAACGAAAAGGAAGATCAAACAAAGAGAAATCTTTTTGGCTTTTTGAATAATGAAGACAAAGCTAAAAGAAAAAGGCAAACCAAGGCAAAAAGATAAAGAAGCAAGCAAAGAGAAATAACAAAAATATTTTTGGTATTTTTGTGTTTTGGAAAGTGTAAATAAAGCAAGAGCGAAGACTAAAAAGAAAATGAAACATGGATATACAAAGTACCACTGAACATGGTATGTAGATGAGTGTGATGTCGGTGTACCTCCCCCAAGCTTATGCTTTTGGCCTAAGTGGGTATCAATCCCAAGTTGGTCAGGAAGGAGCGCCTCCATAATAGGGCGAGGAAGTGCCTTCATCCTGATATGAACTCGAGGACGCCCTAGCGTAGTGCGCAAAGTAGTCGTAAGAGGGCACATCCCCCTAGTCCTGCCTTGGAAACCAAGAAAGCGGAGCTACTTGTCCACCTCCTCCTTGGAACGCGACCATGGCATCCTGCAAATACTGAAAAAAGTGGATTGTGGCAAATTAATTTCCCTCTCGTCCCCGTTAGTAAACAACATCCTGTAAACTAAATTCTCGGTACTAGAGTCAGTAGTAACAAAATGATGTGTTTTCATAGCAGCAAGATCAAACATTTGTGGTGTCAACACAGTGTCATTAGGATCAATAGAAAGTTCTAAGGCAGCAACCATGTGTGAGGCAATAATACCCCCATAAATGGGTCCTCTAGCAGCTAAGCGACGGGCAATGAGAGAACCCAAATTATACGTGCTATCATTATTAAGTGCAGCATCAAGAAAGGCTAAATGATAGTTAGAAATATTACTAGTGGTCTCCCTACCAAGAATGCTAGTGGCAAGATAATAAGCAAAATATCTAATAGCTGGGAGTTGAATGTTCCTTATCTTCCCATGCTGAGCTGTGCGGTCATCATCATTTTTCACACTTCGGTAGAGTTCCAGCAAATCAGCGGGTCGACCTTGGATCTTCTTCATTGTTCCAGTCATGCCTATGCCTATAATGCTGCAAAATCTTTCCAATGGCATGGTAATAGGCATATTATAAATTTTGAACGAAATAGTTGACCGATAAGGGGTGTTGGCGAAAATGAAACTTTCAAAGAAATTTTTGGTGAGCACGGCATATTTCTCACTCTCATCTTCCATGTAAGTGGTTAGACCAACCCTCTGAACCAGTAGTAAGAAATCATCAAGGATCCCTGCAGCTTGCAAAAAAGTAAAACAAGGGAAGGTAGATGGGTGAGCATCTCCCTCATCTCCTTCATTGCCATAGCATGGTGCAATAAGATCTTCATTATATGATGGACTAAATTGAGAAGCTGATCTCGAAGGCCTTACCCTCCTAGGTGTGTCCCTCTCAAATACTTCTCCAAAAGTGTGGTTGTTCATCTCTTCTATTCTGAAATTTAAGCATATATCATACAAGTGATTGCAAAGTGAATATATAATGAAAGGAACTACTCATAGGGACTTGTAAGAGGCCTAAACATGCATCAAAAAAAATTCTCTATAGCATTCAACAAGCTCACAAGATCACATAACCTGTAACCTACAGTAGCAAAATACTCAAGATATAATTCACTAAACACAAATCTACTTGGACAAGCGGAGGAGTCACATACCGGAGAACAAATGCTCCAATTTCAGCAGCAAAGATGGGCTGAGCAAGGAGATCAAAAAATCACGAGCAAGAACAGCAAGAATGCGAGTTTGAGCAATGAACTGGTGTTTTCTCAGGAGAGAGAAAGAAGTAGCAAGTGAGAGAGTAAGTGAAGGGCCAGGGTGGCCCACACCATGGCTAGGCGCACCCCTGGGATGGCCGCGCCACCAGGTGGTGTGCCTTCCTGGTGGGCCCCCCCTAGGTCACTCCAGGTACTTCTCTGCCCCTCTTTTGACGTAAAAATTTAATATGAATTTTCTAGAATTTTTCGAGGCACTTTATTTTTTAGCAATTTTTAGGTATTGATGAATAATCTTCTGGCAGAAAGATGTTTTTTGGAATGATGCAATAACAAAACAAAACTAAAACTTCAGAAGTTCTAAGACCTCTAATATGCAAGCAACTATCAATAGAAAAGTAAACTAAGTGAAAGCAAAAAACTAAAATGGATAAAATGAAAGTAAGCGAAGATAATCATGGTGAAAACATTCTTTTGCTCATTAAAATCCCTTTGTTAACAAGGTTGATCAAGTCTTGTTACCAAAACAATTTTATATGAAACAAGACTTTGTATTCCACTAAATGATTATGTTACCTCAACTTTGATAGCAATAGTCCCAATCATAATAGTCTCATATTTTTCTCGTGGTATGGGACAATATATTTCTCCAACTTGGATGCCCTCAATATTTTCAATTGAATTTAAGCCATAATTACTATCAATCTTCTTGGGGAAATAGACAGTATGCTCTTTGTCATTAACATTAAAAGTTACCTTTCCTTGATTGCAATTAATAACTCCTGCAGTATTAAGAAAAGGTCTCCCAAGAATAATAGACATATTGTCATCTTCAGGCATTTCAAGCACAACAAATTCAGTTAATATCAAAAAATTATGAGCCACTTGAACAGGAACATCCTCACAACAGGAATGGTAGTAGATTTATCAGCCATTTGCAAAGATATATCAATTGATATTAATTTTTCCAATTTAAGTCTCTTATAGAGAAGAAAAAGGCATAACACTAACTCCTGCTCCCAAATCACATAAGGCAGTTCTAACATAATTATTTTTAATAGAGCATGGAATAGTTGGAATCCCTGGGTCTCCAAGTTTCATTGGAACCTGACCATTAAAGGAATAATTAGCAAGCAAAGTAGAAATTTCCTCATTAGGGATCTTCCTTTTATTTGAGACAATACCCTTCATATACTTTGAATAAGGAGGTAATTTAATAGCATCAGTCAAAGGAATTTGCAAAAATAAAGGTTTCACCCACTCACAAAATTTATTATAGTGTTCATCTTCCTTTGACTTGTGTTTCTTATCAGGAAAAGGCATATGTTTCTGAACCCGGGGCTCTCTCTCACTACCATGTTTATTAGCAACAAAATCTTCCTTAGTGTATTTAGTATTCTTAGTGTGTCTTTAAGGTTCTTGTTCAACTTTTCTTTATCAGGAGCATCATTTTCCTCATTACCACTTTCAATTTCAGCATCAGAGATAGATATACTATTAGGATCTTTAGCAGGTTCAGAAGACTCTACAATAGTTTTATGTTTCTTTTTCCTTTTCTTAGGAGAAGTACCACTATTTTCAATTTGTTGAGAATCCTGCTCAATTCTTTTAGGATGCCCCTCGGGATATAGAGGATCCTAAGTAGCAGCACCACTTCTAGTTCTAATTTCATAAGCATGTTTTTCTTTAGCAGCATTCACTAACAAATCTTTTTGTACTTTGATAAGCTGATAAATTTGACTTTGAACCATTTGGAAATGTTTAACAAGCATTTTAATATCATTAGAGGTTCTTTCCACAATATCCTTCAACTCAATAATAGCTCTAGAGTTTTCCATTAAATGATTTTGCACCCTTTTATTAAAATTATCTTGCTTAGCAATAAAAACATCAAATTCTTCCAAGCATTGATCAGGAGGTTTAGAATAAGTAATATCACCTTCACCAAAATGTTGGAGAGAGTGTACCTCAATAGTGGATGAGTGGGAGATTGGCTTACATAATGCTTCTATAGGAGGTAAATTCTTCACATCTTCAGCTTTAATACCCTTCTCCTTAAGACATTTCTTAGCTTCCTTCATCACTTCATCATTTAGTTCAATCACTCATCTCTTCTTTGTTGTTGGTGTTGGCTCAGGCACAGTTAACTCAGGTGTAGTTGTCTCAGGCGTAGTTGGCTCAGGTGGAGACCAGTCATCATAATTCTTGCTTATTTTAGCCATTAATTCCTCAGCTTCTTTGGGAGTTCTCTTCCTGAAATCACAATCAGCACAACTATCCAGGTATGTCCTAGATTCTTCAGTTAGTCCATTATAATATATATCAAGGAGCTCATTTTTGGTAATGGACATCCAGCCTGTGCATGAATCAAAGCACAAAACCTTGCCCATGATTCAAGCAATATCTCTTTTTCTCCCTGTTTAAAGTCAAAAAGTTCCTGCAAAATGGCATCTCTAGCACTAGGAGGGAAATATTTCTGAAGGAAAGTACTAATCAAGCAATCAGGGCTATCAATAGATCCAGGAGGTAAATTATTAAACCAAGCCTTAGCTTCTCCTTTTAGTGAAAAAGAGAAAATTTTATCAATAAAGTAGGTGCGCATCTTAATATCATCCGAAAATAGTCCACTCATGGTAGAAACTTCAGTCACATGTGCTATAACACTTTCATTTTTAGCACCATAAAAAGGTTCTTTCTCAACAATAGTTATGTAAGATAAAGAAATCATAATCCTTATCTTTAATGTTTATGGGAGATGTAGCAAACTTATCATTAGGAGATAATTTGGGTTTTATAGTACGCCTCTCAAGGAGACTCTTAATAGCACTTTTACCATGAGTATTTTGACATTCTTTAATAAATTCATCATTCATTTCTATATATCCGTCTTCAATATCACACCTCTCTATAGACTCAGGTGAACTGATAGGTGTAGTAGTATCTTCATTAGGAGTTTCAGTATTTCCAGTAATAGATCTAGCAATCGTAGCATCTAGGAAAGGACCTAATGAACCACTCTTATCAAGCACAGTAGAAGCATCATAAGTATCAGAAGTCTCAGATTCAGCAGAAGTAGCAGTATGCGTAGCATGTGTATGTGGTGGTGTAAGGAGCTTACTCATCATAGATGGTGAATCAAGAGCAACAAAGGTGTTCAGAACCGTACCTCTCCTTCTAGTGGATGGTAATATAGGAACCTTTCCATCATGAGACTTACCCATGATGAATGGATGGCAATGAACAATAGTGATTCCAAGTGAACTTGATAAATAGAGCTATGCTCCCCGGCAATGGCGCCAGAAAATAGTCTTGAGGACCCACAAGTATAGGGGGTGTATTGCAGTATTTTCAAGGGAAGTGAAACCCAATTTATTGATTCGACACAAGGGGAGCCAAAGAATATTTATATGTCTTAACAACTGAGTTGTCAATTCAGCTGCACCTGGAAACAATCTTGCTCAGAGCAGTTTATCAGTAGCAACAGTTTTGTAGTAGCAATAGCAAAGTAATAGCAGTAGTAAAAGTAAATACAGTAGTAACAATTGCAGTAAACCGTAGGATTAAAGCGCGGTGGGCATAGGGATGGATGGACGGGCATTGTATGGACAAGACAATTCATATGGCAATCAAGATATAGGGCATTTGCAGATAAATAAGGTAAAGCATCCAAGTACTAAATAATCATAGGCATGTGTTCCATATATAGTCATACGTGCTCGTAATGAGAACTTGCACAACATCTTTTCTCCTGCTAGCCCGTTTGCAGCGGGGCCTCAAGGGAACTACTGGCAATTAAGGTGATCCTTTTAATAGAGCACCAGAGCAAAGAATGAACACTCTATGAACACATGTGATCCTCACATCAAAGCCATTCTCTCCGGTTATCCCGATTATTGTCACTTCGGGGACTGTGGATCCGGACAACAATATGTGTATACAACTTGCAGGTAAGATCATAAACAATACTATCATCATGAATCAATAACATGTTCAGATCTGAAATCATGGCACTCGGGCCCTAGTGACAAGAATTAAGCATAACAAGTTGCAACAAAGTCAAAAGCACTAATAATAGATACTAGGCACCATGCCCTAACAATCTGATGCCATTACATGAACGATCTCATCTAATCCCTACCATCCCCATAGCCTATAGCGGGGGATTACTCACTCATGGATGGTGGAATCATGGATGGTTGATGGAGAAGCGATGGTGATGATGACGGTGATGATCTCCTCCAATTCCCCATCCCAGCAGAGTGCCAGAATGGAGTTTCTGGTTCCGATTTGTGGAATCTGGTGGTGGTGGTGCAGCGGAACTCTATCTGGAAAAACGTCGAACCCCCCTTGGGTTTTAGGTCAAGAGGCATCTTATAGGCGAAGAGGGAGGCCGAGGTGGCCACACCACCCCCAGGTGTGGCCTGGGCTGGCCCGCGCGGCCAGGTGGTGTGGGCCCCTCGTGGCCCTCCTCCATATCGTCTTCTGGCTCTGTGAGTCTTCTAGTGAAATAGGATTTTTGAAATATTTTCCGGGATTTTTCCTAATAGTTGGTTTTTTGCACAAAAACTAGACATCAAGGTAATTCTGCTAAAAACATCATCAGTCTGTGTTGGTTGTATCCAAATCACACAAGTTTAGAGGAGAAACAATAGCAAAAGTGTTCGGGAAAGTAGATACGTTTTGGACGTATCACCAGGAAACCTTGGTCATCGGCCGCCCAACGAACTAGTTGAATAGAGGCTAGCAGGGACCTAGTTTTGTTTACATCCCACACTTGTATCAATGTGTTTCCTATTGATACAGTTATAGCATAGTATGAAACTGTTATAAACTTGTTCGAGATATGATAATAAATCTATTTATTATTTTGTAGGGTTTCCGTAGCAGATAACAAAAAGATTAACTACACGAAACACCCTGAATGCCCAAGGATCTATCTAGAAATAATGAAGTAACGGAGAAAGACAACGGTAACGTACCCTTGAAGACCGAGAGAGCGTTACTCTCATGCAGGAGCATGGATGATGTAGTCATACCCATCCGACCTCAAGGTCGCGAAGCTCCTCGTACATCACCACTTGTACATGTCCTTGTACGATGGCCCGGTCGCTACAAGTGCAGCTCCCCCGAGTTATCACATGCATATGGTGCAATGTGATGACTCCCGAACTCCTTGATCCCTGCAAGGGTTGCAGAAGTAGAACTCCTGGCGGAATCACTACTGCACAACGGCGTGCCGCAAGTGCGTCCACTTTTTACGGACAGTCCTTTCCCTAGGACCATGCCATGACAAAGTCAACTAGAGAGATAGGAGGTATTCTGGCCTCAGAAAATATCTTATTCGGTCGTGTATTTAGTCCTCCTATGGGAACCTCTTTATATAGGGGAAGGGAGGTGTGCCCTCCCCTTTAGGTGCCCCATGTGGGACTAAACAATAAAGGAAAAAGGGGAAAACAACATCTATAGCCGGTTGGGCCAAACCTGCCTAGCCCAGCAGCAGCCACAGCAGCCAGGTGTTAGCCAGGTGGGCCGGCGAGCCGCACCGCAGCGCACCTCGCACAGCAAGCAGTCGCAACAAGAGGCGGCCGGGTAGGCTGGTGCTGCCATGTGGCCCAGCTAGCCCCGCTGACCGGAGTGGCCTGCAAAGCGGCCCGGGGTGGGCTGGCACCCGCGCGCTTGGCCTGCCAGGCACAACCGCTGCAGCGGTAGCTAGGTGGGTCAGCCACTTGTGTGTGGCCTGCCAGCACGGTGCAGCGCCCAACGCCTCGTCGCCCTATGCGGCGCGCATTGTCCGTCGCCCTCCTTTGGGACGGTTCACAACGGCCCACAGTGACAGGGGTGTTGTCTTTTGCTATTTTCTGCCCTATTTTGGGTGTTTTTCCTATTGGGCTAAGTTCCTCTGGGGAATTGGCCCTATAGTGGAAGATGCCCACAAATATTAAATTAAATATTTATTTAGTATAAGGTAATTCAATCAAAGTGTAACACTTTCACTTTCATGTCCAGCCATGCTTTCGTTGTGTTCAAACTTAACTCGGATTCAGTGATTTAAAAATCACTCTCGAATCTGTGTTCTTTACTACTAAGAACATGGGTCACATTATGTCAAGTATAAACAACATGGATTTTACCTTGGAAAAACTATGTCCAAGGCATAGTTGATGCAGTGCATCCCTTTTCCCTGTTTTAACCATTGTCGTAAACACCAAGTCATTACTCAATACTTCTTCTAATCGTTCAAGTAAGAACCAATTCTTTCTTGAATCCATTCTGAATTCTTTTTAGAAACTCAACTAGATCCTTCTGAACACTTTCAGAATTCTCTAAGCATTTTTACATTTTAATGTTTATTAAACATCCTGTTCCAATCAAATAGATCCACTATATTTAATTCAAGTTGAATTCCATCCATGTACTGATCTAATCATTCCTAATACCAAACACATTGTTCACTAATATGTCGATTACATATTCTACAACATTGTCATGCTCCCACTCAAATATTTCATCAATATTTGCTATTCTCATATGTAACTCATCTCCCACTCAAATATGTCGTCCACATATTCTATTTGGGAAAACCCCTTAGCTCCCACTCAAGTTGCAGACTTCTCTCAATAATCCTGGCAAATCCAAAATTCTTTGATCTTACATAAAATCGAGAATTTTCTGCTACAAGAGTTTAGCAATTCCAGATTGATCAAAACCTGCATGTTGTACTAGTTACAACCTTTCTCTTCATACTCTTGAAGACTTTGCAGTTTTGAACAGTCCTTTGCTAATTTCATGACTCTAGGTCATTTCTTGTACTTGGGTCCATCAATCTTTCTTTGTAGTTCATAGGTATGTCTTATTCCAATAATAGGACAAGTGAATCAAGAATGGAATTCTGCAACTAGTAGAACAAGTTTTTGAATCCTACTTTTATAAGTATTAGCTGAAACACTTATGATCACATCATTATAGTTTCCCTCTATTTGTAAAGTTTGTTTTTTGGAACATATTTCGTTTTACATTCTTGATAGTTCGGAGGTAAGGTCAAAACCTTTTGCTTACACTTTTGCCTTTCCACTAACACTTCTATGAGAACCTTTTCTCAAAAGAAGTACCTCGATGAGACAATACAAACTTTGTCTTCTTCGGGCATTAGTTTTGAATTTGTGTTCATAGTCTTACTAAGAACGTACCACAAAGACTTACTATTCGCAACTATCTCGAGCTATCGAAATCTCTAGAAACTCGAGCTTGCCATATCTTATATGGCGTTATTTCCGCGAATCTTTAGATGTTCCTAACACTTTTGAGTGTTTACTAATTCTATCTCTATCTCTAATTCCTAACATTAAACCATTCAAAGATCAATTGGACCATATGTATCTTATACACTATTATTATGATGTTTTAGACATATCAACACTATTTGATTAGTCTAATCACCATAATTTGAGATGCTGTTTTCACAAGTCCCTTATGTGCCAATTTTCTATTAACATGAATTTGAAATCTCTTGGATCAAATTGCAAAGACTTTGAAATTCTTGTTAATCTTATATCCATTTTATTTTGAAATCATTTGAACAATTCAAATAGTCTCAAATTTATGTTTCATTAAGCAAATATACATATTTACTTAAACTCACCATGAAGTTTATACAATAACGATTTCCACTATCTGTTTAAAATATGATACATCATATGTATAAAATTCAACACTTCTTCGCATATCACCGTTTTACCAGAATGCAGAATTTTAGTCATTCTGCCCAATGAGGCAGGGTTTGCAAAGTCTCTAGATCATATATCTAAGACCCCGATCTTCATTAACATGAAAAACATGTAGTAACCACAGTGACTTGAACAATAGTGTTATTCATTATTTAGACTTGAGTATCTTTTGGCAACTTTCATAAACGTCATTTTATCATACTAATAAAGACTAGAATAACTTGTTTATAATCCCAATGTGAATCATAAAGAGATCATTCATAAAAATAGAACAACCAAATTGTTTCTTATTAATATAATAACTATCGCGCAATAAGCAAGACACACTAATAAGTTTCACAATCTTGATTACAAAGCTTTTATTCAAATCTACTAATCCTAATGATAAACTTCAAGGGAAGGAGTTTTGTCGGCCATCAACTAGCTTGCTTGCCATCATCACGCCATCAATGCCTCATTCCATTCTGTAACTCTCATGCAGAGGGTCCTATTTTCACTAAAACAAGATCAAGTATCCAATACTTAAAACCTGCATAAGTGTTTCATGGAAACATTTATTACTTGTATATCACATATACACTTTCTGTAGACGAAGATCCCAACTTTGGATTCGACCTCAACAAAGGTATCACGGCGGTAACGAAGAGTCGTATCTTCTCGACCATCGGATTCATCAGGGAAATCTTCCAGGGGTTCACAAAGGATATAGAGGAGATAGTTTCCTATGAGGATCCTAGTTAGGCGTTGGTATCAGTCGATGAAATTCGGCCCATCTTACTTTAAGTTTAGTCTCGTTCATTAATGGACTAAAAATGTCTTGAACTAAGGGAACAACCATAATCTATAAGTTATTTGCAAAATGGACTTAGACTAGGTTCATAATATGGAGTTCAAACAAACTCCCACTCAAACTATCATCCCTAAAGACATTTTTAGTGATTACACGATCCCTTTTCTCCACATCATTCCCAATCATCACGGCCTTTGATGTGGGTGCTAGGGTGGACTTTATCGGTCGATCACATCATCCATGTGACTCATGCTTGATCTTTTGATCACTGTGTTCTGAGGCCATATCTACATATGCTAGGCTCGGCAACTCAACATTAGTGTATTCGTTGTGCAACATGTCTTACATCCACCGTATGCAAACGCAGATATGTCTGACACCCGATCGTCACGGCCTGCCTCATAATGGAGAACTTTCTTGGTGGTGCACACTAAGGGAGAACACTTTTTTGTTGGTATTTAATTGGGGATCATCCTATTTAAATGCTACCATTGTGTATCTAATACCAGCACTCAAACAAGATGCAAACAAAGATTAAATCATATATAATCATATGTGACGTGACATGGTTCTCTTCCTACTCCATGATCTCCATCAGGTGCTCCAGCTTGGCGCCAAGTCCATAACACCATCAGTCTTGTTGTTCATCATCGCAATGATTACTACTACACGACTTAGCAATAGGAAAAGTAACTCCTTACCTTTTCATGACTTGCAACCATATCACATCACAAAGCCTTCCCTGCAAGATAAAGTTAGATGCCTCTACTCTATCTGTTGTAGATTTTACATGGTTGTTAAGGCTTTCACGATAGAACCGGACAAACTTCCAAACACAACATGGATACAATACTTGTCGCTACTACAACCTTTTCGGGGCCTTCCGTTGTAAATGCTATATCAACTACTGTGAGAGAGACAGACACCCGCTAGCCACTTATACAGTACAAGCCGTATGTCGAGTGTGGAACTAGTCTTGCGTAGGATTACGCGTAAGGTTGGTCTAGGTCGATTCATCTCATAGTACCACGATATAAACAAATACATGTGGGAAGGTAACAACTAGGGTATCGATGCCCACACTTTGCATGTGCCTATCTGTACTATCATACTAACCATAGATCTAGGCTATGATACCACCGTAGGGTTTCCGTAGCAGATAACAAAAAACATTAAGTACGTGGAACACCCTGAATGTCCAAGGATCTATTTAGAAGTAATGTAGTAACCGAGAAAGACAGCGGTAACATACCCTTGAAGACCGAGAGAGCGTTACACTCATGCACGAGCATGTATGATGTAGTCGTACCCATCCGACCTTAATGTCGCGAAGCTCCTCACACGTCACCCCTTGTCTAGGTCCTTGTACAATGGCCCGATCTCTACAAGTGCAGCTCTCCCCGAGTTATCACATGCATACGGTGCAATGTGATGACTCCCGAACTCCTTGATCCCTGTTGGGGTTCCGGAAGTAGACCTCCTGGCAGAATCACCGCAGCACAACAACATGTCACAGATGCGTTGAATTTTCGCGGAGAGTCCTTTCCCTAGGACCGTGCCACGACAAAGTAAACTAGATAGAGAGGGGGTATTTTGGCCTCAGAGTATATCTTATTCGGTTGTGTATTTAGTCCTCCTATGGGCACCTTTTTATATAGGGGAAGGGAGGTGTGCCCTCCCCTTTAGGTGCTGCATGTGGGACTAAACAATAAAGGAAAAAGGGGAAAACAACATTTGTAGCCGGCTGGGCCAAACCTTCCCAGCCTAGCAGTAGCCACAACAGCCAGGTGTTAACCGGGTAGGCCGGCGAGCCACACCGCGACCCACCTCGTGCAGCAAGAAGCCGTAGCAAGAGGCGGCGGGGTGGGCCAGTGCTGCCCCCGTGGCTCATCTAGCCCCGCTGACCGGAGGCGGCGGGGTGGGCCAGAGCGTCCCGGGGTGAGCCGACACCCGCGCGCTTAGCCTGCTAGGTGCAGCCACTGCAGCGGCAGCCGGGTGGGCCGACCGCTTGTGTGTGCCCCACCAGCATGGCACAACGCCCAGCGCCTTGTTGCCCTGTGCGGCGCGCGTCGTCCTCCTTTGGGCCGGTTCACAACGGCCCACAACGGCAGGGGTGCTGTCTTTTGCTATTTTTTGCCCTATTTCGGGTGTTTTCCTATTGGGTTGATTTCCTCTGATGAATTTGCCCTATAGTGGAAGACGCCCACAAATATTAAATAAATATTTATCTAGTATAAGTTAATTCATAATTAACATATAATAAATGCATATTGTAAATTGTCATTTATCTGAAACTCCTTTCGGCCTTTTCCTTTCCTTCTTTCCCCAAACAACTTCGGATCTCTCCGGAACGATTCTGATTTCTATCTCTTTCATGATTCCATCTCTCAGGATGATCTCCAAGCGTCGTATCGCCATTAAGCGTGTTTCCTGATGGTTCGGGAATGCTATAGACATGATCCATATCAATGAATAATAGAGGGACTAGGATGCCCATGTGACCCCTATGCACTCCACGAATCTCCATCATGTCGAACCTGAAACGATATATCCAATTCCCTTGTTCACGATACAAGACTTGTCCGAGATTTGATCATCGGTATCACGATACCTTATTCAATCTCGTTTCCAAGAAGTAATGTTTTACTCATTCCCATGAAATACCATCCTCATGACCTAGTCATGTGTTGCGCAACATGGATGTAATTCACCGAGTGGGCCCAGTTGTATCTTCCCATCACATAGGAGAACAATTCCTGACCTTGAAGCACTACATGCTCCTTTGGATACCCAACATGCGCCTTTATGGTCACCCTATCATAAGATGATGGTAGATACATAAAAAGCATCCTCCAATAATAGTGTTTGATATGATCTCACGTTCTAAGGATTAGGAAAATCTATTTCTGACAATTGCAATATGAACTAAGTGACATGATTGTGTTGCAACAAGCAGTAGTGGGAAGTGTCCATCACATCATTCCATATGACATGACTTCATTGTCAATGACTTTTGTTTAGCCCATGATCAAGAAACCTCGATCATCGTCTGCCCAATGAACTAGTTGAATAGAGGCTACTAGGGACATGGGTTTGTTTGTATACCACACCTATATCAATGTTTCCGCTTGATACAGTTATAGCATGATATAAAACTATTATGAACTAATGATATATGATAATAAAACCCTTTTATTATTTGCCTCTAGGGCATATCTCCTTCATATTAGCCTCTAGGGCATATCTCCTTCACCCCCCACACCATAGTTCAACAAACACACGAACAAACACAAAGTTCAACGACCAAACATAGATAAATTAACATGGTTGCACAACCACTCATGGCTCAAATACTTATTCTCCTCCATTTCCCTAGCCTCCATCATTGGAATCTTCTCTTGGTATCACACCTCCATTGACGACATCAACATGGATGGTGTTGGGAGCATTCTAGGCATCCACCGAAGCTCCATATCCACCATTCGTGGAAGCTCCACGACCACCATTTGTGCCTCCCATGCAGGAACCCATGGCATTCATGTATGCTCCCATGTTGGAACCCATTTAGCCACCCATGTTGGGATCATTGTAGGCACCCATGTTTTGAGAATTGTAGGCACCCATGTAGCCACCCATGTTAGTAGTATTGTAGGCACCAATGTAGCCACCCAGGCTGGTATTATTGTAGGCACCCATGTAGCCACCCATGCCTCCAATGCCGCCACTCATGCCTCACATGCCGCCACCCATGCCTCCCATCGTTTTCTTCTCCATCAACAATTGGTCGTGACAAAGCACATTGTATTCCTTTTTCTGGTCACTCATGCAACTTGTAACCATGAACATGAGCTTCTCCTCCTTCTACTTAGCTCGACGAGGTTCCTCCATGTACACCTTCTTCTCCTCCATCGCCACCCTCCTCTCCTCAGCCATAACTCTCCTCTCCTCGGTCGCTTTGAGCTCTTCTTATTCATACATATCACCGTTCCTCCTCTTATTGTCATTTTCAACCTTCGTACACTAATGATGTAATGTAAATACTTTTCTCATGGAACTCTTCCCTTTCTTCCCCCTTTTCCCTTTTCCCTTCAACAAATTTTGAGCAATGATTTTCTACATACACGAAAATAATAATAATAATTTGAGAAGAAACAATAATGGAAGTACCTAGAGCACACACAAATAAAATTAACATGAGGAAATAACAATCACCTTGTTTTCTTCATTTGTTCCACTTGAGTTTAAGCGGGTATGTGCCAATACTGCCAACCACCTTTGACATTCTGAGGAAACTGTGGACCATCGGTGACAAATGGAAACCGCCGTCCAGTCATTGCCACTTGTGTTGTGTGCATCGAAGTACCTCTTCATCCTCCGTCAATATGTGTTTTTTGCTTGTTTTATTCCAATGGCCGCATAAAGCCCCACTTTCTTCTATGTGGTGCAAATTAAGACGTTTTCATCATTTGTGTAGTTGGTTGTTCTCCCCTTGTCCCTCCTTCATCCAAGAAACCCTCACAACCTTCCATGGAAAACCCCTCCTCCACATCATCTAGGCCATCATATGGTGTTTCATACTCTTGGGATGGTGTTTCAAACTCGACCGATCCAACATCCATACTATGCAAGAATGTATCATCGTTCATACTACAAAGACCAAGATATGCAAACATCAATTCCACAATAATTAATTCTAAAACATGAAAAAACAACGAATTATTGTCAAAATAAATAAATAAAAGGTACACTTCATACCTTCACATTCCATCGAGCATTCTATGCTCGGGCGACGACACATTCCATCGATTATTCTCTTCTATTTTGTGATTGTTGTTGTTCGTATATGTGACTGGTCTTGATTTCGACTGGCCCTCCCAGTATCACGCCATACTTGGTCGCGTGGCATTCACGCAATTCCTGGCCGTACCAAACTACACATACCTCATGCTGAAGATGCCAGGCACAAACGGTGTCATCGCCGTCCAAGGAAGCTTCACTAGGTCCGACAACTACGACTAGGAGTTCAACATATATCCCAATCCTTCGGCATGCAAGAAGAACTGACAAGGCTCAAGAAGTCGACATACAACAGTCTTCCTCCTTTTAGCAGGCAGAACGCACCTAACTAGTCCTTCGACTCTACAGTCAACACCAAGGCAGTCCAGGTCCACCCAACGGACCCGACCAAGACAGCCCTCATCGCTAACAACCTGAGTTCCACATAGGAACTCGCGCTTGTCAAATTCTTCCGTGAGTACTAGGCAATCTTTGCCGGGAGTCCTGCGGACATGCCGAGAGTTCCTAGGGAATTTTCCGAGAATGCACTCAACATGTACCCCTGATGCACGACCAATCAAGTAGTCGTTGTGGCGACTATTAGTAGAAAAAGGTAAGACTGTGGGCTTGGAAGCCAACAGACTCCTCGACGCCGATTTCATCCGCAAGATCAAGGAGAGCACCTAGGTAGCTAACCCCGTGCTAGTGCTAAATAAAGACACATATATGATGCGGATGTGTGTCGACTTCACATCCCTGAACAAGCACTGCCTGAAGGACCACTTCCCCCTCCCGCAGATCGACCAGATCATCAATTCAACCGCGGGGTGCAAGCGCCTCTCCCTCCTTGATGCCTACTCATTCTACAATCAGATCCATATGAAGGTGGTGGACTAGGAAAATACGGCCTTCATCACACCATTTTGCGTCTACTGCTACAACACGATTCCCTTCAGGCTGAAGAACGCAGGGGCCACCTATCAAAGGTGCATGTAGGCCTGCCTAAAAAAACCAAATCGTCCACAACATCCAAGTCTATATTAACGCCATAGTGGTTAATACAAAATAAAATGCAACACTCATTGATGATCTCCGTGAGACCTTCGACAGCCTCGACCACTGTAGAATCAAGCTGAATCGGAGAAGTGTGCCTTCGGAGTCCCATTCGGGCAACTACTCGGGTACCTCATCTCTGCCAGAGGAATTGAGGCGAACCCGAAGAAAATCAAGGCTATACTGGACATGGAAAAGCCAAAGAACATCAAAGGCGCCCAGCAGCTGTCTGGGTGAATCGCGGCTCTCAGTAGATTCATAAGTTGTATGGGCAAAAAGGCCCTTCCTTTCTACTAGCTCCTCTGCAAGACGAACAAATTCGATTGGATCAACAAAGCACAGGAGGCCTTCGATGACCTCAAGCGCTTGCTATCAACTTCACCAGTCCTGGTTACTCCACAGGAGAAGGAACCCATGCTGCTCTACATATCTGCCACACACCAGGTGGTCAGAACGACACTTGTTGTTGAAAGAGATGAGGAAGACAAGATACACGGGGTGCAGTGGCCCATGTACTACCTCAATGAGGTTCTCACACCCACCAAGGAGCGGTACCCGCACTACCAGAAGCTGGCATACAGCTTGTTCATGACAACATGTTGACTACTCCACTACTTCATGGAGCACCTGATAGTGGTTGTCAATGACGCCCCACTATCCCATGTCCTCAACAACCTTAAAGCAACATGGTGAGTCGCCCTCAGGGGCATCAAGCTATCCCCACGGGACATCACTTACAAGCGTCGCACATCGATAAAGTCGCAGGTGCTCCCGGACTTCCTGGTCCACTGGATGGAGCTCCAACTGCCTGACACCCCAGACATGTCGAGTGCCTAGACGATGCACTTTGACGGATCCAAGCATAGAGAAGGAGTGGGTGCCAGTGTCATTCTTACATCCCCGCAAGGCGACAAGATGCGATACGTACTCAGGATGAAGTTCTGGGCATCAAACAATGAAGCGGAGTACAAGGCCCTTATCCATGGGATGCGGATGGCAAAAGCCTGTAGTGCCACGCGACTGACGATATACGGAGACTCCTACCTCATCATGCAGCAAACCATGAACCAGTGCAATGCCATCAGCGACAACATGAGCACCTACTGCGACCTCTACAACTCACTCCAGGGCGACTTTGACGGCTACGAGCTCTGGCACGTTGGCCACGAAAGCAATGAGGAGGCCGACCAATTGGCCAACATCGGATCCACCTACGCCTTAGTACTACCTAGCATATTCCTGGAGAAAATATGCGAGGGCTCTATCAAGACCAAGCTACCAACAGGGTTGCTAGAACCAGTGACAGACTCAGGGGCTACGCCAGAAGCTGCCGGACGACCCGACCGACGCATGGCACATTGCCTGTCGGTCAAAGGCCTTCACCATCATCAATGGCGAGCTTTACAAGTGCAACATCTCCGGGGTTCTCCAACGATGTGTCACCAATTGTGACAGTAGAAGCATCCTGCTCGACATCCATGAAGGCACTTGTAGACATCACGTTGGCAGTCATGCGGTCGTCGCCAAGGCTCTCTGAGCTGGCTTGTTGGGCTTCTGGGCTGTGTCCAGCGGAAACATCGCCCTGAAAATGTGCTTGAAGGAGGATTAGGCCTTCTTCAAGTAATGTAGCACCTGAGAAACATGATCTTGCAACGTCGCCAGCACTATCGCTCAACCTCGATCAGTCCAGAAGAACCCTCCAGCCTCAAGTTCTACTTGAGTTAAGCAATTTAGTCGGATACTAATGCGCTCTTTCTCCTCCTGTGTAATGAGATTGACAACTACACCAACAAACTGATGAGACTCAGCAATAGACCGATAGGACAAAAACAACCAAGGACACTTACACCGTAGCTGCTCGCTAATTTGGGTTACCTCCCCAAGGAGATACTTCTCCCGTTCGAGTGTTTTATCTGCCTTTGACTTCCACACATCGGCATGGCCTAGGATGATAGCAATGTTTTTCTCCATGTCCTTTACACGGTCCAGAAGCATAGGAAGTTGCGACAGCTTGTTCACCCTTGTACTAGGAGGATCTGCAGAAGTAGAGGAAGGTGGCACGACCGGTGCACCACTCGTAGAACCCTATTCAAGCAAATAGTTAAAGGATAAGGACTCTTTTCACCGTAAAGCAACAAGTAAAAATATCAAGCACAAACATAGGCAAACAACCAATATATTCAAAGATCGGCAAAAGACTGTCACAAGTTCTAATGACTTCAGCTCATAGCACATTCAAAGGGATTACAAAATGATAACATAGCTACACAACAAAATCAGTGTTAACAACACGACATAGTCTGTGCAGAAGCATCAAAGGGCTTTGCGGAGTCCGTGGTAGCCTCCGATTCTATGGCTTTTGTCGCAGCTAACCGTTTCTGCTTCGCGGAATACTTCACAAGAATCTCGATGAGTCGAGGGCCTTACTTCTTATACCGCTTGGCAAAAGGGGCAAAGGCTACCTCTTCGCCTTCTGCCCTCACCAGCATCTTGGAGGTGATGTTGCTGACGTCTAACCTAGCTCCGCAAGCCTAAGCCATCGCCAGTCCGAGGGAGGCACCCGCTGCCTTCTGCATCTATTTTTACTATGCGGGCACACCCTTTGTGAACGCCTCTGCAAGACCTCCAACGTCCACAATGTCCTTGTCTTTTGGAAACATCTCCTGATGGAAATGACCGAGCACGTCCTTGGCTTTGAGAGGTGCTTCTTTGGCATAAGTGCTACGTTCTTCGACTATCGCCACAACACCCACTAAGGTGTCGTTGTTCTCCAACACTTGACTATCAAAATCAAGACCAGTCACATCTATGAACCAAACCAATCATAGATCAGAAGAACGAAATCGAAGGAAGACAAGAACAAAGAGCGACTAACACCACCAGCTAACCAGACAAGGCTTGGGAAGCTGCAACAAGCTAGTCAACCAGACCCTTCTCTCATTCTTCGGTGGCTGCCGCTAGGTTTTCCTTGTGTTGCTTTGATTCCATCTTGAAATGATTGAGGGCTTCGACCGCATCCTTCCTATTGATCTCTGCCATGCCGAGCCTCTTTTCGAGAGATTCCAGCCGACAACGAGCTCGGTTATTCTCCTCTCACGCACACGAAAACAGATTAGCCAGAAGTTGCCTGCATATCTGGATGAATCATGCAAAAGGACAAGGAGTTTTACCCTGGAGTTGTCGGAAATCAACATCCAGCCGCACGTGCTACTAGCCCATGCGCACCATGCCCCGCATGAAGGGATGGAGTAGCACTTCAGATCATACCAAGAGAAGGACTTGGGGACTCCCTCAAATGAACAAAACACACTTACATGATCACTCGAAGACTCCGAAGGTTCTGGCCTAGTCATCCGAGCAAGAACCTTGCACCACCCCAACTTGGAGGAGCTCGAGGAGCTATCGCGGAGGTGGCCTCCGTCATCAGGGAGGGTGTTGCTATCTCCATGCCCTTGGCCTCGGAGTCCACGACCCCCTTATCCTCTGCATCCTTGGCACTTTCAGACGGTGTTGACCCCCTGTCAATAAAACATCATAAAGAACATTCATATAGGAAAGCCAATGATCGTATACTCCACAATTGCAAGCTTGAAGAGGCTCACCCGTCGAATTCGTCAAGATAAAAAATCTCCTTATGCTTCTATTCTTCAACTGAGGTTCAGGAGGCATGGTACGGAGGGGTACCCAGGAAATGGATCAATAGTACCTTCTCCAGGGGCGGGATCCTTTGGTGTCTCCGGTGTGGAGGCATCCGAATCTACACAACGCCCTCGCTTGCGAGTCCCATTCTCGCTGGACTCCGGGGCTCCCTGTGACTCCATCACAGGGGCAGTCGAGTCTGATTCATCCATCTCTCTGGCCTTAGGAGGGAGCAATCTCTCAGGTTGGGGAGGCATCGAACCTTCAACTTTCCAGTCCTGTAATAGAAGGTGATAATACCATTAAGTCTCTATTAAAATTATCACAAGGGTGAGAAAATATACGACAGAGCATTACCGTCGGCACAGGATTGGTGGCGCGGAACGACTTAGTCGTTGATTCCACGGGGAGAGGCTCATCCGCAGTGAGTTTGGTCAAGGACCTAATCCTATTTTCGAGCTCCATGGATGACAAGTATTCAGAAGAAACACGTGTTGGATCTGGCTGGACGGACCATAGGAACATCGGTTAGCCTCTGACCTGTAGCAGCTGCACTCGAAGACGCAGGAAGGTTGGAATGAGGTCTAAACCGGTGACCTCCTTGTTGTGGATAAGCTAAAGATCTCACACCTTCTAGTACAAGGACTCAACTTCGTCTGACTCACCTAGCATGATTACGTTCTTCTAGTAGCTTTTCCTCTTCGTCTCTGCACTCGAATCAAACAAAGTTAGGCCAAATTTCTACTCTCCTACTTTCTGATCTCGGATGTAGAACCACTTGTCCCTCCATCCTTGGGCAGAATCGACAAAATTGCAGCTAAAGTACTAGACATTGGGGCAAACAGATATACTACACCCACCAATGTCATACACTATGGACTTAGAACCTGACTACCTCTTCAAACTAAAAATCTTTTTGAAAAGACCAAAGTGTGGCTCAATGCCGAGCCAACACTCGCACAGGGTAATGAAGCAGGCTATGTGGGGAACTGAGTTGGGATTCAGCTGATGAAGTTGAATCTCTTAGAAAAAAGCAAGCCACAAACGAAATTGTGAAGGAGAAGAGAAAGTCCGCGGAGAAGGAAAGGAAGGAACATCACTCGGACTCCAGCGAGAGGATCGGGGATTACCTCTAGTCCCGGAATCTTGCAATTAGCCTCATCCGTCTGAATAAGGCTGGCTTGGTGAAGGGGATGCAGCTCGCAAGCCCTCACCGTGGAGCACCGCCATGAGCCATTGGTGACGTGAGTTCCATCACCCTTCTTCTTGGTGGCGGTGGCGCTCGATCCAACACCATCGACCTTCTTTCTTTTCCCCATATTTCTCCTATGGTGAGATCGCACGAAGCACTTGGAAATGATCTGAGTATATCCAGCGCAAGGAACTAGACCAAGAGCAATGGTGTGGGGGTAGAGAAGCGAATTCAGCGACATGAGGAGGAAGATGATGCAGAATAAGAAAATTACTGCCACAAACTACTACTTAAGTAGAGAGGATATGCAATCGTGCGGCTCAAATATCACCCTTTGACGCGTGGTAGGCATCGGCGTGAATGCGTGGTGATAGGAAAAAAGAACCGTCATCACACGATCCCTACTACATGCGGAAACCGAGGAGATGTGGTTAAATACCTCAATTTACGTGGTGACTAGTCCAATCCTGATCAGCCTTTGGGACCCACAGTGATAGGTCCCATCACACTATTCACACTGACGATTGAGCTCACATGTTCGTCATTACTGACGTCATCTTCATCAATAAAGCATTTACAATAGCTCTTCCTTCAGTTGTTGGTCCATACTCAGTTTTTGTTTGAGTCTACGACTCGACCAAACACTCGGGGCCTACTCCTAACAGGAACGCTGATCGCGCACCCAACGTACTTCCGGGTCCGGTGTGCAGTCTAATAAAGATAGCACATCGACTCCTCCTTCGAATCAGCGATTCGACTGCGGACTCGAGGGGCAACTCCCATAGGGAGCACCGTCCGCACATCCGACAAGTATGGCACCCGACTGCAACTGCATGGCTACGCGACTAAAAAAATCCATGTCTCAGTCTGCAACCCGAACAAGCACTCGAGGGCTACTCCCATAGGGAGCGCTGGTCGCGCACCCTATGAAAATAAGAAAACATGAGAATATTAATTCACTTGAACCTCTGCATTGACTGCGTCTGCAACATGGGTTCAACGCCTCTACAATCGAAAACTTTGGCGACTTCACCTGACTATTACATCAAGCTCGGAGATGACGTCTCCTGGGCCACCCGAATCACCTCCGTGGTGGCAAACATTCAAATGCTACATCTTCGATGTAAATATAAGACCTTCAGATATCATCTGCTGGTCTAGCACTCGTATCCGCTGCGTTCTACCAGATGAATACCGTACCAACATGTATGATGAAAAATCTCATCGGACGCGTTGGGTACATAATCACTATCATTGGAATTTGACTCAGTAAGGCCCCCGCGACATGAGTCGAATTACGCCAGCAATTTCTGAATTCGAGCCCGGGGACTCGAGTTTGAGTAGATGACATTGTCTTTTCCCAGGAGCAATTAACTGGTCCAGATCCATCGGATGATCCAGACACGTGCACCAGCAATCCCTATGACCTCAACAATGTGACCCAAAAAGTCTTGCAGATGAAGAGCACCGGCTTCGAGCAATCGAAGGCTTCATAAGTCTCCACTCGAATCTACGATTCGAATGGACACTTGGGGGCTACTGACATGGGTATGCCCTACGGGTGTCTAAGATTGGCCTAGCCGGTTCGACTCAGTGGAAGCCCAACAAGATAGGCCGTGTCTAGTATTGAGGCCCATGAAGGCTCGGGTGGCCCAGGCCCATAAAGGATTCGGATCCTTGGAGGATACGACAAAGAGTAGATAGGAAGTTTCAAAGAAACCCTAATCTTTAACCGACTCGGTGGTATCCTGAGACCCGGCCTCCTGATATAAAGGTTGTGAGGGAATCACGAGGAGGACCTACCGAAACCCTAGCACAAACATTCGCTAGATTACGTTTGCGCACCATCGCGATCAAGGCACCCTTATAAACCTTCGGTTTCATCTCCAATCAAGAACAGACAAGCAGGAGTAGGGTTTTACCTCCGGGGGCCTGAACCTAGGTAAACACTGTGTTCCTGCATTGCTTGTCTGTTAGCCGAACAAGATCTCCAGCGCACCCCTCTTCCTCAAACCCAAATCCATAAACGATGGGCATTGACGTGGTGACCCCATGTCAAGGGGGTTCTCGGCTCCTCGTCCAAGAGCGACTACGGCTCGGTGGCAATGGGAGAGCGAACTGCCCAATGTTGTCCAGGTTCGGCGGTGGCTGCTTCCCCTAGTTGGTTGACATTCTTCTTCCATTTCAAGGGAGTGGCCACGGCTGGCGCTGACACTGACGATGTTGGCCTCTTATGGGCGGTTTCCTTGGCCTTAGCTGCGGCCCGCAGTGCCTTCGGCATCGCTTGCGCCATGACATCGAGTTCGACCTAGTGACTGGTCACGCATCGTGAAAATCCCACAATGGAGTTTAGCGGTGCTAGGGTTTCCCGCGGTGGCGGCGGTGCTTGTCTGCGGCAGGGAATGGACGGTAGCGGTGGAGGGCCCGTAGGGACGGGAGTGGTCTGAGAATGGCCGCAGGTCGCGTCCATGGCCAGGATTTGGCCAACGGCAGTGGCGGCCGGTCTCGCGCATCAGTGGAAAAAGCAGCTGAAACTGGCGGTTGGGTTTCGCTGGAGGGTTTTGTTTCGCATCACTGGTTCGGTGCTCCAAATACGCATCACCAACCGCAAATTTTAGGCATGATGCAAAACGATTTGCATCAGCAAATAGGATACATTACCTGTTGGAGACCTTTTTTTGTCGTTTGGTACCTTAAAAAATAGTTAAACTTGTTTTGCATCATCTGTTAGGTGTCTAGCATCAATCAACAACTTAATTTCAGCTCGGCTAATTTCCACCCGCCCCAGCAGTAACACGGCAGGCGACACCCCGTCCGCAAACCATGCCGATCCACGGCTCTGATTCGGTCAAGAAAAGCGCCCAAAACCACGAAACCCCCCCACGCGTACGAGCGCGCGCACCACCGCGGCCAACCGTTTCCCCCTCTGCAGCTCGCCACACCCGATGCGTGGACAGACGGACCGCGCGCGCGCGTCGCTCCCGGAGTTCCCGCGGGGCCACTCCTCGTCGACGCCCGGCCTTTAAACTCCGTCCTATTTTAGGACTACCGGGAGCGCGAACTTGTAGCCCCTAGCTTCCACGCGCACGATCCACCCACGCCATGTCCCTCCTCCGCGTCCGGCTCGCCGCCGCCGTCGCGGTACTCGCCGTCGTCGCCGTCCCGCTGGTGGCCGGCGCGTACAATATGACCAAGCCCGGCACCGTCATCTCGTACGACCGCCGTTCGCTCATGGTCGACGGCCGGAGGGAGCTCTTCTTCTCCGGCTCCATCCACTACCCGCGCAGCCCTTACCACGAGTGGGGCGACCTCATCGCCAGGGCCAAGGAAGGCGGCCTCAACGTCATCGAGTCCTACGTCTTCTGGAACGTGCATGAACCAGAGATGGGAGTGGTAACTGTCACGCACTCCTCCCCTGCTGCGTCTCATTTATTTTCTACTCCCTCCGTTCTAAAATATAAGACATTTTAGATTTGTGTAAGATGTATCTAGACACTTTTTAGTGTATAAGTTTATTCTGAACCTCTACGAACCTATACATAAAAGATGTCTAGATTATTCACAAGGCTAAAACGTCTTATATTTCCGAATGGAGGGAGTATATATCTACTGTAGCTGATTCCTCGATCGGTCGATGGATTGATGCATGGGTTGATTTCAGTACAACTTCGAGGGGAGGTACGACATGATCAAGTTCTTCAAGCTGATCCAGGAGCATGACATGTTCGCCATGGTCCGGATCGGGCCCTTCGTCCAGGCAGAATGGAACCATGGGTTTGTTCGTCTTGTTTCGTTTGCTTCTTAACATCTCAACGCGTATCGAGTATTGAGCATTTTTCCTCTTCCAGAGGGCTGCCTTACTGGCTCCGGGAGGTCCCTGACATCATCTTCCGTACGGACAATGAGCCATTCAAGGTGAACAATCGATCATCTGACCATCAGATAGATCACAGAAAATTATTACTATCTGCAAACGTATCAAATATACTCTAGTTGCATTTAAAAAAATAAAATAAAATACTTTACATGTATACTCCGTATAGATAATTTCAGGTTCAGGCTCGTGAGTGTAACATACATACCTTGGCTTTTCTCTTTATACAGAAGCTCATGCAGAAGTTTGTGACTCTCATAGTGAACAAGCTCAAGGATGCCAAGCTCTTCGCGTCACAAGGAGGCCCTATTATTCTGGCACAGGTACTACATTACTACCTTCCTTGATTTTTTTTCACTTCCGGTGATGAACTTGATGGTGATCATGAATTTTGCTTCTCTGATGATATGTTTGTGCATACAAAAGATTGAGAATGAGTACCAGCACATGGAGGCGGCATTCAAAGCGAACGGAACCAGATATATACAGTGGGCAGCTAAGATGGCCATCGACACTGGCACAGGGGTGCCGTGGATCATGTGCAAGCAGACTAAGGCTCCACACGAAGTGGTAACTTTATTACGATCATCATATACTAGTATTACATGTTTATGCCTTTTCTATCACCAATCTCCAGTTTATGAACCATGACAGATGTAGTTCGATGTCCTCCTCTGGTATAGGTTCAGTGTGTTCTAAATAATGCGTAAACAGATTTAATTCAAAGACTGGGTTTTAAATTTGCAATTCATAGATTGGAAATATATGATTCATACATATACGAACCTTGTCTTTTCGAAAAGAAAAAAAACATATACGAACCTTGTCTTGATTTAGGATGTACTACATTCACTGATTAATCCGTAGCATCATGTCCCTCTCTAGATCCCCACCTGCAACGGTAGGCACTGCGGAGACACATGGCCAGGTCCAACTGACAAGACCAAGCCGCTCTTATGGACGGAGAACTGGACTGCACAGTAAGTCCAATAATATCTCCTTGTTCATCGGTTAAGGGAATTTAATTATAGTGCGCTAGCTAAACTGTTTTTGTTGGTGCATACAGATACAGAGTATTCGGCGATCCGCCGTCTCAGAGATCGGCCGAGGACATTGCGTTCGCCGTGGCACGGTTCTTCTCGGTGGGCGGCACTATGGTGAACTACTACATGGTACTACTGCACATCAGTAACCTGCTCCTGACGAGGATTGTGTTTTCTTTGGTTGTTAGAATGAAACTGCATCTCTGACAGAATTGCACGGTTGCCTCTCTGAACAGTACCACGGAGGAACAAACTTTGGAAGAACAGGGGCCTCTTTCGTCATGCCGAGATACTACGACGAGGCGCCTCTGGACGAATTCGGTAAAAACTCAAGACGGATCCTCTGAAACTCTGAATGGAAATCGCTGATGATCGGCGAGCTGCTCAATTATGAATGTTGAACCTGCAGGTATGTACAAGGAGCCCAAGTGGGGCCATCTGAGGGACCTGCACCAAGCACTGAGGCTGTGCAAGAAGGCTCTCCTCTGGGGGAAGCTCTCCACGCAGCCATTGGGCAAGCTCTACGAGGTACTGTACTCCTAAGGTTTCTCTTGGATTTGACCGTGATCGATTTGCATTTCTGATCCCGATGGATGCAATGCAGGCGCGTCTGTTCGAGATCCCCGATAAGAATGTTTGCGTGGCGTTCCTGTCGAACCACAACACCAAGGAGGACGGCACGGTGACGTTCCGTGGGCAGCAGTACTTCGTGCCGCGGCGGTCGGTGAGCATCCTGGGCGACTGCAAGACGGTGGTGTTCAGCACGCAGCACGTGAACTCGCAGCACAACCAGCGGACCTTCCACTTCTCGGACCAGACGGTGCAGAACAACGTGTGGGAGATGTACACGGAGGGGGACATGGTACCCACCTACAAGCTCACCACCGTCCGCACGCAGAAGCCCCTCGAGTCCTTCGGCATGACCAAAGACAAGACCGACTACATCTGGTACACCACCAGGTATGTGTATGTGTATGTGTATGTGTATGTGTATGTGTATGTGTATGTCTAATGGTGTTCGACGCCAGCCGGCCGGTACGGTGCGTGCCTGACGATTATTTCTTCCGCTGTACGTAGCTTCAAGCTGGACCCGGAGGACATGCCGTCCAGGCATGACATCGTGCCGGTGATGGAGGTGAGCAGCCACGGGCACGCGATGGTGCTGTTCATCAACGGCAAGTTCGTCGGCGCAGCCCACGGCACCAAGATGAACAAGGCCTTCACGCTCGAGAAGCCCGTCCAGGTCAAGGTGGGAATCAACCACATCTCCATCCTGTCCAGCACGCTCGGGATGCAGGACAGCGGCGCCTACCTGGAGCACCGGGAGGCGGGCGTGCACTCGGTTACCATCCAGGGCCTCAACGCGGGGACGCTGGACCTGTCCAACAACGGGTGGGGCCACATCGTGGGGCTGGAGGGCGAGCGGAAGCAGGCCCAGTCGGAGAAGGGCGGCGACGTGCAGTGGCTGCCCGCGGTGTTCGACAAGCCGCTCACGTGGTACCGCCGGCGCTTCGACATGCCGTCCGGCGACGACCCCGTGGTGATCGACCTCAACCCGATGGGCAAGGGCATGCTGTTCGTCAACGGCGAAGGGCTGGGCCGGTACTGGAGCTCATACAAGCACGCGCTGGGACGGCCCTCGCAGTACCTGTACCACGTGCCACGCTGCTTCCTCAAGGCCACGGGCAACGTGCTGACCATCTTCGAGGAGGAAGGCGGCAAGCCGGACGCCATCATGATCCTGACGGTCAAGCGGGACAACATCTGCAGCTTCATCTCCGAGAAGAACCCCGGCCACGTGCGGTCGTGGGAGAGGAAGGACAGCCAGCTCGTCGCCGTGTCCAACGACCTCAAGCCGCGGGCGGTGCTCTCGTGCCCGGAGAAGAAGACCATCCAGCAGGTGGTCTTCGCCAGCTACGGCAACCCGCTGGGGATCTGCGGGAACTACACGGTGGGCAACTGCCACACGCCCAAGGCCAAGGAGTTGGTGGAGAAGGCGTGCGTAGGGAAGAGGAGCTGCGAGCTGGTCGTGTCGCACGAGGTCTACGGCGGGGACGTCAACTGCCCCGGCACGACGGCCACGCTCGCAGTGCAGGCCAAGTGCTCCAAGAGGCAGAGGACCGCCGACCAATAAGCTATAACCTATTTATATATATATAGATCATAGCCTCCTCTTCCTCATGTCGTTTGTTTTTTTGGGATATGCGTGCATGTTGTACTTTTTTTTTTTTGAGGGATGCGTGCATGTTGTACTTAATTTGCTGATTCAGGTGAATTGTAGGAGTAGATGGACGCTGAGAAGCAAATTTGGAAATCAATCGATTTGGTGAATAAGTTCTGAAAATAATGGGCAGGCTAGTTCAATCACACATGCTCAAGCATGACGGTCTCTTCATCGCATCACAGCTTTACTTCAACAGTTACTATATTATAAAGAGAGAGAAAATCTGATGGGCGTTCATAAACAATGGACGTTTTGTAAGTGAAAATAATGGGCAGGCTTGTTCAATCACACATGCTCAAGCATGAAGGTCTCTTCGTCGCATGACAGGTTACTTCAACAGTTACTAGATTATAAAGAGAAAAAAATCTAATGGGCGTATCTAATGGGCGTTCAGAACAATGGACTTTTTGCAAGTGAAAATAATGGGCAGGCTTGTTCAATCACACATGCTCAAGCTTGACGGTCTCTTCGTCGCATGACAGGTTACTTCAACAGTTAGATTAAAGAGAAAACATTAAAAATTTAAGGGGCGTTGCGAGAATCCAACCCGCGACCTCTCGCACCCAAACAGTTAGATTAAAGAGAAAAAATTAAAAATTCGAGGGGCGTTGCGAGAATCGAACTCGCGACCTCTCGCACCCAAAGCGAGAATCATACCACTAGACCAAACGCCCTTGTTGTACAAATTAAAGAGTACATTTTATAAATTTATAACAGAACGCATATTGCTCAAAGTCTAACTAAACGAGACTCTGAACAACTAAAAATTCCTTTCGTGCAGCATGATCACGTCCGGGATTCCCGTTCTTTTTTCCCAACTTTTCCAAGTCACCATTGCTTCAGCACACGGAATGCCTGGCCTACTAACCGGTGGAAAAACTCAGTCACGACTACGAAAGGCCGGAGAGAGAAGCGGAAAGTAAAAAAGATACGACTGAAATCCACTTGACCAAACGCCCTTGTTATGTTAATAAAACGTTGCTAGACAGATCGGGATCCATGGTGTTAGACCATATGATCCTAAACCTACGTTCTTGCTCGGGGATAAAGGATATTTGGAGAGTAAATTATAAAAAACCATCATATTTGGGGCTAGGGTAACAACCCTTTATGAAAAAATCACCGAAAAACATGCTGGTGGGTGTTTGGTGACTTATCCCCAATCAAGGTATTTTTTTGTAATTTACTCAATATTTGGCTACCGGAGCTAATTCTTGCTTGTGCATGGTATATCTGGTGGAAGAGGAGACAATTCACACATGGTGAGGATCTCCAAACTGTTCATCACAATGCTATGGCGATTGGTATCCTGTCTACAAACTACAGGAGGTCAAGAAAAAAACTAGTATGGCGGAAAGCTATGCATTAAGGGACGGACTGAAAAGAGATCCACTTTGTTGTTGATACATGTATGGTGGAAACCTATGCATTAAGGGAAGGACTGAATTTGGCTCGGTTTCTAAGACCCGATAAAAGCATTATCCAATCTGATAATTCTCGGGTATTTGAGACTATAAAGGATCTGTAGCTATATTTGATGGTTGTAATATTCTTGCAACTCGTTTTAGAGAGATAACCTTTGAACATTGTAATTGGGAGGCCAATAAGGTTGCTCCTGAGCTAGCTAGGCATAGTGTCACTGATCATATGGATTGTATTTGGGACAATGCTACCCCTAGCTTCTTATTTGCAAAGATCATAAATGATGTAACACTGTTTGAGATCAATAAATACGACAAATTACTTTCCCTAAAAAAAGATACCTAGGAAATCCAATTCGCTCAATGCAGCCATTGTTTGAAAACACATTTTAAAATGTCAAAATTTAGAAAAAAATATATGCATGTACAACTGGACATTTTGACTACTCTTGAATATTTTTGTCTTTTTACACAAGCCACATGAAAGTTCTTCTTTTTCCAAAAACTCATGTGCCAATATAGAATGTTTGGATGCACATGCAGAATTTTATTTCAATTTTTCCAGATTTTGAGATTTATTTTCTATTCATTTTTCATAATAAGTTCATATACACTTGCGAGCCAAAAAACCGTGTCCGGAGCGAATCTTCACTGGCTTATAACTAACTTCTTCCTTTTCCAAGATCATCAAGAGTTTGCCTCCATTGCTTTCTATTTCACGAAATGGATCTAATTCACAAAATGGAACCATGGAAATAATATTCAGAATATGTGGCCCCAACCACAAAGTAAAGCACGACGCAGAAAAGTCTGATACAAAGTATGTGTCTACTCCGCTTTCTAAGTACTCCCTCCGTTTCCTAATATGATGTCTTAGCTTTTGGGAAACGAATGTATCTAGATATATTTTAGTGTTAGGTTCAGAGTGAACTTACACATTAAAAGACGTCTAAATCATTCGTTTCATAAAAATTAAAACATCTTATATTTTGAAATAGATGGGTATAAGATAAGTACCATATTCATAACCTTATTTGGTTTAACCAAAAAACTAACTATATTTGGCCCGTGAATTCAAGATGTTTGAAGACTACTAAGTGATGGTATCACAAGCGGGCGGACAAACAAAACATGTTGAAAATGCACCTGAGACTTGGACAATAGAGAAAAGTCCATAACAGATGTTGAATTCGTAGAGGTTGGCTAAATCGCACCCTAAATTCCTAATTCCAGAAATCAGTACACTGAAATATGTGATCCTGGTTCGATTTAAATCCCGCGTCTTTTGCCAAACTGGTATTGTCGATGTGGCAGTGACTGGAGAGGGAACAGGCCGGTTCGTGTGTCTGGAGTGTACAAGTAGTTCGACCGGCCCAGTTCTAGTTCTTAACCCATCCTGCAGCTGTCCAGGTGGGCGCCCCCTACCCTCCTCGATTTATCCTCCTCTGCTCCAGCAACGGACATGGTGAAAGAAGGTTGATCGACTCCATGTTGAAGATCTTGATGGCGCCGTTGTGAGCGATGGTGAAGGTATGTTTTCGATGTACTTCTCCTCCACTTGGTCGCAAATTAACTTTTAAAAGTAGCATTCTCTGGCATCCTCCAGTAGTGTTGCATTTGGGGTTATCGGTGATGGAAAAGTTAGGGTTTTTGGTGCGATAAGAACTCGGTTTTTTGCTAGTTTTGTTCAGATTAGCAGTAGTAATTGAGGTATTGTTGTGTATTTGCAGTTCAACCATGGAACCGGCTGAGATTCTGAATGTCATATTTCATATTGGAGGCGAGTTCATCCGCGTCGGTAGGAAATTGGATTTTGTTGGGGGTTGAGGAGATGTCAGAGATAGAGAGGAACAAGCTCTCATTGCAGGAGGTCAAAGGATTTTTGAAAGAGAATATGGTGGTTAAGGAATGAATGAAGTTTTATTTTCTCATTCCTAGGAAAGATAATTGATGATGGTTTGGTGTTCTTGGGCACTGATGCTGCCTATGTGAAAATGGCAGATTACATTGCTTGGAACAAGTGGAAGGTTACGAGATGTGGCCTATCTTTGAGAATCCTAGGCCACAAGCACCTGGCTATGTGAAAAATCACGGATATCGCCTAGACAAGGTGAATATGCGGTTTAAAACTTTTACGAGATGAGATTAACAAAGGCGGAATAAAACTAGCGTTTTCTTTGTCGAGCACAAAGCTTAGATATACTAAGGTTCACCTATGTGCACCAACAACGTATGCTAAGCAAGACAAGCAACAATATAATAGCAATATAGAATACTTCAAGCACGAAGGCTATCACAATGTAAATTACATAAGTAAAGAGCTCGGGTATAGAGATAACTGAGGCACGCAGGGACGACGATATTTTAGCGAATTCCTCCCAACAAGGGAGTACGTATCGTTGGAGGCTTGGGTGGTACTAAGACCACCAAAGCCACAAGAGGCCTCACCCTATTCTCCTAAGCACCCACCATGCGGCAAGCACCTGTTCCACTATGGTACACTTGAGGGTGGTCACCGAACTCGTACAAGATTGTGGCTATCTACACAACTTAATTAGAGGCTCCAAATAATCGCCACCAAGGCCACAATCTTAGGGAGAGCTTCACAACTTAATTGAAGGCCCCAAGAACATGCCATAAAGGCCACACAACCGTCTAGGTTTCCAAGAACCCAAGAGGAACAAGCTTCTTAAATATCACCAACCAAATCCTCCGGATAGAACACAAACTGATGCACCTAATGCAAAAGGCAAAAACACCACAAAAATACCCCAATCCTTCACTCTCAAGTTCCAACAAAGCTACTAAACAAATTGGGGGAACAAGAGAGGAAGAACACAAAGGGGAACATAAAATCCCCAAAGATCTTGATCCCAAAGATTCACTCACAAAGAAGTGATTTGGTTTAGTAAAATTGTAGATCTAGATCCCCTCAATCTTTCTCTCAAATATTGGCAAGAATCATTGGAGGGGAAGGATTAAATCAAGCTAGAGATGAGTCAAAGAAATAGAGCAAAATCTTAAAGAAAGAGGGAGAAGAAGCAACAAAAAAAGACAAAGGGAAGAGGATATTTAAAGGGGAGGCCGGATCTGCCTGTTGGGGCCAATTCGACCTAGCTGGGCCGTTGTACCGGATGGGCCCAGTACTACCGCTCTCGACTGACACGGGAACCTGGGCGAGCTAAGCGGTCAACGCATCAGCCACAAAGGGGATCGGGGTGGAGCAAGAGCGTGGGCGAGGGAGCATCGTGGGAGCAGCTGGGCGTGCGACGCGCGCGCAATCACTAGCGGGAGCTAGCGGGCTGGCGGCGGGTGGGACCTGGTGAGCTGGACTGGGCCGAGCGAGGCGAGTTGGCCCAAGAAAGCGGCAGGGGAAAGCAGCGAGCGGGCACAGGTGATCAGGCGGGATAGCGAGGCAGGAGACGCGGCGATGCACACGCGAGGTGGAACCGAGCAAAGCGGAGCAAGCTAGCTAGGAGCTGGCGGCTGGGCCAGCCCGGTACTATCGGCCCGCCTGGCCGGTAGTGCCGGTTTGGCCTACCAGGCGGCATAGAGCCAACGTGCATGGCCAGGGTCGGGCGGTAGCGGCCCGATACTACCGCTCGGCCCAGAGAAATTCCTTTTTCCTTTTTTTCTTATTAAATCAATACGAGGAAAAATACAAACTATGATAACTTTAGCTAGGGAACTCTGATTGACCCAAAACCAATTTTGTTGGAAAGAGGACGATAAGATTGTAACAACCTCGGACCCTACGCTCTAAGTTCAAGCCTGGATGAACCAAAAGTGGTTAAAGAAGTACAGCAGGGGCCCAGGCACGGGTACGATCGCGTGGGCGTGGGCGCGACCGCGACTGGTCTTGATCGGCACAGCTGTGGTGGTTCGGTGCTGGGTCCAGGTGCAAGTGATAGAGGTGCGCGCGGCTGGTGCAACTGCTGCTCGCGGCCGAACCTGGTGTGCTGCTGCTTCTTGCGATCTGGTGTTGCTGGGAACAGAGAGAGGTCAGGTTGATTGTCATGGTTTGAACAGCTAGCGGTTGTAGCAAGGCAGAGAGCTAGCATTAACGACATGTGAAGCTTGGGTGTGTATACATGTGGGTGTATGTGTGCATATGTGCACGTGATTAGGATTTGGGAAAGAAGAAGGGATTGGAGTTTTTATATAGTCTAAACTAGACTAGATGGGACTAGTTTTAGACAAAACTTTAGACGGATTTAGTGTCAAAGATTTAGGCAGAGATCAAGAGACAAAAATAAATAAATATTAGAGACGAAATCTTTATTTAGATAGCTAGATTAGCTAGGAAAACTTGGTAAATGGAGTGTAGATATAGGATTTGATCAAAAATTTGAACAAACAAACAAGTGCAAAAGAATTTGAATAAAAGAGAGGTCACTAGTGGCGTTGATATCACATGTGATTAGAGGCTAATATTGCATGTAGAACTAGATTTGAATAAAAGGTATGCCACATGCACATATGAATGTTTGAGAGAGGCAAGCACTAGAATTGAATAGAAGGAGATGGAAAGGCGAGGTAGAATGGACAACACACCCAAAATAAAAGATTGAGGTAAAAGAGAAGGTGGAGGGTTTTATTTGCATGAGACATGCAAGATTACATCCATGCATGCATGATGTATTAAGATGGTGAAACATATCACATATGTATGAGTGTATGAGATAGGTAGATTTGGATCCATACAAATATATGTGGCTTGGTTTTAAAATACTAACAACAAAAGGCCACATACATGTATATGGTGGAAAAATAGATGATATCAAAGGAGAGGTGTATGGCAAGTCAGTAGATGAAAGGGGAAGTAAAAGATATGCCCTCAACTCAACTTGGGCATTTAACATATATCAAAAGCCAAATAGAATTTAGTAAGCTCAAATGCAAAGTGGCATGATGACATGAGCATGATATAATGATGATGCAATCTAAACATGTAGGAAGGTAGAAAAACTAGACTAGGCTAGTAGCATTGCAATTGTTAGACAATTGGGATGCTACAACTCTCCCCCACTAAACAAGAATCTCGCCCCGAGATTCCTAGGAAAATAAAAAGGCACGACGAGAGGCGGGTGTTCGGAACGAAGGTGACCCTCACGTTCCCAAGATGATGAACAACGGAATGGTGCGACCATTACACCTTGCAAAACCTACTAGACTTTTTGCGAGTCTTGAGTTTTGCTAGAGAAACAAAGGGTTAGAAGGGTTGAAGGATTGTCGTGAGACAAGAATGATAGGATGAACATAGCTCCGGTTTTCTCGAGTAAACATGATAAAAGAATAGAACCACTTGTGAAAGAAATAGAAAGGACGATGTATCAGGGAGAAAGAAACGACACACCATTAAGATTAAAGATTTACAGATACAGAGAAGATGAATCTTTGTCTCACCGGAAGAAAAGAATAACTTTGGAGAAGTTATGCACTACTATGAAAATAGCATTGTATCTTCTCTCAGATTTGAGAAAAGAAATTCAGAAACAATATTGCCTTCAACAATAGAGTTCCTTGATATCAACGAAAAGATTGAGTTAGACATTGTCGGATTAGATTCTTGTTGCGCCGGTAAGAACCAAAGGATCACGCAATTGAGGTGCGCGGATATAACTTAAAGAGAAGGGGGGATGCTAGCTTATGGTAGAATCCTTAGAAGAAGTGGAATGTGGAATTGATTTGCGATTAATGGAATCAACCATAATTGGCTTTACCATGAGAAACGATTGACAAAAGGTAGTTAGATATATCTTCCATCCATCTTGTTTGACGATGTCAAGTTTCGGTAGCAAGGAGAGGTCGGAGAAGATTTTGCGTTGGTTTCCACCAGATCATTGTCCATGTTGAAAAAGGCGAGATCACGAACAAGAGATTCTTGATTACTTTCTTCGAGAGAGCACTCCAGATAGACAAGGACGGAAGTAAAAGTATCGAGGGATAAAGGCCACTTCTAACTTCCGTGGAATGAGTTAAATTACATTAATCCGCCAATCCAATGTACAAGATCGAATGATAAGAGTAGTGGTATGGTAGCTACTCCATCCCGCACTCAAAGCATTACTCCGCACATGAATAGGAAAACCATGCAACCCAACTACTAAAACAGATTGAAGATCTTGACAAGGATAACTCATGGAACTCCGTTAGAAAACAAGGATAGATGCAAACGATTCGCCGGATTTGGGATAGATGATGATGTTGTCGTCATGTCGGAAGATCCAGACCACCGGAAAAGATATGAAGAAAAATTACAGAGAACGGCTGCAAGATTCAACAAATAAAGAAAAAGATAGTACCAACTTGAACAGAAGGATTACAAAAGATCTGAAAAGTCTTCGCGGCCTTCGGTGGATTGAGGATAGAAGATGGAACGAGAGGGTTTCAAAAGATTACTTGACGAGACAGAGGTGAAAAGAACTCCATGTTCTTCTTGAAATGATTGAGAGAGATTTAGCAGTCTTGAGGAAAATCTTCAGTGGAACGACGATGATAACTTGCCAACAAGGAAAAACTCCGGATTGGTTGAAGATGAAGGATGGAATTAACAATGGGCTTGCTGATTCCAGAATTGAAGCAATGTATTTAGCAGAAATACGTGGTCGAGATAGGTGACTTCAAGAAGTCAGAATTCACACTTTGAGACTTTGCACACAGGTAGTGTTCACGAAGCTTGAGAGAAAAGACACAGATGATCTTCCATGTTCTTCCATTGATATAGAATAAGAAAGCATATCATGATAATATACCACCACGGATTAACAAGATATTCCAAGAATATCAAGTTCAAGAGGCAGGAGAAACGGACAAGTGCTCAAAACACTTCCTGAGCTCAATGCTCTTTGAAAGATTAACACTAAGAGCATGGATTCGTGTTGAAGAAGATGCACTTGCAGAATAGATTATCTGGTCCTTCAGAAGAGAACAAGAAATGCCACCTGGTTCACATTGTCGCTCGGATCACCGGTTACAAAGATAAAGAGATCTTAGATAAAGAAACGATGATAGCTCATACCTTAAGCAAAGCTACCCGAAATGAAAAGATGTGATTCTCCTGTATCAAAGAGAATCTTGCAGATATGGAGTTCAAAAATATGTGAAGCATGATAAACAGATGATAGACCATCGTAGTGCCTTGAGAAAACTCTAGATTGACAAAGATACTTGCATATGAATAGATATGATCACGGTGTAACTCAAAATCACAGGAGATAACCGCCATCATTTGGACGATTGGATTTATAGTATTGACCCTATTCCATTCATTATAAGTATCATATAGCTATGCCGAGAACCAACTTACAATCACACGCATCGGATCGACACACGTTATGTATTTAGCCTAGAAGAATTGATGATGAAGTAAAACTCCAGGATTAAGCGCCGGTGACAAAAGAATGAGTTAGCACGATCATGTTGATAAAAGAAAGATAGACAATGTTTCACACACGACTGAAGAGGAGTGTGGAAACACATATGTATCAAAGAAAAATTTCCCGCATTTTCGGCATTAAAATACCAATAGATGCGCAAAACCACTTATCAGCTAGAGATTAGCAACTCCACATTCTGTGAAAACATTCTGTGAGAACACCCTTAACAAGATGGCACCGGTTAACAAAGAGTCGGATAGATCGCGTCGGTTTACACAAAGCCCGTCGGTATGGAATGTACCAACAGTTCATAACCAAAAGGTAGATTGCGATAACAAGGTTTGATGCAACAGATAGACAAGGAATTACACACTCACACAAACTTTCTATGGTACTACGGAACCCAGAACACGTGAATCCTAGTTTGAATTTTTAGAAGAGGATTGAAAACGTTACACTTCCTTACCAGAAAAGGGTGGGTGGGTGGGTAAGAAGAAAAATGGAAGCAGTCCTACTCTCACGTTTTTGTTTTTCCCTAGTATACATAGCTACCAAAATATTTGCTAGACTGACAACGACCATTTGGCTGACACCCTGAAGGGCGGGATGGCTCTGATACCAATTGCAACAACCTCGGACCCTACGCTCTAAGTTCAAGCCTGGATGAACCAAAAGTGGTTAAAGAAGTACAGCGGGGGCCTAGGCACAGGTACGATCACGTGGGCGTGGGCACGGCCGTGACTGGTCTTGATCGGCACAACTGTGGTGGTTCGGTGCTGGGTCCAGGTGCAAGTGAGAGAGGTGCGCGCGGCTGGTGCAACTGCTGCTCGCGGCTGAACCTGGTGCGCTGCTGCTTCTTGCGATCTGGTGTTGCTGGGAACAGAGAGAGGTCAGGTTGATTGCCATGGTTTGAACAGCTAGCGGTTGTAGCAAGGGAGAGAGCTAGCATTAATGATATGTGAAGCTTGGGTGTGTATACATGTGGGTGTATGTGTGTATATGTGCACGTGATTAGGATTTGGGAAAGAAGAAGGGGATTGGAGTTTTTATATAGTCTAAACTAGACTAGATGGGATTAGTTTTAGACAAAACTTTAGATGGATTTAGTGTCAAAGATTTAGGCAGAGATCAAGAGACAAAAATAAATAAATATTAGAGACGGAGTCTTTATTTAGATAGCTAGATTAGCTAGGAAAACTTGGTAAATGGAGTGTAGATATAGGATTTGATCAAAAATTTGAACAAACAAACAAGTGCAAAAGAATTTGAATAAAAGAGAGGTCACTAGTGGCATTGATATCACATGCGATTGGAGGCTAATATTGCACGTAGAACTAGATTTGAATAAAAGGTATGCCACATACACATATGAATGTTTGAGAGAGGCAAGCACTAGAATTGAATAGAAGGATATGGAAAGGCAAGGTAGAATGGACACCACACCCAAAATAAAAGATAGAGGTAAAAGGGAAGGTGGAGGGTTTTATTTGCATGAGACATGCAAGATTACATCCATGCATGCATGATGTATTAAGATGGTGAAACATATCACATATGTATGAGTGTATGAGATAGGTAGATTTGGATCCATACAAATATATGTGGCTTGGTTTTAAAATACTAACAACAAAAGGCCACATACATATATATTTTGGAAAAATAGATGATATCAAAGGAGAGGTGTATGGCAAGTCATTAGATGGAAGGGGAAGTAAAAGATATGCCCTCAACTCAACTTGGGCATTTAACATATATCAAAAGCCAAATAGGATTTAGTAAGCTCAAATGCAAAGTGGCATGATGACATGAGCATGATATAATGATGATGCAATCTAAACATGTAGGAAGGTAGCAAAACTAGACTAGGCTAGTAGCATTGCAATTGTTAGACAATTGGGATGCTACAACAATTTTGTTGGAAAGAGGACGATAAGATCTACCCAACCAAGCGGGAAATTATTGGATACCATCAAGTGAGAATGTATCAAGTATTATTATGTGAGATACATCACTCGGTGAGAATCCAGAAAACCGCCAAGAACAAAATCGCAACAAGATATAAAAGGGAGATCTGATTATGATGAACAAGAGCTTGTTATGATGATTACCACAAGCTCTATATCCTCACATGGATAGGACTGATGACCCACAAGTATAGGGGCTGTATCGCTGTATTTTTGATAAGTAAGTGTGTCGAACCCAACAAGGAGCAGAAGGTGTTGACGAGTGGCTTGGAGCAGGAATTCTCTGTAAATACTTAGCAAACGGGTTTTTAGGGGTTTTTGGTAATGTAGATAAATAAAGTACGAGTAAATAAAAGACAATAAGAATAATTGCAGTAAGTGTCCCAATCCTTTCTTTAGCAAAGGACAAGCCGGTTGTATTACTTAAGATAACCAAACGTTCTCGAGGACACATGGGAAGATCGGCAAGTGCTTTCGCTTCATATAGTTGATTAATCTTCTCTAGCTTGCTAAGTGTTGTGTGGGTGAACCTGTGCTAATGTACCGACCTATCCAGGACTAATACATACTTGTGATTATACCCCTTGCAAACATCCGTAAGTACAAGAAAGTAATTAAGGTAGAAACCTAACCACAACTTTAAACTTTGAGATCCTACACTCCCTTGTGCAAAGGTTTCCTAACGGGTGTTTAGGTTTCTGTCACTTCGGCAACCCCTACGATTAGTAGCCAAATACACAATGCATTCCCCTAGGACCATAAAGGTGAAGTGTAATATAGTCGACGTTCACATGACACCACTAGAAGAATAACACCACAACTTAATTATCAAACCATTGAATCTTTCTCAACACAATTCCACTACTAACAACATGAATTCTCCCATGTCCTCAAGAACTAAACGAACTACTCACAAGACATCATATGGATCAAGATCAAAGATGAAATAATGATAAGTAACAATCTGAACATGAACGATAATTCAATGCTTCCACTCAATAGCATCAACTACAACGAGTAATCAACACCGGGAAAGTTTCCCCTAAGAACTATGCAAGATTCAACCCAATTGTTACAGCGGTGTGGAGTGGTGATGATGGTGCTAGTGGAGATGATGATGGAGATGATGATGATGATGTTGATGATCCCGATGAAGTCCAGCTTGATGGTGGTGTTGATGGCGACGATCTCCCCTCTTCGGGAAGGAATTTCCCCGGCAGATTTCTGCCTGCCCGAGAGCTCTTTCTCTCTCTGCAGTTTTCCACCCTGGAGAGGTGGCGGAATCTTTCTGTGGTCGCTCCCCGAGTCTTAGGGTTTCGGGAGGATAATATATGCCAAAGAGCAGAGCCAGAGGTGGGCCAGGGTGGCCACACCACCTAGTGGCGCGACCAAGGGTGGGGGATTGTTCGTCTGCTGTACCAAAGTTGGCAGGCCAGCGCATGGCGGTACCTAAGTTGCCTAAAATTACCGCGTTTCGAAAAGTTGGGCCGCCAACTACTGAGAGGGGCCATTTCGAGGCAAACTCATCTCACCCTTGCCAAATACAAACATTCCGTTAAACCGCCCGGTGAAGTAGACGGTCAGGACCCACATGTCGGTTATCTGTCCGTGACACGGGCGCCAACGCGGCAACCTCTTAGGCAAACCGAGCAGCTAAGTGGATTGGATGCGTTGACCAATTTCACAAATCCATTCCCAGCTTTCCCCTAGCACCGGCGGCGTCGGAATCCACCCTCCAGGCAGGACGATCCCTTCAGACATTTGACTTTTGGGGCCAAGTTGCTGCGCCCAGTCGCTGATACCGAGCTCCAATGGCGCATGCCGTAGCCGCCATTGCGAGGCTCTAGCCCGCCTCCGCCGCTGACGAGCCGAGCAGTTCGGAGGATGGCAGATCCTACTATCAAGGAAGAAGAAGTTCTGCCTACAAGCGGGTGAGCTACCCTTCTCTTTGCTATTCGCACTAATTACAACTGCTAGCTGGCTACTGAACCTCAAATTGTTCGTTAGCCCAACGCTGACAAACATATTTTGTTCACAGTTTTCTGTCAAGTGGGATCTGCACGGACCCCCCTTACCTGGTCACGGTAGTCCTCTATAGGTACGACTCCAAGGGCAAGTGGTATGGAAGCCATTGTTTCACGATGGAAGAAGCGCCTGCGCAGATCTGCACTATATCTGGTATGGTTGCTGCTCTGTGTAATCATGTTGAAGTATGGCCGAAGCAGACTGCAAAGTTCAGCTTCATGGATGAACGTGGCATCCAGTTCCTATATCATGTGACAGTTAGCTAATTGGGTTGATAAAAAGGTATGCTTCGGATTGCATGTTTGAGCTGAATTGTGATGTACTGGATGTGGAAGCTGCTGCAACTAGGAGTCGCCCTTCTATTCTTGGACAGGGTGGTTGCTCGAACGCAATTAGCTCTTGGTAAGCAAAGGTCGCTTGGGGTTCGCCTGTTTGTGCTGAATTGTAATTTTTGTTTTATTTACTCTGTAGATATTGGGCAGTTATGCAACAGTCTTGTTTCTTTGACAGGAAGCGCCGCAAGGTTAGAAACATGACTGTCGGGTCAGTCATTTTGCTACCTGAAGAAATTAAAAATGAGTGGAAAGATGATGCTGGACACGATTCTGGTGCCCATTGTCCCGGCGATAAAGAGTACGTGAAGCAAAGAAAATTGGCACCGAGGAAGAGGAAGAAGGCAGGAAATGAAGAAGCCATTGGACGTGAAGGCTTGGCACCCAGGCTGTGGAAGAAGGCTGCTGGCAATGAAGATGCATAGTAGTGTGTTGAACTTGAACCTATATATGTAATTCTGTTAAATTCTGGAGCTCTGTGTGTGGCACGTTGCTGGGCGAAACAATCTACCCACGTTCTCTGAGTAAAATGTAGCGTGGCTTAGGGTTTGGAAACGCCCGAGTCAGTAGTTGAATCCAAAATTGTGACTGTGCCACTGCTATCTGAAAACAAGGATCCACCAGTTCCACGATTGCTGAGAGGCAGGAGGTCTCCAAATACGACGGAATGTAAGTGGCAGAGAAATAAATTATTTAAGCTGCCAGACTCCACGAAGCAGCAACTTATTTCAGATGCTGCACAACAACGTGGCAACATAAACAGCAATGTTCTCACCGATAATGCCCAGATGAGGAGGAAATGGGTACCACTTTCTGGCCTAATATTGAGCTCGTCTATCTCACCGCCTCTCTGCTCCTGCATCCCCTGCATCTGGCGAAGCTCCCGGATCTCTAGTAACCGGGTGTACGTGCTTCCACTTTATAAATTGTGGTTGTGCCATTTGCATGCAGCCAAATCCACGTAGATTACGTTTAAACAAACCACCAATGTCAGAATACACTAGTAGAAAAGGGGTCTTTGGTCCACGGTCACGTTCCCAATCCGGGACAAAGATCTAAATCGAGGCAAGAATTGATCTAAATCACAAATTCTTCAACAAATTAATCGAGACAGAGATCTAAATCGAGGCATTTCATTAATTCAACCACAGATTCTTCTAAACAAAGGTGCGATTTCACATTCTACATTAATTCAACCAACTAGTCAACAATTTCACTTCTGCTGTCGCTGTCCTCCGAGCCGCCGGCTTCCTCGTCTTCGTCGGATGGAACCTCCACGATTTCCGCATTGTACGCGAGACGGAGCACCTCTTCACGGTGAGCGGCGGCGATGGCGGTGAACTTGGTCTATCCAGGGACAGACTAGAACCTCTCCCGCCCTTCTCGGTTGCGGAGATCCCGGTGCACCACACGCCCGTAAACGATGCGGTTGCCAATCTTGGCCTTCCGCTCCTTTTTGAACAGCGCAGGCCAGTACGGGCTAGCCGCCGCGTACCGGGGCAGCGCCCTCTTCCATGCGGGCATCTGGCGGCGACGCGCCACGATTTCGCTCTCCATCACGGCTCCGGCGGGGAAGAGGAGCGGAGCCAACGGCAACCCCGCATAGCTGATGCGCCATCCGTGGGGCACCGTCACGGCCGGCAGCGTGAGGATGTCGAAGTGCGAGAACATCACCGCCTCGTAGATGTTCAGCGAGGGCATCTCCATGGCGGTGCGGTGGATATTGGAGAGGGAGCGAGGGGCTGGACGACGCGGTGGAGATTGGAGAGGGCGAGGGGATGGGCGACGAAGCGACGAGCTGTGGCGCCTCCTATTTGTACACGAGGACGACGAAGCGACGGGCGGAATATCCAAGGGGCATTGGTCAGACAAAAGGAAGTAATGCAACGTTAAGACAGATTAACGGGCGACCAACTTTTTTACTCACAGGACTCCGGGGCCAATAGTTCAGACCGCTAGGTCAACAAGTACAACTATTACAACTTAAAAAGGCACGGGGCTTAAGCTAAATAGAACTAGTTAACACACATCTCCTTGATCTTCCTAATCTTAGCTCTATGCGCATCTTCCTGCGAGAGCAAGGATCGAATCGTCTGCTCCTTCCTTTTAGCATCTTCCTTGCATAGCTTCAATTGTTTCTCTGCATCTTTCCTCATGCACTTGTCAATACTCGTAGTTGTGAACTACAGGACTTTGTCCTGGTGAAGATCCTTCCTTGCTTGAGTCAGTTCTTGCTCTGCTTTAGCCTTCAGGGCCAACGCCGCGTCCCTCTCCTTCTCGACTTTGCTAACCTTGTCTTCCACCCCCATGAGATCTCGCTTATGCTTGGTCGTGTCAACTGGTTCCCATAGCTTCATCAACACTGTCAAGAAGTGATCTGAATGCGGATTCTTTCAACTCAACAGTCATTTCCCATAGTTTGTCCAGCATTTTCTGCATCGATTTGGGCCACTCTAGATCTACCCATTTGACAACACCGCAACTTCCGCCTCGCATCATTGCACGATGTCCTTGACACCGTAGAAACCTCCTGCCTGCATTTCGTCCTTCGAACGCTACAAATTTAGCGGGCACATATCCATGTTTACATAGCAGAGGACTGTCTTCATCCGCTAAACCGTGATAGGCGGCGTCATACATCGTCTGGTTCGCCCAACACATCATACACGCATGAGTAAACGGAGTAGATCTGGCTCAAAAAATAGATAACTGGCCACGGATGATAGAGACAGAGATGAGACGACTCACATCGAAATCACCATCCCTGTCGTCACGACGTGTTTCCCTCGTCGTCTCCCCTTGAACCCATGGCGAGAGGGGAGGGGGGTAGCTGCAGGAGAGGGGATTGGGATGGCGGCGCCGTCGGCTTGCGGCTACGGCAGGATGGGAGTGAAGTGGGGAATGTGGCTTCGAGGGGAAGGAAGAGAAGTACGGGGAGGAAGAGAAGTAATGGGGACGTGACACTGGGATATGGCCCGCTCAACTCGTAAGTCGTGACACTCGCAACAGGGGAGCCCCCGGTGTTGCCAGTTTGTCCAGAGCAAGCGTGGCCAATCATGCCGCAGAACAGACTACTCGCGGATCGATCTCATGAAAACCATCCCAATCGTCCAAGCGCCCCGATCGGACGTTATGTAACAATCGACAAGCAGAACAACTGTGTTAGGGCGTGCCTTCTAGAAGACTCGGTCTAACGCTAAGGTTAGGGCTCTCCTAAGGTTAATTAGTATCCATATGCGCTTTATGGAAAGAACATGCATCAAATGACACGGGTGGATCTAACTGTGGTTAATGAGAAGAGCAGACATGCAATGACACCGGTGATATGTGGTTTGTGAGAAGAACACACATGCAATGACTCTAGATGTGGTTCATGAAAAGAGCAGACATGCAATGACACGGGTGGATCCATGTGTGGTTCATGGGAAGAACACACATGCAATGACACTAGGTGTGGTTCATGTTATGGTCTGTGAGAAGAACACACATGCAATGACTCTAGATTTGGTTCATGAAAAGAGCACGCATGCGATGACTCAAGCTATGGTTCATGGGAAGAGCAGACATAAAATGACACCGGTGGATCCATGTTTGCTTCATGGGAAGAACACACATGCAATGACACCGGTGGATCCATGTGTGTTCTGTGGGAAGAACACACATGCAATGACACTGGTGGATCCATGTGTGGTTCATGGGAAGAACACACATGCAATGACACAGGTGATATGTGCTCTGTGAGAAGAACACACATGACATGACTCTGGTGGTATGTGGTTTGTGAAAAGAACACACATGCAATTACAGGGGTGGATCCATGTGTGGTTCATGGGAAAAAAAACACATGCAATGACACATGTGATATGTGGTCTGTGAGAAGAACACACATGCAATGACTCTGGTGATATGTAGTTTGTGAAAAGAACACACATGCAATGACTCTAGCTGTGGGTAATGAAAATAGCAGACATGCAATGACACCGGTGGATCCATGTGGGCTTCATGGGAAGAACACACATGCAATGACATTGGGTCAGGTTCATGATATGGTTTGTGAGAAGAACACACAAGCAATGACACTGGTGGATCCATGTGTGGTCTGTGAAAAGAACACACATGCAATGACATTGGGTGTGGTTCATGATATGGTTTGTGAGAAGAACACACATGCAATGACACTAGTGGATCCATGTGTGGTCTTTGGGAAGAACACACATGCAATGACACTGGTGATATGTGGTCTGTGAGAAGAACACACATCCAATGACTCTAGATGTGGTTCATGAAAAGATCAGACATGCAATGACACTGTTGGATCCATGTGTGGTTCATGGGAAAAGCAGACATGCGATGACACTAGGTGGATCCATGTGTGGTTTGTGAGAAGAACACACATGCAATGACACTGGTGGATCCATGTGTGGTTCATGGGAAGAACACACATGCAATGACACTGGGTGTGGTTCATGATATGGTTTGTGAGAAAAACACACATGCAATGACACTGGTGGATCCATGTGTGGTCTGTGAGAAGAACACACATGCAATGACACTGGGTGTGGTTCATGATATGGTTGGTGAGAAGAACACACATGCAATGACACTGGTGGATCCATGTGTGGTCTTTGGAAGAACACACATGCAATGACATTGGTGATATGTGGTCTGTGAGAAGAACACACATCCAACGACTGTAGTTGTGGTTCATGAAAAGAGCAGACATGCAATGACACTGGTGGATCCATGTGTGGTTCATGGGAAGAGCAGACATGCGATGGCACTGGGTGGATCCATGTGTGGTTTGTGAGAAGAACATACATGCAATGACACTGGTGGATCCATGTGTGGTTCATGGGAAGAACACACATGCAATGACTCTAGTGATTTGTGGTTTGTGAAAAGAACAGACATGCAATGACTCTAGCTGTGGTTAATGAGAAGAACAGACATGCAATGACACCGGTGGATCCATGTGTGGTTTGTGAGAAGAACACACATGCAATGACACTGGGTGTGGTTCATGATATGGTTTGTAAGAAGAACACACATGCAGTGACTCTAGCTGTGGTTTGTGAAAAGAGCACGCATGCGATGACTCTAGTTGTGGTTCATGGGAAGAGCAGACATACAATGACACTGGTGGATCCATGTGTGGTTCATGGGAAGAACACACATGCAATGACACTGGTGGATCCATGTGTGGTCTGTGGGAATAACACACATGCAATGACACTGGTGGATCCATGTGTGGTTCATGGTAAGAAGACACATGCAATGACTCCGGTGATATGTGGTTTGTGAGAAGAACACACATGCAATGACTCTAGTTGTGGTTCATGAAACGAGCAGACATGCAATGACACCGGTGGATCCATATGTGGTTCATGGGAAGATCACACATGCAATGACACTGGGTGTGGTTCATGATATGGTCTATGAGAAGAACACACATGCAATGACTCTAGTTGTGGTTCATGAAAAGAGCACGCATGCAGTGACTCTAGCTGTGGTTCAGGGGAAGAGCAGACATACAATGACACCGGTGGATCCATGTGTGGTTCATGGGAAGAACACACATGCAATGACACCGGTGGATCCATGTGTGGTCTGTGGGAAGAACACACATGCAATGACACTGGTGGATCCATGTGTGGTTCATGGGAAGAACACACATGCAATGACATAGGTGATATGTGGTCCGTGAGAAGAACACACATGCAATGACTCTGGTGATATGTGGTTTGTGAAAAGAACACACATGCAATGACTCTAGCTGTGGTTAATGAAAAGAGCAGACGTCCAATGACACCGGTGGATCCATGTGGGGTTCATGGGAAGAACAAACATGCAATGACACTGGGTGTGGTTCATGATATGGTTTGTGAGAAGAACACACATGCAATGACACTGGTGGATCCATGTGTGGTCTGTGAGAAGAACACACATGCAATGACACTGGGTGTGGTTCATGATATGGTTTGTGAGAAGAACACACATGCAATGACACTGGTGTATCCATGTGTGGTCTTTGGGAAGAACACACATGCAATGACACTGGTGATATGTGGTCTATGAGAAGAACCCACATCCAATTACTCTAGCTGTGGTTCATGAAAAGAGCAGACATGCAATGACACTAGTGGATCCATGTGTGGTTCATGGGAAGAGCAGACATGCGATGAAACTGGTTGGATCCATGTGTGGTTTGTGATAAGAACACGAATGCAATGACACTGGTGGATCCATGTGTGGTTCATGGGAAGGACACACATGCAATGACTCTGGTGATATGTGGTTTGTGAAAAGAACAGACATGCAATGACTCTAGCTCTGGTTAATGAGAAGAGCAGACATGCAATAACACCGGTGGATCCATGTGTGGTTTGTTAGAAGAACATAGATGCAATGACACTGGGTGTGGTTCATGATATGGTTTGTAAGAAGAACACACATGCAATGACACCAGTGATATGTGGTTTGTGAGAAGAACACACATGCAATGACTCTAGCTGTGGTTCATGAAAAGAGCAGACATGCAATGACGCTGGTGGATCCATGTGTGGTTCATGGGAAGAACACACATGCAATGACACTAGGTGTGGTTCATGATATGGTTTGTGAGAAGACCACACATGCAATGACACTGGTGGATCCATGTGTGGTCTGTGAGAAGAACACACATGCAATGACACTGCTGGATCCATGTGTGGTCTTTGGGAATAACACACATGCAATGACACTGGTGGATCCATGTGTGGTCTTTGGGAGTAACACACATGCAATGACACTAGTGATATATGGTCTGTGAGTAGAACACACATCCAATGACTCTACCTGTGGTTCATGAAAAGAGCAGACATGCAATGACACTGGTGGATCCATGTGTGGTTCATGGGAAGAACACACATGCGATCACACTGGGTGGATGCATGTGTGGTTTGTGGGAAGAACACACATGCAATGACACTGGTGGATCCATGTGTGGTTCATGGGAAGAACACACATGAATTGACACAGGTGATATGTGGTCTGTGAGAAGAACACACATGCAATGACTCTGGTGATATGTGGTTTGTGAAAAGAACACACATGCAATCACTCTAGCTATGGTTAATGAAAAGAGCAGACGTGCAATGACACCGGTGGATCCAAGTGGGGTTCATGGGAAGAACACACATGCAATGACACTGGGTGTGGTTCATGATATGGTTTGTGAGAACAACACACATGCAATGACACTGGTGGATCCATGTGTAGTATGTGAGAAGAACACACATGCAATGACACTGGGTGTGGTTCATGATATGGTTTGTGAGAAGAACACACATGCAATGACACTTGTGGATCCATGTGTGGTCTTTGGGAAGAACACACATGCAATGACACTGGTGATATGTGGTCTGTGAGAAGAACACACATCCAATGACTCTGGCAGTGGTTCATGAAAAGAGAAAACATGCAATGACACTTGAGGATCCATGTGTGGTTCATGGAAAGAGTAGACATGCAATGACACTGGGTGGATCCATGCATGGTTTGTGAGAAGAACACACATGCAATGACACTGGTGGATCCATGTGTGGTTCATGGGAAGAACACACATGCAATGACTCTGGTGATATGTGGTTTGTGAAAAGAACAGACATGCAATGACTCTACCTGTGGTTAATGAGAAGATCAGACATGCAATGACACCGGTGGATGCATGTGTGGTTTGTGAGAAGAACACACATGCAATGACACTGGGTGTGGTTCGTGATATGGTTTGTAAGAAGAACACACATGCAATGACACTAGCTGTGGTTTGTGAAAAGAGCACGCATGCGATGACTCTAGTTGTGGTTCATGGGAAGAGCAGACATACAATGACACTGGTGGATCCATGTGTGGTTCATGGGAAGAACACACATGCAATGACACTGGTGGATCCATGTGTGGTCTGTGGGAAGAACACACATGCAATGACACTGGTGGATCCATGTGTGGTTCATGGGAAGAAGACACATGCAATGACTCCGGTGATATGTGGTTTGTGAGAAGAATACACATGCGATGACTCTAGCTGTGGTTCATGAAAAGAGCAGACATGAAATGTGTGTGGTTCATGGGAAGAACACACATGCAATGACACTGGGTTTGGTTCATGATATGGTCTGTGAGAAGAACACACATGCAATGACTCTAGCTGTGGTTCATGAAAAGAGCACGCATGCGATGACTCTAGATGTGGTTCATGGGAACAGGAGACATACAATGACACCGGTGGATCGATGTGTGGTTCATGGGAAGAACACACATGCAATGACACCGGTGGATCCATGTGTGGTCTGTGGAAAGAACACACATGCAATGACACTCATGGATCCATGTGTGGTTCATGGTAAGAACACACATGCAATGACACAGGTGATATGTGGTCTGTGAGAAGAACACACATGCAATGACTCTAGTGATATGTGGTTTGTGAAAAGAACACACATGCAATGACTAGCTATGGTTAATGAAA